>CP110841.1:8951150-10151150 GCA_028411795.1 Euphorbia peplus | reverse complement strand
GGGGGAAGATTGTATGAGCCCTCTCGACATCCTTGGCTTGTGAGATGCATGTATGCATGGTCCTATTGGTTCTTTTCCCGTTTCAGTTTCTTAGACTTCGTTCAAGGGTATTTCCTCATGAATGCAAGATGATGGAGGCAACATCCTTGAATGGGGTCTTTGGCTTGCGTAGATACGAAAGATCGCATCATGGCCTATTTTATGGGTTTTTTATTTTAGCCATGGGTCGTTCTTTCGCTTCTCTCTTTAGCCAATTCTCATTAGTCTGGACGTTCCTTTGATTTAAACCGTACTCCGTTTCAATCTTTGCAACCCTTTCCCTATTCGGGGTGGGCATTTGTGACAATGTTATTTGCGAGATTGCGACCGAGTGCCCTTTGAATCAAAGGAATGTTCGGACAACGGGGGTCATACCTTCTATATGCTTTTTTATGCATGATCAATCCATCAAACAAGAAGTCCACACATAAAGTCGTCACTCCCTTTCATTCTTCGCGCGGTGCGTCTCTGTCCTAGGTGGGTTTTTTTCGACATCTTTCCTTTCGATGTCGAAACGCTCTCAACAGACGTAATTTTAAAAGATGTTTGGGGGTCGTTCCTAGTGGAGATATCTAGGCTGACTATATGAGGCTTTGGTCTCGTTTGATAGTGCAAAAGGGTTCCCACAGCAAGATATACCTAGCGCCTCCCCATTTAAGGGTTTTGAGCAGCGTGTCGACAGTACAAGGCGGTGGGTGGTGTTACAGATCGACCCATGCGTCCCTTAAAGGAAACGACAGTGAGCACAACCCATAACACACGTTGACCATTCGAGATTTTCTTTTATGCAGTATGAGAAAGAAATAACTCTGTTGTACAGAACTAGACTGTCAGAATGCTTCAGTTGTATCCCAGTTTTTACTTTTATAAAACAATTTGAGAAATAATTTTATAAATAGTGAAAACCAAACCTACATCCTTCTATTAATAAATTAACCTCAAGAAAATCGTACGTTGAAGTTAACTTACAATAGTAGAATATATTTTTGGTCCCCAGCAGAGTCGCCACTGTGAGCGTAAGTGGTCGCTCATAGCGGCTTTAGCCTTCTTTGACTAGAGTCGCCACCCGGCCGACCGGGAAAATGTACTAACCGGTGTTTGTACCGATCGTTTTGTAAACCAGAGATTCTATTTACGTTCGTAGATACAACTTATTAATTCCGACATTCCAGAACCCAGAGGATCTTTTATGCAACCTAACGGTTTATTGTTTTGATATTTATTGTTATCACACAAGAATATATAAATCCGCAAGTATTTGTACGGTAAACCGTCAGGTGACACGGTAAAAACCCTCAGAAGCTTACCCTCGTCGCGTGCCAGTGATTGCTCGCGGACTGATGCTCATCGAAGAACAGAGACCTTTTCTGGGAGGAACCTCGGGGAACCGGAATTGCGTGTGCATCCTCCGGAGTGGTAGCTGGGAACATGACTTAATCGACCCTAGCGAGACTGCGAGTGATGCCGGGGTTGGAAACTTTGATAATGGGGAGAATATATTTTTGGTGGTCAGGATGACCTTTTCTGAGAATATTTAGGAAAAGTACTCTCAAGCTCGGACTCTAGCGATTCTTTTCTGTATCAGAGGCAACTTTAGGCAACTCGGGGAGGCAACTTTACCAGATGCAACTTTTCTCGGGTCAAGAATCGCTTTAGAACGAGCTAGAGAGGTGGGAAAATGAGTGTTTTATGATTTTTCTTGATGTTTTGTTGATGTTTTGAATGAGAAATCCGGAGGGTATATATAGGTTACCTCGTGACCGTACGGTCACAGGCTTGTTACCGTACGGTCACTTACTTCGCCCGTCTCAGCTCCAAATTTGGATCTGAGCCGGGCTTCACCCGACACCCGGCCAATGTTGTTTGGATTTTTATACACGTGTCAATTTCTGATTGGACCGCCCAGCCACGTGGCAGATAAGGATTGGATTGCTATCTGCCACGTGGCACTGACCGTACGGTCAGAGGCTATGTGACCGTACGGTCTCAACCAATAGTGTTGTGACCGTACGGTCCTTGGTGGATAGTACTTGTGACCGTATATATTTTTGTGATCGAGGATTTTCTCATAAGTATGAAAGTGCCACACTCATGGTCCCGAGGAGCGGGCGGAAGAGGTTATGCTCCCGAAAAGGTGATATGTTCTCCGACGAGCATCGGTATTTGAGCAGCCGGCGCGACGAGGAGCTCATAGATTGCTTTCATCATCGGGTTCGAAAACCAGTGCTTACAGTGGCTCATTAGGTTATTAACTAATAATAAATATAATAATTAAGTTAAGATAAAAATAAGTTTATTTATTAAAAAGAAAAATACATATAATATATTTTTAACTGACTCCAAAAATTTCGGTTATTACATTCTTCCCCCCTAAATGAGATTCGAACTCCGAATCTAAATCGTTAGATACTAACCTGAAGCGTCGAACTAATGAGGATATCTAACACGCATTTCAGATTCGGTTTCCCAAATTGCTTCACTACTAGAGTGATTTTGCCAAAGAACCTTAACTAGAGGAATCTCTTTAGATCGCAGCTTTCGAACTTGACTATCAAGAATCTTTATCGGTTGTTCCTCATATGAAAGATCATCTCTAACTTGAATTATTTGAGGTTGTAGAACATGGGAATCATCAGGAATATACTTCCTAAGCATCGATATATGGAACACCGGATGAACATTAGAGAAATCGGGAGGGAGAGCGAGACGATAAGAAACTTCACCCACTGTCTCAAGAATCTCAAACGGACCGACATAACAAGGACTCAACTTTCCCTTCTTACCAAAACGCATAACTCCTTTCATCGGGGAGATCTTAAGAAACACATGGCCACCAATCTGAAACTCCACGTTCTTTCGCTTCGGATCTACATAGCTTTTCTGTCTACTCTGAGCTGTCAAAAGTCTCTCACGGATTACACGAACTTTCTCTGAAGTTAGCTGAATCAACTCCGTTCTGGTAAGCCTTCTCTCTCCGACTTCATCCCAACAAATAGTGGATCGACACTTTCGACCATACAACGCTTCATAAGGGGCCATCTCGATGCTAGCTTGATAGCTATTGTTGTAAGCAAACTCAACTAAAGGCAAGTGATGATCCCAATTCTTACCAAAATCCAAGATACAAGCTCGAAGCATATCTTCTAGAGTCTGTATAGTTCTTTCTGATTGACCGTCCGTCTGAGGAGGGAAAGCCGTGCTAAACTGAAGTTTCGTACCAAGAGCTTCCTGGAATTTCTTCCAGAATCTAGAAGTGAATTGAGGACCACGATCAGATACAATAGAAACAGGAACTCCATGAAGTCTAACGATCTCATCAATGTAAAGCTGCGCTAACTTAGAGAAATCATAGGTTATCTTCACAGGAAGAAAGTGAGCGGACTTAGTTAGACGATCAACTATGAGCCAAATCGAATCATACCCCCCTCTGGTATTTGGCAACCTGACTACGAAGTCCATAGCGATATTCTCCCACTTCCACTCAGGAATGGGTAACAGTTGGAGTAACCCAGATGGTCTCTGATGTTCTGCCTTAACTTGCTGACAAGTAAGGCATTTCGCTACAAATTCTGCAACATCTCTCTTCATTCCACTCCACCAATACACTTCCCTCAAGTCTTTATACATCTTAGTCGAACCAGGATGAACTGTGTAAGCTGAACGATGTGCTTCCTCCAAAATTTCCCTCTTCAGATCGTCAACATCAGGAACACAAAGTCTAGTTCCACAACGAAGTACACCATCACCATCAATCACAAAGTCCAGTACCTTACCTTGACGAACACCATCCATAACTTTGCACAATTGAGGATCTACTTGCTGACCTTCCTTAATTCTATCTAACATAATAGGCCTGACATGAAAATGTGCTACCAACGCTTCAGATGTGTCCTCAAACTGTTGGGCTCTTGCCCATATAAGAATATTTTGTTAAGTTTTGATAAAAATTCCTCTTTAGTTTTTTCCTTTGAATTTGGTCAACTATCTTCCCTAATTGATCTCCTCTTTAATGCCATTTATTCCTGATTTTTTCTCTCCATAATTAGAGAGCATAACAACTCATTTTTCGAGTATTAAAGCAACAAGCTTGATACAGTTAACATATGATTTTACATCGAAAAGAATACTGAGCAATTTGAGTGTAGATTGAGCGTTTCTATACGGTGCAATATAGAATCGTATTTTGTGAGGGCTGTTTTATCCCGGAGGCGATCAGAATCAATACTGCTTGCACTTTCCCGGCAGTTCCGAGAACGTCTTAAAGAGAGCGACCTAGTCCGCGACTCAGTCGACTTTTATTTGTTTGACAGATCTCTGTGTTCCATTTCGAAACACTCTTTGTTCCATTTTTAACACTTTGTGTTCCAATATTTCCAACAATTTTAAGACGAAAGGTTTCTGCCATGTCTGTCGAACAAAATATTGGTGGTTCTGAACTGAACAAACCGTTCAGGTTTGAGGGCGCTCATTTCCGTCGCTGGAAACAAAAGATGTTGTTCTACCTTACCACTAAAAAGGTAGCCTCTGTTCTGACCTCTGAAAAACCTATTGTTGCTGAGGATGCTCCTGAGCCGGATGTACGTGCTGCTGAGAAATGGACAGATCAGATTTTCTATGTAAGAACTACATCCTGAATGGCTTAATTGATGATCTATATGATTATTATTGTGCTGAGGACAAATCTGCCAAGGACATATGGGAGGCGCTTCAACGGAAGTATGATACCGAGGAGGCTGGCTTGAAGAAGTATGATGTTAGCCGTTACCTCAAGTATCAAATGACTGATGAACGATCTGTTGAGGTACAATCACATGAACTTGGTAAGATTGCTCATGAGATCATCTCTGAAGGTATTCCTCTTGCTGAACAATTTCAAATTGCTGCTTTAGTTGATAAATTGCCTCCATCTTGGAAAGATTTTAAAAATGGTTTGAGGCACAAGACTAAAGAATTTACTATGGAAACTTTGATTACTCGCCTTCGTATTGAGGAGGAAGCTTGAAAACAAGATTTGAAAGATGAAGTGCTTGTTATTTCAAACACTACTAAAACCAATGCTGTTTTGAAACCTAATCAAAAGAACTTTAAGAATCAAAACAGGAAACCAAACCAGAATCGCAACAATTCGAATTGGAATCCTCAAAGGAACCAAAATAGAACACAACATGTGCAAATTGGAACACAGCAGGTTCCACCTAGAAATGATGCTGCTTTCTCATGCTTTAACTGTGGGAAACCAGGTCATATGGCACGTAAGTGCAGGAACAGGCCAAACTCTAGCTCTAATGCTATTGTTAACCTGACTGAAGAGCAACCTCTAAATTATGTTGCTATGATAACTGAGATCAACCTAGTAGGTGGATCAGATGGATGGTGGATTGACACGGGTGCTACCCGTCATGTTTGTTATGATAGAAGTATGTTTAAGACATACAATGTTGTGGCCGATGATAAGAAAGTGCTATTGGGTGACTCCCATACCACTACTGTTGCTGGAATTGGTAATGTCGAACTGAGCTTCACTTCTGGAAAAGTTCTCACTTTGAAGGATGTGATGCATACTCCCGATATGAGGAAGAACTTGGTTTCGGGCTATCTTCTCAACAAGGCTGGTTTTACTCAAGTTATAGGAGCTGATTTGTTTACTTTAACTAAGAATAATGTATTCATAGGAAAGGGTTATGCTTCTGATGGAATGTTTAAGTTGAATGTTCAAGTTAATAAAGTGAATGCTTCTGTTTACTCTTTGTGTTCTTTTAATGTTTGGCATGCTCGTTTTTGTCATGTGAATAAGCGTATCATTAAGAATATGAGTAACTTAGGCTTAATTCCAAAGTTAAGTTTGAATGATTTCTCAAAGTGTGATGCATGTAGCCAAGCAAAGATTACAAAGACACCTCACAAATCTGTTGATAGGTCTTCTGAGCCTTTAGATTTGATACACTCTGATATATGTGAGCTTGATGGAAAGTTGACTAGGAATGATAAACGTTACTTTATTACTTTTATTGATGATTGCTCTGATTATACTTTTGTATACTTGATGAATAATAAAAGTGATGCTTTTGACATGTTCAAGTTGTTTCTGATTGAAGTTGAGAACCAATTCAATAGGAAAGTCAAGAGACTTCGTAGTGATAGAGGCACTGAATATGGTTCAAGCATGTTTCTTGAATTTTATAGAACACATGGTATTATACATGAGACCACTGCACCTTATTCACCTGAAATGAATAGTAAAGCTGAAAGAAAGAATAGGACACTAACATAATCTGTTGTTTCAATTATGCTTAGTTCTGGTGCTGCTTCCCATTGGTGGGGAGAGATTTTATTGACGGTATGCTATGTGTTAAATAGGATTCCTAAGTCAAAGAGCAAAGTCTCACCTTATGAGATTTTGAAAAATAGACCGCCAAACCTGACTTACTTTAGAACTTGGGGCTGTTTGGCATATGTTAGAATTCCTGACCCCAAGAGAGTTAAACTTGCTAGTAGGGCTTATGAATGTGTTTTCATTGGGTATGATGTGAATAGTAAAGCATATAGGTTTTATGATTTGAATGCACATGTTATTATGGAGTCTAATGATGCTGATTTCTTTGAGGATAGATTTCCTTTTAATTCGAGAAATAGTGGGGGTGCTACATCTAGTATCACGCCTGTTGTTAGACCCATGGTTCAGAGAGATAGTGAGGAACCTGAACCTAGGAGAAGTAAAAGACCTAGAATGTCTAAAGACTTTGGCCCTGACTTTTGTGCATTTGCTTTAGAGGAGGATCCTAGTAGTATCCAAGAAGCTTTGACCTCGTTAGATGCTGACCTTTGGGAAGAAGCCATCAATGATGAAATGGACTCACTTGAGTCAAACAAAACTTGGCATTTAGTTGATTTACCACCTGGTTGCAAAGCTATAGAGTGTAAATGGATTCTCAAAAAGAAACTGAAACCTGATGGTTCAGTTGACAAATATAAGGCCCGTCTTGTAGCCAAAGGCTTTAGACAAAGAGAGAATGTTGATTTCTTTGATACTTATTCGCCTGTCACCAGGATTACATCTTTCGTGTTTTGATTGCTATTGCTACTTTACATAATCTTGTTGTGCACCAAATGGATGTTAAAACTGCCTTTTTGAATGGTGAACTAGAAGAAGAGGTGTACATGCGTCAGCCTAAGGGTTTTGTTGTTCTTGATCAGGCTCACAAAGTATGTAGATTAGACAAGTCTTTGTATGGCTTGAAACAGGCACCTAAGCAATGGCATGAGAAATTTGATAATCTTGTTGTATCACATGATTTCAAAGTGAATGAAAGTGATAAGTGTATCTACTATAAGTTTGAGAATGGTGCTTGCACTATTATATGTTTATATGTTGATGATTTGCTCATCTTTGGTTCTAATATACATGTGGTGAATTCAGTTAAGTCTATGTTATGTGATAACTTTGATATGAAAGATCTTGGAGAAGCGAATGTCATTCTTGGCATACAGATAACAAGATCTGAGTTTGGAATTTCTTTAGATCAATCTCATTACATCGAGAAGATTCTAAAGAAATATAACTATTTTAACTGTGATACTGCATGTACTCCCTATGATCCTAGTATCAAACTTTTTAAGAACACTGGAGACAGTGTAAGACAATCAAAGTATGCAAGCATAATTGGCAGTCTTCGGTATGCCACTGATTGTACTAGACCCGATATTGCATATATCGTTGGATTATTATGTAGATTTACCAGTAACCCTGGTACGACGCATTGGAATGCTATAGAAAGGGTCATGGGATACCTTATCAGAGGTTTCCAGCAGTGCTTGAGGGATACACTGATTCAGACTGGAATTCCTTATCTGATGATTCAAAGGCAACTAGTGGCTATATTTTCAATATAGCTGGTGGTGCTGTTTCATGGAAGTCTAAGAAACAGACTATTCTAGCTCAATGCACTATGGATGCCGAGCTTATAGCTCTTGCAATAGCTAGTGAAGAAGCAAATTGGTTGAGATGTCTGTTAGCTGAGATTCCCTTATGGGAAAAACCGATTCCTGCTGTATTGATCCACTGCGATAGTACCGCGGCTATTGCTAAGATTCAGAATCGTTACTACAACGAAAAGAAACGATAAATACGTCGTAAGCACAACACTATTAGAGACTTTCTCATGAAAGGAGCTGTTAGAGTGGATCATATACGCACTGATGAGAATCTAGCCGATCCTTTGACGAAAGGCTTAGCTAGAGATAAAGTCCAGAAAACTGCAAAGAATATGGGACTGATGCACTTAAAGTGATGACTTACATATAATGGTAACCCAACCTACATACTGGAGATCCCAAGAAACAGATTCAATGGGTAACAACAAGTTGTATGTAATAGAGATTAGAACATGTAAGTGAAACATGAAAAATCCTGAAGCAATACGAGGTTGAGGTAATAGAAACTCTTAACAATGTCTATACTCTAGATGGAGTGAAGTACATAGCTACATGAGTACTTCTGATAGACTTGCCTATATGAATGTGGAAGTGAGGCCGCTTCCTATGAGTTTTAGGGCAAAAACTCTAAAGCGTTCATTAAACCGGGATATACGTGCATGGCCATAAACGCACGGGCTACAAGAACTACACTCTGAAAGGTTATGACGTGGTAAATTGTCAGAGATAGAGTTCAAGACTACGAGTCACTCTAGTAAAATCTGAAATTTATCACTACACAATGGTTCAAGTTGAAAGACACCTTTGTTTATGTCTGACCTTATGTAATTGCTCAGTAATAACGTTTTCAAATATTAATAGTGGGGGATTGTTGGGCTCTTGCCCATATAAGAATATTTTGTTAAGTTTTAATAAAAATTCCTCTTTAGTTTTTTCCTTTTAATTTGGTCAACTATCTTCCCTAATTGATCTCCTCTTTAATGCCATTTATTCCTGATTTTTTCTCTCCATAATTAGAGAGCATAACAGCTCATTTTTCGAGTATTAAAGCAACATGCTTGATACAGTTAACATATGATTTTACATCGAAAAGAATACTGCGCAATTTGAGTGTAGATTGAGCGTTTCTATACGGTGCAATATAGAATCGTATTTTGTGAGGGCTGTTTTATCCTGGAGGCGATCGGAATCAATACTGCTTGCACTTTCCCGGCAGTTCCGAGAATGTCTTAAAGAGAGCGAGCTAGTCCGCGACTCAGTCCACTTTTATTTGTTTGACAGATCTCTGTGTTCCATTACACTCTGTGTTCCATTTTTAACACTCTGTGTTCCAATATTTCCAACACAAACTCCACTCCCTGATCGATCAGCCCATGAATATCACCAACCAAAGGTCTTTTCACAACATAAAGGTGAGCTAAGCTACCAATAGACTTCCTACTCAGAGAATCTGCCAACACATTCCCCTTGCCCGGATGATACTGAATCGTACAATCATAGTCCTTGAGAAACTCCACCCATCTCCTCTGCCTCAAATTCAGATCACGCTGATCAAAGATGTACTTGAGGCTTTTATGGTCGGTAAAAATCTCACATCTCATCCCATACAAGTAATGTCTCCATATGTTTAAGGCAAAGATCACAGCCGCCATTTCCAAGTCATGAGTTGGGTAATTAAGTTCATGCTTCTTTAATTGTCGAGAATCATAAGCAATTACATGCCCATGTTTCATTAATACACAACCCAACCCAATTTCGAAGCATCACAGAACACTAAATAACCTTCTGATCCAGACGGAAGAGCCAAAACTGGTGCTGAAGTCAAACGGTTTTTCAGTTCCTCAAAACTCTTCTCACAAGCTTCTGACCGTTGGAACTTCATATTCTTCTGAGTTAGCTTGGTCAATGGAGAAGCTAGTCGAGAAAAATCTCGTACAAAACGCCGATAGTACCCCGCTAAGCCAAGAAAGCTTCGAATTTCAGACACTGAAGTAGGCCTTGGCCAGTTAAGAACTGCCTCAACCTTCTTCTGATCGACACTAACTCCATCTTTAGAAACGACATGCCCCAAGAACGAGACACTATCTAACCAGAATTCACATTTTGAGAACTTGGCATACAAATGATTCTCTCTCAAGGTCTGCAAGACACACTACAAGAAAAATGCCTTTTTGCAACGTATGAAGTCGTTGCAGAATAAATTATTTGCAACGAACATTGTTGCAAAAGATGCGTTGCAGAAAACGCTGTTGCGAAAGATATCTGCAACGACTTTACGTTGTTGCAAAACAATATAGATTTAGCAACAATATATCTGTTGCGTAACATTTGACGTTGCCAAATCCTTACTACACACTGAAAGATGAAATATATATTCTGTAACAACATGTGTCGTTGCTATATATTTTAAGGTTTGGTAATAGAGTCTGTCGTTGCCGTAAATTTGAAGGTTTCACAACAGCATAGCTTGTTGTCGTATATCTTAAACTTTCACAACATTGTTAGCCGTTGCACAAAGTAATAGGCATATTAATTTACATTCATTTCATATTAATATCTTAGTTAATTTGTTTGGATTGAAGGGAACTCAAATATATATAAGAAAGATACAATAAAAAGTGAAATTATATAAGATCTATAATTTAGTCATCGCATTTAATTAAGTAATAAATTATATCACAAGTGTTCATGTCATATGCATGATCATGTACAAGTAAACAATCTTTCAAAAATTAAAGTCAATAAGTTCAACTTCAATAGAAATAGGGAAAAAGCACTAAGGAAAATAAATAAAGCTTGGTCCTCCATCATTAATATCATCCCAGATTTAATGAAGTCAAGCAAACTGTTCTTGGTTTTTATTTTTGCAATGCAATAGAAAAGTCATAGCAAACTCTCTTACTTGTCTAAGCAGTGAAGCAATATAAGCACCAATATCCACAAAAGTACCTTCTTTGCCTAAAGCTAGTCCACCTCCCATAGAACCACTGCTGCCAAATATCTATAAAATAAATTGAGAGATAAGAAAGAAGATAATAAAGTGACTCACACCATAGCAACCTTATGTTACGAATTAAAAAGTGCCACAAAACCTTTTCAAGCAAGGTTCTGAAAAGCAGTACACAAAGGATATCAAGGCATGCACATTTATTCACAAAAAAATCAAGAATACCAAATGACTAGTACTATAAAATAAAACCAGCAAAATAGGATTTTTGTATTATTTAAATATTCAACTTACTAACTAGAGCTCAAATAAGACAGAAGCTAGTGCACCCAACACCACCATAATCCAAAAGTTACAAGTAAGACATAAGCTGTGCATCCCAACTTTAGTTGTCTTCAAAAAAGCGTTCTACTTCAGCTCTATCTATCAATTGAATTAAGTTAACAAATCAAAATGTTGCAAATTTAGAGTATGACATAATGCTCAAACTAATTTGATTTCCTTATGAAATTTACAACTACATATATCCAAAGAGCAACCCAGTTATATGATTGTAGTATGGTACAATTATCTTAAGGTGTAGGAATCTAATAAACTGAAATTAAATATAATGTGTGAACCAAATCTCAAGAAAGGAGTCATAGGCAGAGCAAATGCTAATGATATAAAGCATAAAGAGTTGAATGATATGAAACAACAGATCCTCTTTCTTTTTTGCCTAGGAGGGAGGCGTGGAAGTGAAAGAAGGAGATAGATAGATAAGAGTTGAATGTAGGTGTCTTTAGGGTTTTCATCTTGGCCGTAGATCATTGGTAAATCAACGGGCCCAGATAAATTAGGTTATTAATACAAATTAATAAGATTATTAATATCAAAATAATTCATAAAAAAATAGATAAATTGATAATACTTTTAAAAATAAAATAATTAACAATATAGAATTACTTAAAATTATTCTATTTTCTCTATTTCATATTAAAAATTATTTATTTTACTAATAGATATTTTTTAAAATAAAACTATAAAAAAGCTAAAAATAGCAATTAAAAATTTGAATTAAGAATAAAAGATACATAAATATAAAAAATAAAATATTAAATGTCAAACCAAAATAGTAAATACATAGTTAATTTATTAACAAAAGTATTATGTTAAACATTTAATTTTTGTTAATATCAAAAGTAGATATTAGTAATTATAATATTAATTATTAAATAAATATTTTATCTTTAGAAACCATTTGGGTTCTAGTTAATGAATTTCATTTTTTCGCAACAACTTTTGTTGTTACGTTCGTCCATTTATAGCAACAAGCAGCAATCGTTGCAGTCTAAGGCTAAATATAAAGTAATGACATCTAGTCGTTGCTGAAACGGGATGCATTTACAGCCACAATGACATGTCATCGCTCTAAACTGAAGCATGTATAACAACGACATGTGGTCATTGCTTTAAATGCATCCATGTACGATAACGATAAGTAATCGTTGCTGTTAGTTTCTCTATTTTCAACAATTTCTAGAGTTGTTGCTGTAAATGATTTAATGTACAGCAACGACCAGGAGTCGTTGCTGTAAATTTTTCTATTTACATCAACGACAGGGGTTTGTTAGTGTAAATTAACTCCTTCTCACCAACGACATAACTGTAACTGAAATTGTTGTTTTTCTTCCCTCCAATTTTTTTCCAGGATAAATGGTCGGGAATATATGGCAACAAGCTTTGATAATGACTCGGTGACTTGCGTTGCTATATTGAGCTATTTGGCAACGACTTTTGCTATCGTTGCGAAATGTTGTTGCAAAAAAGCAATTTTCTTGTAGTGACAAGTCTCAAATGTTGCTCATGACGTTCCTTGGTCTTTGAATACACCAAAATATCATCTATAAAAACAATCACAAAACGATCTAGAAAAGGCTTAAAGACCCGATTCATCAGATCCATAAAAGCAGCAGGAGCATTTGTGAGGCCAAAAGGCATCACCAGAAATTCATAGTGACCATACCTAGTTCTGAAAGCCGTCTTAGGTATGTCCCCATCTTTAACTCGCAGCTGATGGTAACCAGAGCGAAGATCAATTTTGGAAAAGTATTTTACACCCTGAAGTTGATCAAACAGATCATCAATTCGAGGAAGAGGATATTTGTTTCGAATGGTGACCTTGTTCAATTGTCGATAATCAATACACAACCTCATTGATCCATCTTTCTTCTTCACAAATAGAACATGTGCACCCCAAGGAGAAACACTAGGACGGATGAACCTCTTATCAAGCAAATCCTGCAACTGATCCTTCAACTCCTTCAGTTCAGCAGGAGCCATTCGGTAGGGGGCCATAGATATAGGTTTAGTTTCAGGTGCCAAATCAACAGAGAAATCGATCACCCTCTCTGGTGGTAAACCTGTCAAATCTTCAGGAAAGACATCAGCAAATTCATTCACCACATCGACCTTCTCTAACTCAGTACCCTTAGCTTGAGTATCTTGCACAAAGGCCAAAAACCCCTCACACTTCTTATGCAACAACTTCCTTGCAGTAATAGCAGATATGAGATCACAAGGACCCACATTGTGATCTCCTTGGAACATAAATTCTACCTCCCCAGGGATTTTGAACGTAACGGACTTGTTAAAACAATTCACAGAAGCTTGATATGAAGCTAACCAGTCCATACTCAGAATTGCATCAAATTCTAACATATCAAGAAGTACAAGATCAACTAGAAGTTTCCTTTCCCCAAGTTTCACTACACAGCTCTTAAATATAAGATTTGCATCAACAAAATCCCCCAAAGGTGTTGCAACAGACAAAGGACAATCTAACATAGTGGGTGGTACACCAAATTTCATAGAAAAGTATGGGGAAACAAAAGAATGTGTGGAACCAGAATCAATCAGAACTCGAGCATCAAATGAACAAACAGAAAGGGTACCTGTCACAACTGCATTGGATGCATGAGAATCCTGCTCTGTCAAAGCAAAGACTCTAGCCTGACCGCGACCTGCTGAAGAATGACTATGAGCTGAACTAGAACCTCTCCCACCAAAACCTTGACCACCCTGACCACGTCCTCCAGATGCCTGACCCCTACCACCATACTGAAAGTCTGAATGAGTGCCAGTGAAAGGAGTAAAAACGGTGTCCTGGCTTGCTGTTGGAGTCACTGTGCTGCTAGGACAATCCATCCTCTTGTGCCCCATCTGTCCATAACCAAAACAAGCCTCAGTAGCTCGATGACATGGAAAGTTCCCATGGGATTTCCCACAGTGAGTACAAAAAGGAAAAGTTGACCTGGAGGCGCTTTGACTGCCCGTGGACTGTGCTCCCTGACTGTGTCTCTTATTATTCCTAGAGTACTGCCCTCCTTGCCCAGATGAGAACTGAGACCCCTGTGATCCTGAATGGCTGCTTCCCTTACTAAACTAACCACTCTGATTGTCATATCTAGCACGCTTGTTCTGCTCACGAGTCCTCCGCTGATCATCATACATCTTCATCTGTCTAGCTCGATCAACTACCTCCTCGAAACTAGCCAAATGCAAGGGAGCAATACGATCTAACAATCTATCTCGGAGTCCTCTCTCAAATCTCCTAGCCTTCTTCTCCTCAGATGGAATAAGATGCTCACCAAATCGAGCAAGTCGAGTGAATTTCATTTCATAATCACTCACTGACATGCTTCCCTACTTCAACAGCTCAAACTCTAAGGCCTTAGCCTCCTTCACACTTGTTGGAAAGAACCTCTCTAAGAAGGTTTCACGAAATTCAGGCCAAAGGATAGGGTTATTAGCTCTGTTCTCCTTCCTAGAACGATACCAGCTACGTGCCACTCCTTCCAATTGGTTCCCAACAAGCACCACCATTCTAGCACTAGTACACCCCAAAACTTCAAAGCATTTGTCCATAGCATCCAGAAAATCCATAGGATCAGCAGTAGAATCTTCACCAGAAAACTTAGGAGGGTGCAACTTCAGGAAGTCACTAGTATCTTGAAATTGGGCTCTATTGTTAGCTGGAGCATTGCCTGCATTGCCAGCTTGTCTATTTCCCCCTACGAATTCAGTTAGCCTTTGAACTGCTCGAAAGACTCCTTGCAATCCCGCAGCTAAGACAGTGTTAGAAATCTGAGCTGGTTGATCTGTATCATCTCTTCTTCTCCTAGGAGGCATGACTACCTAATTATATTGTAGAATCACAAAACAAATTAGCAGCAGAGATACGAAGAGTGATGAACACGGAATGACGAACAAATGTTCAGAATAAGGAATCACGGGTAATCAACTGAATCCTACATTGCACGTTGTCTAAGGAACGAAGCCTAAGCTCTGATACCAACTTTGTCACGACCCGAAACTAGGCCGTGACCGGCACATAAATTAAGATACATTAATCTATGTAAGCCTCAAAGTTAAACTAATGAAGTTTTAAAATCAAATAACTGAATAACGTTCTCAATTCGATTACACCAGAAATGTCTAAATAATCCAATAACACTAGTCTAAACCTCAAAAGGTAATAAAAGTCTCCAAACAATAAATAAGCTATAATATAAGGTTGTCTTCCTCAATGCCAGCCAGGAACTACTTCGCCAAAGAGAAGCTAATCTCAAAAGGAATAATCAACGTGGTATGAGATTTTCGTCTATACGACTGAAAACCTCAGTGAGCAGCAATTATAGCACACAACGGAAGGGAACAGGCAATTCAGCTGATAAAATTTGATAACAGAAAATACAGTTGATAGGATAAAATAGATTCATAATGTTTACCAAATATCAGATACCAGATTTCAAAAACAGCATATGGCTAACATATCGTGCTTGTCAAATACCAATAGAAAACAATCCGATAGAAAGGTAAAACCTTAAGATAACGAATAAACATTTCAAACAGCTTAAAACAGATTAATCAAAAACTGATAGCAAAATAATCAGATAGTAAATCAGATCTTTAAAACAGTGGTACAGTGTAACAGAAACATCATAATGCTCACCAGGGCCAGACAAACGGTAAGAGCGCTACCAATCAGATACAGATAACAGATATACCTCCACCGATCTATGCATGATCCTAATGTGACTCAGACTGACGACTAAACTGACAACTGATACTGACTCTGACACTCAGACTCAGACAATGTGGAATGTAATGATATGAGATCGGTGGGAGGCCAAACAGATACAGATATACTGAGCACTTGTACCAGTTTGAAAACAAATAATATATATTTATATATATAACCATATATCAGAAATCTTAGCTTAACAAAATAGATTAAAACAAACCTTCAGGTTCTCAAAACATATCGCAGAAGCCAAATGTATATTGTTATCAGAAAACAAATATATATCTAATGAAATCTCAATAAAGTTCGGTGTAACTAAATCAACAAAACAGTTCAAAAGGCCTGTCCCCAGAAGATAAGCTCTAGTACTAAGATCATTTAACAAACAGAAGGTTCAAACTAAAACAAGTCGGTAAAAGATTATTATCAAACCGAACACAAACTTTAGTAAACAAAATCAGAAGAGTTAAAATGTGTCGTGCACCATCATTACCACTCACCTGATTAGCCGAGCAAAACGAAACGCAGAAAAGCTCGACTTAGTCGACACGAGGATTACCGGAACTACCTATACATTCAAGTAACAAGACCACAGATTAACTCAACGTTATTGTAGCTAACTAATAGGAACAATTGATATCTAAGGGGGAAAAGTAATCTGAACCTTTGTAACAAAATAAAAAGCATTTGGAAAACATATAATTATCTAAACCCACTTCAAATTATATCAAAAAGAATTTGAAATATGTCAAAAGGTATGAACCAGAAAACTCACTTTCATAAATCTAATGTAATGGCCTGGATCAAAAATTGAGAAATCACAAGGTTCCAGAGACAATCAAAATAATAAGTTTCCAACCAGCAAAATCAATGCAACCTTCATATTTAAAAAACAAAATAAAAAGGTGTAAAGAAGATGACAACAAACAATTTTAAAGTGAAAATTAAAAACAAAATCAGACAAATTAATTAAGATGAAAACAAAAACACTTGCAAGATAATGGTTGGATAAAGAAATACAAAGTATAGAACATTTAAAATGATAAATCACTCTTACTTCAAAATTGGTCTTGAAATCTTGTAGCCACCGACTAAGGAATTGAAATCATGAAGCAGTAAGCACATCAGAAATTTTGGGAATTGTGCGTAAGAGAAAACGCCGCAATACTTAGGTTTTCATAAAAATAATCAAAACAGTTTTAACGTGGCTCATTAGGTTATTAGCTAATCATAAATATAATAATTAAGTTAAGATAAAAATAAGTTTATTTATGAAAAAGAAAAATACATATAATATATTTTTAACTGACTCCAAAATTTCGGTTATTACAATATATGTCAATCTTAATCTAAGGCATTTTTATGCAAAAATGACACTATTGGAAAAATTTAATTTGTTTTGACAAAAATCACACTTGAATAATAAAAACGATATAGGAAAAACAAAAGAAAACGTACCACCTCTCCACACTTAGTGGGAACTATGTCCTCATAGTTCGGAAACTAAGTGAGCAAAAATAAGAATAATAACCAAAAACATAAGAAATTCATAAAAAGATTAATTACTTCTTCATTAGGCATAAATAAAATAAAAGGAAATTACTGAAATTAAAAACTAAGCTATACTAAAAATTGAAATACTAGAAAATAAAATATAGTAAAGAAATAAAACTTGATCTTGGACTTCTTGAACTCGGGTCTCAATCTCGTGGAGGAGAGTAGTTAGGAGAGTCGGAAGTGAACTTGTAGTCGAGGTATGTTTCGAGGCGGGTCTTGAAATAACGTTGATTCTCCAAATATTCATCTATTGAGGTTTGCATTGTCCCCAAGTGAGTGTTCATACGCCTATTCTCTTCAACTACACCGCGGAGTTGTCCTTGAACCATCTCATGATTCGCATTCATTTGATCCATAACCCTTTGCCAACCCGGAACTTCATCTCGGAAAATTGGCTCACCACCAATTTCGTCTTCTTCATCTACACGATCAAGGCCCACTTTGGCCTTTCCTCTCCTTTGTTTCGGCCTAGGTGCCGAAGAAGAACCACTTCCAGCTTCAACATTCTCACCCAAAATAAGCAAAGTCGTCCTTTTGTCATACGACTTAAATTGCATATCCTTAGTCAACAAGCCACTACTCCTCAAGAAACTCATATCTAGCATAGGAAGATCGTTATGCCTATTACCTTGAAAACGAACTAAGGTTCCGTTCACACATTGAACAAAACCCGTAAAGGTATTGGTATAAGGAAAAGTAGTAGTCTTCCTAGCATATAATCTCTTAATCACATCAAATATCAAAGTTATGCTATCCACTTTAACTTCATCAAGAAAGCATTCAAGAACCCAAACGTCCTTAGCACTAACCTTTGAATCCTCAACCCGACCAAAAATAGCTACACAAAGATACATATGAAAATATAACAAGCATTCATCCCTAATAAATTTATTAGAGAAATTCTTAACAACGAACTCATCCATACCCGAAATTTTATTCCATCCCGCATTCACATCATAATCATCGGGAAAAGTAGCACCACTATTCGGGATTCCAAACCATTTTTAATATCCTTCCTAGAAACCGTATGTTCTTCACCATCATTCCTAAAGCTAAAACGATTTTTGGATTCATCAACGGATAAAGTACATACAAACTCCATCAAAATATCCTCATTCACATCAAACCTAAGCTTAGCAAACTTAGTTAAACCCATAATTTCCAAAAATTTCTCAATCCTAGACCTAAATTCAAACCAATCAAGTACCTCATCATCAATATAATGCATGGGTTCGAATTTAGCCTTACCCATTAGACGACTCCAATTTGAATCTTCCTTACGATCAAGGATGCGGAAAGGAGCTCCATATGAATCTCTCAAATCCACCTTGGGTGCCAAATTCCTTTGAGCGGGAGCCTTTCTTCTTGACATTTTCAGATTTGGGGTGAAGGGCAGAAAAAAAATTGAATTTAGATAGTTTAAGGGTTTGAGAAAATAAGAGTTGAAATTGTTATGTTATGGAAGAGAGATAGAGAATAGGAATATTTATGGTGTTAAATGGGGTAATGAATGTGTGTGTAAGAGTTAAAGTGATTTTGGGAAGAGTAACAGTTGAATTTTTGAATTAAAGTGGGTTGGTGTTTGAATTTAGGAGGCAAAATTTGGATTTTATGGGAAAATTTTGGACTTAAAGCAATTTTGCTTGTCTCGAGCGCGCCGGAGACAGAATTGGGCACGCTCGAGACAAGGCAAAATCCTTGTCTCGCGCGCCAGAGACAAATGTTGTTTCTAGCGCGCTCACTGTAACAGAAACAGTGACCCCAATTTCGATTTTTATTCCACCGATTCGTTTTGCAACTTTCCCGGACCCTACTGAAACTTCAAAAATATATTCTAAGTGTATTGAAACTTCACAAAAACAACTAAAACATTAGTAATACTCGGATTAACCAAATGGTTAACCGAGAAATAACAAAAATTAAGAAAGTATAACAAAACATATATTAAAAATTCGATCTTTATTAATAATTAGTATGTGGGTATCGAAATACATTTATTCAAAATTAAAAACAATAAAACAGAAAACTAAAAACAACAAACCAAAGAAAAATTACAAAACAAAGAAAAACAAAAGCAAGAAAACACTAAAAAAAACTTAGACTAATCCTAAGCGTCTAAGTCGATGAAACGACTCCCATTTGATGTTGGCTTGGTAAGAATGGACAAAACACGATTTTCATAAGGAAGAAAACGTGCTCCACGAAGGAAGACCCTCTTCACTAGTCCTTCCTTAGCTAAAAACTCAAAATCAATGACCGGAAAATATTCCGTATCTAACCATGGTGCTTCAGTTGTTCCAAGACCTCTTAGAATTAAACCACAAATGACATTCCCATATCCTATGTTCTTGTTCTTTGATCGGGAGGCAAGAAAAATTCCATCCATCAAAATCCGACTTGAATCAACTTCCGTTCCTTGCATCACATCTCCTATTAGATTCAAATCTTCATAACGGGCCTTATGTCCATTAGTTCTTCAAAAAATGGAATAACAAAGAAACTTATGGAAATACAAGATTGATTCCGAGGAAATCAATTTGTTGAAAGCAAGCTTTGGGATGTATCGTTCTTGACCAGTTATGCTAGTCCACACGTCCAATGACGTCATATCACGGCCCGGGGGTCTTTCGGCGGTCCTAATGGGAAAACCAAACCAATTATGGAGTTTTGGATAGCCGAAAGTGTAATCTTTCCCATTATGGCGATGGCCCATGCAGGCTCGACGCTTATCGGTAAAACGCACGGTAGAGAGGAATTCTAGAATCCAATTCCCGATTATGGGAAACCTCATAGCAACAAATTTGTCCCAACAAAGATGGGTGATGTATCGTGCAACACGATCTTGAATACCGAGTTCGGTATTGAAATACTCATCCATGTACATCATCCCATAAAAGTTGCACTTCTTAAACTTCTTATATCGGCACCCCTCATCTTCATTATAGATGGGGAAAGGGGCATCATATCTACTAGAGATATCGATACGACGACGACGAACCATAGAACGGGTTTTTGGAGGCATTATGACACTTACTTGTTTTCTCTCTTTTTCTTGTACTTAAGTAAATTTGATGTGTTTGTAATGTTCTAAGGCCTCTAATCTACATAAATAGACTCAGAAAAGAAGTTAAAAGAAGTTAGGATACGAAATGGTGTGAATTGGAACGAGTATACCCGTTCAAAATGACAACTTTTCGCGAAGAGACACGTAAATAACCGAAAAAACAAACTTATCTTTCTGTTGGTTATGGGCGCGCCAGAGACAGAAGTTGTCTCTGGCGCGCCACCTTACTTTTTCAAAGGGCGCGCCAGAGACAAATGTTGTCTATGGCGCGCTACCTGTAGGGTGGTGCTCTTCGAAAATTTTCTATCCTAAACTACCCGTACTTATCTAAACATATAAGGGTTAACTTCCATATTAAAAACACTAATTTTACTAACTGTGGTAACATTAAAAACACTAAGTCACAACATTAAATCATATAACATATAAATAACAAAGCATAACATCAAAAATAAATCTAAAACATATTACACTAAGTAAAATAAAAGGTAAAAATACTTAAGATTTATGGATTATCGACAATTGAATTGCCTTGCAAACCTTGATAATAAAGTTTACATCTATGTCCATTAACTTTAAATTTCTCCTCTTTCTTATTAGATAACTCTAAAGTTTCATTGTTAAAAACGTTAGTGACTAAAAACGGACCGACCCATCTAGATTTTAATTTTCTGGGAAAAAGTTTTAAACGTGAGTTAAAAGTAGAACTTTATCCCCCACTTTAAATACTTTTTCACGGATTTTAGAATCATGCCATTTTTACTTTTATCTTTATATAACTTATGATTTTCATACGCACTATGACGTAATTCATCTAACTCATTAAGCTGTAAAAGACGTTTTTCACCTGCATTTCTCAAATCATAATTCAAAGCTTTAATAGCCCAATATGCTCTATGCTCAAGTTCCACATGTAAATGACACGCTTTTCCATAAACTAAACGGTAAGGAGTCATTCCTATCGGCATTTTGAAAGCAGTTCGATAAGCCCAAAGTGCATCGTCAAGCTTCATGGACCGATCCTTCCAAGACGAGGAAACCGTCTTTTCGATGATCCATTTCAACTCTCGGTTAGAAATTTCTGCTTGACCATTTGACTGAGGATGATACGGAGTTGCCACACGATGATGTACACCGTACTTCTTCATTAAGGACTCAAACAACTTGTTAATAAAATGCGTGCCCCCATCGCTTACTATAGCACGAGGAACACCAAACCTTGTAAAAATAGACTTCAAAAATTTAATTACAACTTTTCCGTCGTTAGTTGAAGTCGCAATGGCTTCAACCCACTTGGAAACATAATCAACTGCAACTAAAATATATTGAAAACCACAAAAAGGTGGAAAGGGACCCATAAAGTCAATGCCCTAAACATTAAATATTTCTACTTCAACAATGTTTTTAATAGGCATCTCATCATGTCTTCCTAAATTACCAACTCGTTGACATCTATCACAATGGCTAACAAAATCACGAACATCTTTAAACAATGACAGCCAAAAGAATCCACATTCTAATATCTTTGCGGCCGTTTTACAAGCTCCATGGTGACCACCATAAGGACTAGCATGACACTCATTCATAATATCATTGTATTCTTCCTAACTAATACATCTCCTAAGCATGCCATCACTACAAATCTTAAAAAGATAAGGTTCATCCCAAACATATCGTTTAACGTCGAAGATAAATTTCTTCTTTTGCTGAAAAGTCAAATTATCGAGCACACTATTAGCAGCATGGTAATTGGCAAAATCCGCATACCAAGGCTCAATTAAATGTGTAACATGCATAAGTTGTTCATCAGGAAAATAATCGTTTATGCCAACATTATCACCTATCGGACCATTATCATCCTCTAACCTAGAAAGATGGTCGGCTACAACGTTCTCAACTCCACGTTTATCTCTAATCTCTAGGTCAAACTCTTGCAATAATAAAACCTAACGTATTAAATGAGGTTTAACATCTTTCTTAGCAAATAAGTAACGCAAAGCAGCATGATCAGTATAGATAATAACTTTCGAACCTAACAAGTAAGAACGAAATTTATCACATGCATAAACTACAGCTAACATTTCTTTCTCAGTCGTTGTTTAATTTAATTGGGCACCAGACAAAGTATGACTTGCATAAAATATCACACGCAATTTATTATCCTTACGTTGTCCAAACACACATCCAACAGCCAAATCACTAGCATCACACATAATTTCAAAAGGTAAATCCCAATCGGGTTTAGTAATTACGGGCGCACTAATCAAAGCAGTTTTCAAAGTATTAAAAGCCTTAACATAATCATCCAAAAAACTAAACTCATTCTCTTTAACCAACAAATTAGTTAAAGGTTGTGCAATTATGGAAAAATCTTTTATAAAGCGACGATAAAAACCTGTGTGTCCTAGGAAAGACCTGACTCCACGAACCGTTGTTGGAGGGGGTAAATCTTGTATAACAGAAGTTTTGGTCCTATCAACCTCGATTCCTGCTTTGGAAATTTTATAACCTAAAATAATGCCTTCATCAACCATGAAATGACATTTTTCCCAATTCAGAACTAAGTGATGAACCCTAAGTGTTTTGATTATGTCCAAACGTTTCAGAAGATGAAAATTAAAATTCCCTTACATACGGTTTAATTCTGACTAATAATTTTTTTGTTGAGTTTGTATGTAAGTTACTCAGCAGGTGCTGAATGAAATAATTCTGGATTGTCTGCAAGACTCAGAAGTTTCGAAAGCTGAAGACAGTGTTTCATTGATCAGAAGCTGGATACTCCGCTCCGATGCTATGAAGTCTGTTAAAGCTCTTCTCAGAGGTTCTTTGCAATCAGAAGTTATACCAATTTGATCAGATTCCTAGACAAATGAAATTAGCTATCAGAAGCTAAGTCACGGGTTCCGTTAGCATTTATTGCTCTGACAATTGCATTTAATGCAAGGCGCCAAAAGTTCAAAAAGCTGTTTTTAAGGAGCGCGCCTGTCTACTCAAAGCGAAACCAGAATTTCCTTGTCTACCCTTTGTTGATCCAATTGAAGAATGTTTCCAGTCAACCTTATCTTCAACTTCAAATCACTTACCGGATTTAGTTAAAGAACAAGGTTAACGGAATCAAAGTGTTTGAAGACCGCTTGAAGACTTGACAAATTAACGGCTACAACAACTGATGTCATCTCCTTGAAGATTCAAATTCACCAACGGTCATCTTCATCCACTATAAATAGTAGCCAAGCTCCACTACATCATCTATGCGTGATTTATTGAGTAAAATCTCAACGCACTGTTTCAACAAGAAAAACAGAGCATCTTTTACATTCTCAATCTTTCTTAGCATAGCCTTAGTTAAAGTGAGAGAGTGAAGAAAAACAAGTTCATAATAGGAATCTTGTAAACTGATATCGTTTGTGATATTCAGTTAGATTTAAAGAAAGAAATCTAGTTGAGATTAGAGTTGGGTGAGAAATCCAGAAAACAGAGTGTTGTTGTTCTGGTGGAAATCCTTTAACTCTTTTTAGGCTAGTCAGAACTAAGTGAGAAATTAGCTTATGTTCTGTTGATGTAAAGGAGCTTCTGAACTTGCCATAAAAGTTCTGAATAGTAGATTTAAAATCTCTGTTGGCTGCGACCACAGGGGACAAGACGTAGTCACAGGACTTTTGTGGCGAACTTGGATAAATTGAACTGTTCATCAGGACCTTCTGAATCTCTTTCTCCCTTCCTTATACTTGTTAATTTGCTTCTGTGTACTTGCTTATATTTAAGTGCTGAAACAGACTTTACTCTTTTTATCATTGTCTTTGTTCAGAAGACTGTCCAGAAGCTATCTTACTCTGAGCTTCTATTGCTGAAAGCAGTTAAACTGCACGTAGGCAGAATTTCCCTCAGAAGCTGCTTCTGTAAGCTTGCCTCTGACTCTGAGGAAATTTGACTCTGAAAGTTAAGTTTCTTTAAAAACTTAGAACTTTTCAGTTTTCAACTTAGACACCTATTCACCCCCCTCTAGGTGATTCTGTTCTTGTTAGGGCCAACACTAAGTTAGTTTCTTCACACCTAGCCAACACTTTATCAAAATTATTTAGACATGCATCAAAAGAATCTCCATACACAGAAAAATCATCCATGAAAACCTCCATAATGTCTTCATTGAAATCATTAAAAATAGCAGTCTTACACCTCTGAAAAGTAGCAGGTGCATTACACAAACCAAAAGGCATACGTCGATAAGCAAAAGTTCCATACGAAAATGTAAAAGTGGTCTTGTCTTGGTCATCAGGATAAATACATATTTGGAAAAACCCAGAATATCCATCAAGAAAACAATAATATGCATGCCCAGCTATAGGCTCAATCATCTGGTCTATAAAAGGAATAGGAAAATGGTTTTTTCTAGTTACAGTGTTCAATTTTCTATAGTCAATAAAAACTCTCCAACCGGTGGTAGTGCGAGTCGGTATTAATTCTCCTTTTTAATTTTGAACTACAGTCATACCACATTTCTTCGGGACACAATGAATAGGACTAACCCACTCACTATCCGAAATAGGATAAATTATACCTGCATCTAACAACTTAGTTATTTCTTTTTTCACTACCTCTTTCATATTAGGATTAAGACGTCTTTGTCTATCGGCCTTAGGTTCAAAACCTTCTTCTAAATGAATCCTATGCATCACAATACTAGGACTAATTCCCTTTAAATCCGAAATCTGCCAACCTATACTTTTTATCCTTTTTCTAACAACATGCAATAATTTTTCTTCTTGGTCTCTACTCAATTTGTTAGAAATAATAATAGGAAGACATTCCCCATCCGCAAGAAAAGCATATCTCAAGTGGTCGGGTAAATCTTTCATATCTACGGCCGGTGGAATTTCGGTCGACGGTGGAATAGGTCCATCCTCCCTTAAGAGAGGCTCCGGATTTATTTCCTCCGTTTCTTCTTCAATTAAAGGTCTAATTACATGCTCTTCTCTAATCAAGTCGATAACACATTTCTCAATCAAGTCAAGTTTCATGCAAAAAATTTCATCCATAGGGTATTTCATAGCACTATTCATATCAAACTCAATTTTATCATCACCAATTCTCAAAATTATTTTTCCTTCCAACACATCTACTAATGGCCTACCAGTATTCATAAAGGGCCTACCTAAAATCAACGGGCAGTTAACATCATATGCAAAATCTGTTAGCGATAATAATACTGTAATGTAAATAATAATAACAGGAGACAACAATAGATTTATATATATTGATTTGTAAACAATTACAGATATATAAATCTAAACATGAACAATAGAAACAATAAAATATACTCGACCAAATTACCGAAGGAATACTCGAGGCCTTTGCAGTTTCCTTAAGACAAATTCGCCACGTGTTGGCGTAGTCTCCCAGGATACAACGAGTCGTTAGCGAACTCAAACCACGCACGATCACTATCACCGGAAGCAAAGAACAGTGAGCAGAAACAGTAGCTCGGAAGAAAAATTTCACACAGAATTTTCAGAGTGTGTAGTTGAATGGACAAAATTCAACTCTTATTCATATGGGTTTGTAACCGCGTCATTAACTTGTGTTTAATGGTGATTAAATTTCCTAACCGAAAACGGTTTCAGAAATTCAAAAATCTGTAACAGATTTCGGATAAGAGAGGAGCAAAAATGGGTCGGCCCACGGGCCCCCAAAATCGAACGACATTACAGTATTATTATCGCCCCCAACCCGGTGGGATTGGATTTGCACCCCCCCCCCCCTGCGCGTATCCCAAGGAGCATAGCTTGGTTTATTAGTTTGAGATCCTTACAAAGCATCCTCAATATAAACCCAAACACAAAGCTCTTTGAAAGCCATGTGGGATGGGAGCATTTTTCCTACTCTTAAACATATTCAAGAACCCATCTTTGAGCTTGAATATTTCTTTCATCACAAGTTCGTTTTTGGCGTGTAATATACCGTTGGAAAGTTCACGTGTCATAGAATATGTTTTTGTGAAAACATCATTATAATGACCACTTTACCCCTTGTATATATTGCCTCAAAAATGACACTGAGATAATGTATAAAATACATTATTTCCAACAATCCCCCACATGAATGAAATTTCAAGGAAAAGTATTCGATTGTGGTGATAATAATCTTTGGCTGACATCTGCATAGGATAGGTAGGCAGCACCTTTGAACCTTCCCTTGTGAAAGCATATTTACTTTACTAGCTGAATAGTAGACGCGATGTCCTTGAACTATTCTGCCGTTTGTGTAAACGATGATATACCTCACACAGATACCAACACGGCACGGTTTTTGGTTCTCATGGTTATGTTCGTTATGGTCATGAACAATCCCTGGTTCTGCAAGAGTTTAGGAACACTAGGCCTCACTAGTTTCCTTTGAAGCGACCCCACTTCACTCTTACATAGGTGATATCTTTTGC
Source organism: Euphorbia peplus (assembly GCA_028411795.1). NCBI lineage: Eukaryota > Viridiplantae > Streptophyta > Magnoliopsida > Malpighiales > Euphorbiaceae > Euphorbia > Euphorbia peplus. The sequence continues at coordinate 10,124,110 of CP110841.1, read as the reverse complement.
TCTTATACGTAGATGCACAAAGAATCATTAAAAACTTAGCTTGATACTGATGTATCATTCCGGCTTAGTTTAACCTTACACGTTCTACATCACTGTTTACATCATAGGAACGGACCTGGGGTGACCCCCACAGTGACCTCACAAGGTTTATGCAATTAGGTTGTCCCTTTTGAACCTAGATCTTGGGATCTCCAGTCAACTAGGTTGGGTTTTCCTTCACATAATGCCTTTATCTTTAATGGGCTTGAGTCCCATTCCTTTCGATGATATTTCAACTTGATCTCTTTCTAACCCTTTAGTTAGCGGATCCGCTGTGTTATCTTTTGATCCTACAAAATCAATTGATATAACACCTGTTGAGATCAGTTGTCTAATGGACTTATGTCGACGACGAATGTGTCGAGTTTTGCCATTGTACATCAAGTTTTGTGCCCTTTTTATTGCTGCTTGATTTTCACAATGTAGACAAATCGCAGGCACAGGTTTTGGCCACATAGGAATATCCTCCAAAAAATTCTGAAGCCATTCTGCTTCTTCGGCCGTTTTGTCCAGAGCTACAAACTCAGCTTCCATTGTGGATCTGGTTATTATAGTCTGCTTTGAGGATTTCCGGGATACTGCACCTCCAGCTAGAGTGAACACGTATCCACTTGTGCCTCTAGAATTCTTTATATCAGAAATCCAACTTGCATCTGTATAGCCTTCTAATACAGCAGGTTCTCTTGTATAGTGCAGTCCGTAATCACGAGTGTATCGCAAGTACCTTAGTACTCTGATAATGGCGTCCCAATGAGGTTGCCCTGGATTACTCGTGTATTTACTTAACTTGCTTACTGTAAAAGCAATATCTGGTCTAGTACAGCTCATAAGGTACATTAGACTGCCTATAATGCGTGCATATTCCACTTGGTCAATGCCTTGACCTTTGTTCTTGGTCAAGTGTTGACTCGTATCAATTGGTGTTCTGGCTATACCAGTATCACCCTTATTGAACTTGTCAAGTATCTTGGTTACGTAGTGTGACTGGGTCAATATAAGACTATTAGATTCACGTTTGATTTGGATACCCAAAATCACATCTGCAAGTCCCATGTCTTTCATGTCAAATCTAGAGTTTAACATGTCTTTGGTACTTTTTACCATTTTGTCATTGCTACCCACAATCAAAATATCATCAACATACAAACACAAAAGAATATACCCTTCGTTTGTAGTCTTGATATATATGCACTTGTCACACTCATTTATCTGAAAGTCGTTAGCCATCATGACATCATCAAACTTCTTGTGCCACTGTTTTGGTGCTTGCTTTAACCCATATAAAGACTTCACCAATTTACAGACCTTCCTTTCCTGACCTGGAACTACACACCCTTCAGGTTGTTCCATGTAGATTTCTTCATCAAGATCTCCATTCAGGAATGCAGTCTTAACATCCATTTGATGTACTTCAAGATTCCGCAAGGCGGCAATCGCTAGTATCATCCTTATAGACGTTATTATAGACACAGGAGAATATGTATCAAAATAATCAAGGCCCTCCTTTTGTCTATATCCTCGGATAACCAGTCTAGCCTTGTATTTGTCAACTGTTCCATCTGCCTTCAATTTCCGTTTGAAAATCCATTTAGAAGTTAGTGGTTTTGTTCCCGGAGGAAGATCAACTAATTCCCACGTATGGTTATGCAGAATGGAATCAACTTCACTCTTAATGGCTTCTTTCCATAAAGAGCTTTCTGTAGAGCTCACAGCTTCCGTATAGGTTTGAGGCTCAGCCTCTACCATGTAGGTTAGAAAATCTGACCCAAAAGATTTTTCCACCCTAGCTCGTTTGCTTCGTCTAGGCTGAATTTCTTCAACCCTAGCCTCTACTTCTTCTTCATCACTATTGTCATCAACAGTTTCTAAAGGTTGTTTAGAAGAAGAAGGTTCATCTTTCCTTTCTTTACATGGAAATACAGTTTCAAAGAATGTCGCATTCTCTGATTCCATGATGGTGTTCTTATGAATCTCAGGATTTTTGGATTCATACACCAAGAAATGATACGCGTTACTATGATGTGCATAGCCAATGAAAATACAATCCACCGTCTTAGGACCTATTTTCATTTTCTTAGGTAATGGAGCCATTACTTTGGCAAGGCACCCCCACACTTTCAAGTAATTATAAGAAGGTTTCCTACCTTTCCATAATTCGTGTGGAGTTTTCCCAACCTTCTTTCGGGGTATCTTATTTAAAAGATGATTTGCTGATAAAACAGCTTCCATTCAATGGAGTTTCCGTATTTTTCCCATTGTTAACACCAGAACCGGACACATCCTCATTACGTGTATTGTTTCCATCAACACCAGTAGTCATTGCTTGAGAATTAACTGAAATTTAAACAAAAAATCAAATTAGTCTCAAAGCAACAATACAAACAGAATTAAACTATCCAAAAAACAAATAATTCCGTTTACACAAATAAAAATATATAAAGCAAGTTTATATAATTAGATTATAGTTCCAGTAGCAAAAGTCCAAAAGATATCAATTTCCCAAAGAAATTGAATTCTCCAAATGTCCAGCAAAGGTATAAGAATTTGGAAATTAAAATTTCCAATCCAGGAAAACAAATGTCCAAGATCAAAATAATTCCAGTTCCAGTAGATAGGGTAATCAACCGAACAAAAGAAACAGAATAGAATCTCCTTGAAGTTATCACTTACAAAACAAAACACGTTAATTTTGTCTTAAGATTGTTAGCGATAATAATACTGTCATGTAAATAATAATAACAGGAGACAACAATAGATTTATATATATTGATTTGTAAACAATTACAGATATATAAATCTAAACATGAACAATAGAAACAATAAAATATACTCGACCAAATTACCGAAGGAATACTCGAGGCCTTTGCAGTTTCCTTAAGACAAATTCGCCACGTGTTGGCGTAGTCTCCCAGGATACAACGAGTCGTTAGCGAACTCAAACCACGCACGATCACTATCACCGGAAGCAAAGAACAGTGAGCAGAAACAGTAGCTCGGAAGAAAAATTTCACACAGAATTTTCCGAGTGTGTAGTTGAATGGACAAAATTCAACTCTTATTCATATGGGTTTGTAACCGCGTCATTAACTTGTGTTTAATGGTGATTAAATTTCGTAACCGAAAACGGTTTCAGAAATTCAAAAATCTGTAATAGATTTCGGATAAGAGAGGAGCAAAAATGGGTCGGCCCACCAAAATCGAACGACATTCGCGTTGCCCACGTCGTGCGGGTGCGCCCCCAACCCGGTGGGATTGGATTTGCACCCCCCCCCCTACGCGTATCCCAAGGAGCATAGCTTGATTTATTAGTTTGAGATCCTTACAAAGCATCCTCAATATAAACCCAAACACAAAGCTCTTTGAAAGGCATGTGGGATGGGAGCATTTTTCCTACTCTTAAACATATTCAAGAACCCATCTTTGAGCTTGAATATTTCTTTCATCACAAGTTCGTTTTTGGCGTGTAATATACCGTTGGAAAGTTCACGTGTCATAGAATATGTTTATGTGAAAACATCATTATAATGACCACTTTACCCCTTGTATATATTGCCTCAAAAATGACACTAAGATAATGTATAAAATACATTATTTCCAACAAAATTAAGAATCACAAAATCAGTTGGAAAAATAAATTTGTCAACTTTCACAAGCACATCTTCAATAATGCAATAAGGCTTTTTAATAGTTTGGTCGACAAGCTGTAAAACCATACTTGTACGTTTTATATCTTCCTCAAGACCTAACTTTTTAAATATAGACAATGACATCAAATTAATACTTGCACCTAAATCACACAAACAACTAAGAAATTGTACGTCACCTAATTTGCATGGAATAGTAAAACATCCAGGATCTTTAAGCTTAGTGGGTAAACTACTTGTAACTATTGAACTACAATCTTAGGTCAAAACAACCGACAAAATACCTTCCCAACTAATTTTCTTAGAGAGCAAGTCCTTAAGAAATTTGTTATAATTAGAAATCTGCGTAATAGCATCAATAAAAGACAAGTTGATATGCAAATTTTTCAATAAAAGAGAGAAGTTGCTTATCGTAATCCTTATTGCGCATGCGACCAGGAAATGGAGCTTTCAGCTTGAATTCCTTCACAGGGTCCTTCGGAGGATTTTTGGTATTAGTCAAATCGACCAAAATAGGAATACCATTATCCTTAGTTGGCACCTTATTAGTTTTCTCAACTTCATCCTGCAAAATATCAGTCAAAATAACAGGCATACTAGGTTCATCATATTTCCTCCCCGATCTAAGAGTAATTGCTTTCACATGCTCTCTAGGATTACTTTCGGTATTACTCTGAAGATCTCCCATTTGTCGAGACGGAATAGACTTAGCAAGCTGTCCAATCTGCACTTCTAAATTATGAATAGACGAAGAATGATTTTTAATAAGTTGATCGAACTTAATTACAATCCTCTTAAAATTTTCCTCTTGGGAATTCATTTTACCACCAACTCCATCAATAAACTAATCAATTTTAGACGATAAATCTCCCAATGGATTATTATAACCACGGAATTGAGATTGATTATTATTATTATTATTATTATTATTACTACTACTACTATTATTATTATTATTACTACTATTATTATTATTATTATTAGATAGCCTATCTTGGTTGGAGTTTGTGTTGTCTCTCCAACTAAAGTTAGGATGGTTTTGCCATCCAGAATTGTAAGCACTCGAATATGGATTATTATTGCGATTTTGCCCTTGGACATAATTCACTTGTTCCTCCATAATCAGGTATTCACAATTCTGAAGTTGTGGTCCTCGAATCTCCTCCTGCAAAATATCAATTTTATTATATAACTTCGAGAACTGGGCTTCAATCTTAGTTAAAGGATCCAAATCAATGATCCCATTAACCGATCATGAAGACGACTGCGGCGAACCTGCACTTCTAGTAGTTTGGGCACGTTCAACGGGCCACATACAACTGTTAGTAGACATTTCCTCCAATAATTCAAAAGCTTCAACGGATGTCTTCTTCATAGAACATCCACCTGCCATAGCATCTATTTGACTCCTAGTAGACGGACTAACACCGTTAAAAAAAGTTTGCAAAATAAGTTCACGAGCCAAATTATGGTGAGGACAAATTCTTTCAAGTTCTTTATATCGTTCCCAAGCCTCATAAAGGGACTCGGTCTCATGTTGAGCAAACGACGTTATTTCCTTCATAATCTTAGCGGTCTTAGCCAATGGGAAATATTTAGCCAAAAATGCTCTAGCCAATGCCTCCCATGTGGTGATTGAATTTTGCGGTAGCGAATTCAACCAAGACTTGGCATTATCTTTTAGCGTAAACGGAAAAAAACGAAGCCTTATAGCCTCTAAGGACACATGATGAATTTTAAAAGTATCACAAATTTCAAGAAATGTACTCAAATGAGTATTTGGATTTTCACTAGGCATACCGAAAAATTGGAAATTATTTTAAATCATTTGCAACAAGGCGGGCTTGATTTCAAAATGGTCGGCGTTAATCGTTGGGCGACGAACACCATCCGTTAATCCATCAAGGCCATGTGCGGAATAGTCCATAAGCCTTTGCGGTTGATTTGCCATATTGCCAAAAACCAAATTCTCCTCTAAGTTTAATTTTAAATCTAATCCTAAATCTATATATAATTCTAACTCCTTTTTATTTTTATCTTTAAAAAACTTTTTCTTATTTTTCAACTTTTTCTCAAACGGAAAATCGTAATCTGTAAGTTTTTAGGCTTCCGACTATGAGTCCCACGCATAAAACATCAAAGTACCTGAAAAACAAAAATTAAAAACAAATCAGCCCTATAAGTAAAAATTTAAAGCACATTAATTGACATTTCCGGCAGCGGCGCCAAAAACTTGTTGGGCGATTTCTGCAAGTGCACAGTTTCGCATATAGTAATAAAAGATCGTAGCCACAGAGATGGATCAATGCATTTAAACTTTCTCTTATTCACATTCGTTTTCTTTTTACAAATAGTTAAAACGATAATCCTTATTGATTTGGTTGATAAACACAACTTACTGTACCATTCACGTATAACAAATACTTCAAGTCACCAAACGCACATGTTTGGATTTCTATTCATTCTAAAGGCAAGACAACAATTCATTTAAGCACTTAAACACAATATTGAATAATCTTAATATACTTAATCTAATCTCGATATAACTTATTCCGATCTCTTGATACATGCAAATAAGTTAACCATATATGAACATCAATGATACACTAACCGGACCTATTCGTATTAATCTTATAACCGACTACAATCACATATGTAAAACTAGATTATAATCTGAGTAACCGAACCTATTCGTATCACAAAGATTATAAGTTAATGCTAAACACAAGTCTATATACTTAATAACTATTTTGATGTAAATATCTTACTTAGCATGCAAACTTATTAATTCAAGAACATAAACATATGAAGAACATAAATCTCTTTATAAACTCAATATCGAATTCATACAATATATAAACAGAAAATCAAGTTGGACAGAACATAACCAAGTATAAGAAATAAGGAGCGTCAATCCTTTTTACTCTACTCGGAATGCGTGTCAAGCCTCGGGGCGTTCTTGCTCGATTTCCCTCGATGAACAGATGAACAAAGTTGATCTCTCGATCTAAACTACAAAGCCTTATGGAAAGAACGAAATTTTACAGAGTTTCTGGTCTGAATACTCGGTTGGAACAATGTGTGTGGGTGAATTTACGGGTAGAGGTTTACGGGAAATGTAAGTAAGGATTTTTGTGCCCTTTTTGTAAGTAAGGTCAACAACACTAATCTCAGAGATCAAGGGTGTATTTATAGGCATCAAAGGGTGTGATTCGAAGGGTTACAATCCTCAGGGAGTAGTCATGTCCTTTGTGAAGATACACGAGCTTTCGGAAGAGTTGTATGGATAAAAACGAAAAAATCAGCTTCTTCGTGAAACTGTGTCTCGGCGCGCCAGAGAAAGAAAGTGGCGCGCTAGAGACAGTTTGGTTTGCCTTGGCGCGCCAGAGACAAATGTTGTCTCTGGCGTGCGAGCTGTAGAGAGGGAAAACTCAACTTTTTCTTCGTTTTTCCAACTTTAGCTTGCACGTAACTTCTCCGCACGACCTTGTATGAAGTTGTCAATCAACTTGTACGACTTCTTTTGCTCATTTTTAGCTTGAACTAACATCAAATTGCCATGTTTTCACTAGATTAAGCTCTGAACATCAAAACAATCACAAAGTAGTTAAATTGCCCCTAACCTAGATATTTCTAAGCTAAATGAACTAAAACTATATGAAATGCAATAAAAATATATACGAAATACATAGCTAAATTAAGTACATTTTGGACTTAACATCTAATTATGCCTATAGTTTCCTAATGTCTATTTGAAAGATGCAAATAAATGTAGACACGAGTGAGACTGTATATAAACATTTTTTCTATCCAAGCACGGGTATGTAAACACATGGATAAGATAAGTGGGATAGAGCCTAGTCGATGCCTGATGACGTTACTCCGTTCTTCGTCTGTCGGGATGTCCTTGATGCGATGCTCGTGACCTTGAGTCTTCCATGAATCCTCTTAGGGGTGCATTTTTAGTGACTCAAGCCACTAGGTATTAACCGATTTTCGGCTCATGTAAGGTCTTTTGTTTGTTTTGGAATAGGCCATGAGGAGGTGGCTAACTCAAGTGAGATGGGGTGTGGCATATGTTGAGGTAGTTTGGTGGAGTTTGGGGTTGATGAACCCTAAGTATTTTGATTATGTCCAATCGTTTCAGAAGATGAAAACTTAATACTCTCTTACATATAGTTTATTGTTGACTAATATTTTTCTACTTAGTCTATATGTAAGTTACTCAGCAGGTGCTGAATGAATCATTTCTGGATTGCCTAAAGGACTCAGATGATCCGTTTACTGAAGTCAGAGTTTCAATAATTCAGAAGCTGGATGCTCCGCTCTGAAGCCGAAGTCTACTAAAGCTCTCCTCTGATGTTCTTTGCTATCAGAAGTTCTTTTACCAATTTGATCAGAAGCTTAGTCACGGGTTTTGGATAGCATTTAATGCTCTGACAAGTGCATTTAATGCAAGGCGCCAAAAGTTCAAAAAGCTGTTTTGATGGAGCGCGCCTGTCTGTTCAAGAGAAACCAGAATTTCCTTGTCTACGCTTTGTTGATCCAATTGAAGAATGATTCCAGTCAACCTCATCTTTGATTTCAAATCACTTACCGGATTGAGTTAAAGAACAAGGATAACGGAATCAAAGTGTTTGAAGACCGTTTGAAGACTTGACAAATTAACGGCTACAACAACTGATGTCATCTCTATTGAAGATTCAAATTCACCAACGGTGATCCTCATTCACTATAAATAGTAGCCAAGCTCCATTGCATCAACGACACACGTGATCATCGAGCAAAATCTCAACGCACTGTTTTAACAAGAAAAACAGAGCACAATTTTCCATTCTCAATCTTTCTTAGCATAGTCTTAGTTAAAGTGAGAGAGTGCAGAAAAACAAGTTCATAATAGGAATCTTGTAAACTGATATCGTTTGTGATATTCAGTTAGATTTAAAGAGAGAAATCTAGTTGAGATTAGAGTTGGGTGAGAAATCCAGAAAACAGAGTATTGTTTGTTCTAGTGGAAATCCTTTAACTCTTTTTAGGCTAGTCAGAACTAAGTGAGAAATTAGCTTAAGTTCTGTTGATGTAAAGGAGCTTCTGAACTTGCCATAAAAGTTCTGAATAGTGGATTTATAAAATCTCTGTAGGCTGCGACCTCAGGGGACAAGACGTAGTCACAGGACTTCTGTGGCGAACTTGGATAAATCGAACTGTTCAATCAGGATCTCCTGAACTTCTTTCTCCCTCTTATACTTGTTATTTTTGCCTATGTGTACTTGCTTATATTTAGTGCTGAAACAGATTTTCTCTAAACTATCATTGTCTTTGTTCAGAAGACTGTCCAGAAGTTCTCAAATCAGAACTTCCCTCAGAAGCTACTTCTGTAAGCTTGCTTCTGACTCTGAGGAAATTTGACTCTGAAAATTAAGTTTCCCGAAAAACTTAGAAATTTTCAGTTTTCAACTTTGACACCTATTCACCCCCCTCTAGGTGATTCTGTTCTTGATAGGGCCAACAAGTGGTATCAGAGCGAAGGTCACTTCGCATATTTACTAAAGATCTAACAATCTAAGTGTAAGATCCTATCAGAATCAATAGAGATGGCTAGTAGACACCAGCCTGAGAATTCTTCTCACTTCATAGTTCCAGAAGGTTCTTCCACTACTAGACCTCCATTATTCAATGGCAACAACTACTCATACTGGAAGAAAAGGATGATGTACTTCATCCAAGCTCAGAACATGAGTGCTTGGTATGTCATCACTGATGGTGATTTCATTCCTACCAGAATGGAACAAGCTCAGAGAGAATACACAGATGACATTCTGAAAAAACTCCAAACTAATGCTTCAGCAATAAATATGTTGCATTGTGCACTTACAGCTACTGAATATAACAAAGTCTCTTCTTGTGAAACTGCACAGGATATTTGGAAAAAGCTGGAAGTCACATATGAAGGAACAGGAAAAGTGAAGCAATCTAAAGTCAACCAACTCATGAGAGAATATGAGTTATTTGAAATGTTTGATAAAGAATCTATTTCAGATATGAACTCTAGATTCACCAAGATAGTCAATGACTTGAAGAGTTTAGGAAAAGACATTGAAGAATCTGATCGAGTGAAGAAGATTGTCAGAAGCTTACCAAGGTCTTGGTAAGCCAAGAAGACTGCTATTGAAGAAGTTCAGGATTTGAGCTATTACTTGTATGATGAGCTCATTGGGTCTCTAATTACTCATGAGATGTCATTAAAAAATCATGACCTAAGAGAGAGGTCAGAAGGAAAAAGAGTAGTCCTGAAAGCAGAATCTTCTGAAGAATCCTCTGAAGATGAGGAACTGGCCATGCTGACCAGGAAGTTCAAGAAAGCCTTTAGAAAAGGCAGAGGTGGAAACTACAAGAAGCCTTTCAGGAGCTTTGACAAGAAAACTCCTGATTCTGGTGAAAAGTTCAAGAGAGATCCAAACAAGCCTATTGTGTGCTATGGATGTCAGCAACCGGGGCACATTAAGCCTAACTGCCCGAAGCTGAAGAAAGATAAGAAAAAGTTCAAGAAAGCTATGCTGGCTGCCTGGTCAGACTCTGAGACCAGCAGTGATCCTGAAGAAAAGGAAGAGCAAGCTCAGATTTGTTTTATGGCTATTGATGAGCCAACTTCTGAAGATGTCACAGGAGAAACTTCCGCACCTCCTGAAGCTACATATAATTCCGAGGTAAACATATCTTCTGAACAAAATATCTTTGATTCTCTTGAAGAACTCTATAGTATGTTCAAGTACCTGAAAAGGAAATTGGACAAGAGTGAGGCTGACAAGTTTCTTAAGTTTACTCAAGTTTATTCTGACATGAAAGTGTTAGAAGAAAAACTGTGTAAACAATTCAGCACTCCTGCTAATAGCTCTAAAGCCAAAGGCAAGGAAAAGCTGCCTCTGGGAAGTGATAAACCCCAGAAGAAGAAGAAACCTGTCACTCCCTCTCTTCTGAAAGAGATAGCTTCTCCTCCTGATGTTGGCACCTCTGAGAGTGCTGTTATAGCCTCTGAAGATGTTGGTCCTTCTCAGAAGAAGAAGAAATCTCCCAAGAAGCAAAGGGAAAGATCCAAGAACCCTCCCTTTTGCAAACTTTGCAAGAGTGATGGTCATTGGTTGAAGGATTGCAAGTACCATATTAAAAACCGCTTGCAATCTGAGATATCATTAAAACCTGCTGAAGAGAAATCTAACTCTGAAGGACCCAATAAGGATTGGGTACCTGTCACTAATTGATTGTGTTGCATGTGGCTCTGAGTGCTCCATCAATGTCAAAGCTGTGGTACATTGACAGTGGGTGCTCAAGGCATATGACAGGTGATGAAAAAACATTCATCACATTTGTTCCTAAAAGAGGTGGAAAAGTCAGCTTTGGAGATGCTCAGAAAGGAAGGATACTTGGTTCTGGATCCATAGGAACTAATCCTCCGATCGAAGATGTCTCCCTAGTCAAAGGTCTGAAGTTCAATCTTCTGAGTGTTGCACAACTGTGTGATAAAGGTAGAGATGTTGTCTTCAGCTCCTCTGGATGTAAAATCTTGGACAGTAAGTCAAGGGAAGTTATTCTAACTGCTCCTAGAGTTGAAAATGTTTTCATGCTGAACCTTGAGAATCTTTGCAAAAATATATGCTTGATGTCCAAAGAGGATACCTCCTGGCTCTGGCATAGAAGACTTGCTCATGTGAGCATGGACCTTCTGGCCAAAGTAGCTAGAAATCAATTGGTTGAGGGTCTGCCTGAAATTAGTTTTAAAAAGAATCATTTTTGCAATGCTTGCCAATCTGGTAAACAATCCAGAAGCTCTTTTAAAACTAAGAAAGTCATTTCAACTAAAAGACCTTTGGAATTACTTCATATGGACCTTTTTGGCCCTGTTCAACCAATGAGCATGGGTGGAAAGAAGTATGCCTTTGTCATTGTAGATGACTATTCAAGATTCACTTGGGTTATCTTGCTGTCTAGCAAAGATGAGTCACTTGGATGTTTCTCAGTTCTGATAAAGAAACTTGAGAATGAAAGGAATGAAAATGTTATTCATATCAGAAGTGATAATGGTGGAGAATTCAAAAACTTTAGGTTTGAAGAATTCTGTGAAACCAAGGGAATTGATCATAACTTTTCTGCTCCCAGAACTCCTCAACAAAATGGGGTAGTTGAAAGGAAGAATAGAACTCTGGTTGAGATTGCCAGAACTATGATCAATGAAAGAAGGCTTCCAAAGTACTTTTGGGGAGAAGCTGTTAACACAGCTTGCTATGTTCTGAATAGAGTGCTAATCAGAAGCATTCTGAACAAGACCCCTTATGAACTCTGGAAAGGTCGAAAGCCTAAAATAGGTTATTTCAAAACCTTTGGTTGTAAGTGCTATGTTTTGAATACAAAAGAATATCTTTCAAAGTTTGATTCAAAGGCAGATGAGGCCATTTTTCTTGGTTACTCAACACATAGTAAAGCATATAGGGTTTTTAATAAGAGGACTCAAACTTTAGATGAATCTGTTCATGTACAGTTTGATGAGACTAACCCTGCAGATAGTAGAGCTCCTGATGAAGATGTAGTTCAAGCTCCTGAAGTTGCATCTCCTGATGTAGTAGAAGATGTTTCTCCCAGAGCTACTGAAGTAGTTCCTCCTGTTGCTGAACAAGCTCAAGAAGAGAATCCTACTCCAGAAGCCAACTCCCTTCCAGAAGATGCTCCTATATATGATTCAACAAATGATGAACAAGTTTCAGAAGACTCATTGGATGTACCAAGAGAAGTTAGAGCTCATAGGATTCATTCCTTAGAGAACATAATTGACTCTGTTCATAATCCTGTCATGACCAGAGCTCAGCTCAGAAGATACATGGGGAATGTGGCTTTTGTGTCACTTCTGGAACCCAAGGAATTCTATGAAGCTGCTGATGATGACTCCTGGTTAATGGCAATGCAAGAAGAACTTGACCAGTTCAAAAGGTCAGAAGTTTGGACTTTGGTTCCCAGACCTAACAACATAAAGGTTGTTTGAACTAGATGGGTTCTGAAGAACAAACTTGATGAATTTGGAAATGTTGTGAGAAACAAGGCAAGACTTGTTGCTCAAGGTTACAGTCAGCAAGAAGGCATAGATTACGGTGAAACTTTTGCTCCTGTTGCAAGATTAGAAGCCATTAGAATCTTATGTGCTTTTGCATCATACAAAGGTTTTAAGCTTTTTCAAATGGATGTGAAAAGTGCATTCTTGAATGGTTACATTGATGAGGAAGTCTATGTGTCTCAACCTCCTGGTTTTGAAGATCCTAAGTTTCCTGATCATGTGTACAAGCTAAAGAAAGCCTTGTATGGACTAAAAAAAGCTCCCAGAGCTTGGTATGAGAGACTGACAAAGTTCCTGCTGTCTAAGGGATTTGTCAGAGGCTGTGTTGATACAACTCTGTTCACTCTGAAGAAGAACAAGGATATCCTTATAGCTCAGGTATATGTTGATGATATTATATTTGGTGCTACTAATGAATCTTTGTGCAGAGAATTCAGTGACCACATGAAGGCTGAGTTTGAAATGTCTATGATGGGAGAATTAACCTTCTTCTTAGGACTTCAGATCAAGCAAAGTAATGATGGTGTGTTTATCAATCAAGCCAAGTACACTAGAGAAGTGCTGAAGAAATTTGGCATGATGGACTCTAATGCTGTTGATATTCCAATGGATGTCAGCAAAGACATTGATGATGAAGAGAAAGCTGGTAAACCTGTAGATATAAAAACCTACAGAGGTATGATTGGTTCTCTTTTATACCTAACAGCCAGCAGGCCAGATATACATTTTGCTGTGTGTTTTTGTGCTAGATATCAATCAAAGCCAAGAGAAATTCATGATGTTACTGTCAAAAGACTTCTCAGATATCTTAAAGGCACACCAGAAGCTGGTTTGTGGTATCCCTGTAGTTCTGATTTCACTCCTATAGGATACACAGACTCTGACTATGGTAGGGATAAATTGAAAAGGGTCAGCACTTCTGGTGGTTGTCATTTTCTGGGGGAGTGCCTAGTCTCCTGGCATAGTAAGAAGCAAACCTCTGTGGCTCTCTCAACTGCTGAAGCTGAGTATGTTGCTGCTGGAAGTTGTGTTTCTCAAATGCTCTGGATCAAGCAACAAATTGCTGACTATGGAGTCATCCCTGGAACAATTACAATCTACTGTGATAACAAGAGTGCTATTGATCTATCAAAAAACCCTATTCAGCACAGCAGGATGAAGCATGTTCATATTAGGCATCACTTTCTGAGAGATCATGTTCTGAAGAAGGATATTATCATTACTCATGTTCCCTCTGAAGAGAATCTTGCTGACATGTTTACTAAGCCTCTGGCTGGTAATTCCTTCAGCAACTTACGAGAAGGCATTGGTATGACTTATCCACTTCAGTAACTTAGCTTAATTATTTCTGAGTGTCTTAAGTGATTAATCGTTTAAGGTAATTAAGTGTTAATTAATTCTAATCATGATTTGACATCTAAGCATGCGTTATCTACTGCATTTTACGGCGCTGTTCTGTGGTTAACGGTTATCTGTTCCCTTTTAAACGGTGTGTTTTTGCTTTTTGAATTGGAACGGTTTCCTTGTTTTGGTATAAATAGGGGTTTTCCATACTTAGAAGTTTTTACTCTCGTTTTCACTACTATTAGAATCTCCATAGATTTTCTGTGTTCTCTTCTCTCAAAATTCTTAACCTAATTTCTTATATCTTCTACAATGGCTCAAGAAATCACTGTTACTCACATCTTTACCACTGAATCTAAGAAGAAAGTTAGCGAATCTAGGGTATTCACTTCTAGGTTCCTACATGATGAAGTTAAATCCACTGAACCTATCTCCAAATGGCTTAGCGCTCAAAACTGGAATTCTTTCGTTTTTCTCGATGGATTCATTTACCCTAAATTAGTCACCGAATTCTATCAGAACCTCCATTTCTTTTCAAATGAGGAGGATGTTCTACACTCAGAAGTCGGAGAAGTTGAGATTGAGGTCAACAGGGCTTCTATTTCTCAAGTGATCGGTATTGATGATGAAGGAATCATCATAGGTGATGATGGTTCAGCAGATGGTTTTACAGAAGCTAACTGGGCTAGACCAGATCTCAGTGCCAAGGAAACTTATGCCACTTGGCCTACTCAGCACCAGAGGTGGGCACAGTATCTTACAACTAATGTGTTCCTTCCGAAGGCTGGAGGGGTTAATGGTGTTTCCAACAGGGAAAGAGTTTTTATGTTGCATCTGGTCAATCAGAAGAAGATCAATCTCCCTGCCATGCTGATAAGGCAGATGAAGAATGTGACTACCGTGAGTGCATTAGCTTATGGCTCACTCCTGACTAGGTTGTTTGAGGCAGCCTCTGTTGTGGTCTCAGGAGAAGGTGTTACAAGTAGGAGTACGGTTCTGAAGCTGCATACCTTCAGGAACCTTAACTTTGGTGTGACTCCGAAGAAGAATGAGAAGGGCTCCTCTGTGAGTATTGCTCAGAAGGAGATTGAGGTTGATTCTGCTCAGAAAGGAAAGAAAGCTGCCAAGAAGGGCAAGGGAAAGAAAGGATCAAGTATGTTGGTCCTGACTGTTGAGAAAGTGGTTGTCTCAGAACCTCTTCCCACTATGGTTCAAACAACAATCAGTGTTGAACCTTCTGGCAAGATTGTTGCTGAGAAACCTAAGGATGTTCCTGAGAAGGAAGCTCAGGATGCTGAGGACGCACGCCTTGCTGAAAGAGAGAAGGCTGCTGAAGCTGAAAAAGTTGCAAGAGTTGTGGCTCTTGCTGATGAGAAAAGAAAGAAGAAGGAAGCTGAGGATAAGTTAGTAGCTGAAAGAGAAATTGCTGCAAAGGCTAAGGCCGATGCAAGACTTATAGCATGTGCTGCTGAACTTCAGGATGCGGAGTTCTCAAAGGAAGTTGAGGCTTCAGAAGAAGGTGAGAAACTTGAGAATATCTCTCTGTCCACTCGGATACTTGAGAATATCTCTCTCTCCACCAGGATCGGAAAGAAGGCTGTTGCAAAACGAAGGTCTCTGAGGAAAAAGGACTTCGTTGTTGCCTCCAGTGCTGAATTAGAGGATTCTACTGTTGAGGAACCGGAAGCTGCTGATGAAGACATGTTGGAGATGTCTGCTGAAGAGGATGTTGATGCTCCTCTGATTGAAGAGCTGTCTGAAGAGAGTGAACCAAAAGATGAAGAGGTTCTTCAGGGTGCAAAACAGTTTGTTGAGAATGTTGATGATGAAAATTTCATTGACAACATTCTTCTGAATCAAGGAAGCAACCCTGGTGATAGGGATGCCTCTGAAACACTGATCAGAATGGCTCATATCTTTGGTGAGCCCATCTCTATGTTTGATCCAAACTCCTCTGAACAGGTTATCTCATCTCCCACTCACACTCCTCATCCATCTTCTTCACTACCTTCTGTCACAGAAGTGAGTGAATCTCACACTTCCATTCCTCTTACAACTTCAACTTCTGAAGTTGTACCTCCTCCAATTATTCCTCCTTCTGGATCATTTTCAGAAGTGAATCTAAACACTGCTCCCATTTTCACAGACTCTATAGCCACATCCACTACCTCCTCCATTCATACTTCCTCTGTAAGTCCATCAATTGGATTTACTGCTCCATCTTTCTCACTACCATCCACATTACCATCCATCTCAACTACCATTTCTTCCTCAACCACACATACAATCCCTTCCTCAACCACTCAAATTCCTCCACTCTCAACTTATGGACATGCACCTCCTGTGTGTGATCCCTTAACTACCTCCTCCACTACTTCCTGCTTTGCTGGGTTGTCATCCAATTATGACTTCCTACGCAAGCACATGAATCGAGATGATCTGGATACCAGATTTGGTAGTTTTGGTTTCATGGGCAGAGCTTCTGGTATATCCGAAGCTGGTGGTGCTCCCAGTGTTGAGGAGTTGAGAAGAATGAGTCAGAGTGGCTCTGATGAACTGCTGAACAAACTTGCTGGTATGGGGCAACGGACTTCTGCTGCTGACATGTATGCTCAGGGCATTGTGCTGCAAGAACTACAATCCTTGAAAGCTCAGAACCTGCAGCTCATGACTATGCTTCAAATGCAGGATCCTTCTATCTACATACGCAATCTTTCTTCACTTCATCTAGCTACATATGATGAGCTGTACAAATTAAGAGAATTAGCTCTGACTCTTCCTTCATTGGACAACATTCCTCTTGCTTCTTCTCTGAAGGTCAATGAGAATTTGGAGATATTGACAGAAGAAGTCAAGGAAGCAAACGAGCATTATGAGGCTCATGAGAAGATGCTCCCACGTAAGATTGATGACCTGCAAAGTACTGCCAACCACATTCTGAGAGAAGTGAAATCTTCTGCTCAAGGTTCATCATCTTCCGGGGCTGCTAAGATTGTATATGACATCACTCCTGATCTCAACAATCGACTCTCTAACATTGAGTCTGCTGTATATGCTCAGAACGCACAGATAGCTGAGCTTACTGAACTTCTGAAAGTTATGCACACTCAAGCACGTGAACAAGAGAAGACTCTTCACAATTGCTATAGGTTTGTTCGAGGACAGACTTATATTCAGAATGAGCATCTCACTGCTGCTGTGTATGCTAACAATCGGTTGATCAAGCTCCTTCTGGAAGACGTTCAGAAACAGCGACCTATGTCTGGTCAGACTTTTGATCATATGAAGACCATTGATGCTGATTTCAGAAGAAGAATGGATATGATCAACACTGTGAGGCCAACTTCTCAGCAATATTCTACTGCAATGAAAGTTCAGCAAAAATTGGACTCTCAAGGTGCTTTGGGTATTCCTGTTGGTTCTGGTCAAACGGGGGAGAAGTCTGGTCAGCAGAGTGGTCTCAATACTGGTGTTAAGAGACAGAGTGTTGCTGAAGGATCTAGTGGTGTTCCTCCTCCTCAGAAGAAACCTAGGAACTTGTAATCTTATTAGGACTTAAGCTTCTTAGCTAGGTTCTGGGTTGGGTAGCTTTTGTCTTAGGACTTTTTCTGCTCTTCTGATTATCTTGTTTCATATGTTCTCTTCTGATGATTTTATATACACTGAATCTTTCTTATACATTCTTGTGTCTCTGACTACTTCTTTTTTGCTTATGTTTCTTTTTGACTTAGTAAATTATTCTTCACTAAATCTAACAACTTGATCTCAAGTCATTTCTAAGTTTATACAGATTGCTGAAGTTCACCATTTACACTAAAATGGGGGAGTTAATTTACTCAGAAGTTATGAAACATATGTATCAGGAAGCCATTTTCTAAACCTCATGTTTTCTGTTACCTTCTGACCACGGTTTGTCCATAACCGAAATGGGGGAGAATGATGAACCCTAAGTATTTTGATTATGTCCAATCGTTTCAGAAGATGAAAACTTAATACTCTCTTACATATAGTTTATTGTTGACTAATATTTTTCTACTTAGTCTATATGTAAGTTACTCAGCAGGTGCTGAATGAATCATTTCTGGATTGCCTAAAGGACTCAGAAGATCCGTTTACTGAAGTCAGAGTTTCAATAATTCAGAAGCTGGATGCTCCGCTCTGAAGCCGAAGTCTGCTAAAGCTCTCCTCTGATGTTATTTGCTATCAGAAGTTCTTTTACCAATTTGATCAGAAGCTTAGTCATGGGTTTTGGATAGCATTTAATGCTCTGACAAGTGCATTTAATGCAAGGCGCCAAAAGTTCAAAAAGCTGTTTTGATGGAGCGCGCCTGTCTGTTCAAGAGAAACCAGAATTTCCTTGTCTACCCTTTGTTGATCCAATTGAAGAATGATTCCAGTCAACCTCATCTTTGATTTCAAATCACTTACCGGATTGAGTTAAAGAACAAGGATAACGGAATCAAAGTGTTTGAAGACCGTTTGAAGACTTGACAAATTAACGGCTACAACAACTGATGTCATCTCTATTGAAGATTCAAATTCACCAACGGTCATCCTCATTCACTATAAATAGTAGCCAAGCTCCATTGCATCAACGACACACGTGATCATCGAGCAAAATCTCAACGCACTGTTTTAAGAAGAAAAACAGAGCACCATTTTCCATTCTCAATCTTTCTTAGCATAGTCTTAGTTAAAGTGAGAGAGTGAAGAAAAACAAGTTCATAATAGGAATCTTGTAAACTGATATCGTTTGTGATATTCAGTTAGATTTAAAGAGAGAAATCTAGTTGAGATTAGAGTTGGGTGAGAAATCCAGAAAACAGAGTATTGTTTGTTCTGGTGGAAATCCTTTAACTCTTTTTAGGCTAGTCAGAACTAAGTGAGAAATTAGCTTAAGTTCTGTTGATGTAAAGGAGCTTCTGAACTTGCCATAAAAGTTCTGAATAGTGGATTTATAAAATCTCTGTAGGCTGCGTCCTCAGGGGACAAGACGTAGTCACAGGACTTGTGTGGCGAACTTGGATAAATCGAACTGTTCAATCAGGATCTCCTGAACTTCTTTCTCCCTCTTATACTTGTTATTTTTGCCTCTGTGCACTTGCTTATATTTAGTGCTGAAACAGATTTTCTCTAAAGTATCATTGTCTTTGTTCAGAAGACTGTCCAGAAGTTCTCAAATCATAACTTCTGTTGCTGAAAACAGTCTAACTGTGTTTAGGCAGAATTTCCCTCATAAGCTACTTCTGTAAGCTTGCTTCTGACTCTGAGGAAATTTGACTCTGAAAATTAAGTTTCCCGAAAAACTTAGAAATTTTCAGTTTTCAACTTTGACACCTATTCACCCCCCTCTAGGTGATTCTGTTCTTGATAGGGCCAACAGGGGTAAGGTCTTTTAGAGTGTTGGGTAATATGTGGGGAGTGGTACGATTGTGAGGTAGGCTAAGGGTCAAGGCTTGCGTCGTCTTCAATTTGGATTAGGGATATCACGGGGAATTGCCCTTGGTTGTTCCATACTTTGTTCGAGGGCTTGGTACCTATCTCTGATTCCTCCTTGTTGATCTGGCGGTCTTCTTGGTGGAAGTTGGCTTGGGTTTAGGCGCATATGCGATGATGTGTTACGGTTTTGTGATTTCAGGTTGGGTCAGGTAGTGATTTGGCAATTTTGGACAAAGGGAAGGTGTCCACGTATAGGTTGGACGACTTGTGTGTGTGCCCTATCCTAAAGTGTGCCTATGACCTCTAGACGAATTTTACTTGTGGGACTACAGTACTTCGTTGAAGTTCTCATGACACCGATGCATATGTGCGTCTAAGAAACGTGATAATGACAATGTGTATGCATGTGACCCCTATTTTGTAGGATGATGTGAAGCAACTTACCTAATGTATGACACTCTAAGAGTGAACACACATGGATGAGACAAACCTAGTCGGGTGAGGGGATATGTGCCTTTATGCTTTGGACATCGTGTGTGTGTGACATGATTAGGTAAGATGACGCTGGTGTCATAGTTCCTATTTTAGCCTATCGTGTGTATCCTATATGTGGTTTGACGATGTACACTTATCTGTACGGGTAATGCTTGTATATTAAATGGATGCATATTACACTTTAGACTCTAGACTGATGACTATATACACAAACAATATTCACGACTCTTGAATCTAGGGTATAAGTGACGACAAATATACACATGTGGATTTGGACGACTCAATGTTGGACTGTTGTGAAGACAGACAAGACCTGATTTTTACATAAAGATGAGGGAACATATATTGTATATATGAGTGATATTTGACTCTATGCTAAAGGACATTATTGACATGTCTCTTCTTTCTCGATTGGAGAACGTTCGTGCGACGACTCTATTTTACACTGGTTTGGAAGACTCAACATTATAGGAACCATGTGGACTCACGGGACAACATGCCCCTACCTCGGTTCAGACAACGTTTATGAAATGGGACTTCAAGCGCCTTTTTCGAAGCGTAATGATTCAAGGACCCGTTTCACTTTACAAACGCACCCTGTGTCGAACAGTCATGTCCCTTTGATGACTTCACATCTATGAGTTTTTTATTTTTTTATTTTTTTTATGTTATTTATTATTATTGGTCCAACACGATATTGACCTGCGTGGACTCACGGGGCGGTGTGCCCTTGCTTTGGTATAGACTCAAGACAAACTATAAACTCTTTTTTGGGAAGAGCACAAGACGATGCATGTTTGTTTTAACAGGTTGAACCGTTACGATGATATGACCATATGAAATCATTAAAGCGTCTTATGGCTTGACATGACGAGTCTATTCATTAGATCTTGCATATTTGTCTTATCTATGGACAGTATGACACTCATTTTGACTTAAGCGGACGATATTTGTGACACCATGATTTTATCTCACGAGATTGAGTTTCTTTACGAAATGAAACAGATGACATAACGGCGTGTTTCGTGTGATAAAATGTCTAGCGTAACGGGATGCCCCCTTACTTCAAAGGAGTGTCATAGAAACTTGGATTCTTGACTTTTCCTAGGTTAAGGCTAAGTCTAAAATATGTACAGGTATAGGTAAACAATAAATCAATTAGTATGAACATTCATGCGTACACGACACTCCCTTACAGTCTTCACGTGGTACGTCTCTGTCCTATGTAGGTTTCTCCTGACATCTTTCCTTTCTATGTCAAAACGCTCTCAAAGACGTGATTTAATTTATGTTCGGGGGTAGTTCCTAGGGGAGATATCTAGGCTGTCTATATGAGGCTTCAGTCTCGTTGATAGTACAAAAGGGTTCCCATAGCAAGATATACCTAGCGCCTCCCCATTTAAGGGTTTTGAGCAGCGTCTCGACGGTACAAGGCTATAGGTGGTGTTACAAATCGACCTATGCGTCCCTTAAAGGAAACGACGGTAAGCGCGACCCATAACACATGTTGACCATTCGAGATTTTTGTTTTATGCAGTATGAGACTCACACACCCAAAAAGCAATAACTCCGTATATAGCCATAGACTGTAAGAATGCTTCAGTTGTATCCCAATTTTTACTTTTCACAAAATATTTAAGAAAAAATTTCATAAAAAGTGAAAACCAAATATACATCATCTCATTAATAAAGGGTATCACTAATTACAGCCCACTTTTTCTGAACTACAGTCCATTTTGACAAATTTTCCGTTTCATTAAAAATCTGCTTAGACTTAATCATTAAATCTACAGCCCACTTTTTCCAAACAAAAAAAACAATTTTTGAAACTCGAACATTAAAAATCCAGAATTTGAGATGTCGAATGAGCTAACAAATTCGGAATGGAATAGTGACCATCAATTATTAGAGGACGAGGTACTCGAACATTAAAAATACATTAAATATTCTTTTAAATTAATTTTTGTCGAAAAAGGCCAATAAAGCCGTTTGCCCTAAGGAGAAACGGCCTAGGGTAGCCGTTTCTCCATATGGTGAAACGGCGAAGTTGGTCGTTCCACCATAAGGAGAAACGGCCTTGGTGAAACGGCATTATAAATGTTTTTGTTAATTTGCATATATATATATATATATATATATATATATATATATATATATAGGAGATGGATCACATGAAAACACACTTTAAATTGAGAACACTTTATTATATGAGAACACATAAAAACTACGTAGTTTTGATAGCAAATAATTGAAAAAAACGTGGAAATGCAATGGTAGGGTTCGAGCCCAAGCGCTCCACCATCAAAGGTGGTATGCTTAGCACTCTCACAAACCATTTTATTGTTAAAAGAAGAAATCTTTAAATTTAACCTTATTATTTAGGCGGCCCCCACCGTCCCAAACTCATTTAATGTTTTATGATTAAGTTAAAATTTATATAACGCTTTAAATTTTAATTACTTTTCATTCAAAAATGTTTTCCCGGCTATTCCAAACTCCGATTTCGAATTTTTTTATATTGTTGGATTCGTATTGACGAGATGTTCATTTTAAGATCCATGATGCCCAGGTAAGAACGATGTTTTAAAATTTGGAACATACAGCTTTGAAGTTTAGGAGGTAGCTGATTTTAGTTTTGTTTTTTTAGTTTGATATACTAAACAATGTTATATGTAATTCTAAATTTAATAGTCAGTATTATAAGAGCTAATCATAATATTTTACCAAAAAATAATTTGAAAAAATAAGAAAAAAACATATTTTAATGGTTAAAAGCTCTAAAATAAATTCTAAATCATCTAAATTAAATGTAAAATCATAATTTATAAATCTTAGATCATAAGAAAACTCTAGATCATCTAAATTAAATTATAAACCATAATCTTGTAAAAAACAATAATTACAATTTATAACTCTAGATTTTTAATTTATAAGCTTAATCTAAACTATAAACATACATTCTAATTTTATAAACTATGTGTTCTATTGTATAAAATTTGCATTCTAAATTTATAAACTCTATGTTCTAGGATATAAACTCCGCATTGTAATTCTTTATATTCTAATTTAAAAATAATGTGACATGTATAAAAAAAAATTCATTCAGATTAATAGTAACAACCTAAACACTTAAAACTAAATGACCAAAATTGAATATACATATATTCTAAACTACAAACTGTCATGTTCCACAATATAATTAATAAAAAATCATTCAAATTAATACTAACAACCTAAACACTTATAACTAAATGATCAAAATTGAATATACATATATTCTAAACTAAGAACTGTCATGTTCCACAATATAATACAAACAAAATCCATTCAAATTAATAGTAACAACCAAAACACTTATAACTAAATGACCAAAATTGAATATACATATATTCTAAACTACAATATGTTATATTCCACAATATAATACAAAAAAAGTTCATTCAAATTAATAGTAACAAATTAAACACTTATAACTAAATGACCAAAATTTAATATACATATATTCTAAACTACGAACTGTCATGTTTTACAATATAATACAAAAAAAATTCATTCAAATTAATAGTAACCTAAACACTTGAAACTAAATGACCAAAATTGAATATACATAAATTCTAAATTACAAACTGTCATATTCCACAATATAATTAAAAAAAAAATTCATTCAAATTAATACTACCAACCCAAACTCTTATAAATAAATGACCAAAATTGAATATACATATATTTTAAACTACAAACTGTCATGTTCCACATATAATACAAAAAAAAAAAGTTTATTCAAATTAATAGTAACAACCTAAACACTTATAACTAAATGACTAAAATTGAATATACATATATTCTAAATTACAAACTGTCATGTTCCACAATATAATACAAAAAAAAATTCATTCAAATTAATAGTAACAATCTAAACACTTATAACTAAATGACCAAAATTGAATATTACATATATTATAAACTACAATCTATTATGTTCCACAATATAATACAAAAAAAGTCCATTCAAATTAATAGTAACAACCTAAACACTTATAACTAAATGACCAAATTGAATATACATAAATTCTAAACTACAAACTGTCATGTTCCACAATATAATTATAAAAAAAATTCATTCAAATTAATACTAACAACCTAAACACTTATAAATAAATGACCAAAATTGAATATACATATATTCTAAACTAGAAATTGTCATGTTCCACAATATAATCCAAAAAAAATACATTCAAATCCAATAATATTAACAACTTAAACAATTAAAACTAAATGATTAAAATTGAATATACATATATTTTAAACTACAAACTGTCATGTTCCACAATATAATACAAAAAAACAATGTGACATGAATAAAATTCTTCTTTTACGTGAATATAAAGTGTTATATATATTAAAATTGAGTTTATATTTTTGAATTTCGTTTTTTTTATGGTCTATGGTTTATAAATTATGATTTTACATTGATTTTACGTGGTTTAGAATCTATTTTTCTGATTTTTAACCATTAAAATATGTTTTCGCTTTATTTTTTCGACTCATTTTTTTATAACAATATACTTACCATTTAGAACAGAGTGTACAAAATTTAGAATGTATATAACATTACCGTACAAAAAATAAAACTAAAATCAGTATACCTTCCAAACTCAAAAGCGATATGTTCCAAATTCTAAACTTCGTTTTTACCTGGGCATGATGGATCTTAAAATGAGCGCCTCGACAATACCAGTCCAACGGTATAAAAAAATTCGAAATCGGAGTTCGGGATAGCCGGGAAAACGTTTTTGAAAAAAAAGTAAACAAATGATGAGTCATCAACCCACTTTTCTCTCTCCTGACTACATACACGCATAAGATGAATTAAATGGGTAAATTCCCTTTTAGTCCTTCCCCTTTAATGAAACTACGTAGTTTTGATGTGTTCTCACTTTAAGGAGTGTTCTCAATTAAAGAAGGTGTTCTCTGATGAACCCTAAGTGTTTTGATTATGTCCAAACGTTTCAGAAGATAAAATTTAAAATCTACTTACATACGTTTCAATGTTGACTAACAATTTTTGTTAAGCATGAGTGTAAGTTTCTCAGCAGGTGCTGAATGAAGAATCTCTGGATTGCCTTGAAGACTAAGAAGAAACAAGAAAGCTGAAGACAATAGATAAAGTTCAGAAGCTGGATGCTCCGCTCTGAAGTTTTAGTGAAGTCTGTTAAAGCTCTCCTCAGAGGTCCAAGAAGCAATGAGAAGATAAATACTTCCAATTTGATCATAAGCTTAGACTAAAGGAATTAGCTTTCAGAAGCTAAGTCACGGGTTCTGTTTAGCATTTATTGCTCTGACAAATGCATTTAATGCAAGGCGCCAAAAGTTCAAAAAGCTGTTTTGAAGGAGCGCGCATGTCTACTCAAAACAAAACCAGAATTTCCTTGTCTACCCTTTGTTGATCCAATTGAAGAAGGTTTTCAGTCAACCTCTTCTTCAACTTCAAATCACTTATCGAATTGAGTTAAAGAACAAGGTTAACAGAATCAAAGTGTTTGAAGACCGTTTGAAGACATGACAGATTAACGGCTACAACAACTGATGTCATCTCTATTGAAGATTCAAATTCACCAACGGTCCTCATCATGCACTATAAATAGTAGCCAAGCTCCATTGCATCTATACGCGTGATAATCGAGCAAAATCTCAACGCACTGTTCTAATCAAGAAAACAGAGCACCATTTTCCAGTCTCAATCTTTCTTAGCATAGCTTTAGTTAAAGTGAGAGAGTGAAGAAAAACAAGTTCATAATAGGAATCTTGTAAACTGGTATCGTTTGTGATATTCAGTTAGATTTAGAGAGAAATCTAGTTGAGATTAGAGTTGGGTGAGAAATCCAGAAAACAGAGTTGTTGTTGTTCTGGTGGAAATCCTTTAACTCTTTTTAGGCTAGTCAGAACTAAGTGAGAAATTAGCTTATGTTCTGTTGATGTAAAGGAGCTTCTGAACTTGCCATAAAAGTTCTGAATAGTAGATTTAAAATCTCTGGCGGCTGCGACCACAGGGGACAAGACGTAGTCACAAGACTTCTGTGGCGAACTTGGATAAATCGAATTGTTCATCAGGATCTCCTGAACTTCTTTCTCCCTCTTATACTTGTTAATTTGCTTTTGTGTACTTGCTTATATTTAGTGCTGAAACAATTTTACTCCCTATATCATTGTCTTTGTTCAGAAGACTGTCCAGAAGTTCTTTAACTCAGAACTTTTGTTGCTGAAAACAGTCTAACTGTGTTTAGGCAGAATTTCCCTCAGAAGCTGCTTCCTTAAGCTAGCCTATGACTTTGAGGAAATTTGACTCTGAAAAACTAAGTTTCTTAAAAATCTTAGAATTTTCAGTTTACAACTTAGACACCTATTCACCTCCCTCTAGGTGATTCTGTTCTTGTTAGGGCCAACAAGTGGTATCAGAGCGAAGGTCACTTCGTATATTTACTAAAGATCTAACAATCTAAGTGTAAGATCCTATCAGAATCAATAGAGATGGCTAGTAGACAGCAGCCTGAGAACTCCTCTCACTTTATTGTCCCCGAGGGCTCTTCCAAAACTAGACCTTCACTGTTTAATGGTGATAACTACTCCTACTGGAAAAAGAGGATGATTTATTTCATCCAAGCTCAGAATATGAGTGCCTGGATTGTTATCACTAATGGTGACTTCATCCCAACTAGGATGGAAGCTGGTTTAGGGAATGTTATAAATCCTCAGAGGGAATACACTGATAATATTCTTAAAAAACTCCAAACTAATGCTTCAGCAATAAATATGCTGCATTGTGCACTTACTGCTACTGAGTATAACAAAGTTTCTTCTTGTGAAACAGCACAGGATATCTGAAACAAGTTGGAAGTCACTTATGAAGGAACTGGAAAAGTGAAGCAGTCTAAAGTCAATCAACTCATGAGAGACTATGAGTTATTTGAAATGCTTGACAAATAATCTATTTCAAACATGAACTCTAGATTCACCAAGATTGTCAATGAGTTGAAGAGTTTGGGAAAGGATATTGAAGAATCCGAAAAAGTGAAAAAGATTCTCAGAAGCTTACCAAGGTCTTGGCAAGCCAAGAAGACTGCCATTGAAGAAGTTCAGGATTTGGGCTTTTATCAGTATGATGAACTCATTGGTTCACTAATTACTCATGAGATGTCAATGAAGAATCATGACCTAAGAGAAAGGTCAGATGGAAAAAGCGGAGTAGTCCTAAAGGCAAAATGTTCTGAAGAATCCTCTGAAGATGAGGAACTGGCAATGCTAACCAGGAAGTTTAAGAAAGCCTTTAGAAAAGGCAGAGGTGGAAACTACAAGAAGCCTTTCAGGAGCTTTGATAAGAAAACTCCTGATTCTGGTGAAAAATTCAAGAGAGATCTAAACAAGCCTATTGTGTGCTATGGATGTCAGCAATCAGGGCATATTAAGCCTAACTGCCCAGAGCTGAAGAAAGATAAGAGAAAGTTCAAGAAAGCTATGCTGGCTGCGTGGTCAGACTCTGAGACCAGCAGTGATCCTGAAGAGAAGGAAGAGCAAGCTCAGATTTGTTTCATGGCTATTGAAGAGCCAACTTCTTAAGATGTCATAAGAGAGACTTCCGCACTCCTGAAGTAACATATGACTATGAGGTAAACAATTCTCACGAACTAGATATCTTTGATTCTCTTGAAGAACTCTACAGTATGTTCAAATACCTTAAGAGGAAATTGGACAAGAGTGAGGTTGACAAGTTTCTTAGGTTTACTCAAATCTACTCTGACATGAAAGTGTTAGAAGAGAAGTTGTGTAAACAGTTCAGCACTCCTGTTCATGGTTCCAAAGCCAAAGGCAAGGAAAAGCTGCCTCTGGGAAGTGATAAACCCCAGAAGAAGAAGAAACCTGTCACTCCCTCTCTTCTGAAAGAGATAGCTTCTCCTGATGTTGGTACCTCTGAGAGTGTAGCTATAGCCTCTAAAGATAGTACACCTTCTCAGAAGAAGAAGAAAGCTCCCAAGAAGCAAAGGGAAAGATCCAAGAACCCTCCCTTTTGCAAACTTTGCAAGAGTGGTGGTCATTGGTTAAAAGATTGCAAGTATCATATTAAAAATCTCTTGCAATCTAAAATTATCAGAAAAACCTGCTGAAGTTAAATCTAACAATGAAGGACCCAATAAGGATTGGGTACCTGTCACTAATTGATTGTGTTGCAGGTGGCTCTGAGTGCTCCATCAATGTCAAAGATGTGGTACATTGACAGTGGGTGCTCAAGGCATATGACAGGTGATGAAAAAGCATTCATCACATTTGATCCTAAGAGAGATGGTAAAGTCAGCTTTGGAGATGCTCAGAAAGGAAGGATTCTTGGTTCTGGATCCATAGGAACAAATCCTCTGATCGAAGATGTCTCCCTAGTCAGAGGCATGAAGTTCAATCTCCTGAGTGTTGCACAGCTGTGTGATAAAGGTAGAGATGTAGTCTTCAGCTCCTCTGGATGTAAAATCTTGGACAGTAAGTCAAGGGAAGTTATTCTAACTGCTCCTAGAGTAGAAAATGTTTTCATGCTAAACCTTGAGAATCTTTGCAAAAATATATGCTTGATGTCCAAAGAGGATACCTCCTGGCTATGGCATAGAAGCCTTGCTCATGTGAGCATGGACCTTCTGGCCAAAGTAGCTAGATATCAATTGGTTGAGGGTCTGCCTGAAATTAGTTTTAAAAAGAATCATTTATGCACTGCTTGTCAATCTGGTAAACAATCCAGAAGCTCTTTTAGAACTAAGAAAATCATTTCAACTAAAAGACCTTTGGAATTACTTCATATGGACCTTTTTGGCCCTGTTCAACCAATGAGCATGGGTGGAAAGAAGTATGCCTTTGTCATAGTAGATGACTATTCAGGATTCACTTGGGTTATCCTGCTGTCTAGCAAAGATGAGTCACTTGGATGTCTCTTAGTTCTGATAAAGAAGCTCGAGAATGAAAGGAATGAAAAGGTTGTTCATATCAGAAGTGATAATGGTGGAGAATTCAAGAACTTTCTGTTTGAAGAATTCTGTGAAACCAAGGGCATTGATCATAACTTTTCTGCTCCTAGGACTCATCAATAAAATGGGGTAGTTGAAAGGAAGAATAGAACTCTGGTTGAAATCAGCAGAACTATGATCAATGAAAGAAGGCTTCCAAAGTGCTTTTGGGGAGAAGCTGTTAACACAGCTTGCTTTGTTCTGAATAGGGTGCTAATCAGAAGCATCTTGAACAAAACCCCTTATGAACTCTGGAAAGGTCGAAAGCCTAAAATAGGTTATTTCAGAACCTTTCGTTGTAAGTGTTATGTTTTGAATACAAAAGAATATCTTTCAAAGTTTGATTCAGAGGCAGATGAGGCCATTTTTCTTGGTTACTCAACACATAGTAAAGCATATAGGGTTTTTAATAAGAGGACTCAAACTTTAGATGAATCTGTTCATGTACAGTTTGATGAGACTAACACTGCAGATAGTAGAGCTCCTGATGAAGATGTATTTCATGCTCCTGAAGTGACATCTCCTATTGGAAAAGAAGATGTTTCTTCCAGAGTTGCTGAACTGGTTCCTCCTGTTGATGAACAAGTTCCAGAAGAGAATCCTACTCCATAAGTCAACTTTCTTCCAGAAAATGCTCCTATATTTGATTCAACAAATGATGAACAAGTTTCAGAAGATACATTGGATATACCAAGAGAAGTTAGAGCTCATAGGAATCACCCCTTGGAGAATGTAATTGACTCTGTTCACAATCCTGTCATGACCAGAGCTCAGCTCAGAAGATATATGGGGAATGTGTCTTTTGTGTCACTTCTGGAACCCAAGGACTTCTATGAAGCTGCAGATGATGATTCCTGGTTAATGGCAATGCAAGAAGAACTTGACCAGTTTAAAAGGTCAGAAGTTTGGATTTTGGTTCCCAGACCTAACGACAAAAAGGTTGTTGGTACTAGATGGGTTCTGAAAAACAAGCTTGATGAGTTTGGAAATGTTGTGAGGAACAAGGCAAGACTTGTTGCTCAAGGTTATAGTCAGCAAGAAGGCATAAATTATAGTGAAACTTTTGCTCATGTTGCAAGATTAGAAGCCATTAGAATCTTATGTGCTTTTGCATCATACAAAGGTTTTAAGCTCTTTCAAATGGATGTGAAAAGTGCATTCTTGAATGGCTACATTGATGAGGAAGTCTATTTATCTAAACCTTCTGGTTTTGAAGATCCTAAGTTTCCCGATCATGTGTAGAAGCTGAAGAAAGCTTTGTATGGACTGAAACAAGCTCCCAGAGCTTGGTTTGAGAGACTGACAAAGTTCCTTCTATCTAAAGGATTTGTCAGAGGCTGTGTTGATACAACTTTGTTCACTCTGAAAAAGAACAAGGATATCCTTTTAGCTCAGGTATATGTTGATGATATTATATTTTGTGCTACTAATGAATCTTTGTGCAGGGAGTTCAGTGACCACATGAAGGCTGAGTTTGAAATGTCTATGATGGGAGAATTAACCTTCTTCTTAGGACTTCAGATCAAGCAAACTAATGATGGTGTGTTTATCAATCAAGCCAAGTATACTAGAGAAGTGTTGAAGAAATTTGGCATAATGGAATCTAATGCTGTTGATATCCCAATGGATGTCAGCAAGGACATTGATGATGAAGAGAAAGCTGGTAAACCTGTAGATATAAAAACCTACAGAGGTATGATTGGTTCTCTTTTATACCTAACCGCCAGCAAGCCAGATATACATTTTGTTGTGTGCTTATGTGCTAGATATCAGGCTAAACCAAAGGGGATTCATGATGTTGCTGTCAAAAGAATTCTCAGATATCTTAAAGGCACACCAGAAGCTGGTTTGTGGTATCCTTGCAGTACAGACTTTACTCCTGTAGGATACACAGACTCTGACTATGGTAGGGATAAATTGAAGAGAGTCAGCACTTCTAGTGGTTGTCATTTTCTAGGGGAGTGCCTAGTCTCCTGGCATAGCAAGAAACAAACCTCTGTGGCTCTCTCAACTGCTGAAGCTGAGTATGTTGCTGCTGGAAGTTGTGTTTCTCAGATGCTCTAGATTAAGCAACAAATTGCTGACTATGGAGTCATCCCTGGAACAATTACAATCTTCTGTGATAACAAAAGTGCAATTGATCTTTCCAAGAATCCCATTCAACACAGCAGGATGAAGCATGTTCATATTAGGCATCACTTTCTGAGAGATCATGTTTTGAAGAAGGATATCATTATTACTTATGTTCCCTCTGAAGACAATCTTGCTGACATGTTTACTAAGCCTCTGGCTGGTACTCTTTTCAGCAGCTTGCAAGAAGGCATTGGTATGACTTATCCACTTCAGTAATTTAGTTTAATTATATTCCTTTTTATCTTAACTGCTAGCCGTTTAAGATAATTTAGTGTGATTAAGGCTAATCATGATTTTTATTTAAGCATGCTTACATTTAATGTTATTACTGCGCTGTTACTGGTGTTAACGGTAACTGGTTCCCTTTTAAACGGTGTTTAGTTACTTTTTGAATTGGAACCGTTTTCGTTTGGGTATAAATAAGGGTTTTCCACACTTAGCATCTTTTCAGTCGAAATCTTTTTGCAATTAGAATTCACATAGATCATTTCTCTGCAATTTCTTTCTCTCAAAACTTGACCTATTTCTTCTCAAAATACTCTCAAATGGCTCAAGTACAACCTGTTGAACCCCCAGTTATTGTCACCCACATTTTCACCGCTACACAAAAGAAACAACTTAGTGAATCTAAGGTTTTCACGTCTAGGTTCCTAGAGGATGAAGTTAAATCCACTGACCCCATCTCAAAATGGCTAAGTGCTCAGAACTAGAACTCTTTTGTCTCTTTGGATGAGTTCATCAATCCTAAGATTGTCACCGAGTTCTATCAGAATCTCTTTTATCAGTCTAATGAGGAGGATGTTCTTCACTCTTCTGTTGGAGATGTTGAGTTTGAGGTCAGCAGGACTTCTATTGCACATGCGATTGGAATTAGTGATGAAGGAATCATCATTGGAGATGATGGTTATGCTGAAGGGTACTCAGAGGAGAATTGGGCTAAACCTGATTTGAGTGCTAAGGAAACCTACACTACTTGGCTCACTCAGCATCAGAGGTGGGCACATTATTTGACTACCAATGTGTTTCTTCCAAAGGCTGGTGGTGTTAATGGTGTTTCCAACAGGGAAAGGGTTTTTATGTACCAGCTTATGAATCAGAAGAAGATCAACATACCTGCCATGATTATAAGGCAGATGAAGAATGTCAAGGTGGTCAGCACTCTTGCTTATGGTTCCCTCTTGACGAGGTTGTTTGAGGCTGCCTCTGTCATTATTCCAGGAGATGGTGTTACCAGCAGGAGTACTCTCCTCAAGATGCATACTCTGAGGAATCTTGCTTTTGGTGTGGTACCAAAGAAGACTGACAATGCTCCCTCAACAAGCATTGCTCAGAAGGAAATAATGAAGGACACTGAGCAGAAGGGTAAGAAAGCTGCCAAGAAGGGCAAAAGTAAGAAAGGATCAAGTAAGTTGGTTTTGACAGTAGAGAAGGTGGCTGTCTCAGAACCTCTTCCAGTTCTGGTTCAAACAACTATCAATGTTGAACCTTCTGGTAAGATTGTTGTTGAGAAGCCAAGTGATGCTGTGCTGAGAAGACAGCTCAGGAAGCTGAGGATAGCAGACTTGCTGAACGAGCAAAGGCTGCTGAGGCTGAGAAAGTGGCAAGAGTTGTGGCTCTTGCGGATAGGACAAGGAAAAGAAGAGAAGCTGCTGAGTTAGCAGATAAACTAGCAGCAGAGCGTGAAATTTTGGCAAAAGCTAAGGCTGATGCTAGACTTGCTGAATGTGCTGCTCAAGTTGAGAGCGAGGAGGCCTCTGGAAATGTTGAGGCTACTGGAGAAGCAGAGGATGCTGAAGAGATTCCTCTCTCCAGAAGTAACAGGAAGAAGGTTGCTGCAAATAGAAGGTCTCTGAACAAGAAGGACTTCTATATTGCACCTAGTACTGAATTAGAAGATACTATTCCTGAGGAAGAGGACTTTGTTGATGATGAAGACATGATGGATATGTCTGCTGAAGGGAATCTTGATGCTCCTGTTATTGAGGAACTTTCAGAGGACAGTGAACCAGAAGCTGAAAATCCTGAAGTGGCTATTCAGACTACACAGAGGTTTTCTGAGAATGTTGATAACGAGGATTTTATGGACAACATTCTTCTGGGTCAAGGTAGAAGCCCTGGTGATAGGGATGCTTATGAAAATCTTAACAAAATGGCTCATGTTTTTGCTGAGCCCATTTCTACATATAATCCCAATGTCTCTAAACAGGTTATTTCGTCTCCCACTCATATTCATCATCCATCTCCCTCTCATACTTCTTGTTAGCACCCATTTTTGACCGGCTCAAAAAACATACTTTTCTGTAAAAAATGAACTTTTATGCCCTAAATTTTTATATAATTAATAAAATAAGCTTAATATCTTAAACAATTTCTAGGTTTGTTTAAAATATAAAACTTAACACAGCTTGTGCTTTGAACTCTAATTTATCATGTTTTGACGAATAACTGATAGACGTATCAAATTACAATCAAAATATAATTTATTAGTAGTCGCACACTTTTCTTAATTTCTCTCTAATAAATGATTAACTGTTAATATTATCCAATTTTACATCTTCTTTTAATTCTTGACAGGTACAGTAATCTAATTCAAAAGTCAAAATACGGGTGAAGGGCTCGATTCTCAAGGCAAGTCGAGCATTTAGTTAAAGGCGTTCAGATCAACTCAAGCTAAGAAGATGCAAAATCCATCTTAAAATCAAGTTCAAATGATCAAATTCAAACAGTCCAAAGTTCAAGTTGAAGTTCGAGTCAACATTCAAGACAAGATTCAAGTCAAGATCCATATTCAAGATCAAGTCTCAACTCCATTTCGAGCTCCAATTGAAGCTCAAATTCAAGTTCAAATTCGCAATTCAAGCTCAACTCTGAGAAGCTCACAATTTCGGCCCATTTCAACAAGCCCATGATAGAGCAGATTTTGGATTGAAGGAAGCCCATCTTAAGTTTGCTTAATCTTTAAGCAAAGTTAAACTTAGTGATCAAGCAAGATCTTCCCAAATCTACCCAAATTTTATCCAAAATCTTATCTTATCCTAGAATAGATTTTACCCAAACTTATAGTCATAATCTTATCCTAGATTTAAACTTGCCAATCAAGCAAATATTAGCTTAATTTCTAAGCATTCTTTGCCTATAAATAGGCTAGCATTTATTGTAAATTTCAATCGCCAGGAGTGAGACTTCTATACTTAATATACACAAAATTTCTATTATCTATTATCTATAGCTACATTTGTTTGATTTCTTTCGAGCTTCAAGAACTAACTAGTATTATCTCCTTTTTGTTCTATTTTTGTTACTAGATATAAGAAATTGAATTCTATACTGCTTCCACGTATATATCTTATTGTTAGATTTCTGTTAAGATTAATATTTAGCCTTTTTCAAGTTAAACTATAGAATAGGCTAAAATTTCAGAACAAAGTACTTTTGATTTGAAATAGAAGCTAGAATATGTTGATCCTAAGCCCCTTTCAAATTCATTGAATTGAGGTTTTGATTTCGACTTGAAAATTGGTTCGCTATCAAGTTCGGACCCCTAACTGGTTCGCTCACGATTTGATATTCGATCATTCATTTCGATCCCTCACCATTTACTCCGCTCACATCCATTAATTTTACACGTTATTACTTTACAGCTTACAATCTTTCAAAAGCAACAAATGAAATTCCTATGCTAAAATGTTTACAGTTATCCAAAACAGTAAATTGTTAATCTAAACCCAAACTAGTTAGCTAACACAAAATACAAGATTTTCTTCCTTTTTGCCCTTTACAGGTACCCCGGAAACTGTTCACCGCCGCCGGTCAACCACTATTCATCGCCGCCGGTCAACATTCCGACCACCGCTGGTTCACTGCCGGAGAACGCTCCGTCACCGCTGGCTTCAAGCCGACGCCGTTCACCGTCTCTGTTTCGCCGGAAACCGCCACTGAAACTCCAGAAACCTCTGAAACTACAAAATCAGAATCACTAAACAACAACGATCTAACCAAACACCAAATCCACAAAATAACTTCAAAACTACCTCACCACGGTCACCCTCCGGCCACCAGTCAGCTCCGTCCGTCGTCCGTCGCTGTTCAAACCGCCAGTAGCCTCGCGGATCCGCCACGCTGTTCCACCGTGACCTTCCGCCGTCGCTGACCAGGGGGGGTTTTAGTCACCGCCGGTCACAGAAGAGGAGAAAAAGGAGAAGACACCGTGTTAGGCTGGAAAGAGAGAAAGGAGAAGAAAAAAGAAGAGGCAGAACAGAGAAGATGAAGAGGAGCTGCCGCCGTCAAAGAGAAGAAGAGGAGGGGCGGCTGAAGTTTTGTGAAGAGGAGGAGAAGAAGAAATGAAACCCTAACTAGGGTTTGAGTCATTTTATACCCCTGCTTAACCCGTTTTCCTAAATGGATCCCATCCGACCCGGTTCTGACCCGTTTCAGGCCCAGTCTACCTCAAAGCCCGGCTTGTAAATCTCCCGCAAGCCCAGGTAAGTTCACTAATTCTATTTATTTTTTATATGTTAATTACTTTAGTTAATTTGTAATTAAAAGTGAATGATTTATTGTATATACGATGTGATATAGATAAATAGTTTTGGCCATGTAATTTATTACCGTCATTTTTAGCCTTAGTTAGAACGCAACTAAGTTAAATATATATTAATATATCCATATTATTTATGTTAGTTAGAATATTAGTTAATTCATCCCCCTTTCAATTTTAATTAGTCAACTGTATCAACTTAGAAACCTTAGTTAACTCCGCCATTATTTATAGAAATTCAAACATAGAAGCTGTGTAAATATTAATAAGTTAACCTCATGATTAGCTTAATTACACTCAATTCAACAATTTTAATATAGATAAAAATGCTCGCTTTTGTTAAAGAAACGAGATTGTTAATTATGTCCGCTTTTCTAGAACTCTATTACTAATTTTATTTATTGAGTCAAAACAGTCTATTCATACTTATGTTATAAAATGTGAATCATATTTTATTAAGTTAACTTTTTTTAAATGATTATGTAATAATCGAAATTAAATGTCATGTTATGACTTCTTTTTTATTAACCATAGAGTTTACAACCAAAAGTTATGTCATAACTCAAGTTCAAATATAGTAAATAAATAAGCTAAATAACCTAGGACTATAGAATCTCTGAGACCAGTTAATTATCCAAATAACATAATAACAGAGTCAATCTAGATAGCGGTTATTCAATCAGACCGTACAACATGGTTGGTGGCGACTCGAACTCTTATTAGCGGAAATACCCCTGTAAGTGGTGTTTTCGCTTCCAAACAGTTGAGAGCGAGAACGGCCTCGCGCCCGGTGTTTTTCGGGGTGCGACAGCTGGCGACTCCGCTGGGGAAATTCGTATTTTCGAAAAAATATTATTAACTTTTTATTTTATTTTTATATTGCTTATTTGTATGTTTGTATATTGTATATAAATGTTGCATTTTAAAATTGTCTCATCATAAATCTACACGGACCCACACTTACACCCAAAAGGTCATGCTATGATCTACCTTTTAGGAGATATAGGACGAGGCAAAGTATGGATACCTCTCGAATGCGGGAAAAGGATCCTGAAACGTACTCAACCCGAGGACTGATCTCTCACAACTTTGGTGGGATAAGGAAATCGGAAACTGCTGCTTAGAACTAAAATTACCCCACTAGAAGATAGCCCTTTTGTGCAGGTACCCACCCTTTAGGATTTCCTCATGCATTATTATATCATGATGTGCCTCTTATATATCTTGAACTTATCCATGTTTATTTGTGATCATATTACATCCTTACTTTGAAAATAAAAAATATTAACATCTTAGGAAAGTTAATAAAATGTTGAACGTATTAGGATCTAGTCTCATTGTACAGTCTAAGATTCATTTTTTTCATCCTCTTGATAGCTTAGTCTCGTATAGGTGTTCAATGATCATCATCTATTGTGTACCATTCTATTTGTATACCATTCTTCATGCATAAATTGTGTCTTAACAATAGCTATTTTTTTTTTTCCTTAAATCAACATGTATATGTATATTCCTATAACCTAATTTTGTTTAGGTCTTTGCTAGTTATCCTTCATAGTCTAGCTTCTCCATCTTTTGCATGCATAATTGTTTCGTAGCTATCATTGTTTATAACATATAGTTTCTTCTAAAATCCATCATATTTGTCAAAAACATTTCGATAACCTAGTTCCACTTAGGTGTTCGTTCATCTGATTTCCCATTTTGTGTCAACTATGTCATGCATAAACATGTCGTCACCATATAGTGTCCTTGCATATTCTAGGATTTTTATTCCACAATTTTATCTAGTTTTTTATCTATTATCATCCATAGTCTAGTTTTCCTATTTTGTGTCTTTGCATATCCTAGGATTTTTATCATCTTATCTCATACAATGTTTTCTAGTTCCGTCTAGTTATCCATTCATAATCATTCATAAAGTAGTTTTCTCATTTTGTGTCAACTTACTCATGCACACACTGTGTTGTCACAGTCATCCGTATTTTCACATATTTCCATATCACGCCAAAGTTAAACATGATAAAATTAATAAAAATGAATAATGACTTGTCTATTTGGCTTATAAAAGAGAAAGCTTCAAAAGGGATAAAAATTCATTTATTACCAGACTTGTGAGGATTTGAGAAGATGAAGTCTACCAACCAGAGGAGCAGTTCTCTCAGATGTCAGAGGAAAATGAAGACTAAACAATTGAAAGATGATGCATTTAAACCCTCGAGTATGAAGACTCAAGTGTTAACTCCCACAAAGATTTGTTCCTATATATCATGCCTAGACAATATAAGGCCCTGAAAACAGATCATAATCGAGAACATTGATAATGGAATATAAATCTCCCATCTGATATGAAGAATTGGGTTGTTGAAAAAAACCTTGAAATTGTCGAAGATTCGAATGAAATGATCCAATTTGCTAAGTGTGGTTCAAATCTCAATTTTGTCTTCCGAATTTTGTTTTCTTTGCCCTCGAGCACAAATGAAGATCTATCATGATGACAATGATGATGATGATGACGATGATGATGATAAAGCCATGATATAAATTTTCTCAGAAAATCTTAGAAGTTCTATCCTTGGAATATTACTCACAATCACATCAAACTTGTGCTCGAAAATATGAAAATTGAGCATATGCTTTCATGATGCACATACTGAAGAAGATATGAATCAGATGTTGAGAGATGATCAATTATGGCAATTCAATTTAATCTAACAATGACAGAGGAAGAAAAGGCAGAGTATTCCTACACATGTTGAAAACCCTGGCATATACCAATTTGATAAGGGCAAGGCCCGTGAAGAATTTTTCAGATTTAGCCATATTTAGAGCAAAATTAAGCAGAGGTTTAGAGCAGTCAGAAATGAAGGAAAATACAAAGAATATTGTCCTCTGGCTGCCATTGATGATACATTGACCAATTTGATCATATGATGCATGAAGGATCACAACTCCATGGAAGGAAGATAAAGAGGGCCTCTAGTAATCCAGTGTCATTACCTTATACTTCAATATTTCTCTCATTTGCTTCAAAGCTAGCAGATATCCCCTTGATATGTTGAGCCATTGTAATCGTCGTATCGGAAGTGTTATGATCCCGAGGTCGGTGTGAATTCAGTTCAAGAGTTTGTCAGGCAATCATTGAATCTATGCCAAACTTTTAAACTACTCATCAAGCAAATAATAGAAGCTGGAGAGTTGGGTTTCACCTGAGCCAGAGATTTTGATGATTTGCAGCCTAGTTTATCTTTTTGGAAGATTTCCAGATATCCCTCAGTAGCGGAAAAATTTATACTGATAGATCTATTTCTCACATGTTGCCATCTGCTTGGAATGCTCATAAAGTCGCTCTGGAATGATGACAATGATTGAAGATGAGCTCTATTTTTAACACGTATGCATGAGTTAATGGTA
The DNA here is from genome assembly GCA_028411795.1 of Euphorbia peplus. Taxonomy (NCBI): domain Eukaryota; kingdom Viridiplantae; phylum Streptophyta; class Magnoliopsida; order Malpighiales; family Euphorbiaceae; genus Euphorbia; species Euphorbia peplus. The sequence continues at coordinate 10,084,927 of CP110841.1, read as the reverse complement.
CTGTTAATGAATTATGTGGTTGTTTGAGAATCACGAAACGAATGTATTCCACGAGAATAAATTGATGAATGAACTTGTTGCTTTGACTGAGAACTCTAGAACTTATTTGAGTATTCATCGAGGCGAAATATCTGATTAACTCATGATTAGGAAGTGACTAAGGCACCCTTAGGATAGCCTATTTAGCCCTACCTACCATTCAAGTATATTCCTTAGTCATCCACTTTTGAGCCGACGATATTTTCTTTCGTGTCACCTAGTCCGGTTGTCAGTCACCAAAGGAAACCAGTTGCCCGAAGAACAAGAACGAGCAAAAATTGACCAAAAATCAAGAATCGGTCAAAAATCAAGAACTGACCAAAAAGTCAGAATTGGACCAAAGAAGTCCATTTCCCAAATAAAAGCAAAAAGGGACCCGAACAAGGTCAAATTAATTCCAAGATGTTGCATCATGTCAATTAAAGCAGCTAATATCCATAATGAAGTCTGCTAGGTTGAAAATCCGTAAAGGGCAGCCTAGATACCAGGCAGGGGGCAAAAAAAAAAAAAAAAAAAAAAATAAAAAATAAATTTAAACGAAAGTGAGCAAGATAAAAAAAATGAGAGAATGTTACTGAGCGAAAAGAGTGAAAAAGAAAAGTGAGAAAAAAGAGAGATTGAATAAAAAGCCCCCATAAATTGAAAAAGAAATACAAGTTAAAACAAATCAATAAAATTACCCGGACAACGGTACTGAAACAAGAAGATATCCAGAAGACCATTAGCCGAAGGCCATCCAATTCAACTGGTTTCCACACCCATATTAACCCAAAAATCCCGAAAGACCTTTCGATCCATAGTCATGAGTTAATCTACATTAGTGGAGATGAATACGAAGAATAAGCTTATGGTAGTTTGGAAATACATTCAGTTATGGGTACTACTTGGCCTTAAACAAACACATGGACTAGCAGATGATGTTTCTCTTAAGATGATCAAACGAATTTCATGTTCGAAGTTATCAAAGTTCTGTGAGGATCTCATAATGTGAAGATGAGTAAACCCAATTAACTTGCATAATGGTTAATTTCTTCGACATATCAGTTGGTCACCACGAACAGGTTTGAAGCCATCAGAGGATTGTTTGCTACATCAACATATGCCTTCTGAATCTTCGAAGGAAATACTCCGAGTATCAGAAAAGTCGAGCTCATCAAGACTTATCACTTTCAATGCCATTTGTGATGACTGGAGTAGTCAATTTGTTGAAAATCTCTTATGCATCATCCTTAATCTCAGCAAATTTTGGGAGTGTCAGCAAAATACTCAGGTGAATATATGAAAGAAGGACCGGAGCAGTCACATTAATGTTAAGAGTTCTGGAAGGCTTCGGCAAAAGCATCAAGGATCGCTTTATGAATACTCAATCTCCAAAGAAAGCCACTAGAGTATTAACAGTTATGGGTTTGTCATGAGATAATCCATGCAGAATCGTCATTGATAGAAGTGATTACGGAAAACTTGAATTTGCTTCGAAAATGAACAGTTAGCCACGTTTTAGAGAAGCCATTTCACTGAGAAGATTCAGATCATCATGATTCATAACAAAATGTGTGTCCAAACTGACACAATTGAAGTTGGAACACTCTCCAAAATGATTAAATCCACACCAAAATGAGCACAATTTGGGGGGAAATGCAGAAATGTCACCAAGAAAGCATGTTCACAAAATCATCGTAGATCGAAGATATGAGATTTAGGGGGAATCAGAATGTCATCAATGAACATCATTCAACATATGGCTAATTTTAAGCAGAAATCAACAACATTGAAGGCCATCAGCGGAGATCACTTGGTTTATGGCATCATTTGAACACAAAAATGACGACCGGGGGAATCTAGAGTTGTCTCCTAGAATCATAAGATCAATCATGCTTGAACCAGGACAGTTGAAGCCAGAACATTTTCGAAGCAGATAAAAGGGAAAGTATCCAGGAATTTCCTCACAAGCATAATGAATCTTCTTATAGATGCCTTTCAAACTTCAAAGAAAATATGTTGAGAAGTCAGGGTAGTCAAAATTGACCTTTTCAGCAGAATTCACTCAGGCCAACATGAATCTGCATTGAGATGAGCACGATTTGGGGGCAAATGCAAAAATGCCACCAAGGAAGCGGTGTTCATAATCCCATTCTAAGAAGGTTGAAAAGACAATCAGAACGACATCAACAGAAATCTTCTACCCCATCAGCAACTTTAAACAATAAAAAGCCTGCTAGGTTGAAAACCCGCAAAGGGCGATCTAGGCAACAATTAAGGCAAAGAAAATCCGCTAGTTTGAAACCCGCAAAGGGAAATCTAGGCAACAATTAGGGTAAATAAATGAAATGTGTCAAGAAACCTCAATGGTATCGCTCAAGACAATCTCAGCTTAAAACTCTTGCAAAAGCAGAATCGCTTCGAATATCACTCTGAATACACTTAGAAAAGCGAGGGCATCAAGGTCCATCTTCCCACCAACAACATATCAGTCATGCTTAAGTCGATTCAACAAGGCCAAACAGTTGTGAAGGTTTCTTCAACATGAATAAATATGCACTTAATTGAGAAGATTGAGGGAAATTATAAAGGCTAATGAGCCATCCCATCTACATGACATCAAATTGAAAAATCCAAAGACAAGCAAGATGAAGCTATTAATGAACATTGGACTACTTGGATGCAATATAATTGACTCCCTCAACATTTGATGTGCCATAATTGAAATATCAACAAGCCAGGGGGCAATATGATTGACTCTTTCGAACATTAACATAAAGACATCAACAAGCTTGGGGGCAACATGGTTGAATTCCAGCATCAAATCTATTCATCAACTACTTTGAAGCAGAAGTTGGGAGAAATTGCAAGAACATCTCTTCTCACAGAATGAATGTCGGAAAGACATTATACAGAACCATAATTTTCAGAAGTCTTGAGGATCATCATTAGCCAAGTCGCAAAAAGATTGATCAACTTCTCACGCAAGAACGAGCCAAGATACATCTGAATGACAGTTTGCCAACCAAATCAGCATCCTCAAATTCTGGTCAAATTAAATAAGATTCCTATGAAGTAGTTTTGATCTCTTCATTCCATAAGCCAAATGAATAAGCTATTACTCAACATGAAAAAGAAAATAATCATATAATCAATCAAATATCCTTTTCGCATATAATTAGCTGCATTTTCCCCCAGCATATCGTCATTAAACAAGTCTTCTTTAGGCACTGTCATAGTGTGTTCATACATTTCTCCATTTTCTCCATATAACATGCCATCCCATTCGTCATGTTTAGAGTAAACTATTTGTCTCAATCTTATCTTTTATCAAGTTATGAGTCCTAGACACTCTTTCTCATAAGCATATACATATTCATGAATCGCTTTACAACCTGTACATAGGTTAGTTTAGACTCATTCTTATTTGTCGACAAAATCATTTTGTCATCATCAAGTTATAAATCTTAGTTGCTTCTTTTTATAGGTACGTAGGTATCCAAGTTTAGAATAAACCTGTACATAGGACAGTTTAGTCTCACTCTTGTCAGTTAATAAATCCATTTTTCTTTATTAAGTTATGAGGCCTATATACTCCTTCTTATAAGCATATAGATATCCATTGACTTATTTTGCATCATGTACATGGGTCATTTGGTCTTATTTTTGTCTGTCGATTAATCTGTTTGTCCTTATTGAGTTATGAGTCTTAGATACTCTTTCCAATATGTATATAGATATCCATGTTATTTTACATCATAAGTATAGCTTTCATGAATTTTCTCTAGATCATTTTGTGGTACCTGTAAAAAAAAAATATATATCCTTTCATTCATTTATTGATTCTGTTGTAGATATTCCATGATAAATACGTACATATATATATCCATAATCATTTCACATTGCATATAGAAATGTATGCTCATTCATTTGTTAAAATTTGCTGTAAATAATCCAGATAAAATGTTGCCATCAAATTAAATGTCATTAGTTCACATCATCATGTTTCATACATTTTTCACCATAAATCGTTTTGTTATTCCAATTATTAAATTTTATACAATTTTCACCATTTTATCTCTCTTTAATTTTTACATTAAATCACATTCAATTTTATTTTCATCTTGTTTCCCGTCAATTTTCACCTTAGATCAAATTTAATGTTTATATCATCATGATTCATACAATTTCTTTTTATCACATCTCTTAATGATAAATTGTCATTCATTAATATTTTTGTCATATCACATTGATGTTTCCATTACAACTTTTTCAAATAAGTTAATATTCTTTTATCCTTAAATGAATTTTCAAAAAATTTTACCAAATAAACTCTTTTAACATCACAAGAACATCTTGATTAAATGAATCTACCTTGGACATTTTTATAATTTTTCATTCACATTTTCTCAACATTATCACTTCCTTAGACAAAGTTATTCACTTAATATGTTTAGAACAACTTGTACAGATGTCAATTTAGTTTTAATCTTGTTGATAAATCATATTCTCATCTTTGCGTATAAAATCTTAATTACTTCTTATACAAATGCATATCTTCATAATCACTTTTATCACATATTCACTTGTCAATTCATTATGCATTCTCTAGATATTACCATAATTCATTCATCATGCATCACCATATCCAAAATAGAATTTTAAATAAACAATTTAGATTCTTCTTTTCAAAATAATCGTTCTATCATCATGCATTATTACATGTTATCTTACATTACCTTCAAAACATTTGAGTATTTTGCATTAATTTCCCCAGCAGTTAATAAATGGATCTTTCCATACTTTTCTCATTTGCATGCTTTCAAAACCTTTTTCAACAAAACAAAATTTCTGACGAATCCCCAGTAGAGTCTGCCCTTATCACAGCTTTTCTAAAAAAAAATAAAAAAAAATAAATATATCCAAAAATATCCAAATTTGATTCATCTTCTCAAAGGTAAATGAATCACTGTTAAATATTCATCACATATATATTACCAAGTTTTTATACAATCCATCACATATTCCAGCAGTGGGGAGCCACGATAAAAACTCGTTTCGGCAAAAAGTCCGGCGGGGGAGCCACCTTAATCACTCAATCCTAACATATCACAAGCCGTGGGGAGCCACAAAACTCAACAAAAATTGTTATTTTCAATCAACTTGAACTTCATCGTACTAGTCGGTAGACCTTTTCAATTCCATGTGATTAAGTCCCATAGTTCACTTCGACTTCCATAGGATTTACCCTTTTGAACTCCTTGAGATTAAGTCTCATAATTCGCATCTTTAGAATTCCCTGAGATCAATTCTCATAATTTGCATCCTTAGAATTCCTTGAATTGGCATCTTTAGAATTCCCTGAGATCAATTCTCATAATTCGCGTATTTAGAATTCCCTGAATTCGCATATTTAGAATTCCCTGAATTCGCATCTTTAGAATTTCCTGAGATCAATTCTCATAATTCGCATCATTAGAATTCCCTGAGACCAATTCTCATAATTCACATCTTTAGAATTCCCTGAGATCAATTCTCATAATTTGCATCCTTAGAATTCCCTGAGATCAAGTCTCATAATTCGAATCCATAGAATTCCCTAAGATTAAGTCCCACAGTTCAATTATTTTCAAAAAAACCACATCACAAACTTTCCAACTTCGATCCCTACTTTCCAAGACAAAGGAATCACCTCATTTAAATATCACTTATATCACTTACCACTTACCCAATTATTCAGTTTTGCAGATATATTCCAGCGGTGGGGAGCCACTCTAATCACTCAAATGGTGGGGAGCCATGATACTCATACTTATTCAACTCGGCGGATGCACGACTCATTTGCAATTCAATATCACTTCAACTCGACGGATGCACGACTCATTTGCAATCCAATACCACTTACTCGATGGATGCACGACTCATTTGCAATCCAATACCACTTCAACCCGAAGGATGCGCGGCTCACTTGCAATCCACTACATCTTCAACTCGACGGATGCACGACTCTTTTGCAATCCAATACCACTTCAACCCGAAGGATGCGCGGCTCACTTGCAATCCCCTACCTCTTCAACCCGACAGATGCGCGGCTCACTTGCAATCCAATACCACTTCAACCCGAAGGATGCGCGGCTCACTTGCAATCCCCTACCTCCTCAACCCGACAGATGCGCGGCTCACTTGCAATCCATTTCCTCTTCAACAACAATGTCAACCTGAAAATGCCCATTGAAAAGCATTCAACCAATTTTTAACCCTTTCCTTTTTAATATTGTTTACATGATGATTCAGCCAAAAATGGTCGCTCTATTGTGCTTTGTATACTCCCTTTTCAATGGAGATATACAAAGGGGGGCAGCTGTTAGCACCCATTTTTGACCGGCTCAAAAAACATACTTTTCTGTAAAAATGAACTTTTATGCCCTAAATTTTTATATAATTAATAAAATAAGCTTAATATCTTAAACAATTTCTAGGTTTGTTTAAAATATAAAACTTAACACAGCTTGTGCTTTGAACTCTAATTTATCATGTTTTGACGAATAATTGATAGACGTATCAAATTACAATCAAAATATAATTTATTAGTAGTCGCACACTTTTCTTAATTTCTCTCTAATAAATGATTAACTGTTAATATTATCCAATTTTACATCTTCTTTTAATTCTTGACAGGTACAGTAATCTAATTCAAAAGTCAAAATACGGGTGAAGGGCTCGATTCTCAAGGCAAGTCGAGCATTTAGTTAAAGGCGTTCAGATCAACTCAAGCTAAGAAGATGCAAAATCCATCTTAAAATCAAGTTCAAATGATCAAATTCAAACAGTCCAAAGTTCAAGTTGAAGTTCGAGTCAACATTCAAGACAAGATTCAAGTCAAGATCCATATTCAAGATCAAGTCTCAACTCCATTTCGAGCTCCAATTGAAGCTCAAATTCAAGTTCAAATTCGCAATTCAAGCTCAACTCTGAGAAGCTCACAATTTCGGCCCATTTCAACAAGCCCATGATAGAGCAGATTTTGGATTGAAGGAAGCCCATCTTAAGTTTGCTTAATCTTTAAGCAAAGTTAAACTTAGTGATCAAGCAAGATCTTCCCAAATCTACCCAAATTTTATCCAAAATCTTATCTTATCCTAGAATAGATTTTACCCAAACTTATAGTCATAATCTTATCCTAGATTTAAACTTGCCAATCAAGCAAATATTAGCTTAATTTCTAAGCATTCTTTGCCTATAAATAGGCTAGCATTTATTGTAAATTTCAATCGCCAGGAGTGAGACTTCTATACTTAATATACACAAAATTTCTATTATCTATTATCTATAGCTACATTTGTTTGATTTCTTTCGAGCTTCAAGAACTAACTAGTATTATCTCCTTTTTGTTCTATTTTTGTTACTAGATATAAGAAATTGAATTCTATACTGCTTCCACGTATATATCTTATTGTTAGATTTCTGTTAAGATTAATATTTAGCCTTTTTCAAGTTAAACTATAGAATAGGCTAAAATTTCAGAACAAAGTACTTTTGATTTGAAATAGAAGCTAGAATATGTTGATCCTAAGCCCCTTTCAAATTCATTGAATTGAGGTTTTGATTTCGACTTGAAAATTGGTTCGCTATCAAGTTCGGACCCCTAACTGGTTCGCTCACGATTTGATATTCGATCATTCATTTCGATCCCTCACCATTTACTCCGCTCACATCCATTAATTTTACACGTTATTACTTTACAGCTTACAATCTTTCAAAAGCAACAAATGAAATTCCTATGCTAAAATGTTTACAGTTATCCAAAACAGTAAATTGTTAATCTAAACCCAAACTAGTTAGCTAACACAAAATACAAGATTTTCTTCCTTTTTGCCCTTTACAGGTACCCCGGAAACTGTTCACCGCCGCCGGTCAACCACTATTCATCGCCGCCGGTCAACATTCCGACCACCGCTGGTTCACTGCCGGAGAACGCTCCGTCACCGCTGGCTTCAAGCCGACGCCGTTCACCGTCTCTGTTTCGCCGGAAACCGCCACTGAAACTCCAGAAACCTCTGAAACTACAAAATCAGAATCACTAAACAACAACGATCTAACCAAACACCAAATCCACAAAATAACTTCAAAACTACCTCACCACGGTCACCCTCCGGCCACCAGTCAGCTCCGTCCGTCGTCCGTCGCTGTTCAAACCGCCAGTAGCCTCGCGGATCCGCCACGCTGTTCCACCGTGACCTTCCGCCGTCGCTGACCAGGGGGGGTTTTAGTCACCGCCGGTCACAGAAGAGGAGAAAAAGGAGAAGACACCGTGTTAGGCTGGAAAGAGAGAAAGGAGAAGAAAAAAGAAGAGGCAGAACAGAGAAGATGAAGAGGAGCGGCCGCCGTCAAAGAGAAGAAGAGGAGGGGCGGCTGAAGTTTTGTGAAGAGGAGGAGAAGAAGAAATGAAACCCTAACTAGGGTTTGAGTCATTTTATACCCCTGCTTAACCCGTTTTCCTAAATGGATCCCATCCGACCCGGTTCTGACCCGTTTCAGGCCCAGTCTACCTCAAAGCCCGGCTTGTAAATCTCCCGCAAGCCCAGGTAAGTTCACTAATTCTATTTATTTTTTATATGTTAATTACTTTAGTTAATTTGTAATTAAAAGTGAATGATTTATTGTATATACGATGTGATATAGATAAATAGTTTTGGCCATGTAATTTATTACCGTCATTTTTAGCCTTAGTTAGAACGCAACTAAGTTAAATATATATTAATATATCCATATTATTTATGTTAGTTAGAATATTAGTTAATTCATCCCCCTTTCAATTTTAATTAGTCAACTGTATCAACTTAGAAACCTTAGTTAACTCCGCCATTATTTATAGAAATTCAAACATAGAAGCTGTGTAAATATTAATAAGTTAACCTCATGATTAGCTTAATTACACTCAATTCAACAATTTTAATATAGATAAAAATGCTCGCTTTTGTTAAAGAAACGAGATTGTTAATTATGTCCGCTTTTCTAGAACTCTATTACTAATTTTATTTATTGAGTCAAAACAGTCTATTCATACTTATGTTATAAAATGTGAATCATATTTTATTAAGTTAACTTTTTTTAAATGATTATGTAATAATCGAAATTAAATGTCATGTTATGACTTCTTTTTTATTAACCATAGAGTTTACAACCAAAAGTTATGTCATAACTCAAGTTCAAATATAGTAAATAAATAAGCTAAATAACCTAGGACTATAGAATCTCTGAGACCAGTTAATTATCCAAATAACATAATAACAGAGTCAATCTAGATAGCGGTTATTCAATCAGACCGTACAACATGGTTGGTGGCGACTCGAACTCTTATTAGCGGAAATACCCCTGTAAGTGGTGTTTTCGCTTCCAAACAGTTGAGAGCGAGAACGGCCTCGCGCCCGGTGTTTTTCGGGGTGCGACACTTCTCATCCATCTTCCACACTTCCTTCTGTGCCAGAAGTAAGTGACTCTCAGACTTCCATTCCTCCTACAACTTCAACCTCTGAAGTTGTACCTCCTAAAATTCCTCCTCCTTCTGGATCCTATTCTGAAGTAAATTTGGCCTCTGGCCCTATTTTCACTGACTCCACAACAACCTCCACTACCTCCTCACTACATACTTCCTCTGTAATTCCTTCCATAGGACTTACAGCTCCATCCTTTTCACTTCCATCCACACTACCATCCACTATTCCTATCTTTTCTTCCTCTACCACACAAACTGCTCCTTCTTCCTCTTCACAAATTCCTCCTCATTCAACCTCTAGACATACACCTCCTATGTGTGATCCCTTAACTACTTCATCTACTACATCCTTTTTCGTTGGTTTGTCATCAAACTATGATTTTCTACACAATGTGATGAATCAGGATGAGTTGGAGAAACGTTTTGGTAGTTTTGGTTTCATTGGCAGAGCTTCTGTTGAGGAGTTGAGAAGAATGAGTCAGAGTGGTTCTGATGAACTGTTGAATAGATTTGTTGGATTAGGGCAAAGGACTTCTGTTTCTGACATGTATGCTCAGGGCATTATGATGCAAGAACTTCAACCTTTGAAAGCTCAGAACCTGCAGCTCATGTCTATGATTCAATTGCAGAATCCTTCTGTCTATACGCGTAATCTTTCCACACTTTATCTCGCTACTTATGCTGAGATATACAAGTTGAGACAGCTGGCATTGACCCTTCCCACTCTAGAAAATATAGCTCTTGCCTCTGCTAGTAATGTGAATGAGAATCTGGAAATGCTGCAACAAGAGGTTAAAGAAGCTAACGAGCATTATGAGGCTCATGAGAAGGTTCTCCCAAGTAAGCTTGATGATCTGCAAAGTACTGCTAATCATATTCTGAGAGAAGTGAAATCTTCTGCTCAAGGATCATCATCCTCTGGGGCTGCCATAATTATGTATGACATCACTCCTGATGTCAATAATCGTCTTCAGAGCATTGAGTCTGCTGTGACTGCTCAGAGCGCCCAGATTGCACAGCTTACAGAACTCCTGAAGGTTATGCACACTCAAGCAAAAGAACAAGAGAAGGCTCTTCATAATTGCTATAGGTTTGTTCGAGGACAGACTTATATTCAGAATGAGCATCTTACTGCTGCTGTGTATGCAAACAATCGTTCTATTAAGCTGCTTCTGGAGGATGTTCAAAGACAGCGACCTTTTTCTGGACAGACTTTTGATCATATGAAAACCATTGATGCTGATTTCGTCGAAGGATGAATTTGATCAACTCTGTAAGGCCTACCCCTCAGCAATATCAGATTGCTCTTAATGTTCAGTAGAAACTGGACTCTCAAGGAGCTCTGGGTATTCCTGTTGTTTCTGGCCAAACGTGGGAGAAGTCTGCTCAGCAGAGTGGTCCTGGCTCTGGGATGAAGAGACAGAATGTTGGTGATGGTTCTAGTGATGTTCCTCCTCCTTAGAAGAAATCTAGAAACTGATAATGTTATAGGACTTAAGCTTCTTAGCTAGGTTCTGGGTTGGGTAGCTCTTGTCTTAGGACTTTTTGTTACTCTTCTGTTTATCGTTTCTTCTTCTTCTGATTATATATATATATATATATATATATATAGTGATGTCTCCGAATGCTATTGTATATTGTTTATGTTTTGTTTATGCTTTTTAACTTAGTAACTTACACTTCGCTAAAATCTAACAACTTGATCTTAAGCCTATTTTAAGTTAATACAGATTGCTGAAGTTCACCATTTATACTAAAATGGGGGAGTTAAGTTACTCAGAAGTTGTAAGAACCATAACAATCAGGAAGCTACTTTCTAAACCTTGCATTTATTTAAGTATTTTTACCTTCTGGACCACGGTTTGTCCATAACCAAAATGGGGGAGAATGATGAACCCTAAGTGTTTTGATTATGTCCAAACGTTTCAGAAGATGAAATTTAAAATCTATTTACATACGTTTCAATGTTGACTAACAATTTTTGTTAAGTATGAGTGTAAGTTTCTCAGCAGGTGCTGAATGAAGAATCTCTGGATTGCCTTGAAGACTCAGAAGAAACAAGAAAGCTGAAGACAGTAGATAAAGTTCAGAAGCTGGATGCTCCGCTCTGAAGTTTTAGTGAAGTCTGTTAAAGCTCTCCTCAGAGGTCCAAGAAGCAATCAGAAGATAAATACTTCCAATTTGATCAGAAGCTTGGACCAAAGGAATTAGCTTTCAGAAGCTAAGTCACGGGTTCTGTTTAGCATTTATTGCTCTGACAAATGCATTTAATGCAAGGCGCCAAAAGTTCAAAAAGCTGTTTTGAAGGAGCGCGCATGTCTACTCAAAACAAAACTAGAATTTCTTTGTCTACCCTTTGTTGATCCAATTGAAGAAGGTTTTCAGTCAACCTTTTCTTCAACTTCAAATCACTTACCGGATTGAGTTAAAGAACAAGGTTAACGGAATCAAAGTGTTTGAAGACCGTTTGAAGACATGACAGATTAACGGCTACAACAAATGATGTCATCTCTATTGAAGATTCAAATTCACCAACGGTCATCATCATGCACTATAAATAGTAGCCAAGCTCCATTGCATCTATACGCGTGATAATCGAGCAAAATCTCAACGCACTGTTCTAATCAAGAAAACAGAGCACAATTTTCCATTCTCAATCTTTCTTAGCATAGCTTTAGTTAAAGTGAGAGAGTGAAGAAAAACAAGTTCATAATAGGAATCTTGTAAACTGATATCGTTTGTGATATTCAGTTAGATTTAGAGAGAAATCTAGTTGAGATTAGAGTTGGGTGAGAAATCCAGAAAACAGAGTTGTTGTTGTTCTGGTGGAAATCCTTTAACTCTTTTTAGGCTAGTCAGAACTAAGTGAGAAATTAGCTTATGTTCTGTTGATGTAAAGGAGCTTCTGAACTTGCCATAAAAGTTCTGAATAGTAGATTTAAAATCTGTGGCGTCTGCGACCACAGGGGACAAGACGTAGTCACAAGACTTCTGTGGCGAACTTGGATAAATCGAATTGTTCATCAGGATCTCCTGAACTTCTTTCTCCCTCTTATACTTGTTAATTTGCTTCCTTAATCTAGCCTCTGACTCTGAGGAAATTTGACTCTGAAAAACTAAGTTTCTTAAAAATCTTAGAATTTTCAGTTTACAACTTAGACACCTATTCACCCCTCTAGGTGATTCTGTTCTTGTTAGGGCCAACATTCTCACCCGATCCACTTGATATGTCAGAACCAATTTTTGTTGAGAACCACATGAAACGGCCCCGTTTTAGGGGTTGGTGTTGGCCCTAATAAGATCAGAATCACCTAAAGGGGGGTGAATAGGTGTCTAAGCGGAAAACTGATAATTTTAAGTTTTTTGGGAAACTTAATTTCTCAAAGTCAAATTTCCTGAGGCTAGTTTAGTAAAACAACTCCTGAGGGAAATTTTTTGGGAAATTCTGAGGGAAACTTAATTTCTCAGAATCAGAGGCTAGTTTAGTAAAACAACTCCTGAGGGAAATTCTGCCTTTTAGCACTTTGGCTGCTTTCAACAACAGAAGCTCTGAGTTAGAGAACTTCTGGACAGTCTTCTGAACAAAGACAGAGATATAAAGACTAAATCTGTTTCAGCACTAAACAAAAGCAGGTACACAGAAGCAATAATAACAAGTATAAGGAAGGGAGAAAGAGATTCAGGAGGTCCTGATGAACAGTTCGATTTATCCAGGTTTACCACAGAAGTCCTGTGACTACGTCTTGTCCTCTGCGATCGCAGTCACCAGAGATTTCAAATCCACTATTCAGAACTTTTATGGCAAGTTCAGAAGCTCCTTTACATCAACAGAACTTAAGCTAATTTCTCACTTAGTTCTGACTAGCCTAGAATGAGTTAAAGCATTTCCACCAGAACCACAACAATCCTGTTTTCTGGGATTCTCACCCAACTCAAACCTTAATTAGATTCTCTCGAATCTAACTGAGTACTGTTGGCCCTAACAAGATCAGAATCACCTAGAGGGGGGGTGAATAGGTGTCTAAGTTGAAAACTGAAAATTTCTAAGTTTTTAAAGAAACTTAATTTTCAGAGTCAAATTTCCTCAGAATCAGAGGCTAGCTTACAGAAGTAGCTTCTGAGGGAAATTCTGCCTAAACACAGTTAGACTGTTTTCAGCAACAGAAGTTCAGAGGTTGAGAACTTCTGGACGGTCTTCTGAACAAAGACAATGATATTAGGAGTAAATCTGTTTCAGTACTAAATATGAGCAAGCACACAGAAGCAATAATAACAAGTATAAGAGGGAGAAAGAAGTTCAGGAGATCCTGATGAACAAGTCGATTTATCCAAGTTCGCCACAGAAGTCCTGTGACTACGTCTTGTCCCCTGAGGTCGCAGCCACCAGAAATTTTAAATCTACTATTCAGAACTTTTATGGCAAGTTTAGAAGCTCCTTTACATCAACAGAACATAAACTAATTTCTCACTTAGTTCTGACTAGCCTAATGAGAGTTAAAGGATTTCCACCAGAAAAACAACAACTCTGTTTTCTGGATTTCTCACCCAACTCAAATCTCAACTAGATTTCTATATCACAAACGATATCAGTTTACAAGATTCCTATAATGAACTTGTTTTTCTTCACTATCTCACTTTAACTAAAGCTAAGCTAAGGAAGATTGAGAATGGAAAATGTGCTCTGTTTTTCTTGTTCAAACAGTGCGTTGAGATTTTGCTCGATATTGAAAATGTGCTCTGTTTTTCTTGTTCAAGCTGAGCAGACTTCTCCCCCGTTTGGCCAGAACCAACAGGAACACCCAGAGCACCTTGAGAGTCCAATTTCTGCTGAACATTCAAAGCAGTCTGATATTGCTGAGGTGAAGGCCTTACAGTGTTGATCATATCCATTCTTCTTCTGAAATCAGCATCAATGGTTTTCATATGATCAAAAGTCTGTCCAGACATAGGTCGCTGTCTCTGAACATCTTCCAGAAGGAGCTTGATCAACCGATTGTTATCATACACAGCAGCGGTGAGATGCTCATTCTGAATGTAAGTCTGTCCGCGAACAAACCTATAGCAATTATGAAGAACCTTCTCTTGTTCTCGTGCTTGAGTGTGCATAACTTTCAGAAGTTCAGTAAGCTCGGCAATCTGGGCGCTTTGAGCAGTCACAGCGGACTCAATGCTCTGAAGACGATTGTTGAGATCAGGAGTGATGTCATATACAATCTTAGCAGCCCCTGAAGATGATGATCCTTGAGCAGAAGATTTCACTTCTCTCAGAATATGATTAGCAGTACTTTGCAGATCATCAATCTTACTTGGAAGAATTTTCTCATGAGCCTCATAATGCTCATTTGCTTCCTTAACTTCTTCTGTCAAAATCTCCAGATTTTCATTAACTTTCAGAGAAGAAGCAAGAGCAATATTTTCGAGAGTTGGAAAGTCAGAGCCAATTCTCTCAACTTGTAAATTTCATCATACGTAGCCAGATGAAGTGTAGAAAGATTGCGAGTGTAGACAGTAGGGTTCTGCACTTAAAGCATAGTCATGAGCTGCAGGTTCTGAGCTTTCAAGGATTGAATTTCTTGCAGCACAATGCCCTGAGCATACATGTCAGCAACAGAAGACCGTTGCCCTAAACCAGCAAATCTATTCAGCAGTTCATCAGAGCCACTCTGACTCATTCTTCTCAACTCTTCAACAGATGGAGCACCACCAGCTTCGGATACACCAGAAGCTCTGCCCATGAAACCAAAACCACCAAATCTTCTCTCCAGATCATCTCGATTCATTGAATTGCGTAGGAAGTCATAGTTGGATGACAACCCAGCAAAGAAAGAGGTAGAGGAAGAAGTAGTTAAGGGATCACACACAGGAGGTGCATGTCCAGAAGTTGAAAGATGAGGTATGGGAGTGGTTGAGGAAGGAATGGTGTGTGTGGAAGAGGAAGAGAGAGTAGGTGAAATGGATGGTAGTGTGGATGGTAGTGAGAAAGATGGAGCAATAAATCCAATTGATGGAATTTGTTACCTCTTAATGTGTCTTCTAGCAAGTATACTAGGTACAATTAATAAAATGATAAGTAGATTATCGTCTCCACAGGGATTGAGATGAAAAGATTAATTGAAACAACCTATGGAACAGTCTGTTTATGTAGCAAGTAACATGAAAAGCATGGGTTTGAGATTGGTGAGTTGTTATCTAAATTGATTAATTCTAACAAGGACAGATCTAAAGATTAAAAGACGATAAATGATGATTGATAACAATATATTAAAAGGAACAAGCTAAACACAGCAGGGAACTGGCATTGCAACCCCCCTTCTCTCCTTTCTTAACTCATGAATGTTTATAACTATTCTGTCAAGGTCTCTACTTTAAGCTAACTTGGTTCAAATGGTCATATCCCCAAATTACTAAGCATTACTCACACCCTAAAGGCCTTTCAGGATGCTTTACTGCTTGATTAAGCACGAAGTAACATTCCACTTGCATGGAAACCCCTGATATACATCATTCAACTGTTCATATCAGATGTACATGTCTATATGAAGAACAAGCATACATAAAAGCAATGGTCATGTCGGTTATGCATACTGTAACATGCTATTTAAGACCTGAAATCTACAGAACTCCATTAAACACTAAAAAGAAACAACATTCATTCATTAATTAAAGAGATACGGAGACTTACAACGCCAGCCCAAAGGCTGGTTTAGCTCGTAGAGAGTACTACTCACACATGGCGAGTATCAAGATAATAACTACAATAAACTCCATTAAAGGTGTTGGCCCTAACAAGAACAGAATCACCTAGAGAGGGGTGAATAGGTGTCAAAGTTGAAAACTGAAAATTTCTCAAGTTTTTCTGGAAACTTAATTTTCAGAGTCAAATTTCCTCAGAGTCAGAAGCTAGCTTACAGAAGTTGCTTCTGAGGGAAATTCTGCCTAAACACAGTTAGACTGTTTTCAGCAACAGAAGTTCTGATTTGAGAACTTCTGGACAGTCTTCTGAACAAAGACAATGATACTTAGAGAAAATCTGTTTCAGCACTAAATATGAACAAGTACACAGAAGCAAAAATAACAAGTATAAGAAGGAGAAAGAAGTTCAGGAGATCTTGATTGAACAATTCGATTTATCCAAGTTCGCCACAGAAGTCCTGTGACTACGTCTTGTCCCCTGAGGTCGCAGCCTATAGAGATTTTATAAATCCACTATTCAGAACTTTTCTGGCAAGTTCAGAAGCTCCTTTACATCAACAGAACTTAAGCTAATTTCTCACTTAGTTCTGACTAGCCTAAAAAGAGTTAAAGGATTTCCACCAGAACAACAACAACTCTGTTTTCTGGATTTCTCACCCAACTCTAATCTCAACGAGATTTCTCTCTTTAAATCTAACTGAATATCACAAACGATATCAGTTTACAAGATTCCTATTATGAACTTGTTTTTCTTCACTCTCTCACTTAAACTTAAGCTATGCTAAGAAAGATTGAGAATGGAAAGGAATGCTCTGTTTTTCTTGTTAAAACAGTGCGTTGAGATTTTGCTCGATGATCATGCGTGTGTGATGCTTTGGAGCTTGGCTACTACTTATAGTGAATGAGGATGACCGTTGGTGAATTTGAATCTTCAATAGAGATGACATCAGTTGTTGTAGCCGTTAATTTGTCAAGTCTTCAAACGGTCTTGAAACACTTTGATTCCCTTATCCTTGTTCTTTAACTAAATCCGGTAAGTGATTTGAAATCAAAGATGAGGTTGACTGGAATCATTCTTCAATTGGATCAACAAAGGGTAGACAAGGAAATTCTGGTTTCTCTTGAACAGACAAGCGCGCCCCATCAAAACAGCTTTTTGAACTTTTGGCGCCTTGCATTAAATGCACTTGTCAGAGCATTAAATGCTATCCAGAACCCGTGACTAAGCTTCTGATCAAATTGGTAAAAGGCTTCTGATTGCAAATGACCTCTGAGAAGAGCTCCAACAGACTTTAATATCTTCAGAGCGGAACATCCAGCTTCTGATAATGAAACTCTGTCTTCAGCAATTCGAAACTTTCTGAGGTTCTTTAGGCAATCCAAAAAATCTTCATTCAGCACCTGCTGAGTAACTTACACATAGACTAAGTAGAAAAAGAATATTAGTCAACAAAAAAACTATATGTAAGAGAGTATTAGGTTTTCATCTTCTGAAACGTTTGGACATAATCAAAACACTTAGGGTTCATCATTCTCCCCCATTTTGGTTATGGACAAACCATGGTCAGAAGGTAACAGAAAACACGAGGTTTAGAAAATGACTTCCTGATACATATGTTTCATAACTTCTGAGTAAATTAACTCCCCCATTTTAGTGTAAATGGTGAACTTCAGCAATCTGTATAAACTTGGAAATGACTTAGGATCAAGTTGTTAGATTTTAGTGAAGAATAATTTACTAAGTTAAAAAGAAACATAAATCAGAGACATAAGAATGTATAAGAGAGATTCAGTGTATTAAATCATCAGAAGAGAACATATGAAATAAGATAATCAGAAGAGCATAAAAAGTCCTAAGACAGAAACTACCCAACCCAGAACCTAGCTAAGAAGCTTAAGTCCTAATGAGATTACAAGTTCCTAGGTTTCTTCTGAGGAGGAGGAACACCACTCGATCCTTCAGCAGCACTTGATCTCTTCAACGTCTGACCACTCTGCTGAGCAGACTTCTCCCCCGTTTGACCAGAACCAAGAGCAACACCCAGAGCACCTTGAGAGTTCAATTTTTGCTGAACATTCAGTGCAGTAGAATATTGCTGAGGAGTTGGCCTCACAGTGTTGATCATATCCATTCTTCTTCTGAAATCAGCATCAATGGTCTTCATATGATCAAAAGTCTGACCAGACATAGGTCGCTGTCTCTGAACGTCTTCCAGAAGGAGCTTAATCAAGCGATTGTTAGCATGCACAGCAGCAGTGAAATGCTCATTCTGAATGTAAGTTTGTCCTCGAACAAACCGATAGCAATTATGAAGAGTCTTCTCTTGTTCACGTGCTTGAGTGTGCATAACTTTCAGAAGCTCAGTAAGCTCAGCAATCTGTGCGCTCTGAGCAGATACAACAGACTCAATGCTTGAGAGACGATTGTTGAGATCAGGAGTGATGTCATATACAATCTTAGCAGCCCCGGAAGATGATGAACCTTGAGCAGAAGATTTCACTTCTCTCAGAATGTGGTTGGCAGTACTTTGCAGGTCATCAATCTTACTTGGGAGCATCTTCTCATGAGCCTCATAATGCTCGTTTGCTTCCTTGACTTCTTCTGTCAATATCTCCAAATTCTCATTGACCTTCAGAGAAGAAGCAAGAGCAATGTTGTCCAATGAAGGAAGAGTCAGAGCTAATTCTCTTAACTTGTACAGCTCATCATAGGTAGCTAGATGAAGTGAAGAAAGATTGCGTATGTAGACAGAAGGATCCTGCATTTGAAGCATAGTCATGAGCTGCAGGTTCTGAGCTTTCAAGGATTGTAATTCTTGCAGCACAATGCCCTGAGCATACATGTCAGCAGCAGAAGTCCTTTGCCTCATACCAACAAATCTATTCAGCAATTCATCAGAGCCACTCTGACTCATTCTTCTCAACTCTTCAACACTGGGAGCACCACCAGCTTCGGATACACCAGAAGCTCTGCCCATGAAACCAAAACTACCGAATCTGTTATCCTGATCATCTCGATTCATGTGCTTGCGTAGGAAGTCATAATTGGATGACACCCCAGCAAAGCAGGAAGTAGTGGAGGAGGTAGTTAAGGGATCACACACAGGAGGTGCATGTCCAGAGGTTGAGAGAGGAGGGATTTGAGTGGATGAGGAAGGGATTGTATGTGTGGTTGAGGAGGAAATGGTAGTTGAGATGGATGGTAGTGTGGATGGTAGTGAGAAAGATGGAGCAGTAAATCCAATTGATGGACTTACAGAGGAGGTATGAATGGAGGAGGTAGTGGATGTGGCTATGGAGTCTGTGAAAATGGGAGCAGTGTTTAGATTCACTTCTGAAAAGGATCCAGAAGGAGGAATAATTTGTGGAGGTACAACTTCAGAAGTTGAAGTTGTAAGAGGAATGGAAGTGAGAGATTCACTCACTTCTGTGACAGAAGGTAGTGAAGGAGATGGATGAGGAGTATGAGTCGGAGATGAGATAACCTGTTCAGAGGAGTTTGGATCAAACATAGAGATGGGCTCAGCAAAGATATGAGCCATTCTGATCAGCGTTTCAGAGGCATCCCTATCACCAGGGTTTCTTCCTTGATTCAGAAGAATGTTGTCAATGAAATTTTCATCATCAACATTCTCAACAAACTGTTTTGCACCCTGAAGAACCTCTTCATCTTCCGGTTCACTCTCTTCTGACAACTCTTCAATCAGAGGAGCATCAACATCCTCTTCAGCAGACATCTCCAACATGTCTTCATCAGCAGCAACTTCCGGTTCCTCAACAACAGGATCCTCTAATTCAGCACTAGGAGCAACAACGAAGTCCTTTTTCCTCAGAGACCTTCGTTTTGCTACAGCCTTCT
This sequence comes from Euphorbia peplus, assembly GCA_028411795.1. Taxonomy (NCBI): domain Eukaryota; kingdom Viridiplantae; phylum Streptophyta; class Magnoliopsida; order Malpighiales; family Euphorbiaceae; genus Euphorbia; species Euphorbia peplus. Next base: position 10,064,861 of record CP110841.1, on the reverse strand, counting down.
TTCCGATCCTGGTGGAGAGAGAGATATTCTCAAGTATCCGAGTGGAAAGAGAGATATTCTCAAGTTTCTCACCTTCTTCTGAAGCCTCAACATCCTTTGAGAACTCCGCATCCTTAAGTTCAGCAGCACATGCTATAAGTCTTGCATCGGCCTTAGCCTTTGCAGCAATTTCTCTTTCAGCTGCTAACTTATCCTCAGCTTCCTTTCTCAATCTTTTCTCTTCAGCAAGAGCTACAACTCTTGCAATCTTTTCAGCTTCAGTAGCCTTTTCCCGTTCATCAAGACGTGCGTCCTCAGCTTCTTGATTTGCTATCTCAGTAGCATCCATTGGTTTTTCAGCAACGATCCTTCCAGAGGGTCCAACACTAATAGTAGTTTGAACCATCGTGGGAAGAGGTTCTGAAACAACCACCTTCTCAACAGTCAGGACCAACTTACTTGACCCTTTCTTTCCTTTGCCCTTTCTGGCAGCTTTCTTTCCTTTCTGAGCAGAGTCAACCACAATCTCCTTCTGAGCAATACTCACAGAGGAGCCCTTCTCATTCTTCTTCGGAGTCACACCAAAGTTAAGGTTCCTGAAGGTATGCATCTTCAGAACCGTACTCCTACTCGTAACACCTTCTCCTGAGATCACCACAGAGGCTGCCTCAAACAACCTAGTCAGGAGTGAGCCATAAGCTAATGCACTCACGGTAGTCACATTTTTCATCTGTCTTATCAGCATGGCAGGGAGATTGATCTTCTTCTGATTGACCAGATGCCACATAAAAACTCTTTCCCTGTTGGAAACACCATTAACCCCTCCAGCCTTCGGAAGGAACACATTAGTTGTAAGATAGTGTGCCCACCTCTGGTGCTGAGTGAGCCAAGTGGCATAAGTTTCCTTGGCACTAAGATCTGGTCTAGCCCAATTTGCTTCTGAAAAGCCAGCTGCTGAACCATCATCACCTATGATGATTCCTTCATCATCAATACCGATTGCTTGAGAGATAGAAGCCCTGCTGACCTCAATCTCAACTTCTCCAACTTCTGAGTGAAGAACATCCTCCTCATTAGAAAAGAAATGGAGGTTCTTGTAGAATTCGGTGACTAACTTAGGGTAGATAAATTCATCGAGAGAAACGAATGAATTCCAGTTTTGTGCGCTAAGCCATTTTGAGATAGGTTCAGTGGATTTAACTTCATCGTCTAGAAACCTAGAGGTGAATACCCTAGATTCGCTAACTTTCCCTTTGTTTTCAGAGGTGAAAATGTGAGTAACAGTGATTTCTTGAGCCATTGTAGAAGATATAAGAAATTAGGTTAAGAATTTTGAGAGGAAGAGAACACAGAAAATCTATGGAGATTCTAATAGCAATGAAAAATGAGAGTAAAAACTTCTAAGTATGGAAAACCCCTATTTATACCCAAACAAGGAAACCGTTCCAATTCAAAAAGTAAATACACACCGTTTAAAAGGGAACAGATAACCGTTAACCACAGAACAGCGCCGCAAAATGCAGTAGATAACGCATGCTTAGATGTCAAATCATGATTAGAATTAATTATCACTTAATTATCTCAAACGATTAATCACTTAAGACATATAGAAATAATTAAACTAAATTACTGAAGTGGATAAGTCATACCAATGCCTTCTCGTAAGTTGCTGAAGGAATTACCAGCCAGAGGCTTAGTAAACATGTCAGCAAGATTCTCTTCAGAGGGAACATGAGTAATGATAATATCCTTCTTCAGAACATGATCTCTCAGAAAGTGATGCCTAATATGAACATGCTTCATCATGCTGTGCTGAATAGGATTCTTTGAAAGATCAATAGCACTCTTGTTATCACAGTAGATTGTAATTGTTCCAGGGATGACTCCATAGTCAGCAATTTGTTGCTTGATCCAGAGCATCTGAGAAACACAACTTCCAGCAGCAACATACTCAGCTTCAGCAGTTGAGAGAGCCACAGAGGTTTGTTTCTTACTATGCCAGGAGACTAGGCACTCCCCCAGAAAATGACAACCACCAGAAGTGCTGACCCTTTTCAATTTATCTCTACCATAGTCAGAGTCTGTGTATCCTATAGGAGTGAAATCAGAACTACAGGGATACCACAAACCAGCTTCTGGTGTGCCTTTAAGAGATCTGAGAATTCTTTTGACAGCAACATCATGAATTTCTCTTGGCTTTGATTGATATCTAGCACAAAAACACACAGCAAAATGTATATCTGGCCTGCTGGCTGTTAGGTATAAAAGAGAACCAATCATACCTCTGTAGGTTTTTATGTCTACAGGTTTACCAGCTTTCTCTTCATCATCCATGTCTTTGCTGACATCCATTGGAATATCAACAGCATTAGAGTCTATCATGCCAAATTTCTTCAGCACTTCTCTAGTGTACTTGGCTTGATTGATAAACACACCATCATTACTTTGCTTGATCTGAAGTCCTAAGAAGAAGGTTAATTCTCCCATCATAGACATTTCAAACTCAGCCTTCATGTGGTCACTGAATTCTCTGCACCAAGATTCATTAGTAGCACCAAATATAATATCATCAACATATACCTGAGCTATAAGGATATCCTTGTTCTTCTTCAGAGTGAACAGAGTTGTATCAACACAGCCTCTGACAAATCCCTTAGACAGAAGGAACTTTGTCAGTCTCTCATACCAAGCTCTGGGAGCTTGTTTCAGTCCATACAAGGCTTTCTTCAGCTTGTACACATGATCAGGAAACTTAGGATCTTCAAAACCAGGAGGTTGAGACACATAGACTTCCTCATCAATCTAACCATTCAAGAATGCACTTTTCACATCCATTTGAAAAAGCTTGAAACCTTTGTATGATGCAAAAGCACATAAGATTCTAATGGCTTCTAATCTTGCAACAGGAGCAAAAGTTTCACCATAATCTATGCCTTCTTGCTGACTGTAACCTTGAGCAACAAGTCTTGCCTTGTTCCTCACAACATTTCCAAATTCATCAAGCTTGTTCTTCAGAACCCATCTAGTTCCAACAACCTTTATGTTGTTAGGTCTGGGAACCAAAATCCAAACTTCTGACCTTTTAAACTGGTCAAGTTCTTCTTGCATAGCCATTAACCAAGAATCATCATCTGCAGCTTCATAGAAGTCTTTGGGTTCCAGAAGTGACACAAAAGCCACATTACCCATATATCTTCTGAGCTGAGCTCTGGTCATGACAGGATTGTGAACAGAGTCAATTATGTTCTCTAAGGAATGATTCCTATGAGCTCTAACTTCTCTTGGTACATCCAATGAGTCTTCTGAAACTTGTTCATCATTTGTTGAATCATATATAGGAGCATCTTCTGGAAGGAAGTTGACTTTTGGAGTAGGATTCTCTTCTTGAGCTTGTTCAGCAACAGGATGAACCACTTTAGCAGCTCTGGGAGAAACATCTTCTTTTTCAACAGGAGATGTGACTTCAGAAGCATGAACTACATCTTCTTCAGGAGCTCTACTATCTGCAGGGTTAGTCTCATCAAACTGTACATGAACAGATTCATCTAAAGTTTGAGTCCTCTTATTAAAAACCCTATATGCTTTACTATGTGTTGAGTAACCAAGAAAAATGGCCTCATCTGCCTTTGAATCAAACTTTGAAAGTTATTCTTTTGTATTCAAAACATAACACTTACAACCAAAGGTTTTGAAATAACCTATTTTAGGCTTTCGACCTTTCCAGAGTTCATAAGGGGTTTTGTTCAGAATGCTTCTGATTAGCACTCTATTCAGAACATAGCAAGCTGTGTTAACAGCTTCTCCCCAAAAATACTTAGGAAGCCTTCTCTCATTGATCATAGTTCTGGCAATCTCAACCAGAGTTCTATTCTTCCTTTCAACTACCCCATTTTGTTGTGGAGTTTTGGGAGCAGAAAAGTTATAATCAATGCCCTTGGTTTCACAGAATTCTTCAAACATAAAGTTTTTGAATTCTCCACCATTATCACTTCTGATATGAACAACCTTTTCATTCCTTTCATTCTCAAGTTTCTTTATCAGAACTGAGAAACATCCAAGTCATCTTTGCTAGACAGCAAGATCACCCAAGTGAATCTTGAATAGTCATCTACTATGACAAAGGCATACTTCTTTCCACCCATGCTCATTGGTTAAACAGGGCCAAAAAGGTCCATATGAAGTAATTCCAAAGGTCTTTTAGTTGAAATGATCTTCTTAGTTTTAAAAGAGCTTCTGGATTGTTTACCAGATTGACAAGCAATGCATAAGTGATTCTTTTTAAAACTAATTTCAGGCAGACCCTCAACCAATTGATATCTAGCTACTTTGGCCAGAAGGTCCATGCTCACATGAGCAAGTCTTCTATGCCAGAGCCAGGAGGTATCCTCTTTTGACATCAAGCATATATTTTTGCAAAGATTCTCAAGGTTCAGAATGAAAACATTTTCAACTCTAGGAGCAGTTAGAATAACTTCCCTTGACTTACTGTCCAAGATTTTACATCCAGAGGAGCTGAAGACAACATCTCTACCTTTAGCACACAGTTGTGCAACACTCAGGAGATTGAACTTCAGGCCTTTGACTAGGGAGACATCTTCGATCGGAGGATTAGTTCCTATGGATCCAGAACCAAGTATCCTTCCTTTCTGAGCATCTCCAAAGCTGACTTTTCCACCTCTTTTAGGATCAAATGTGATGAATGCTTTTTCATCACCTGTCATATGCCTTGAGCACCCACTGTCAATGTACCACAACTTTGACATTGATGGAGCACTCAGAGCCACCTGCAACACAATCAATTAGTGACAGGTACCCAATCCTTATTGGGTCCTTCATTGTTAGATTTTTCTTCAGCAGGTTTTAGTGATATCTCAGATTGCAAGATGTTTTTAATGTGATACTTGCAATCCTTCAACCAGTGACCATCACTCTTGCAAAGTTTGCAAAAAGGAGGGTTCTTGGATCTTTCCCTTAGCGTCTTGGGAGATTTCTTCTTCTTCTGAGAAGGTGCAACAACTTCAGAGGCAACAACAGCGCTCTCAGAGTTACCAACGTCAGGAGGAGAAGCTATCTCTTTCAGAATGGAGGGAGCGACAGGTTTCTTCTTCTTATGGGGTTTATCACTACCCAGAGGCAGCTTTTCCTTGCCTTTGGCTTTGGGGCCATCAGCAGGAGTGCTGAACTGTTTACACAACTTTTCTTGTAACACTTTCATGTCAGAATAAACTTGAGTAAACCTAAGAAACTTGTCAGCCTCACTCTTGTCCAATTTCCTCTTAAGGTACTTGAACATACTATAGAGTTCTTCAAGAGAATCATAGATATCTAGTTCGTGAGAATTGTTTACCTCAGAATCATATGTAGCTTCAGGAGGTGCGGAAGTTTCTCCTGGGACATCTTCAGAAGTTGGCTCTTCAATAGCCATGAAACAAATATGAGCTTGCTCTTCCTTTTCTTCAGGATCACTGCTGGTCTCAGAGTCTGACCACGCAGCCAGCATAGCTTTCTTGAACTTTTTCTTATCTATCTTCAGCTCCGGGCAGTTAGGCTTAATGTGCCCCGGTTGCTGACATCCATAGCACACAATAGGCTTGTTTGGATCTCTCTTGAACTTTTCACCAGAATCAGGAGTTTTCTTGTCAAAGCTCCTGAAAGGCTTCTTGTAGTTTTCACCTCTGCCTTTTCTAAAGGCCTTCTTGAACTTCCTGGTCAGCATAGCCAGTTCCTCATCTTCAGAGGATTCTGCTTTCAGGACTACTCCTCTTTTTCCTTCTGACCTTTCTCTTAGGTCATGATTCTTCATGGACATCTCATGAGTAATTAGGGAGCCAATGAGTTCATCATACTCATAATAGCTCAAGTCCTGAACTTCTTCAATAGCAGTCTTCTTGGCTTGCCAAGACCTTGGTAAGCTTCTGAGAATCTTCTTCACTTTCTCGGATTCTTCAATATCCTTTCCCAAACTCTTCAAGTCATTGACAATCTTGGTGAATCTAGAATTCATACTTGAAATAGATTCTTTGTCAAGCATTTCAAATAACTCATAGTCTCTCATGAGTTGATTGACTTTAGATTGCTTCACTTTTCTGTTGGCCCTAACAAGAACAGAATCACCTAGAGGGGGGTGAATAGGTGTATAAGTTGAAAACTGAAAATTTCTAAGTTTTTTAAAGAAACTTAATTTTCAGAGTCAAATTTCCTCAGAATCAGAGGCAAGCTTACAGAAGCAGCTTCTGAGGGAAATTCTGCCTAAACACAGTTAGACAGTTTTCAGCAACAGAAGTTCAGAGTTTGAGAACTTCAAGACGGTCTTCTGAACAAAGACAATGATATTACGAGTAAATCTGTTTCAGCACTAAATATGAGCAAGCACACAGAAGCAATAATAACAAGTATAAGAGGGAGAAAGAAGTTCAGGAGATCCTGATGAACAAGTCGATTTATCCAAGTTCGCCACATAAGTCATGTGACTACGTCTTGTCCCCTGAGGTCGCAGCCACAAGAGATTTTAAATCTACTATTCAGAACTTTTATGGCAAGTTCAGAAGCTCCTTTACATCAACAGAACATAAGCTAATTTCTCACTTAGTTCTGACTAGCCTAAAAAGAGTTAAAGGATTTCCACCAGAACAACAACAACTCTGTTTTCTGGATTTCTCATCCAACTCAAATCTCAACTAGATTTCTCTCTAAATCTAACTGAATATCACAAACGATATCAGTTTACAAGATTCCTATTATGAACTTGTTTTTCTTCACTCTCTCACTTTAACTAAGGCTAAGCTAAGAAAGATTGAGAATGGAAAATGTGCTCTGTTTTCCTTGTTCAAACAGTGCGTTGAGATTTTGCTCGATAATGACGCGTTGATGATGCAGTGGAGCTTGGCTACTATTTATAGTGAATGAGGATGACCGTTGGTGAATTTGAATCTTCAAAAGAGATGACATCAGTTGTTGTAGCCGTTAATTTGTCAAGTCTTCAAACGGTCTTCAAACACTTTGATTTCGTTAACCTTGTTCTTTAACTAAATCCGGTAAGAGATTTGAAGTTGAAGATAGGGTTGACTGAAAACATTCTTCAATTGGATCAACAAAGGGTAGACAAGGACATTCGGGTTTCGCTTTGAGTATACAAGCGCGCTCCTTCAAAATAGCTTTTTGAACTTTTGGCGCCTTGCATTAAATGCAATTGTCAGAGCAATAAATGCTTAACGGAACCCGTGACTTAGCTTCTGATAGCTAATTCCATTTGTCTAAGCTTCTGATCAAATTGGTAGAGTTTTTCTTCTGATTGCAAGGGACCTCTGAGGAGAGATTTAACAGACTTCGATATCTTCAGAGCGGAACATCCAGCTTCTGAAAGTGGGAATATTGTCTTCAGCTTTCGTTTCTTCGGCGACCTCAAGCAATCCAGAATTTGATCATTCAGCACCTGCTGAGTAACTTACATACAAACTTAACAGAAAAAAATTGTTAGTCAATATTAAACCGTATGTAAGAGAGTTTTAATTTTCATCTGTTGAAACGTTTGGACATAATCAAAACACTTAGGGTTCATCATTCTCCCCCATTTTGGTTATGGACAAACCGTGGACAGAAGGTAACATTTCTTAAGAAAACACAAGGTTTAGAGATTAACTTCCTAATACATATGTTTGTTTTAGCTTTTGAGTAACTTAACTCCCCCATTTTAGTGTAAATGGTGAACTTCATCAATCTGTATAAACTTAAGATAGGCTTTAGATCAAGTTGTTAGATTTTTAGTGAAGATAAAGTTACTAAGTTAAAAAGAAAGATAAACAGTAAGAAATTAATCAGAGACAATTAATATGTATAAGAAAAGTTCAGTGTATATAATAGTCAGAAGAAACAACAAACAAAATAATCATCAGAAGGGAACATAAAGTCCTAAGACAAGACTACCCAACCCAGAACCTAGCTAAGAAGCTTAAGTCCTAAAATGATTATAAGTTTCTAGATCTCTTCTGAGGAGGAGGTACACCACTGGAACTTTCATCAACATTCTGTCTCTTCATCCCAGCAGACTTGAGACCACCCTGCTGAGCAGACTTCTCCCCCGTTTGGCCAGAACCAACAGGAACACCCAGAGCACCTTGAGAGTCCAATTTCTGCTGAACATTCAAAGCAGTCTGATATTGCTGAGGTGAAGGCCTTATAGTGTTGATAATATCCATTCTTCTTCTGAAATCAGCATCAATGGTTTTCATATGATCAAAAGTCTGTCCAAACATAGGTCGCTGTCTCTGAACATCTTCAAGAAGGAGCTTGATCAACCGATTGTTAGCATACACAGCATCGGTGAGATGCTCATTCTAAATGTAAGTCTGTCCGCGAACAAACCTATAGCAATTATGAAGAACCTTCTCTTGTTCTCGTGCTTGAGTGTGCATAACTTTCAGAAGTTCAGTAAGCTCAGCAATCTTGGCACTCTGAGCAGTCACTGCGGACTCAATGCTCTGTAGACGATTGTTGAGATCAGGAGTGATGTCATATACAATCTTAGCAGCCCCTGAAGATGATGACCCTTGAGCAGAAGATTTCACTTCTCTCACAATATGATTAGCAGTACTTTGCAGATCATCAATCTTACTTGGAAGAATTTTCCCATGAGCCTCATAATGCTCATTTGCTTCCTTAACTTCTTCTGTCAAAATCTCCAGATTTTCATTAACTTTCAGAGAAGAAGCAAGAGCAATATTTTCGAGAGTTGGAAGAGTCAGAGCCAATTCTCTTAACTTGTAAATTTCATCATAGGTAGCCAGATGAAGTGTAGAAAGATTGCGAGTGTATAAAGTAGGGTTCTGCACTTGAAGCATAGTCATGAGCTGCAGGTTCTGAGCTTTCAAGGATTGAATTTCTTGCAGCACAATGCCCTGAGCATACATGTCAGCAGCAGAAGACCGTTGCCCTAAACCAGCGAATCTATTCAGCAGTTCATCAGAGCCACTCTGACTCATTCTTCTCAATTCTTGAACAGATGGAGCACCACCAGCTTCGGATACACCAGAAGCTCTGCCCAAGAAACCAAAACCACCAAATCTTCTCTCCAGATCATCTCGATTCATTGAATTGCGTAGGAAGTCATAGTTAGATGACAACCCAGCAAAAAAGGAGGTAGAGGAAGAAGTAGTTAAGGGATCACACACAGGAGGTGCATGTCCAGAAGTTGAAAGAGGAGGAATGGGAGAGGTTGAGGAAGGAATGGTGTGTGTGGAAGAGGAAGAGAGAATAGGTGAAATGGATGGTAGTGTGGATGGTAGTGAGAAAGGTGGAGCAGTAAATCCAATTGATGGAATTACAGAGGAAGTAGAGAGAGAGGAAGTAGTGGAGGTAGCTATGGAATCTGTGAAAATGGGTCCAGAAGATAAATTCACTTCTGAATAGGATCCAGAAGGAGGAGCAGTTTTAGGAGGTACAACTTCAGAGGTTGAAGTTGTAGGAGGAATGGAAGTTTGAGATTCACTAACTTTGTTATACTCAGTAGCAGAAAGTGCACAATGCAGCAGATTCATTGCTAAAGCATTGGTTTGGAGTTTTTTAAGAATATCATCAGTGTATTCTCTCTGAGGAATTACAACATTCCCTAGACCAACTTCCATCCTTGTTGGGTCGAAGTCACCATCAGTGATAACATTCCAGGCGCTCATATTCTGAGCTTGGATGAAACACATCATCCTCTTTTTCCAATAAGAATAATTATCACCATTGAATAGTGGAGGTCTAGTTGTGGAAGAGCCCTTGGGGATAATAAAGTGAGAAGGGTTCTCAGGCTGGTGTCTACTAGCCATCTCTATTGATCCTGATAGGATCTTACACTTAGATTGTTAGATCTTTAGTAAATATACGAAGTGACCTTCGCTCTGATACCACTTGTTGGCCCTAACAAGATCAGAATCACCTAGAGGGGGGTGAATAGGTGTCTAAGTTGAAAACTGAAAATAGTCTTTAAAGGAACTTAATTTTCAGAGTCAAATTTCCTCAGAATCAGAGGCTAGCTTACAGAAGCAGCTTCTGAGGGAAATTCTGCCTAAACACAGTTAGACTGTTTTCAACAATAAAAGTTCAGAGGTTGAGAACTTCTGGACGGTCTTCTGAACAAAGACAATGATATTAGGAGTAAATCTGTTTTAGCACTAAATATGAGCAAGCACACAGAAGCAATAATAACAAGTATAAGAGGGAGAAAGAAGTTCAGGTGATCCTGGTGAACAAGTCGATTTATCCAAGTTCGCCACAGAAGTCCTGTGACTACGTCTTGTCCCCTGAGGTCGCTGCCACCAGAGATTTTAAATCTACTATTCAGAACTTTTATGGCAAGTTCAGAAGCTCCTTTACATCAACAGAACATAAGCTAATTTCTCACTTAGTTCTGACTAGCCTAAAGAGAGTTAAAGGATTTCCACCAGAATAACAACAACTCTGTTTTCTGGATTTCTCACCCAACTCAAATCTCAACTAGATTTTTCTCTAAATCTAACTGAATATCACAAACGATATCAGTTTACAAGATTCCTATTATGAACTTGTTTTTCTTCACTCTCTCACTTTAACTAAAGCTAAGCTAAGGAAGATTGAGAATGGAAAATGTGCTCTGTTTTTCTTGTTCAAACAGTGCGTTGAGATTTTGCTCGATAATCACGCGTGGATGATGCAGTGGAGCTTGGCTACTATTTATAGTGAATGAGGATGACCGTTGGTGAATTTGAATCTTCAAAAGAGATGACATCAGTTGTTGTAGCCGTTAATTTGTCAAGTCTTCAAACGGTCTTCAAACACTTTGATTCCGTTAACCTTGTTCTTTAACTAAATCCGGTAAGAGATTTGAAGTTGAAGATAGGGTTGACTAGAAACATTCTTCAATTGGATCAACAAAGGGTAGACAAGGAAATTCTGGTTTCGCTTTGAGTAGACAAGCGCGCTCCTTCAAAATAGCTTTTTGAACTTTTGGCGCCTTGTATTAAATGCAATTGTCAGAGCAATAAATGCTTAACAGAACCCGTGACTTAGCTTCTGAAGGCTAATTCCATTTGTCTAAGCTTCTGATCAAATTGGTAGAGTTTAACTTCTGATTGCAATGGACCTCTGAGGAGAGCTTTAACAGACTTCGATAACTTTAGAGCGGAGCATCCAGCTTCTGAAAGAGGGAATATTGTCTTCAGCTTTCGTTTCTTCTGAGACAAGCAATCTAGAAAAACTTCATTCAGCACCTGCTGAGTAACTTACATACAAACTTAACAAAAAAATGTTAGTCAATATTAAACCGTATGTAAGAGAGTTTTAATTTTCATCTTCTGAAACGTTTGGGCATAATCAAAACACTTAGGGTTCATCAAGTATCACAAAAGATACCATTTTACAAGATTCCTATTATGAACTTGTTTTTCTTCACTCTCTCACTATTACAAAGCCTAAAGTAAGAAAGATTGAGAATGGAAAAGTTTGCTCTGTTTTGCTCGTTAAAACAGTGCGTTAAGATTTTCCTCGTTAATCTCGTGTGTGATGCAATGGAGCTTGGCTACTATTTATAGTGCTTTACAGATGACCGTTGTTTGAATTTGAATCTTCAAAAGATAACATCAGTTGTTGTAGCCGTTAATCTGTCAGTTCTTCAAACGGTCTTCAAACACTTTAATTCCATTAACCTTGGTCTTTAACTCAATCCGGTAAGAGATTTGAAATCAAGGAAAAGGTTGACTGGAATTTTACTTCATTTAGATCGGCAAAGGGTAGACAAGGAAAAGGTTGTTTTGCTTGAGGCAGACAAGCGCGCTCCATCAAAACAGCTTTTTGAACTTTTGGCGCCTTGCATTAAATGCAGAAGTCAGAGCATTAAATGCTAGATAAGACTCGTGACTAGTGCTTCTGAGTTCTTTACAAACTTGTCTAAGCTTCTGATCGAAATGGGATTTCTTCTGATTGCTTCTAATTTTCTGAGGAGAGCTTTAACAGTCTTCAGAAAATCTTTAGAGCAGAGAATCCAGCTTCTGAGCTTTGAACTTCTGTCTTCAACAATTCTTCTCTTCTGAGTCTTCAAGGCAATCTAGAATATCTTCATTCAGCACCTGCTGAGAAACTTATACAATACTTAACAAAAATTGTTAGTCAACATTGAAAAGTATATAAGTATCAATTGAATTTCATCTTCTGAAACGTTTGGACATAATCAAAACTCTTAGGGTTCATCAGTTGGAACACGCGGTGGCAAAGCTGTAAATAACCAATGGCATATTTAATCAAGATTAAATGTCAAAATAACTGAGGTGGGGTTCGAACGCTGGACAACAAGGGAACGCAACACCTGCTCAACCACCAGGCCACTCACTCTTTTTGATAGTAATGGGACTGGTATATATATAAACCTTACAACGGGCCCTTAAGCCCACATTTTACTTTTGTTTTTTAATATTTTTTGAAAGGGCCTATGAGCAATTATATCAACTAATAATGCATCATATTCTTTGCAATAGCCAGCGGAGTCAAGTAATTCAATAAATTATATGTTGATTAATTAATAACTTGTTATATTTTTTGAATGTTTAATTTCCAATCTTCATTTTTGCACGTGATTATTTGAATAATATTTATACATGTTCAGAATATTAGAATTCATGTTTAGAATGTTTTGCCTCATGTTCATAATTGAATTCTGAAGATTGCTTGTGGATCTAATTGGTTTGTCTGATTTTTTGAATAGTATTTATACATGTTCAGGATATTAGAATTCATGTTTAGAATGTTTTGCCTCACGTTCAGAATTGAATTCTGAAGATTGCTTGTGGATCTAGTTGGTTTGTCTGGTTTTTTGAATGGTATTTATACATGTTCAGGATATTAGAATTCATGTTTAGAATGTTTTGCCTCATGTTCAAAATTGAATTCTGAAGATTGATATCAAAACAAGAATAAGACTTTCTTACAACCGGGGTGGGAAACTTCTCATGCTTTTCATTACTTCTGTTATAAATAATATAATAATAATAATAATAAAAGAAGAAGAAGAAGAGAATTAATGAAGTTGACAAACAAGGATCCAACCATCCTCCACTGCTAAGGTTTATATAACAGTAAGTCGCTAACACATCAATAATAACTGGTAGCCCAACGGTAGGCAGCGTGTCCATGGGGGGAGGTGGTGCAGGTTCGATTCCTGCCTCTGCTATTTCGTGTTTTTAGTAATTAAAACACCAACTAACTATCAAAACGACGTAGTTTTGGTTGGTTCTCACCAAAAATTAGTTATGACATATGACCTTGGTTCTCACCTGATCCCTCCTCTATATATAGGAGAGGGATCGGGTGAGAACACCTCCTTATATTGAGAACACTCTTTAAAGTAAGAACACATCAAAACTACGTAGTTTCATTAAAGGGGAGGGACTAAAAGGGAATTTACCCATTTAATTCATCTTATGCGTGTGGTACTCAGGAGAGAGAAAAGTGGGTTGATGACTCATCATTTGTTTACTTTTTATTCAAAAACGTTTTCCCGGCTATCCCGAACTCCGATGTCAAAAATTTTTATACCGTTGGACTAGTTTTGTCGAGGCGCTCATTTTAAGATCCATCATGCCTAGTTAAAAACGAAGTTTTAGAATTTGGAACATACCGCTTTCGAGTTTGGAAGGTATGCTGATTTTAGTTTTATTTTTTGTACGGTAATGTTATATACATTCTGAATTTTTATTCTCTGTTTTAAATATTAAGCATACTGTTATTAAAAAAATGAGTCGAAAAAACAAAGAGAAAACATATTTTAATGGTTAAAAATTGGAAAAATACATTCTAAACCACGTAAAATCAATGTAAAATCAAAATATATAAACCCTATACCATAAAAAAAAAAAACCAAATTCAAAAATATAAACCCAATTCTAATATATATAACACTTTATATTCACATAAAAAAAGAATTTTACACATGTCACATTGTTTTTAAATTAGAATATAAGGAATTACAATGCAGAGATAAATATCATAGAACACAGAGTTTATAAGTTTAGATGCATAGTTTATACAATGGAACACACAGTTTATAAATTTGGAATACATAGTTTATATCTTAACGTACAAACTTTATATTCCAATTTTGAGTTTAGCCTTTAGGATCTTAATTTTAGGGTTCAAAAATTAGGATTTATGTTTAGGATCTCAATTTTAGGGTTTATTAATTAGAATTAAAGTTCAATTTTAGGGTTTGGGGTTCACTTATTTCGGTTTAGGGTTTAGAGTTTGTAGTTTAGGGTTCAATTTTAGGATTTAAATTTAAAAACTTAGAGTTACGGGTTCACCACTTTAGGTTTTCGGGTTCACCAATTTAGGGTTCGAGTATCACCATTTTTATGTGATACTTTATTTAAAAATATATTAAAATGGATGTTTTTTAAATAAAATTTGATTTAACTTTTTTATTCATATACAATAACCGGCCTAACTTTATATTCACATAAAAAAAGAATTCTATACATGTCACATTATTGTTAAATTAGAATATAAAGAATTACAATGCAGAGATAAATATCCTGGAACACAAAGTTTATAAGTTTAGAATGCATAGTTTATACAGTGGAACACACAGTTTATAAGTTTAGAATCCATAGTTTATACAATGGAACACACAGTTTATAAATTTGGAATGTATAGTTTATATCTTAAAGTACAAAGTTTATATTCTAATTTCGAGTTCAGCGTTTAGGATCTCAATTTTAGGGTTCAATAATTAGGATTTATGTTTAGGATCTCAATTTTAGGATTCATTAAGTAGAATTAAGGTACAATTTTAAGGTTTGGGGTTCACTTATTTCGGTTTAGGGTTTAAAGTTTTAAGTTTAGTGTTCAATTTTAGGATTTAAATTTAAAAACTTAGAGTTACGTGTTCGCCACTTTAGGGTTTCGGGTTCACCAATTTAGGGTTCGAGTATCACGAATTTTATATGATACTGTATTTTAAAAAATATATTAAAATAGAGGTTTTTTAAATAAAATTTGATGTAACTTTTTTATTTATATACAATAACCGACCTAACTTTATATTCAAATAAAAAAAAGAATTTTATACATGTCACATTATTGTTAAATTAGAATATAAGCAATTACAATGCAGAGATAAATATCCTGGAACACAGAGTTTATAAGTTTAGAATGCATAGTTTATACAATGGAACACACAGTTGATAAATTTGGAATGCATAGTTTATATCTTAAAGTACAAAGTTTATATTCTAATTTCGAGTTTAGCGTTTAGGATCTCAATTTTAGGGTTCAACAATTAGGATTTATGTTTATGATCTCGATTTTAGGGTTCATTAAGTGAATTAAGGTACAATTTTAAGGTTTGGGGTTCACTTATTTCGGTTTAGGGTTTAGAGTTTGTAGTTTAGGGTTCAATTTTAGGATTTAAATTTAAAAATTTAGAGTTACGTGTTCACCACTTTAGGGTTTCGGGTTCACCAATTTAGGGTTCGAGTATCACGAATTTTATATGATAGTTTATTTAAAAATATATTAAAATGGAGGTTTTTTAAATAAAATTTGATTTAACTTTTTTATTTATATACAATAACCGGCCTAACTTTATATTCAAATAAAAAAAGAATTTTATACATGTCACATTATTGTTAAATTAGAATATAAGTAATTACAATGCAGAGATAAATATCCTGGAACACAGAGTTTATAAGTTTAGAATGTATAGTTTATACAATGGAACACACAGTTTATAAATTTGGAATGCATAGAATATATGTATATTCAATTTTGGTCATTTAGATATAAGTGTTTAAGCTGTTACTATTGATTTGAATGGACTTTTTTTGTATTATATTGTGGAACATGACAGTTTGTAGTTTAGAATATATGTATATTCAATTTTGGTCATTTAGTTATAAGTGTTTAGGTTGTTACTATTAATTTGAATGGACTTTTTTTTGTATTATATTGTGGAACATAACAGATTGTAGTTTAGAATATATGTATATTCAATTTTGGTCATTTAGAGTTTTTTTATGACATAAGATTTATAAATTATGATTTTACATTTAATTTACAGGATTTATAATTTATTTTAGAGTTTTTAACCATTAAAATATGTTTTTTTTTCTTGTTTTTCTAAATAAAAAACAAGAAATTCAATGAAAAGAGGAAAAAAATTAAAAAACAATGAAATTGATAATTAAAATGAGTGATCACTGTGATAAATGTGCTAGGAGTCCAAAATGATTGAATTGTAAGTCGGAGATAATTTAAAAAAAAGGGAAATCATAGTATTTTTCCTTGGATAAGTATAATAATATGGTTAATATTTTGTTTCATATATTGATGAATCATGACCATATGAGCAATCACGCTTATTATATAATTTTATTTTATATCAACTAAAAAAAATAAAGTCATAAATATTTTTTTAGTTTGTAATTTTATGTGATTAAATATTCAACTCACACCAAATATTGAGTGGAGGCTGCCCACACACATGTATTGCAATAATATTTAATAAAGCTGCATAAGAATCAATTACAGGGCGTGTCCCAATGGTAAGCTTGCATGCCAAGATGGTGGAGTCTGTGGTTCGAATCCCACCTCCATCAGCTCCGTGTTTTTTTGCTCTTTTATCAATAAAATGACATAGTCTTAAGGTATTCTCATTTTAAATAGTGTTCTCAATTTAAGAGCTATTTTCATGTGATCCCTCCCCTATATATATATATATATATATATATAGGAGGGGTCCTGTGAAAACCACTTAATATATCAGAACCAATTTTTGGTGAGAACCAAACCTAAAACCAGCTGATCCCTGCTCGCCTCTTCTTTTTCTTCGATTTGAACGAAGCCAAGAATCCATTATAGCCCAGGAGAATCAGTCCGTCCGTCGCGGATGACGTCGCGCCCCCTCTCTCCCTCCGACGCGCCACCGACACTCTGAAGATACATGCATCAGGATATTAGAACTCATGTTCAAAATTCAATTCTGAAGATACATGTTCAGGATATTAAAACTCATGTTCAGAATTGAATTCTGAAATTGCGTTCAGGATATTAGAACTCATGTTCAGAACTCAATTCTGAAGATACATGTTCAGGATATTAGAACTCATGTTCAGAATTGAATTCTGAAATTGCTTGGTTCTCACAAAAAATTGGTTATAACATATGACCTTGGTTCTCACCTGATCCCTCCATCTTTTTTATACCTAATTTATCATGTCTATCCCTATACATAATTAATATTTATGATTGCAATTATGATTGCAAAGTAAATATGAATCATGCATGTCCCTATACATAATTAATATTTATGATTGCAAAGTAAATATGAATAATGCATAATATTTTATTCCTTTTTATCTACTGCTCACCGCAATGACTAATTTCTTATGAAGAGAGTTTGCATTTTATGTATGAAATTATTGGCTAAAGCGTCAAATCTTGAACTTTTGGTTCAGAGAAAAAGAATATTTACCATAATCACAAATAATAATAAATACTATTGATTACTCCCTCCATTTTGAAATATTAAATACTTTATTCTTTTTTATTTGTTCCAAATTATTATACGCTTTACATTTAATTGATTTTGTCTATTGTTTTTCCTTTCTAACCCTTACCCTATATATAGTTTTGTTAATTTTACTTATTTAAATGAAGGATAAATTAGTCATTCTTAAATTTATTAAATGAAAATTTTATTTTGTGGAAAAACAAAAGAATGTCTATTTTGGAATAGAGAACAGTGTTCTAAAAATCGGTCGAGTTAACCGATTCATCGGCAATTAATCGGTAAAATTGAGAATACCGTACCGATTTTCATAAATAAGTCGTTTTAAACCGGTCAACAGATTTATGACAGATTTAAAAAAAATTTAGCCTAATTAAGAAAGAATTGGCCCAAATAAAAATGACCCATATAATTTTTAAATAAATAATTAATTTTTAAAGATAACAAAATAAAATAAAAATCCATAAAATACTCGGTACACATATATTTTAAGCAGCAACAAATTGAAAAAAAAACCCTAAAGTATTTGAAGATTATAAATTTGGAGAATATGATTGGATAAAAACATCTAAATATATGTTAATTTGTTGGTAATTGTTTTTTTGTAAAATATTAATGTAAGGAACATCGACATATTTATTTTTGTAGACATTTTGGTATATTTATTATTATCATTTTGGACAAAAATAGTTATTACTTTTAAGTAGTTTGGTCAATATTTTTTGTTTTCTAACGTGAGTTTTTATGTTTTTTTAATAAATATCTATATAATTCATTTAAAATAATTAAAAAATAGAAAAATAGAATATCGATTAATTCATTCCCGATTAATCTCCGATTCATCATTTGGATATTGGCCGCGCCATGGCCGCATAACGATTTTTAGAACACTGATAGAGAAAGTATATTTGAATTATTGTTGATATGTATTATTATCATGAAAAGATGCAAAGAACCATCTATTACCACATGCAAAATGCAGCCTCATTAACACTCATTCTTAGCTTATAAGTAAATGAATTTAAGTATTTTCAATACACCCTACTTCACCTTATCAGGTACATTATCAGGTACAACTCTTAATTTTGTAATAAAAAAATCCATAACTTCTATATATTTATCATTTTTAGTCTTCTTCTTTCAATTTTTTTAGCAATCCTTCGTTTCAGTTTTAGCATTTCTATATTTATATTTTATTATTATTGTTATTATTATTAGAGATGATGACCAAATTGCCCTTGAACTATGAATTGGGCAAGTTTATCCGCAATGTTTAATCAAAATCAATCAAAATCAATTTTGCTTCTTTATTGACGATTTTAAAATAAGAATTTCGACAATAAGTTTTTAGTTACTTGTTTTAAAATAAGAATTTCGACAATAAGTTTTTAGTTACTTGTTTTAAAATAAGAATTTCGACAATAAGCACTGATTTTAAAATAAGAATTTCGATAAAACGAAAAAGTTTCTATAATTTTGCATAGTTGTTTGTAATTATAATCCAATAAGTTTTTAGTTACTTGTTTTTTTTTTCTACGGAAATTTTTAGTATATTTAGCTGGTGGTATTTTGACAATTTGTTTTAAACTATCAAAAGTCTCAGATTCAATATTTTGCGATCTCAATATTTGTTGAGTTAAAAACACACGGTGAATTGAGGCTGTATTGTGCACGCTTCAATCTCAATGGTCATGATACTTGTGTTATTAATTAATGTAAAAGATGTTGTTAGCTTTCACTATGAGCTCGAGCTTTTAAATCAATTAATGAATTTCCACTTAATCTTTTGCAGGTTATAGAAAAAGAAGAATATGGAAGGAAAGGCGATGTTATGGATTGTGATGATAACATGCTTTTGGTGCAGCTCAGTGTCTCATCAAACTTTTCAATCATTTTTAAGAAACCCAGCTGAAGCTGCAATTAAAACGCATGTCGCATATGGAGTTAGCACCAAGATAAGCGGTCCAAGTGGATATTGTATGCAAGTAATTAATCATAAATTTAAGGGACCATCAGTTGTCTTAAATTATTGTAGTTTTAACTGGCCTGGTATGTTTTGGACGTTTGAAACTGATGGAACAATTCAAACAATTGAATCTACGGCTTTCTGTTTAACTACCTCTGTAAACTATACTCAAGGATCATTTTTATACATCGAAGAATGCAACTTATCTCCTCGAAATACGACCATTTGGGACTTAGCAGATGATGGAGTAATTACGAACCCGGCAAGTGGACTAGTTTTAACTGCAAAACCAGGACCATATGCACCCACTCCTGTACTTACCCTCGATACTAACATATTTTCCTCCTACCAAACATGGCGTGTGGGCAACGACACAAGCCCGAGTTTGGTATCCATAATTGGGATGAATACTTTATGTTTACAAGTATTAGATAATGTTGTATGGGTGGAAGAATGTGCAAGCAGCAACCTTGGACAACGATGGCTTCTCTATTCGGACGGAACCATAAGGCCTCAGCAAAATACAGCAGCCTGCATTAGCTATGATAGTGTTAGCAGTAACATTATCTCCATTATGCATTGTGGGCTTCATCCGTCTAGTGAACGTTGGTTTTACACTCAAAGCGGCACCATTCTGAATGAAAGAGACAATGTTGTTATGGATGTAGCACACTCTAACCCAAGTCTCAAGCAAATAATAGTTTATGCTGCTCATGGAGGTGCTAATCAGAGGTGGGAAATATTGCCTCTTCCTAATTAATATATGATTAAGAGAAAAATATAATAAGAATGTATATGATGAAAACTACTCCAGGAGGGGGATATATATGTTGTTTTTATTTCCTAATATATGTGAGTCTTGTTTGTGTTACCAACCTTAGTTATGTTCTTGTTACATAAATTACCAATAAATAAAATAAGTTTAAGTTTATACTGTTACATTTGAAGTTTTAATTTATGTTCCTCATCGGATTGCAATATTAATAGAAATTTAAAACTAATTAAGGCTTGTTTGAGATAGTGAGGCAGTACGCTCTAGCTAATTAGGTTTCGGATCAAGTTGAAAGGGCTTATTATTTATTGAATCTTAGAAGTAGAGATAGTAATTTCGAGTTTCGTGTTAAAATGGATTACCTGATATATGTCTTCTATAAAATTTATCAATTATACAAATTTTCGATAATTAATTTTCGTGTCAGTTGTGTTTTTTTTTTCATAAATCGTCACCCATAATTTAAAAAAAAAGTATGGTAACAAGTAAAAATACAGAGGCGAGACATTCCCACTCAGGGATTATGTTTAGTTTTTGGTGGAACAAGAAGGCTAAAAAGCCCGAAAAAACAAAGCAAAGGAAAAACTAGCTACACACTAATCTTATGGTCGATCTTCCAGAGATGTCGTCAAGTGTTGTCAAGGAGATACTTTGGAGGCCTGCAGTAGGCACACCACACTCGTGATACCCAGGGCAAAGGAGCCTACGAAATTCGCCATCCAGTCCACTGCTTGAGTACCTTCTTTGAAAGTATGAGCATACCGTAAATTCCAATCTCTCCCACTTAGGAATCATGTTTACTTGCACCTTAATTACATTCCATCTAGTGTACCATACTTATCAAGAAGAAAAGAGAAAATAGATCCACATTTAGATCTGAAAACTTAGCTCTATATCATATACTAAGAGTACAATAAAAAAACAAAACGAAAAAAAAAACTGGTTGTATTGAATGAATTAACAAGAGTGGATACAGAACTTTTAATTAAATAATGGACTCTCCTAACCAACTACCAAGCTAGTCTAATTTACTAATTAGTCCTCTAACTTTACATAAGAAAAATCTCAAAGAACTGATTCAATCTGCTCGATGCCTCGATAAGACTATCAGATATCCTTAGTTTCTTGTGATAATGAAATGAATGATCTTTAGCTTCTAGGAGGAAAACCGCCTTGGTATTGAAATGAACTTTAGCATATTCAGCTATAAGCCATTTTGAGCTTCGCCACTCTTATCTTCCTGCCATATCACAAGTATTAGCAAAAAAGTAATTTGCCAGCCGTCCATCAACGTTGCAGATTCAAATAAACTAAACAAGAAAAGAAAAAGAATCAAACTTGTTACTTAACTTACAAGTAAGAAGCTTCCTTCATATTTGTTTCAAAATGTTCGACATTAAATCAAATCGTTAACTAAAAAACTACCAACTAATTATCAGCTGCAGAAAGTGTGATGAAGCAACGAACTACAACTTTTCCGAGGACAAAATATTTCAGTTTTATGGTACAGAACCCACCAAGTCATCAAAGGGATGATTGCCAGTGGTGAAATTTGGTAGTCATCTGATACCAAATAAGGATCATCCACAATGAGGAGAGTAATTTCATTAAACTAGAGACATTTGATATCCATCTAGCCAACCACAACTAATCTACAAGGGATGTTTAGGTAATAAAGAAGATTTGTTGTCAATATTAAACTTCAAGAGCTCATAAGCAGGATGCAATTGTGAGTTTCCTAGAAAAATGTTAGTCCCTTCATCAATTGTTGTTGATAGAGTAAACATTAAGGAAATGGAATAAACTTTTTATATTATACAGTAACTTCTTCAATAAAATAATGTTCAACCTCACCTTATTCAACCTATTCAATGGTTCTAACATTTGTTGAGACTTCGTATATAATCCCTTGATCTTTTATCAGCCTGGAGAGAGAAATAGCACCATCATTAGTCCCAATGCTCTACCTTCCAACTTCAGATAATAATAATGATAATGATATATGGAATAAGCATACTGAGACTAGCATTTCAAAATAATAAATAGCAATTTTGACGAGGAGTCCATTAGTCATCATCTTTTTATTGAATCTAAAGCATTCTGGCACTATATAGTTGCATTGCACCTTTTAACATCACCTGACGAATAGGATCAGGCACATGATATTTGCAAGTCATTTTGACAATTTTGACGGCAGTGTCAAGTGATATGCGATGACCAATTGAAATAAATATTGGCTTTATTGAACCCTTAGTTGATCTCATTGCCTGTTACAAAAACCCCAAAAGAGGAAAGAAAGAAATAAAGGTCGATAAGCAGCAGTTAGCCAAACTTGTTGAATTAAGCACATGAACTTATTTGTCTACATTAAAGTGCTTATGCAATCTCTGTAGAAGCAAAAAAAGACATTTTAAATATCGTACCACACCATGTACGCACCCAGAGCGTCCGGTTAAAGTCATAAAGTCTTTGCCACTTCTTTCGTTGTCTAGAAGACATTTTCTGACTCCCTTTTCAGTAAGACCATTTCTGCAATGCAGCTACGCATAATGAAATTAGATTTTTCATTAGTAATCAACACAAACAGTAGGACAAAACCTAACTTTTAGTAGTAGAAAGCGATTTTATAACGGAACTCACATTCTTCCCAATCCCAATTGTGGGAATATTTTCCAGAACACCAAGATGACAAGCTAAGCCAAAACCTAAAAGAACAAACTTCAGTCTTACAAAGATTCCCCAAAAGCTACAACATTTGGTAAAAGCACTCGAGTCCTTACATAATAATGATTAGAAAAGATGCTTACCTCGAGGATGAAGCATCCTAATTTGCCTACTTTTTCAAATTTTTTGAAGCTAAAAAGTTCAATCTTGAAAAAGAGGTTGTTAAAATGTTTTAAACATCAAAATCAAAGAGGAAATTATGAGAGGGGTATTTTGGGTAAACGTTGGCTGTAGTTTGAAAAAAGTGGGCTGTAAATAGCAACACAGATTAATACATCAACTTCAAGAAATCGTACGTTGAAGCTAACTTATAATAGTAGAATATATTTTTGGTCCCCAGCAGAGTCGCCACTGTGAGCGTAAAAGGGCGCTCATAACGGCTTTAGCCTTCTTTGATTAGAGTCGCCACCCGGCCGACCGGGAAAATGTACGAACCGGTGTATGTACCGATTGTTTTGAAAACTAGAGTATATACGTTCGTGGATACAACTTATAGTTCTGACATTCTAGGCCCTAGAGGATCTTTAATGCAACCTAATTCATTATTGTTTTGTATTTATAATTATCACATAAAAAAGCATTTAAATAAAGTAAAAACTGTACGGTAAACCGTTGGGTGACACAGTAAAACCCTCAGAAGCTTACCCTCGTAGCGTGCCAGTAGGATGCTTGCAAGCTAGTACTCGTTGAAGAACGGAACCATAGGGAGGAACTTTGGGGCCGGAGGTGCGTAGGGCGTGCTCCGAATATTTGGGAAGGGAAGAGCTTACTTACTCTAGTGAAGCTGCGAGTAACGCTGGGATTTTTGTAATTTTGTATTTGGAGATATTTGGTGGTCGTGAGGACATTTGGGGAGTAGGGATGTTTATAGGTGGAGAACTTCGATATCTGAGTGATTATTTTATATCAGAGGCAACCTTAGGCAAGTTTTCAGAGGCAACTTATCATAGGCGACTTATATCGGGTCAAAAACTGCTCAGAAACCGAGAGAAAATGGGGGAAAGAAAGGAATTATTGATGGAAATTATGAGAAATCCGGCCTCCTTTTATAGGGCAAGGAGAGATCGTACGGGCTCCGTGAGGAGACCGTACGATCTTGATTATGGAGACCGTATGGTCTCCATAATCCCCATCTTGGATCTGTTTTGGATCTGAGACGGGCCTTAACAAAGGCCCGACAAAAGTCGACTGTCATTTAGCGACACGTGGCAGATAAGGATAGGGCCCATTTGGACATGTGGAGAGACTGTACGGTCTCAAGGTTGGAGCCCATACGGTCTCAATTAAGGAGACCGTACGGTCACAGTTGGAAAGGTGGAGACCATTTGGCTTGAAGGAGGAAAAGGACTTTCACACAAGTTCAAAGGTATCAATCTTGTGTTTTTTGGATATGGGTAGAGGGTTTTATGGCTTCGGGAAGTTATTCTGTTCTTTAGCGAGTACTGGCCGTTGAGCGATTGGCGCAACGAGGAGCTCGGAAATTGCTTTCGTCATTGGGTTCGAAAACCAGTGCTTACAGCTACAACTAATACTATCTTACCCTCCGATCTAAGCTTTGATATTATTGTTTCATAGAGATATGTTTTCTCGGTTCCCCATGGCCGTATAAGAAATTTTTTTATTCGGTTTCAGTACCAAACGATTTAATAACAACATGGTATACATGCAACTGTTCCTCATTAAGAGTCGCAAACATCCGGCTGTGTTTGGCATGCAGTTAAATTATGTCGTAGGATTGTTCTTCTAAAATTAAGCGGTTATGTAAGGCATTGGTTCGTTCAACAGATGGCATAGGTAAGTGGAAATCAGACAGTGAGTACCCGTTGCGGTTGAAAGTTTTTTCCAAGTCTTGAAGGACATAATTCTTTACATGGAGGAACGGGGGGAAATTTGGCGGTAGAAAAAGTTGTTTTCGAATTTGGTGTCCAATGTCCTCGCAAAAGTTTTTATAAAAAGTCTCAAACAGTTTCAAAGGGTTAGCTACACCATAAAAAATTACAATTATGACGTATTTGTTTGGCAAAGCCCATAAAGCTGGCTTCTTGAAGTGCATAATGCCATTCATTGTCATTTGCTAATAAGCCATATGCTTCACAAACACTCTGGAAAGTGCTATGGAGAACTCCCTCAATTGTCCTTATCCCTTGGAAATCATAAACGCCTTTCACGAAATTGAGGAGCATCTGTAGGTAGTATAGCTCCCCTGAACTTGGATGTACGTATGTAAGGCGACCTAAAGCCATGCCCTTTTTGCTACTGAGCCACATTTTAGTTCGGGAATCCCACAACCATTGGGTCGAAAATTGTACATACATTAGAGTGCATGCATGAATGTGGGTTTTATGTGCTACCATCCACTCAGTTAACTGATGAACCCCTAGTGTTTTGATTATGTCCAAATGTTTCAGAAGATGAAATTTAATCTTGACTTACACACTTTTCAATGTTGACTAAGAATTTTTGTTAAGTATTGTATAAGTTTTTCTCAGCAGGTGCTGAATGAAGAAACTCTGGATTGCCTTGAAGACTCAGAAGATAAGTAAAGCTGAAGACAAATTTTGAAGACTCAGAAGCTGGACTCTCCACTCTGAAGATTTCACGAAGACTGTTAAAGCTCCTTAGAGGTTCCAGAAGCAATCAGAAGAAAAATCCTTACCAATTCAATTAGAAGCTTAGACAAAAGGAATTAGCTCTCAGAAGCTAAGTCACGAGTTCTGTTAAGCATTTAATGCTCTATCAATTGCATTTAATGCAAGGCGCCAAAAGTTCAAAAAGCTGTTTTGAAGGAGCGCGCATGTCTACTCAAAACAAAACCAGAATTTCCTTGTCTACCCTTTGTTGATCCAATTGAAGAATGATTCCAGTCAACCTCATCTTTGATTTCAAATCACTTACCGGATTTAGTTAAAGAACAAGGATAACAGAATCAAAGTGTTTGAAGACCGTTTGAAGACTTGACAAACTAACGGCTACAACAACTGATGTCATCTCTTTTGAAGATTCAATTTCACCAACGGTCATCCTCATTCACTATAAATAGTAGCCAAGCTCCAACGCATCAATAACGCGTGATCATCGAGCAAAATCTCAACGCACTGTTTTAACAAGAAAAACAGAACATTCCTTTCCATTCTCAATCTTACTTAGCTTTGTCTAAGTTTTTAAGTGAGAGAGTGAAGAAAAACAAGTTCATAATAGGAATCTTGTAAACTGATATCGTCTGTGATATTCATTTAGATTTAAAGAGAGAAATCTAGTTGAGATTAGAGTTGGGTGAGAAATCCAGAAAACAGAGTATTGTTTGTTCTGGTGGAAATCCTTTAACTCTTTTTAGGCTAGTCAGAACTAAGTGAGAAATTAGCTTAAGTTCTGTTGATGTAAAGGAGCTTCTGAACTTTCCAGAAAAGTTCTGAATAGTGGATTTATAAAATCTCTGTAGGCTGCGACCTCAGGGGACAAGACGTAGTCACAGGACTTCTGTGGCGAACTTGGATAAATCGAATTGTTCAATCAGGACCTCCTGAATTTCTTTCTCCCTCTTATACTTGTCATTATTGCTTCTGTGTACTTGCTCATAATTTAGTGCTGAAACAGATTTTCTCTAGGTATCATTGTCTTTGTTCAGAAGACTGTCCAGAAGTTCTCAAACTCAGAACCTCTATTGCTGAAAACAGTCAAACTGTGTTTAGGCAGAATTTCCCTCAGAAGCTACTTCTGTAAGCTTGCTTCTGACTCTGAGGAAATTTGACTCTGAAATATAAGTTTCCCAAAAAACTTAGAAAATTTCAGTTTTCAACTTTGACACCTATTCACCCCCCTCTAGGTGATTCTGTTCTTGTTAGGGCCAACAAGTGGTATCAGAGCGAAGGTCACTTCGTATATTTACTAAAGATCTAACAATCTAAGTGTAAGATCCTATCAGAATCAATAGAGATGGCTAGTAGACACCAGCCTGAGAATTCTTCTCACTTCATAGTTCCAGAAGGTTCTTCCACTACTAGACCTCCATTATTTAATGGCAACAACTACTCGTACTGGAAGAAAAGGATGATGTACTTCATCCAAGCTCAGAACATGAGTGCTTGGTATGTCATTACTGATGGTGATTTCATTCCCACCAGAATGGAACCAGGTTTAGGGAATGTTGTTATTCCTCAGAGAGAATACACAGATGACATTCTGAAAAAACTCCAAACTAATGCTTCAGCAATAAATATGTTGCATTGTGCACTTACAGCTACTGAATATAACAAAGTTTCTTCTTGTGAAACTGCTCAGGATATTCGGAACAAGCTGGAAGTCACATATGAAGGTACTGGAAAGGTGAAGCAATCAAAAGTCAATCAACTCATGAGAGAATATAAGTTATTTGAAATTCTTGATAAAGAATCTATTTCAGACATGAACTCTAGATTCACCAAGATAGTCAATGACTTGAAGAGTTTAGGAAAAGACATTGAAGAATCTGATCGAGTGAAGAAGATTGTTAGAAGCTTACCAAGGTCTTGGCAAGCCAAGAAGACTGCTATTGAAGAAGTTCAGGATTTGAGCTATTACTTGTATGATGAGCTCATTGGGTCTCTGATTACTCATGAGATGTCATTAAAGAATCATGACCTAAGAGAGAGGTCAGAAGGAAAAAGAGTAGTCCTGAAAGCAGAATCTTCTGAAGAATCCTCTGAAGATGAGGAACTGGCTATGCTGACCAGGAAGTTCAAGAAAGCCTTCAGAAAAGGCAGAGGTGGAAACTACAAGAAGCCGTTTAGGAGCTTTGACAAGAAAACTCCTGATTCTGGTGAAAAGTTCAAGAGAGATCCAAACAAGCCTATTGTGTGCTATGGATGTCAGCAACCGGGGCACATTAAGCCTAACTGCCCGGAGCTGAAGAAAGATAAGAAAAAGTTCAAGAAAGATATGCTGGCTGCCTGGTCAGACTCTGAGACCAGCAGTGATCCTGAAGAAAAGGAAGAGCAAGCTCAGATTTGTTTCATGGCTATTGATGAGCCAACTTCTGAAGATGTCACAAGAGAAACTTCCGCACCTCCTGAAGCTACATATGATTCCGAGGTAAACATATCTTCTGAACAAAATATCTTTGATTCTCTTGAAGAACTCTAAAGTATGTTCAAGTACCTGAAAAGGAAAATGGACAAGAGTGAGGCTGACAAGTTTCTTAGGTTTACTCAAGTTTACTCTGACATGAAAATGTTAGAAGAAAAACTGTGTAAACAGTTCAACACTTCTGCTGATGGCTCTAAAGCCAAAGGCAAGGAAAAGCTGCCTCTGGGAAGTGATAAACCCCAGATGAAGAAGAAACGTGTCACTCCCTCTCTTCTGAAAGAGATAGCTTCTCCTCCTGATGTTGGCACCTCTGAGAGTGCTGCTGTAGCCTCTGAAGATGTTGGTCCTTCTCAGAAGAAGAAGAAATCTCCCAAGAAGCAAAGGGAAAGATCCAAGAACCCTCCCTTTTGCAAGCTTTGCAAGAGTGATGGTCATTGGTTGAAGGATTGCAAGTACCATATTAAAAACCTCTTGCAATCTGAGATATCATTAAAACCTGCTGAAGAAAAGTCTAACAATGAAGGACCCAATAAGGATTGGGTACCTGTCACTAATTGATTGTGTTGCAGGTGGCTCTGAGTGCTCCATCAATGTCAAAGTTGTGGTACATTGACAGTGGGTGCTCAAGGCATATGACAGGTGATGAAAAAGCATTCATCACATTTGATCCTAAAAGAGGCGGAAAAGTCAGCTTTGGAGATGCTCAGAAAGGAAGGATACTTGGTTCTGGATCCATAGGAACTAATCCTCCGATCGAAGATGTCTCCCTAGTCAGAGGCCTGAAGTTCAATCTCCTGAGTGTTGCACAAATGTGTGATAAAGGCAGAGATGTTGTCTTCAGCTCCTCTGGATGTAAAATCTTGGACAGTAAGTCAAGGGAAGTTATTCTAACTGCTCCTAGAGTTGAAAATGTTTTCATGCTGAACCTTGAGAATCTTTGCAAAAATATATGCTTGATGTCTAAAGAGGATACCTCCTGGCTCTGGCATAGAAGACTTGCTCATGTGAGCATGGACCTTCTGGCCAAAGTAGCTAGAAATCAATTGGTTGAGGGTCTGCCTGAAATTAGTTTTAAAAAGAACCATTTATGCAATGCTTGCCAATCTGGTAAACAATCCAGAAGCTCTTTTAAAACTAAGAAAGTCATTTCAACTAAAAGACCTTTGGAATTACTTCATATGGATCTTTTTGGCCCTGTTCAACCAATGAGCATGGGTGGAAAGAAGTATGCCTTTGTCATTGTAGATGACTATTCAAGATTCACTTGGGTCATCTTGCTGTCTAGCAAAGATGAGTCACTTGGATGCTTCTCAGTTCTGATAAAGAAACTTGAGAATGAAAGGAATGAAAAGGTTGTTCATATCAGAAGTGATAATGGTGGAGAATTCAAAAACTTTATGTTTGAAGAGTTCTGTGAAACCAAGGGAATTGATCATAACTTTTCTGCTCCCAGAACTCCTCAACAAAATGGGGTAGTTGAAAGGAAGAATAGAACTCTGGTTGAGATTTCCAGAACTATGATCAATGAAAGAAGGCTTCCTAAGTACTTTTGGGGAGAAGCTGTTAACACAGCTTGCTATGTTCTGAATAGAGTGCTAATCAGAAGCATTCTGAACAAGACCCCTTATGAACTCTGGAAAGGTCGAAAGCCTAAATAGGCTATTTCAGAACCTTTGGTTGTAAGTGTTATGTTTTGAATACAAAAGAATATCTTTCAAACTTTGATTCAAAGGCAGATGAAGCCATTTTTCTTGGTTACTCAACACATAGTAAAGCATATAGGGTTTTTAATAAGAGGACTCAAACTTTGGATGAATCTGTTCATGTACAGTTTGATGAGACTAACCCTGCAGATCGTAGAGCTCCTGATGAAGATGAAGTTCAAGCTCCTGAAGTTACATCTCCTGTTGAAAAACAAGATGTTTCCCCCAGAGCTACTGAAGTAGATCCTCCTATTGCTGAACAAGCTCAGAAGAAAATTCTACTCCAGAAGTCAACTTCCTTCCAGAAGATGTTCCTATTTATGATTCAACAAATGATGAACAGGTTTCAGAAGACTCATTGGATGTACCAAGAGAAGTTAGAGCTCATAGGAATCATTCCTTAGAGAACATAATTGACTCTGTTCATAATCCTGTCATGACCAGAGCACAGCTCAGAAGATACATGGGGAATGTGGCTTTTGTGTCACTTCTGGAACCCAAGGACTTCTATGAAGTTGTTGATGATGACTCCTGGTTAATGGCAATGCAAGAAGAACTTGACCAGTTCAAAAGGTCAGAAGTTTGGACTTTGGTTTCCAGACCTAACAACATAAAGGTTGTTGGAACTAGATGGGTTCTGAAAAACAAACTTGATGAATTTGGAAATGTTGTGAGAAACAAGGCAAGACTTGTTGCTCAAGGTTACAGTCAGCAAGAAGGCATAGATTATGGTGAAAATTTTGCTCCTGTTGCAAGATTAGAAGCCATTAGAATCCTATGTGCTTTTGCATCATACAAAGGTTTTAAGCTTTTTAAAATGGATGTGAAAAGTGCATTCTTGAATGGTTACATTGATGAGGAAGTCTATGTGTCTCAACCCCCTGGTTTTGAAGATCCTAAGTTTCCTGATCATGTGTACAAGCTGAAGAAAGCCTTGTATGGACTGAAACAAGCTCCCAGAGCTTTGTATGAGAGACTGACAAAGTTCCTGCTGTCTAAGGGATTTGTCAGAGGCTGTGTTGATACAACTCTGTTCACTCTGAAGAAGAACAAGGATATCCTTATAGCTCAGGTATATGTTGATGATATTATATTTGGTGCTACTAATGAATCTTTGTGCAGAGAGTTCAGTGACCACATGAAGGCTGAGTTTGAAATGTCTATGATGGGAGAATTAACCTTCTTCTTAGGACTTCAGATCAAGCAAAGTAATGATGGTGTGTTTATCAATCAAGCCAAGTACACTAGAGAAATGCTGAAGAAATTTGGCATGATGGACTCTAATGCTGTTGATATTCCAATGGATGTCAGCAAAGACATTGATGATGAAGAGAAAGCTGGTAAACCTGTAGATATAAAAACCTACAGAGGTATGATTGGTTCTCTTTTATACCTAACAGCCAGCAGGCCAGATATACATTTTGCTGTGTGTTTTTGTGCTAGATATCAATCAAAGCCAAGAGAAATTCATGATGTTGCTGTCAAAAGAATTCTCAGATATCTTAAAGGCACACCAGAAGCTGGTTTGTGGTATCCCTGTAGTTCTGATTTCACTCCTATAGGATACACAGACTCTGACTATGGTAGAGATAAATTGAAAAGGGTCAGCACTTCCGGTGGTTGTCATTTTCTGGGGGAGTGCCTAGTCTCCTGGCATAGTAAGAAGCAAACCTCTGTGGCTCTCTCAACTGCTGAAGCTGAGTATGTTGCTGCTGGAAGTTGTGTTTCTCAGATGCTCTGGATCAAGCAACAAATTGCTGACTATGGAGTCATCCCTGGAACAATTACAATCTACTGTGATAACAAGAGTGCAATTGATCTTTCAAAGAATCCTATTCAGCACAGCAGGATGAAGCATGTTCATATTAGGCATCACTTTCTGAGAGATCATGTTCTGAAGAAGGATATTATCATTACTCATGTTCCCTCTGAAGAGAATCTTGCTGATATGTTTACTAAGCCTCTGGCTGGTAATTCCTTCAGCAACTTACGAGAAGGCATTGGTATGACTTATCCACTTCAGTAATTAGGTTAATTATATCTGTTTATCTTAAGTGAATTATCGTTTAAGATAATTAAAGTGTTAATTAAATCTAATCATGATTTGACATTTAAGCATGCGTTATCTACTGCATTTTACGGCGCTGTTCTGTGGTTAACGGTTATCTGTTCCCTTTTAAATGGTGTGTATTTACTTTTTGAATTGGAACGGTTTCCTTGTTTGGGTATAAATAGGGGTTTTCCATACTTAGAAGTTTTTACTCTCATTTTTCACTGCTATTAGATACTCCATAGATTTTCTGTGTTCTCTTCCTCTCAAAATTCTTAACCTAATTTCTTATATCTTCTACAATGGCTCAAGAAATCACTGTCACTCACATCTTTACCACTGAATCTAAGAAGAAAGTTAGCAAATCTAGGGTATTCACTTCTAGGTTCCTAGATGATGAAGTTAAATCCACTGAACCTATCTCAAAATGGCTTAGTGCTCAAAACTGGAATTCATTCGTTTCTCTCGATGAATTCATCTACCCTAAGTTAGTCACCGAATTCTATCAGAACCTCCATTTCTTTTCTAATGAGGAGGATGTTATACACTCAGAAGTCGGAGAGATTGAGATTGAGGTCAGCAGGGCTTCTATCTCTCAAGCAATCGGTATTGATGATGAAGGAATCATCATAGGTGATGATGGTTCAGCAGATGGCTTTTCAGAAGCAAATTGGGCCAGACCAGATCTTAGTGCCAAGGAAACTTATGCCACTTGGCTCACTCAGCACCAGAGGTGGGCACACTATCTTACAACTAACGTGTTCCTTCCGAAGGCTGGAGGGGTTAATGGTGTTTCCAACAGGGAAAGGGTGTTTATGTGGCATCTGGTCAATCAGAAGAAAATCAATCTCCCTGCCATGCTGATAAGGCAGATGAAGAATGTTACTACTGTAAGTGCCCTGGCTTATGGTTCCCTTCTGACGAGCCTGTTTGAAGTTGCCTCTGTAGATGTGTCAGGAGCTGGTGTAACAAGCAGGAGTACGGTTCTGAAGAAGCATACCTTCAGGAACCTTAACTTTGGTGTGACTCCAAAGAAGAATGAGAAGGGCTCCTCTGTGAGTATTGCTCAGAAGGAGATTGTGGATGATACTGTTCAGAAAGGTAAGAAAGCTGCCAGAAAGGGCAAGGGAAAGAAAGGATCAAGTAAGTTGGTCCTGACTGTTGAGAAGATGGTTGTCTCAGAACCTCTTCCCACTATGGTTCAAACAACAATCAGTGTTGAACCTTCTGGCAAGATCGTTGCTGAGAAACCTAAGGATGTTTCTGAGAAGGAAGCTCAGGATGCTGAGGACGCACGCCTTGCTGAAAGAGAGAAGGCTGCTGAAGCTGAAAAGGTTGCAAGAGTTGTGGCTCTTGCTGATGAGAAAAGAAAGAAGAAGGAAGCAGAAGATAAGTTAGCAGCTGAGAGAGAAATTGCTGCAAAGGCTAAGGCCGATGCAAGAATCATTGCATGTGCTGCTGAACTTGGGAATGTGGAGTTCTCAAAGGATGTTGAGGCTTCAGAAGAAGGAGAGAAACTTGAGAATATCTCTCTTTCCACTCGGATACTTGAGAATATCTCTCTCTCCACCAGGATCGGAAAGAAGGCTGTAGCAAAACGGAGGTCTCTGAGGACAAAGGACTTCGTTGTTGCTCCTAGTGCCGAGTTAGAAGATCCTGTTGTTGAGGAACAGGAAGTTGTTGATGACGAAGACATGATGGAGATGTCTGCTGAAGAGGATGTTGATGCTCCTATTATTGAAGAGCTGTCAGAGGAGAGTGAACAAGATGCTGATGAGGTTCTTCAGGATGCACAACAGTTTGTGGAGAATGTTGATAATGAGAACTTCATTGACAACATTCTTCTGGGTCAAGGAAGAAACCCTGGTGATAGGGATGACTCTGAAACACTGATCAGAATGGCTCATGTCTTTGCTGAGCCCATTTCTATGTTTGATCCGAACTCCTCTGACCAGGTTATCTCATCTCCTACTCATACTCCTCATCCATCTCCCTCACTACCTTCTGTCACAGAAGTGAGTGAATCTCATACTTCCATTCCCCTTACAACTTCAACTTCTGAAGTTGTACCTCCTCCAACTACTCTTCCTTCTGGATCCTATTCAGAAGTGAATTTGTCATCTGGACCCATTTTCACAGATTCCATTTCTACTTCTACTTCTTCCTCACTTTCATCTTCTTTTGTACTTCCATCAATTGGATTTACTGCTCCCTCCTTTTCACTACCATCCACTTTACCAACCATTTCTCCTACTCTATCTTTCCATACACACATTCAATCCCTTCCACAAACACATCTATTTCTCCTCCTTCAACTTCTGGACATACACCTCTTGTGTGTGATCCCTTAACCACCTCCTCCACTACTTCCTGTTTTGCTGGGTTGTCATCCAATTATGACTTCCTACACAAGTACATGAATCGAGATGATCTGGAAAACAGATTTGGTAGTTTTGGTTTCATGGGCAGAGCTTCTGGTGTATCCGAAGCTGGTGGTGTTCCCAGTGTTGAAGAGCTGAGAAGAATGAGTCAGAGTGGCTCTGATGAATTGCTGAATAGATTTGCCGGCATGGGGCAAAGGACTTCTGCTGCTGACATGTATCCTCAGGGCATTGTGCTGCAAGAAATACAATCCTTGAAAGCTCAGAACCTGCAGCTCATGACTATGCTTCAAATGCAGGATCCTTCTGTCTACATACGCAATCTTTCTTCACTTCATCTAGCTACCTATGATGAGCTGTACAAGTTAAGAGAATTAGCTCTGACTCTTCCTTCATTGGACAATATTGCTCTTGCTTCTTCTCTGAAGGTCAATGAGAATTTGGAGATATTGACAGAAGAAGTCAAGGAAGCAAACGAGCATTATGAGGCTCATGAGAAGATGCTCCCAAGTAAGATTGATGACCTGCAAAGTACTGCCAATCACATTCTGAGAGAAGTGAAATCTTCTGCTCAAGGTTCATCATCTTCCGGGGCTGCTAGGATTGTGTATGACATCACTCCTGATCTCAACAATCGTCTCTCTAGCATTGAGTCTGCTGTATCTGCTCAAAGCGCACAGATTGCTGAGCTTACTGAGCTTCTGAAAGTTATGCACACTCAAGCACGTGAACAAGAGAAGACTCTTCATAATTGCTATCGGTT
The DNA here is from genome assembly GCA_028411795.1 of Euphorbia peplus. Lineage (NCBI taxonomy): Eukaryota > Viridiplantae > Streptophyta > Magnoliopsida > Malpighiales > Euphorbiaceae > Euphorbia > Euphorbia peplus. The sequence goes on along the minus strand of CP110841.1, from coordinate 10,029,947 downwards.
TGTTCGAGGACAAACTTACATTCAGAATGAGCATTTCACTGCTGCTGTGTATGCTAACAATCGCTTGATTAAGCTCATTCTGGAAGACGTTCAGAGACAGCGACCTATGTCTAGTCAGACTTTTGATCATATGAAGACCATTGATGCTGATTTCAGAAGAAGAATGGATATGATCAACACTGTGAGGCCAACTCCTCAGCAATATTCTACTACACTGAATGTTCAGCAAAAATTGAACTCTCAAGGTGCTCTGGGTGTTGCTCTTGGTTCTGGTCAAACGGGGGAGAAGTCTGCTCAGCAGAGTGGTCAGACGTTGAAGAGATCAAGTGCTGCTGAAGGATCCAGTGGTGTTCCTCCTCCTCAGAAGAAACCTAGGAACTTGTAATCTCATTAGGACTTAAGCTTCTTAGCTAGGTTCTGGGTTGGGTAGTTTTTGTCTTAGGACTTTTTCTGCTCTTCTGATTATCTTGTTTCATATGTTCTCTTCTGATGATTTTATATACACTGAATCTTTCTTATACATTCTTTTGTCTCTGATTATTTACTTATTGCTTATGTTTCTTTTGGACTTAGTAAATTATTCTTCACTAAATCTAACAACTTGATCTTAAGTCATTTCTAAGTTTATACAGATTGCTGAAGTTCACCATTTACACTAAAATGGGGGAGTTAATTTACTCAGAAGTTATGAAACATTTGCATCAGGAAGTTACTTTCTCAAAGTCATACTATCTTTTACCTTCTGACCACGGTTTGTCCATAACCAAAATGGGGGAGAATGATGAACCCTAAGTATTTTGATTATGTCCAAACGTTTCAGAAGATGAAAACTTAATGTTCTCTTACATATAGTTTATTGTTGACTAATATTTTTCTACTTAGTCTATGTGTAAGTTACTCAGCAGGTGCTGAATGAAGATTTTCTTGATTGCCCAAAGAACTTCAAAGTCTTGACTGGTGAAGACAAAATTTCATGATCAGAAGCTGGATTCTCCGCTCTGAAGCCGATGTTTGTTAAAGCTCTCCTCAGAGGTTCTTTGCAATCAGAAGTTTTGCCAATTTGATCAGAAGTCTAAACAACTGGAAATTAGCTTCTGAAAGCTTAGTCACGGGTTCTGGATAACATTTAATGCTCTGACAAGTGCATTTAATGCAAGGCGCCAAAAGTTCAAAAAGCTGTTTTGATAGAGCGCGCTTGTCTGTTCAAGAGAAACCAAAATTTCCTTGTCTACCCTTTGTTGATCCAATTGAAGAATGATTCCAGTCAACCTCATCTTTGATTTCAATCACTTACCGGATTTAGTTAAAGAACAAGGATAACGGAATCAAAGTGTTTGAAGACCGTTTGAAGACTTGACAAACTAACGGCTACAACAACTGATGTCATCTCTTTTGAAGATTCAAATTCACCAACGGTCATCCTCATTCACTATAAATAGTAGCCAAACTCCAACGCATCAACAACGCGTGATCATCGAGCAAAATCTCAACGCACTGTTTTAACAAGAAAAACAGAGCATTCCTTTCCATTCTCAATCTTACTTAGCTTTGTTTAAGTTTTAAGTTTTTAAGTGAGAGAGTGAAGAAAAACAAGTTCATAATAGGAATCTTGTAAACTGATATCGTCTGTGATATTCAGTTAGATTTAAAGAGAGAAATCTAGTTGAGAATAGAGTTGGGTGAGAAATCCAGAAAACAGAGTATTGTTTGTTCTGGTGGAAATCCTTTAACTCTTTTTAGGCTAGTCAGAACTAAGTGAGAAATTAGCTTAAGTTCTATTGATGTAAAGGAGCTTCTGAACTTGCCAGAAAAGTTCTGAATAGTGGATTTATAAAATCTCTGTAGGCTGCGACCTCAGGGGACAAGACGTAGTCACAGGACTTCTGTGGCGAACTTGGATAAATCGAATTGTTCAATCAGGACCTCCTGAATTTCTTTCTCCCTCTTATACTTGTCATTATTGCTTCTGTGTACTTGCTCATAATTTAGTGCTGAAATAGATTTTCTCTAAGTATCATTATCTTTGTTCAGAAGACTGTCCAGAAGTTCTCAAACTCAGAACTTCTGTTGCTGAAAACAGTCAAACTGTGTTTAGGCAGAATTTCCCTCAGAAGCAACTTCTGTAAGCTTGCTTCTGACTCTGAGGAAATTTGACTCTGAAATATAAGTTTCCCGAAAAACTTAGAAAATTTCAGTTTTCAACTTTGACACCTATTCACCCCCCTCTAGGTGATTCTGTTCTTGTTAGGGCCAACACTTCTTAGCTAGGTTATGGGTTGGGTAGTTTTTGTCTTAGGACTTTTTCTGCTCTTCTGATTATCTTGTTTCACATGTTCTCTTCTGATGATTTTATATACACTGAATCTTTCTTATACATTCTTGTGTCTCTGATTATTTACTTATTGCTTATGTTTCTTTTTGACTTACTAAATTATTCTTCACTAAATCTAACAACTTGATCTTAAGTCATTTCTAAGTTTATACAGATTGCTGTAGGTTTTTATATCTATAGGTTTACCAGCTTTCTCTTCATCATCAATGTCTTTGCTGACATCCATTGGGATATCAACAGCATTAGAGTCCATCATGCCAAATTTCTTCAGCACTTCTCTAGTGTACTTGGCTTGATTGATAAACACACCATCATTACTTTGCTTGATCTGAAGTCCTAAGAAGAAGGTTAATTCTCCCATCATAGACATTTCAAACTCAGCCTTCATGTGGTCACTGAACTCTCTGCACAAAGATTCATTAGTAGCACCAAATATAATATCATCAACATATACCTGAGCTATAAGGATATCCTTGTTCTTCTTCAGAGTGAACAGAGTTGTATCAACACAACCTCTGACAAATCCCTTAGACAAAAGGAACTTTGTCAGTCTCTCATACCAAGCTCTGGGAGCTTGTTTCAGTCCATACAAGGCTTTATTCAGCTTGTACACATGATCAGGAAACTTAGGATCTTAAAAACCAGGAGGTTGAGATACATACACTTCCTCATCAATGTACCCATTCAAGAATGCACTTTTTACATCCATTTGAAAGAGCTTAAAACCTTTGTATGATGCAAAAGCACATAAGATTCTAATGGCTTCTAATCTTGCAACAGGAGCAAAAGTTTCACCATAATCTATGCCTTCTTGCTGACTGTAACCTTGAGCAACAAGTCTTGCCTTGTTCCTCACAACATTTCCAAATTCATCAAGCTTGTTTTTCAGAACCCATCTAGTTCCAACAACCTTTATGTTGTTAGGTCTGGGAACCAAAGTCCAAACTTCTGACCTTTTGAACTGGTCAAGTTCTTCTTGCATTGCCATTAACCAGGAGTCATCATCTGCAGCATCATAGAAGTCCTCGGGTTCCAGAAGTGACACAAAAGCCACATTCCCCATGTATCTTCTGAGCTGAGCTCTGGTCATGACAGGATTATGAACAGAGTCAATTATGTTCTCTAAGGAATGATTCCTATGAGCTATAACTTCTCTTGGTACATCCAATGAGTCTTCTGAAACTTGTTCATCATTTGTTGAATCATATATAGGAGCATCTTCTGGAAGGAAGTTGACTTCTGGAGTAGGATTCTCTTCTTGAGCTTGTTCAGCAACAGGAGGAACCACTTCAGCAGCTTTGGGAGAAACATCTTCTACTACATCAGGAAATGTAACTTCAGGAGCTTGAACTACATCTTCATCAGGAGCTCTACTATCTGCAGGGTTAGTCTCATCAAACTGTACATGAACAGATTCATCTAAAGTATGAGTCTGTTGGCCCTATCAAGAACAGAATCACCTAGAGGGGGGTGAATAGGTGTCAAAGTTGAAAACTGAAAATTTCTAAGTTTTTCGAGAAACTTAATTTTCAGAGTCAAATTTCCTCAGAGTCAGAAGCAAGCTTACAGAAGTTGCTTCTGAGGGAAATTCTGCCTAAACACAGTTTGACTGTTTTCAGCAACAGAAGTTCTGATTTGAGAACTTCTGGACAGTCTTCTGAACAAAGACAATGATACTTTAGAGAAAATCTGTTTCAGCACTAAATATAAGCAAGTACACAGAGGCAAAAATAACAAGTATAAGAGGGAGAAAGAAGTTCAGGAGATCCTGATTGGACAGTTTGATTTATCCAAGTTCGCCACAGAAGTCCTGTGACTACGTCTTGTCCCCTGAGCTCGCAGCCTACAGAGATTTTATAAATCCACTATTCAGAACTTTTATGGCAAGTTCAGAAGCTCCTTTACATCAACAGAACTTAAGCTAATTTCTCACTTAGTTCTGACTAGCCTAAAAAGAGTTAAAGGATTTCCACCAGAACAAACAATACTCTGTTTTCTGGATTTCTCACCCAACTCTAATCTCAACTAGATTTCTCTCTTTAAATCTAATTGAATATCACAAACGATATCAGTTTACAAGATTCCTATTATGAACTTGTTTTTCTTCACTCTCTCACTTTAACTAAGACTATGCTAAGAAAGATTGAGAATGGAAAATGGTGCTCTGTTTTTCTTGTTAAAACAGTGCGTTGAGATTTTGCTCGATGATCACGTGTGTCGTTGATGCAATGGAGCTTGGCTACTATTTATAGTGAATGAGGATGACCGTTGGTGAATTTGAATCTTCAATAGAGATGACATCAGTTGTTGTAGCCGTTAATTTGTCAAGTCTTCAAACGGTCTTCAAACACTTTGATTCCGTTATCCTTGTTCTTTAACTTAATCTGGTAAGTGATTTGAAATCAAAGATGAGGTTGACTGCAATCATTCTTCAATTGGATCAACAAAGGGTAGACAAGGAAATTCTGGTTTCTCTTGAACAGACAGGCGCGCTCCATCTAAACAGCTTTTTGAACTTTTGGCGCCTTGCATTAAATGCACTTGTCAGAGCATTAAATGCTATCCAAAACCCGTGACTAAGCTTCTGATCAAATTGGTAAAAGAACTTCTGATAGCAAAGAACATCAGAGGAGAGCTTTAGCAGACTTCGGCTTCAGAGCGGAGCATCCAGCTTCTGAATTATTGAAACTCTGAATTCAGCAAACGGATCTTCTGAGTCCTTTAGGCAATCCATAAATGATTCATTCAGCACCTGCTGAGTAACTTACACATAGACTAAGTAGAAAAATATTAGTCAACAATAAGCTATATGTAAGAGAGTATAAGTTTTCATCTTCTGAAACGATTGGACATAATCAAAATACTTAGGGTTCATCAGAGTCTTCTTATTAAAAACCCTATATGATTTACTATGTGTTGAGTAACCAAGAAAGATGGCCTCATCTGCCTTTGAATCAAATTTTGAAAGATATTCTTTTGTGTTCAAAACATAACACTTACAACCAAAGGTTCTGAAATAACCTATTTTAGGCTTTCGACCTTTCCAGAGTTCATAAGGGGTCTTGTTCAGAATGCTTCTGATTAGCACTCTATTCAGAACATAGCAAGCTGTGTTGACAGCTTCTCCCCAAAAATACTTTGGAAGCCTTCTTTCATTGATCATAGTTCTGGAAATCTCAATCAGAGTTCTATTCTTCCTTTCAACTACCCCATTTTGTTGAGGAGATCTGGGAGCAGAAAAGTTATGATCAATTCCCTTGGTTTCACAGAATTCTTCAAACATAAAGTTTTTGAATTCTCCACCGTTATCACTTCTGATATGAACAACCTTTTCATTCCTTTCATTCTCAAGTTTCTTTATCAGAACTGAGAAAACATCCAAGTGACTCATCTTTGCTAGACAGCAAGATGACCCAAGTGAATCTTGAATAGTCATCTACTATGACAAAGGCATACTTCTTTCCACCCATGCTCATTGGTTGAACAGGGCCAAAAAGATCCATATGAAGTAATTCCAAAGGTCTTTTAGTTGAAATGACTTTCTTAGTTTTAAAAGAGCTTCTGGATTGTTTACCAGATTGGCAAGCATTGCATAAATGGTTCTTTTTAAAACTAATTTCAGGCAGACCCTCAACCAATTGATTTCTAGCTACTTTGGCCAAAAGATCCATGCTCACATGAGCAAGTCTTCTATGCTAGAGCCAGGAGGTATCCTCTTTGGACATCAAGCATATATTTTTGCAAAGATTCTCAAGGTTCAGCATGAAAACATTTTCAACTCTAGGAGAAGTTAGAATAACTTCCCTTGACTTATTGTCCGCGATTTTACATCCAGAGGAGCTGAAGACAACATCTCTACCTTTATCACACAGTTGTGCAACACTCAGGAGATTGAACTTCAGGCCTCTGACTAGGGAGACATCTTCGATCGGAGGATTAGTTCCTATGGATCCAGAACCAAGTATCCTTCCTTTCTGAGCATCTCCAAAGCTGACTTTTCCACCTCTTTTAGGATCAAATGTGATGAATGCTTTTTCATCACCTGTCATATGCCTTGAGCACCCACTGTCAATGTACCACAACTTTGACATTGATGGAGCACTCAGAGCCATCTGCAACACAATCAATTAGTGACAGGTACCCAGTCCTTATTGGGTCCTTCGTTGTTAGATTTTTCTTCGGCAGGTTTTAATGATATCTCAGATTGCAAGAGGTTTTTAATATGATACTTGCAATCCTTCAGCCAATGACCATCACTCTTGCAAAGCTTGCAAAAGGGAGGGTTCTTGGATCTTTCCCTTTGCTTCTAGGGAGATTTCTTCTTCTTCTGAGAAGGTTCAACATCTTCAGAGGCTACAGCAACACTCTCAGAGGTGCCAACATCAGGAGGAGAAGCTATTTCTTTCAGAAGAGAGGGAGTGACAGGTTTCTTCTTCTTCTGGGGTTTATCACTTCCCAGAGGCAGCTTTTCCTTGCCTTTGGCTTTAGAGCCATCAGCAGGAATGCTGAACTGTTTACACAGCTTTTCTTCTAACACTTTCATGTCAGAATAAACTTGAGTAAACTTAAGAAACTTGTCAGCCTCACTTTTGTCCAATTTCCTTTTCATGTACTTGAACATACTATAGAGTTCTTCAAGAGAATCAAAGATATCTAGTTCGTGAGAATTGTTTACCTCAGAGTCATATGTAGCTTCAGGAGGTGCGGAAGTTTCTCCTGTGACATCTTCAGAAGTTGGCTCATCAATAGCCATAAAACAAATCTGAGCTTGCTCTTCCTTTTCTTCAGGATCACTGCTGGTCTCAGAGTCTGACCAAGCAGCCAGCATAGCTTTCTTGAACTTTTTCTTATCTTTCTTCAGCTCCGGGCAGTTAGACTTAATGTGCCCCGGTTGCTGACATCCATAGCACACAATAGGCTTGTTTGGATCTCTCTTGAACTTTTCACCAGAATCAGGAGTTTTCTTGTCAAAGCTCCTGAAAGGCTTCTTGTAGTTTCCACCTTTGCCTTTTCTGAAGGCTTTCTTGAACTTCCTGTTCAGCATAGCCAGTTCCTCATCTTCAGAGGATTCTTCAGAAGATTCTGCTTTCAGGACTACTCTTTTTCCTTCTGACCACTCTCTTAGGTCATGATTCTTTAATGACATCTCATGAGTAATCAGAGACCCAATGAGCTCATCATACAAGTAATAACTGAAATCCTGAACTTCTTCAATAACAGTCTTCTTGGCTTGGCAAGACCTTGGTAAGCTTCTGACAATCTTCTTCACTCGATCAGATTCTTCAATGTCTTTTCCTAAACTCTTTAAGTCATTGACTATCTTGGTGAATCTAGAGTTCATATCTGAGATAGATTCTTTATCAAGCATTTCAAATAACTCATATTCTCTCATGAGTTGGTTGACTTTTGATTGCTTCACCTTTCCAGTACCTTCATATGTGACTTCCAGCTTGTTCCAAATGTCCTGTGCAGTTTCACAAGAAGAAACTTTGTTATATTCAGTAGCTGTAAGTGCACAATGCAACATATTTATTGCTGAAGCTTTAGTTTGGAGTTTTTTCAGAATGTCATCTGTGTATTCTCTTGGAGGAATAACAACATTCCCTAAACCTGGTTCCATTCTGGTAGGAATGAAATTACCATCAGTGATGACATACCAAGCACTCATGTTCTGAGCTTGGATGAAGTACATCATCCTTTTCTTCCAGTATGAGTAGTTGTTGCCATTAAATAATGGAGGTCTAGTAATGGAAGAACCTTCTGGAACTATGAAGTGAGAAGAATTCTCAGGCTGGTGTCTACTAGCCATCTCTATTGATTCTGATAAGATCTTACACTTAGATTGTTAGATCTTTAGTAAATATGCGAAGTGACCTTCGCTCTGATACCACTTGTTGGCCCTATCAAGAATAGAATCACCTAGAGGGGGGTGAATAGGTGTCAAAGTTGAAAACTGAAAATTTCTAAGTTTTTCGGGAAACTTAATTTTCAGAGTCAAATTTCCTCAGAGTCAGAAGCAAGCTTACAGAAGTTGCTTCTGAGGGAAATTCTGCCTAAACACAGTTAGATTGTTTTCAGCAACAGAAGTTATGATTTGAGAACTTCTGGACAGTCTTCTGAACAAAGACAATGATACTTAGAGAAAATCTGTTTCAGCACTAAATATAAGCAAGTACACAGAAGCAAAAATAACAAGTATAAGAGGGAGAAAGAAGTTCAGGAGATCCTGATTGAACAATTCGATTTATCCAAGTTCGCCACAGAAGTCCTGTGACTACGTCTTGTGCCCTGAGGTCGCAGCCTACAGAGATTTTATAAATCCACTATTCAGAACTTTTCTGGCAAGTTTAGAAGCTCCTTTACATCAACAGAACTTAAAGTAATTTCTCACTTAGTTCTGACTAGCCTAAAAAGAGTTAAAGGATTTCCACCAGAACAACAATACTCTGTTTTCTGGAATTCTCACCCAACTCTAATCTCAACTAGATTTCTCTCAAAATCTAACTGAATATCACAAACGATATCAGTTTACAAGATTCCTATTATGAACTTGTTTTTCTTCACTCTCTCACTTAAACTTAAGCTATGATAAGAAAGATTGAGAATGGAAAAAGGATGCTCTGTTTTTCTTGTTGAAACAGTGCGTTGAGATTTTTGCTCGATTATCACGCTTCGACGATGCTTTGGAGCTTGGCTACTATTTATAGTGAATGAGGATGACCGTTGGGAAAATTTGAATCTTCACAGAGATGACATCAGTTGTTGTAGCCGTTAATTTGTCAAGTCTTCAAACGGTCTTCAAACACTTTGATTCCGTTATCCTTGTTCTTTAACCAAATCCGGTAAGTGATTTGAAATTGAAGATAAGGTTGACCGGAAACATTCCTCAATAAGATTAACAAAGGGTAGACAAGGAAATTCTGGTTTCACTTTGAGTAGACACGCGCGCTCCATCAAAACAGCTTTTTGAACTTTTGGCGCCTTGCATTAAATGCACTTGTCAGAGCAATAAATGTTATCCAGAACCCGTGACTAAGCTTCTGATCGAATTGGTAGATGAACTTATGATTGCAAAGGACCTCTGAGGAGAGCTTCAACAGACTTTAAAAGCTTCAGAGCGGAGCATCCAACTTCTGAAATAATGAAACTCCGTCTTCAGCAATCGAGACTTCTGAGTTCTTTAGGCAATCTAGAAATTCTTCATTCAGCACCTGCTGAGTAACTTACACATAGACTAAGCAGAAAAATATTAGTCAACAAAGAAACTATATATAAGGGAATGTTAAGTTTTCATCTTCTGAAAGGTTTGGACATAATCAAAACACTTAGGGTTCATCAATAAGCCCTTCAATTGCAGGTATTTGTGTTTGAAGGCTGTAATCTGGTCAAAATCTATTTCCTCAGCATGTTCAATCATTTGTTCTTTCGTCTCAAGTTAAGCTATCTGGCTAGAACTGGAATCATTATGTTCCAGATCGTGAAGGGGTAATATGTGTTCAATTGTTGTCCTAGCACCAAGTTTGTAGCCTCAGAAAAGCTATTCGAACTACGACTATGATTCGAAAGCAGGATGTACACGGTCTTTATTGCGTATCGCTGGCACACGAATACAACAACAATAGTCCACTCCACAATTTTCTAGGCTCAATGTTTCCACGTACACGGGAAATTCCATGACTGCAAAGATTTCATGGAGCAGTTCAATCATAGGGACTTCTACTCTCACCATCTGGCCACCTATGGTGCATGGAATATAAATTAAATATGCATTTTTCTTCTTAAAAGTGATAGGCAGTTTACAGTTCATATTTGTAGTGCGCATTTCTAATCTACAGTCTACAACATGCATTTTAAGGAGCTTCAATCCAGGAGAAAGAACAAAAAAGGAATGTGTACCTTAGAAAGCAAAGTTTAAAGTTGTTGATGTTTTGGCAGCGGTAGTTTGGAAGAAACTTGTACCAGCACACCGTTGTAAGCACTGGTTTTCGAACTCAATGATGAAAGCAATTTCCGAGCTCCTGTTGCGCCAGTCGCCCAAGAACTAGTACTCGCTGAAGAACGGATGACCTCTTAGAGTGATAAACTTCTCCCCGTACTCCGGGCACACAAGATTGACACCTTCAATCTTGTAAAAGGAACCCCTTCTCCCCGTACTCCGGGCACACAAGATTGACACCTTTAATCTTGTAAAAGGAATCTCCCCGCACCTCGGACGCACAAGATTGACACCTTCAATCTTGTAAAAGGAATCTCCCCGTACTCCGGGCGCGCAAGATTGACACGTTCAATCTTGTAAAAGGAATCTCCCCGTACTCCGGGCACGCAAGATTGACACCTTCAATCTTGTAAAAAGAATCTTCCCGCACCTCGGGCATGTAAGATTGACACCTTGAATCTTGTAAAAGGAATCTCCCCGCACCCCGGGCACACAAGATTGACACCTTCGATCTTGTCAAAGGAACCTCTTTCTCCTTAAAAGTATACGCCTCTTTCTCCTTAAAAGTATACGGTCTCCTTAACCTGAACCGTACGGTCTCCTTCATTGAGACTGTACGGTTTGCCCACAAGCAACAGTGGACTTTTGCCATGCCTTTGTTAAGGCCCGTCTGAGATTCAAAATGGATCTCAGACGGGATATATTGCGACCGTAGGAGCCATACAAGCAAGACCGTAGGTCTCCATTTGGAGCCCGTACGGTTTGTCCTTGTCCTATAAAAGGAGGCCGGATTTCACTCATTTTCCATCAACAAATATTTCTATTCTCCTCTCTCTAGCTCGTTTTAAGCGATTTCTGACCCGATATAAGTTGCCTCTGAAAATTTTCCTAAGGTTGCCTCTGATACGAGAAACCCTTAATTCTGAGTCTTGAGAGCTCTGTTCTCCCGTAAAAATCCTTGTTCCCCAAAGGTCCTCACGACAAAAAAAAAACAAGTTACTAGGAGTACGTCCTTGGCGCCTCTCCGACCCTGAAGTTCCCCCCTAAAAGGTCTCCGTTCTCGACGAGTATTGGTTTGCGAGCACACCATTGGCACGCGACGAGGGTAAGCTTCTGAGGGTTTTGTACCGTGTCACCAGACGGTTTTCTGTATTGTATTTACTTTGTTTATACGCTTTCTTGTGATAATAACAAAACTCAAGATAATAATGAGCTAGGTTGCATTAAAGATCCTATAGGCCCTGGAATGTCGGAATTAATAAGTTGTATCCATGAACGTAAATAAGAGTCTCTGGTTTTCAAAACGATCGATAACTATACCGGTCAGCCGGGTGGCGACTGTAGTCAAAGAAGGCTAAAACTGCTATGAGCGTCCGCTTTCGCTCACAGTGGCGACTCTGCTGGGGACCAAAAATATAGTCTACTATTATAAGTTAGCTTCAATGTATGATTTTCTTGAAGTTAATTTATTAATGGGAGAATTTATGTTTGGTTTTCACTTTTGATAAAATTATTTTATTTTATGGAAAGTAAAAAATGGGATACAACTGAAGCATTCTGACAGTCCATGGCTATATATGGAGTTATCGCTTTTTCGGTGTGTGAGTTTTATGCTGCATAAAACAAAAATCCCAAATGGTCAGCGTGTGTTACGGGTCGCGCTTACTGTCGTTTCCTTTAAGAGACGCTTAGGTCGATCTGTAACACCACCCATAGCCTCGTACCATTGACATGCTGCTCAAAACCCTTAAATGGGGAGGCGCTAGGTATATCTTGCTATGGGAACCCTCTTGCAATATCAAACGAGACCGAATCCTCATATAGTCAGCCTAGATACTCCCCCTAGGAACTACCCCCAAACTTTATTCAAAACACGTCAGTTGAGAGCGTTTTGACATTGAAAGGAAAGATGCCAAATGAAACCCACCTAGGACAGAGACGCACCACGCAAAGATTGAGAGGGAGTGACGGCTTCGCATGTTGATAATTTCTGGATTGATTGACCATGCATACTCAAGAGCATATAGAAAGTCCGAATACCGTTGTCTGTTCACCTATTCGATTCAGGAAAATATTCCGTTGTAATCCCGCAAATAACGTTGTCTACAAGGGTTGCGATAGAATATGACCTGAATCGAAGGAGCATCCAGACCATAAAATACCGGCTACAAGAGAAACAAAAGGACAACTCACGGCTAAAATGAAATCCTTACGAAAACGTGTCGTGATTCGACCCTTCGTATCTATGTAAATCGGAGACCCTGTTTAGGGATATTACCTTCATCATTATGCATTCATAAGATAGTATTCCTAAACTGGGTGCAACAAGCCACAAGCGGAAAGGACTTATAGGTCCATGCATACATGCCTCTCACAAGCCCAAAAACCAATCACGCTCTACCATCATCCGATCAGATTAATCAGAAAACAAGTAACATGTCTGGGATGGGAGTTTCTGCTTGCTCGCGAGGAATGCTCAACCAAACCCGTGGGCAGAATAAAAGGACGACGGACGCCACAGAGGGATACTGTAAGAGGAAGGCAGAGGACGAGGAACCCGGGTTGGGGATGTCTGTGTTGGTGTGCCCTAGTTCTAGGCATAGTTATTTGTTATTGTATTGTACTTTTGTTGATTGTAATATACTTTTGTTTTATGGAATAAAATGAATTAATTCATTCAGTTAATATATCTTGTATTATATATACTGTATGAAGTATCCATTGATTGTATATCATAAATAACCAGAAGTCAGTTCTACTCATGGGAATGAATAGAACGTAAAGCTTTTACGAACATGATATGTACACGTGTACAAGATATGTTTGTAGTTACGTATGACCAATACGGGACTTGGTCGATCCGCTTTAGAACGTAAAGCGTTTACGAACATGATATGTACACGTGCCATTGCCCTTCTATCAATGTACATATCTTTAATCTGTCGACCTGATTTCAATATAGTATTGAATGAGGAATCTGATTAGATTTGACATACGCCTAACAGGTCTATAAAAGGATGCCAAATACGGGTATGATTGGTCTAGTCAGTGAACTTATTCATACTGATAGTTGAAGTAAAGGGATTACCACTCACTCCATAAGTGAGATGATATCATTAGGCTACTCTATGAGTTGAAGTGAGAAATGTGTGGTCACACTCAGATAAGCTGGTTACTTATATGTTCTTCAGTTAACTCTAGATCGAGAAATATCTCAAGCTGTAGAGGATGACTTCCACCATGCCTCATGCTTGATATATCGATATCCATGGTAAGAGATTTTTTAGAATTATACAGGGTATCTATTTGTGTGAGATGGACTAACACTGTAATCAATTGGTGACTGATATGGTATAGGCAACTCTCTATCAGTCGTGTAGTTAATTGATTATGGCCCACAGGATCGTGCACACTAGACAGTGACATGTAGTGTATTTATGATGAACTAATTATTCGTTGTTAACTAATAATGTTAATTGATTAATTGTTCTGATTGGAACAAGTTAATTGATTGTATGGAGGGATTAATTATTCAATCGGATTAATTAATTAAGCGATTGATTAATTAGATTTTCTTTAGTGGTTAGTGTGTGATTAATTATAACCTAATTGATGTTAATTGAATCTATTGTATTCTATTGTGGTACAATCAGATTAATTAAATTAATACATGTACTAAAACTGTAATTAGTCGACACACTATAAATTAATCCTAATCGATTGAAACCCTAGACTTTCCAACACAGAAAATTGAAACCCTAATCCCCTCTACAGCAAGTGGCCGGCCGAACTCCCTAGAGTGATCCCGGAGCTTTCCGTTCATCGTTCTTCGTGCCTATTTCGAGGACTCGTCGTTTGAAGTGTTGTGCACGTGATTTTGGCGGAACCTCCGATCGTGCGGTTTGTCCATCTCTCTCAGAGGGATTCCATGTGAGTGACTAAAGTAGTTAATCCCTATAATTAAGTAAATAATATTGAGGCAATGATAAAGATCAAAGTTTTCTAATCAATGATCTATTAAATTATTTTTCTCGCTTCCGCTGCGCGTCTCTGATCGTTGATCAGATTCCAACAGTGGCATCAGAGCCGTTAGTTGAATCATTGATTAATGTTATTTTAGTTTAATCGGGTTTTTGATTTTTTTTCCCGATCTAGGATTATTAATCGGATCATATAACATGTGTTAGATCTTTAGGATTTATTTTTGATGTCGTGTGGTTGCTGGTTGAATTTTCTGATTTTTATTTTAAAAAAAAAATTAGGTTTCCGGCGGGTCGGGGAGGTGGTCGGAGCCACCCTCCCCGGCGGCCTCGCCGGCGCCAGTTGACCGCCGGCCAGCTGAGTCGTGGGGAGATGATGTAAAGCAGCTCCCCCCCACTGCCCAGGCAGCAGTCGTGGGACTGCTGCCGTGGCCGGCGGAGGCGGCGCCTTGCAAGGGGTTGCCGCTGGTCACCGGCCACAAGCAGCAGTCCTGTCGACTGCTTCTATGTGACAGCAGTGGCTGCTGCCTCCTAGCAGCAGCCACGTCTCGGGTTCGGGTCAGGGTATTTGGGAGCGTATTTAATTTTCAAATTTTGGGTCGGGTCGCGGGTCGGAGCGGGAAACGGATCGGGCCCGGTGTATTTGGGAGCGTATTTAATTTTTAGTTCGTTTTAAATTAAAATCGATTTTATTAAAAAATTTATTTAAGCCCAAAAACACTTTAATTAATTAATTAGCTTAGGTTAAATTAATTAAAACGAAATGTTTATATCGTGCCATGCATTTATATATCTTAGATTTAATTATTTGACGATATTAAATGAATATGGTACGAAGATAAAATTAATTTAATGGATCGAGACACCGGTGACATTAAATGTGTTTAAGTTTTTGATT
This sequence comes from Euphorbia peplus, assembly GCA_028411795.1. Classification (NCBI taxonomy): domain Eukaryota; kingdom Viridiplantae; phylum Streptophyta; class Magnoliopsida; order Malpighiales; family Euphorbiaceae; genus Euphorbia; species Euphorbia peplus. The sequence goes on along the minus strand of CP110841.1, from coordinate 10,014,801 downwards.
GAGTAATTCTCAAAGTTAAGTGGGAGCAATGATGAAATCATTGGGCCTTCACGGGCTAATTTACTGGTTGAGAAAACTGAAACGATTTTATCAAATTGGGTTGGCTTAATTTTATTAAAATGTGAATTAGGATTTTCCATAGTCATGCATTTATTTTATCTCGTCTAACGTTCTTTTGCAGAAACTTGATATAGAATCTTATGGGCTTTTAATTGAAGTATGGAATGTAATTTTTGGATTTTATTTTTCATTACATTTGCTTAGTCAATTGTATAGGTTTTTACTTATCATGTAATCTGAAGAATATCGAAAAGAAGTTCCTGATGAGCCCAAGCCCTGGAGGAAGTCTAAAGTTTTCATTTGTATATTGTCAATTGATAGTCCAATAGGATGTATTAGAAAATCCCATAAGATGTCTATTTTATATTTGTTTTATTATATCTTATATGATATGTAAATGAACAATAAAACAAAGCTAATAAGTTGCATCGCTATTGATCACCAGATCAATTCTTTTTCACATGTTAAGCCGATCACCCAATGTAATCTGTTAAACAAAATATCGGCTATTTTATAAATGCTTTACCTAAACCTCACCTCTTCCTCCTAGGTGGTGCTACATTATGTTGGCCCTAACAAGATCAGAATCACCTAGAAGGGGGTGAATAGGTGTCTAAGTGGAAAACTGATAATTTTAAGTTTTTGAAGAAACTTAATTTTTCAGAGTCAAATTTCGTTCTGATTCAGAGGCAAGCTAACAGAAGTAGCCTCTGAGGGAAATTCTTCCTTAAGACATTTTCTGCCCTTTCAGCAACAGAAGCTCTGAGTTAGAGAACTTCTGGACGGTCTTCTGAACAAATGCAATGATAAAATGAGTAAATCTATTTCAGCACTAAATACAAGCAAGTACACAGAAGCAAATTAACAAGTATAAGGAAGGGAGAAAGAGATTCAGGAGATCCTGATGAACAGTTCGATTTATCCAGGTTCGCCACAGAAGTCCTGTGACTACGTCATGTCCCCTGTGATCGCATCCGCCAGAGATTTTGAATCCACTATTCAGAACTTTTATGGCAAGTTCAGAAACTCCTTTACATCAACAGAACTTAAGCTAATTTCTCACTTAGTTCTGAGTAGCCTAAAGAGAGTTAAAGGATTTCCACCAGAACAACAACAATCCTATTTTCTGGATTTCTCACCCAACTCTAATCTCAACTAGATTTCTCTCCAAATCTAACTGAATATCACAAACGATATCAGTTTACAAGATTCCTATTATGAACTTGTTTTTCTTCACTCTCTCACTTTAACTAAAGCTACGCTGAGAAAGATTGAGAATGGAAAATGATGCTCTATTTTTCTTGTTAAAACAGTGCGTTGAGATTTTGCTCGATTATCGCGTATCTGATGCAATGGAGCTTGGCTACTATTTATAGTGCTTTGAAGATGACCGTTGATGAAGTTTGAATCTTCAAATTGATGACATCAGTTGTTGTAGCCGTTAATCTGTCATGTCTTCAAACGGTCTTCAAACACTTTGATTCCGTTAACCTTGTTCTTTAACCTAATCTGGTAAGTGATTTGAAATCAAAGATAAGGTTGACAGAAAACTTTCTTCAATTGGATCAACAAAGGGTAGACAAGGGAATTCTGGTTTTGTTTTGAGTAGACATGCGCGCTCCTTCAAAACTGCTTTTTGAACTTTTGGCGCCTTGCATTAAATGCAGTTGTCAGAGCATTAAATGCTTAACAGAACCCGTGACTTAGCTTCTGAGAGCTAATTCCTTTTGTCTAAGCTTCTGATCGAATTGGTAAGGATTTTTCTTCTGATTGCTTCTGAAACCTCTGTGGAGAGCTTTAATAGTCTTCGTGAAATCTTCAGAGTGGAGAGTCCAGCTTCTGAGTCTTCAAAATCTGTCTTCAGCTTTACTTCTCTTCTGAGTCTTCAAGGCAATCCAGAGTTTCTTCATTCAGCACATGCTGAGAAAAGCTTATACAATACTTAACAAAAATTGTTAGTCAACATTGAAAAGTGTGTAAGTCAAGATTAAATTTCATCTTCTGAAACGTTTGGACATAATCAAAACACTAGGGGTTCATCACAGTATAGATCATGCCCTAGTAGAATATATTGTAGTAACTGGTGGGCTGTTGAGGGTTAAGATACTTTCTTTTGAAAGTGTGGTTAACAGAGATTATAGGTTTTACTCGAAGAAGGAACATCATTAAGCTTGTTGCGGGTTCCTATGCATGGATAGGTAAAGCGTCAATAGACCTATCAAACCTAGAGTTCTCTAGGTCGGAGAATTGAGTAGGTTGCTCTACCAAATACGCTAATATGAGATACAAGCCTTAGCTTGATCAATTATTAATGGGATTGTGGATCTTGGTATAACAAAGTCAATATAATCACCAAAAGAAATTAATTTAACAGATATTAATTTGCTTATTGACATTAAAGTACTTTTTCTAATTCTCTCTCTCTTTCTGCATAATCTACTTATAACTTAAACTCGATAAAGAAAAGATATGGCAACAAACAAGCCTCTCAAACCACTTTTGGAAAAGGAATAGTTGACAGGGACGAACTTCCTAGATTGGGCTAGGGCGGTGCAAATCGTCCTAAGGCACGAGGCTAGGGAGTAGGTGCTGACAACTCCTATTCTAGCTCCTCCTGCTGCACGTGCTACTGCAGCAGTCATCCAAGCTTATGAGAAGCATATTAAGGATGACAGAGAAGTGGCATGCATAATACTTGGAACAATGACTGCTGAATTACAAAAGCAGTTTATGGATCAGCGGGCTCGTCAAATGATGACCAATCTGACAACTATGTTCGAGGATCAGGCTCGTCAGGAGAGGTACTTGACCACCAAGGCATTAAGCAACACTATAATGCAACCTGGGACTTCCGTTAGCACGCATGTGCTAAAGATGAAGGGCTATATAGACAAGTTGGCGAGTCTCAACTCAGCTGTGTTGGAGACTACTGCAGTGGATATGATCCTCAGTTCACTCCACCCTTCTTTTGACTCATTCATCCTGAACTACAATATGCAGGGTCAAGATAGAACAGTCATGGAGTTGCATGGCCTGCTAAAGCAGGTTGAGCAGACTATGACTAAGAGTAAGAAGGTAGAGGTGAACGTGGTGAGCAGTGGTAAGGCTAATGGGCCCAAGAACAAGAAGGTGTTCAAGAACAAGGGTAGAAAGCCGGCTGGCAAAGGCAAGAAGAAATCCTTCAAGCCTCACCCATTAGACCTATCCCACGAGTGTGGTGAGAAGGGGCACTGGAAGAGTGCATGTCCTAAGCTAAGGGGAAATGTGAAGAACAAGCAAGCTGCTACATCTTCAGGTATTTACGTTGTTGAGATTAATCTCACTATTTCTTCATCTTGGGTTTTAGACACATGATGAGGTTCTCACATTTGTTCTAATGTCCAGGGGCTGAGAAATAGGAGGAAGCTGAGTTCAAGTAATGTGAATCTCCGTGTCGGAAATGGTGCCAGAGTGCAGGCATTAGATGTAGGAGATTATTACTTATGTTTGCCCACTGGGTTGGAACTTGTGTTAAGAAATATCTATTATGTGCATGCAATGCACAGGAATATTATTTCAGTTTCTTGTTTGGATGATTTGGGATTTTCATTTAATATTATGCATGGAACTTTTAGTATTTAATGTGGTAATATTTTATGTGGAACAGGCGTTCTTCAGAACGAGTTGTATGTTCTAGATTTATCAAATCAATCTCAAGTATACAATGTAAATAAAAGGATTAAGATAAGTGATTATAATAATCCGACGTATGTCTGGCATTGCCGTCTTGGGCAAATAAACAAGAGACGTATCACTGAACTCCACTCGAGTGGAATTTTAGGATCTTTTGATCTATCGGCTCTAGATACTTGTGAATCTTGTTTACGTGGCAAGATGACAAAAGCACCTTTCAAGAAGACTGGTGAAAGATCAACTGAGCTATTGGGGCTTATACATTCCGATGTATGTGGACCAATGAGCACACAAGCTAGACAAGGTTTTCAGTATTTCATTATTTTCACAGATGACTATAGCTGTTTCGGCTATGTGTATTTGATGAGACACAAATCTGAGACACTTCAAAATTTCAAGGATTTTAAGAATGAAGTTGAGAACTAGCTTGGTAAAAAGATTAAAACACTCCGATCTGATAGAGGGGGTGAGTATTTGAGCCAAGAGTTTGACGAATTCTTGAGTGAGTGTGGGATAGTATCCCAACTTACTCCTCCTGGTACACCTCAATGGAATGGGGTTTCAGAGAGGAGAAACAGGACCCTGTTAGACATGGTCCGCTCTATGATGAGTCAAGCTAATCTCCCTGTATCCTTTTGGGGATATACTTTAGAGACTGCTGCTTACATTCTAAACAATACACCCAGCAAGGCAGTTAAGGGAACACCATACGAGCTATGGAAGGGAAGGAAACCCTGTGTGTCCTTTATGAAGATCTGGGGCTGCGATGCTCATTTCAAGAAATTGATTAGTAGCAAACTAGAGTCCAGAACTGTCAAATGCCAGTTTGTAGGTTACCCTAAGGAAACTAAGGGCTACTACTTCTACAATCCATTAGAGAACAAAGTTTTTGTTGATCAAACTGGAGTCTTTTTGGAAAAGGATTTCATTTCCAAGAAAGACAGTGGGAGCAGTGTTGAAATTGGAGAAGTTCAAGAGCCACAAACTCCTGCAGCAACTGCTGAGGAAGCTGAGACAATTGTTGCTGATGTTCAGGTTAATGAACAGGTATAACATATTGTACGGGAACCTAGAAGGTCGGGTAGGTCACGTCAAGAGCCTGAGAGGTATGGATACCTGGTCACTCATGACAAAGAGATCATGGTTGTAAAACAAGATGATCCTAAGTCCTACAAGGAAGCTATTGAAGGACCACAATCAGCTCATTGGCGTGGAGCCATGGAGTTTGAAATGCAATCTATGTATGATAATGAGGTCTGGCGGTTGATCCCTTCCCTGGAGTCAAGGTTGTGGAGAGCATGTGGCTTTTCAAGCTGAAAGCTGACAACACCTTCAAGGGGCGTCTGGTTGAAAAGGGATTCAGGCAAATTCATGGAATTGACTATGATGAAACCTTCTCACCAGTAGCTATGCTCAAATCCATAAGGATATTACTTGCTATAGCGGCATGGTACGACTATGAGATATGGCAAATGGATGTCAAGACCGCTTTCTTGAATGGAGAGCTAGAGGAGGATGTCTATATGGCTCAACCTGAAGGTTTTGTGGATCTAGAATATCCTAACCGAATATGCAAGCTTCAAAAGTCCATTTATGGACTTAAGCAAGCATCTAGGTCTTGGAACAAGAAGTTCAATGAATCCATAAAGGAATTTGGTTTCATTTAGAACCTCGATGAGCCCTGTGTGTATCGTAAGAATAGTGGGAGCTCGTACACTTTCCTAGTGCTCTATGTCGATGACATTCTGTTGATAGGAGGCAACATTTCAGAGCTGCAAGCCACAAAGCAGTGCATGAATAAATGTTTTGCAATGAAGGACCTTGGAGAGGCTGAGACAATCTTGGGGATCAGAATCCACAGAGATAGGTCAAAACGCCTGCTAGGGTTATCTCACGTAAAGTACATAGACAAAATCCTTAAGAGGTTCAACATGTTCAACTCCAAGAAGGGATTCATCCCTATGGGACATGGTTTGAAACTGTCTAAGAAGGAGCATAGTCTTAAGACTGAGAAGGAGAGACGCAAGGTCTCTAAGTACCCTTATACTTCTGCTATATGGTCCATTATGTATGCTATGCTATGTACCAGGCCTGATGTTGCTTTTTCCATCAGTATGACTAGTCGTTTCCAGTCTTGCTTCGGCGAGGCCCACTAGAAGGCAGTCAAGGCAATTCTAAAGTACTTGAGACGTACTAGAGATCTTTTCTTGGTTTATGGTGGCGATGATGAGTTGGCTGTGTCCAGTTACACTGACTCAGGATTCCAGACTGATCAGGACGAACAACAATCCCAATCCGATTTTGTGTTCCTCTTGAATGGCGGTGCCATTAGTTGGAAGTCCACTAAACAACCAACTGTTGCAGATTCTACAGCGGAAGCTGAGTACATTGCTGCTTGTGAGGCTTCTAAGGAAGCAGTCTGGATGAGGAAATTCATTTCTGATCTTGGAGTAGTACCTTCTGTCCAGGGTTCAGTTGTGCTTTTCTATGACAATAATGGGGCCATGATACAAGCTAAGGAGCCCCAGTCTACAAAGAAGAATCAGCATGTACTCAGGAAGTTTCACCTTATTCGGGAGATTATCCAAAGAGGTGATGTTAGACTACAAAGAGTAGACACATATAACAATGTTGCTAATTCGATGACGAAGGCTCTTGATGAACGCAAGAACAATGCTCATGCTAGATATATAGGGATTAGGGCTATGCCTGCTTGGACCTAGGTCAAGTGGGAGATTGTTGGTGTACCCTAGTTCTAGGCATAGTTATTTGTTATTGTATTGTACTTTTGTTGATTGTACTATACATTTATTTTATGGAATAAAAAGACATTAATTCATTCAGTTAATATATCTTGTATTATATATATTGTATGAAGTATCCATTGATTGTATATCATAAATAACCAGAATTCAGTTCTACTCATGGGAATGAATAGAACGCAAAGCTTTTACGAATAAGATATGTACACGTGTACATGATATGTTTGTAGGTACGTGTGACCAATTCGGGACTTGGTCGATCCGCTTTAGAAGGCACATGGTAGGAGTGTCATTGACCTTCTATCAATGTAGATCTCTTTTATCTGTCGACCTGATTTCAATATAGTATTGAATGAGGAATCTGATTAGATTTGACATACGCCTAACAAGTCTGTAAAAGGATGCCAAATACGGGTATGATTGGTCTAGTCAGTGAACTTATTCATACTGATAGTTGAAGTGAAGGGATTACCACTCACTCCATAAGTGAGATGATATAATTAGGCCACTCGATAAGTTAAACTGAGAAATGTGTGGCCACACTCAGATAAGCTGGTTACTTATCTGTTCTTCAGTTAACTCTAGATCGTGAAATATCTCAAGCTGTAGAGGATGACTTCCACCATGCCTCATGCTTGAGAATTCTACAGGGTATCTATCTGTGTGAGATGGACTAACACTGTAATCAATTAGTGACTGATATGGTCTAGGTAACTCTCTATCAGTCGTGTAGCTAATTGATTATGGCCCACAGGATCGTGCACACTAGACACTGAGACTTGTACTCGGAGAACTAATACATGTAGTGTATTTATGATGAACTAATTATTAGTTGTTAACTAATAATGGTAATTGATTAATTGTTCTGATTGGAACAAGTTAATTGATTGTTTGGAGGGATTAATTATTCAATCGGGTTAATTAATTAAGCGATTGATTAATTAGATTTTCTTTAGGGGTTAGTGTGTGATTAATTATAACCTAATTGATGTTAATTGAATCTATTGTATTCTATTGTGGTACAATCAGATTAATTAAATTAATACAGGTGCTAAAACTGTAATTAGTCGACACACTATAAATTAATCCTAATCGATTGAAACCCTAGACTTCAAAAGACAACTCTACGGATAGTGAGCTTGAGGAAGATTTCGGAGGATCTTTGTTCCTAACCTTTGACGGGCGCCAAGATCCTAAAATACAATTAGGGACCTTCATGAGAATGATGCGGCACTCAGGTCAGACTACCGACGCGGAATACTACAATCAGTTCCCGTGTGGTTTAGAAGGACAAGCAAAGAAATGGTACTACCAAGTTCCCCACAGCATTCCTCGGGATAGGGGAAGATTGATCCTGGCTTTTTTAACAAATTTCGTAGCCGATGTAGATAGAAGAGTTTCTTGGAAAGATCTCGTCTTACTCCAGCAACAAGTAGGGGAAGAATACCACGACTACCTAGAATACAGATGGCTGTGCATGGTGGGATTAGCTCGCGAGACACTGTGACAGAAGGAGCAAATAAGTTGTCTTGTGCGCAATATACACCCTCACATTTGAAGGGTAGCACGACACTATGATTTCCAAGATTATGATGAGTTGAGTCGGTTGGTGAGTCGAATGGAATTATGGATCGATCCCGTAGAGGAAGACCAGAAGTACATGGAATCCGAAAATTGGATACATCTTGTCGGACCTTTCAAACCCCGAGAGACCATAGAATGGAGAAATCTGAAGAACTTGGAACAAAGGAAAGGGGAATCATTCGAGGATTACTTCTTACTCAGATGGGCCAAGGCTCCTGACTAACTATCGAAAAGATACAACATGAAAGTCTTGGTCTCCTGCGTAGCAAAGAGCTTGTTACCTCATCTATGAGCAATCGCATAATACCAAGACTTTGATTCATTCCTGGATCTTGGAAATTTAGTACGGAGAATAGAGCAACGCCCAATCACCAAGAATGAGTAGACAGATGGAGATGGTTGAATCTAGCGGGAAAAGAAGGACTGAAACTGGAACGATACAGGAAGCTGAATGGCTGGGGCAGGCGAGCATGACGAAAGGGTTAGAAGACGTACGTAGAGACATTCGGGAGATTAAGGAAGAAATCAAGAACATGAGGTAAGAGAGTACACGATCCATACTCTCTCCAACTAACTTCGTACCTCCTAGGGGGAGAATCGACACTTTATTCGCAAGGCTGGTGGAAGACGGAAGAATGCACCCAATTAGAGAATCTCGGCTCCAAGATCCTCCTCCGATTTTGCTATCCGGAAGACGAATATGGTCAAACTTTTGCGAATATCACCAGTACTTTGGTCATAATACTGAAGTACGTGAGGTCTTAAAATGGGAAATGGCTCGTGTGATAGGAAGGAATGTACAATAAGTTGTGATGAATAATGATTATTTCCACTTATGATTTGCAAAATGTTAGTGTTACTCATTATTAAATTATTACTTGTTTCCTACAAAAACCAGATATCAGAAAAAAGGGTCGTATGAGAAACTCAGATCCACAAGAAACGTCCCTCGAAGTACCTAATTTCCTTGATCCACCCTCATGTTAAGAGACCAAAAAGCCCACCCCAAACTCATTTTCTGTCACCAATACCCAAAGCCGGAGTCGTTAAGGAAAACCCGTGCAACACACAAATCAAAATGCGAAGATTTGCCTAAACGACAAAAAATCCATAAATAACGACAAGATTGCAAACAACCAAATCAAGCACACCCCACGCACCCTAAGTGAGCCTACCCGAACATGATCACATAAAAAAAATAAAATAAAAAAATAAAATAATATATGTTTGACATCCTGATCGAACGAGAAGAACAAAGGGGAAAACACACACGAAGTTTGCAGTAGTTTAACCAAACACACTTCACATATCTTAAAAAGCCTTAAACCAAACCTATGACAAGAATCCCGTACAATTCCTATCGCCCCGCACCTACGAGTAATAGAAATAACGTTTTACAATAGCGTCTTGCAAATTGTAAGAAGAAAAGATCAAAGCAACTGAAAGTACAAATGGTATCACTCGCGACTCCTTTTTGAAGGCCCTGCCTGGTCAGATAAGCCCGAGTTAGCATCCTGATCTCCCTGCTCGATGAGGCCCTATGAAACGAATTCCGCCACCCAACATAATCATTGGAAGTGGAAGTGATAGGGGCATCAATGTTGGGAATGACTCGGAGAAATCTGCACGGCCACAGTTGTCTTAAGCGATTTAGCATTCGGTGATCAAATGTGCCCCCACGGAATGTGTGAAGAAAGTCAAAAGGAATGTCCTGATGAAGACCCATTTGACGCCGTAGTAAGGACGACATGTAGAAATAACTCTCCTGGAGGCCACAAACGGGGACGCACCCAGACATCAATGTACCCGTATAGGATAAGATACACCACCAAGAACCGGTCCAACGTATGTTGTTTGAATCATGCCTTGAGAACCATCGCAGCCACCAATCAAAACTATGAGAGGATGCCATCCCAAAGAATACATGTCACCTCTGACCCCAATGCCGAGGATGATACCTCCTTAAACCTAGAGGAGGGACCACGAGCGCAAGTTTCTCCATCAACCAAAGTTGGAACTGTTGGCCCAAATTATGACTATATAAAGACTAGAGGGGGGGGGGGTGAATAGGATTTATTGCCTTTAAAAACTATTATTTTCTCTTTTAAAATATTTGCCTATTAACTAATCAACTTTAAAAAGGTTTTGCGGAATAAAAGATTGATTAGATGATAAGAGAAAATAAACAAGTTTAAACACGATTTAATCACAAGCAATTATAGATAAAGCTTAAAGCAAAGCAAGTGATTAAAAGACAATAATAAAGAGAGTAGGGATAGAAGGATTAGACGCAGAGCATTTATCCAGGTTCGGTCTCCTTGTGAGCCTAGTCCTGTCCCCGAGAGCACCTCTCGAGATTTTCCACTAATGATTTCTTTAAGGGCAGAAATCAAGCCGGTAGAGTAGTTCTCACAATCCGAGACACTACTAGAGCTGAACACCTCTCCCAGTATTCACTCCCTCAAACTTCCAAGTGTTTGAGCAACTCTCCCTTAGTTTTTCTCAAGCTAAACTAAGAAACTTATGGCACTTTTACAGGCTAAGTGATAACCTCCTAAGCTTGCGGGTGCTTAAGAACCTATTTGTTTTTCAAGGCTAAACAAAAACCTCTCTTACACTTTTAAAGGGATCTAGTGTAAAACCCAAGATTAAACCCCACCGTTTAATCTTTTACAATGATTTGAATGAAAAGAATAACACTCAAACTCTCGTTGTAAAGTTGAAGGAAAAATGTAATCAAAGCTCGCTTGAATATCTCGTGTGAAAAGCTTTGAATCTCGGTTTTGTTTTCCTTACTTCAACCTTTGCTCCTCTTCTCCTTTTATAGCCGAAATCTTGAAGAGAGATGGAAGGAGGAGCCAAAATGTGTCCCATCAAATCCAAGATAAGAATTCTTTACTTAGTAGTTTTTAGGATAAGATAAGATTTGTGTAAGATGATAAGATTTGTGTAAGGAATCATATCAAAGTACAACAAAGCCATCACATCCAAATCTCTCATCCGAAATCTTGTGGTGGTGGAGGATTTGATGAGTTGTCTTTGATAAGACACTTGTCTTGGTGATGAAGAAACGATCTTGGCCGTTGGATGGTGAGATGACATAAAGTGTGATTGAATCCTAGCCCTTCATTTGATCTTTCCTTTAATCACCATTAACCTTATGCTATTAACATCATCTAAGCATGTATGTCATATACGTGTATACTACATTCATACACATGCATTCATCATCATTAACATGGCAACACATAAGTATGATCGATGATGAAATCAATAGATGATGACATAACATAGTTTTGCATGTATAATGACATCTTTGACCATGGCATAGCTTATGATATACATTTTAATCATGTTTAAGTTCATATCATAAAACCTTAAGAAGATAGCATGGCGAGATGTCATGTGATCACATATAAAACCATAATCCATAGGATAAAAAGACGTATTTGATCATGGCATATAGTTTTAGTTTATGGCATAAATATCATCTCTTAAAACATATATTCATGTGAGCATATGATATTTAAACCCATATAGATGTGATCATGATATGCATACATACATACTTTAATCATATACTTTAATAAAGTAACTCTAGTTGAGATGATAATACTTAGTTAAGCATTTCTAGAGTTAAATACTTTCTTAGCACATGAAGTATATAATAAAGTTATTTTGTCACAAGTATATATATTTATATATATAATGCATGATATAAAAACCATATATATTTAATCAAGTAATCAAAATCAATTTAGAGTGAAATAACAGGAACAGTAACGGACTACCTCTCGACAGAAGAGAACCTTCCGGCACGTCAGATGAGAAGCTCAGAAACATTTCAGCCAACAAGAAGGGACCAGGGTTCGCCCTGCGATATACCTCATTCACGATGCTAACTAGACGACAATCACACGAAGGCAATTCTCCGATAATGAGAAAACGCATATACATTAGAAGAGAAAGGGAAAAGGCCCAAGGATGGCTACCAACCTCAGATTCCTCAAGGATTTCTCGGACAACCAAAGTAGGTATATGAGAGAAAGGCCCCTCGGCATCGAGTAGTTCCATTGAGAAATTGCCGGACACTTGGAAGAGTGCCGATAATTGAATAAGAGTCAAGGGCTCACTATATGGCAGGGCCAAAGGGACGCCAGGGTCAACGGAGAGACCCAGAATTATGCATAATTATTCCGACAAAGGGCAAAGGTCGCCATCAACGAAGCGGAAAGTGTTATCCCGAGAATCCCAAAAGCCCAGAGCCGCCCGAAGAAACTCCGGATTCACTGGTTGGCTACGATAAAATTGCAATTTGGCAATGTCGTAAGGTCTTAAAACACTCCACAAAGAGGTTGTCAATGATTGCAAAGGGCTAAAAAAAAAAGGTCAAACAAAAAGGAGCTCATTAGTACGCAATAAAACATAAATCCAATACAGATTCTCGAAAAATGTCAAAAAGTGGCCTTGTTGGCCCTAACAAGATCAGAATCACCTAGAGGGGGGGGGGGTGAATAGGTGTCAAATTCGGAAACTGAAAAACTTAGAGTTTTTAGAGAAACTCAATTTTCAGAGTCAAATTTCCTCAGAGTCAGAGGCAAGCTTAATGAAGCAGCCTCTAAGGGAAATTCTGCCTTTTAGCAGATTTTGCCTCAAAGCAACAAAAGTTGTGTTAACCAGAACTTCTGGACAGTCTTCTGAATAAAGACAAAATTCTCAGAGCTTGTTGTTGTTCTGGTGGAAATCCTTTAACTCTTTCTAGGCTAGTCAGAACTAAGTGAGAAACTAGCATAAGTTATGTTGATGTAAAGGAGCTTCTGAACTTGCCATAAAAGTTCTGAACAATGGATTTAAAATCTCTGCTGACTGCGATCATAGGGGACAAGACGTAGTCACAGGACTTCTGTGGCGAACCTGTAATCAAACTGTTCATCAGGACCTCCTGAATATCTTTCTCCCTTCCTTAACTTGTTATTTTGCTTATGTGTACTTGTTGTGGATTTAGTGCTGAAACGTATTTACTCTTTATCTCATTGTCTTTGTTCAGAAGACTGTCCAGAAGTTCTCTAACTCAGAACTTCTGTTGCTAAAAAGCAGTTAATTGCGAGAAGGCAAAATTTTCCTCAGAGGCTGCTTCATTAAGCTCGCTTCTGACTGATGAACCCTAAGTGTTTTGATTATGTCCAAACGTTTCAGAAGATGAAAATTAAAATTTCCTTACATACGGTTTAATTCTGACTAATAATTTTTTCCCTTGAGTTTGTATGTAAGTTACTCAGCAGGTGCTGAATGAAATAATTCTGGATTGTCTGCAAGACTCAGAAGTTTCGAAAGCTGAAGACAGTGTTTCATTGATCAGAAGCTGGATACTCCGCTCCGATGCTATGAAGTCTGTTAAAGCTCTTCTCAGAGGTTCCTTGCAATCAGAAGTTTCTACCAATTCGATCAGAAGCCTAGACAAATGAAATTAGCTATCAGAAGCTAAGTCACGGGTTTCGTTAGCATTCAATGCTCTGACAATTGCATTTAATGCAAGGCGCCAAAAGTTCAAAAAGCTGTTTTGAAGGAGCGCGCCTGTCTACTCAAAGCGAAACCAGAATTTCCTTGTCTACCCTTTGTTGATCCAATTGAAGAATGTTTCCAGTCAACCTTATCTTCAACTTCAAATCACTTACCGGATTTAGTTAAAGAACAAGGTTAACGGAATCAAAGTGTTTGAAGACCGCTTGAAGACTTGACAAATTAACGGCTACAACAACTGATGTCATCTCCTTGAAGATTCAAATTCACCAACGGTCATCTTCATCCACTATAAATAGTAGCCAAGCTCCACTACATCATCCACGCGTGATTTATTGAGCAAAATCTCAACGCATTGTTTCAACAAGAAAAACAGAGCACCATTTTCCATTCTCAATCTTTCTTAGCATAGCCTTAGTTAAAGTGAGAGAGTGAAGAAAAACAAGTTCATAATAGGAATCTTGTAAACTGATATCGTTTGTGATATTCAGTTAGATTTAAAGAGAGAAATCTAGTTGAGATTGGAGTTGGGTGAGAAATCCAGAAAACAGAGTGTTGTTGTTCTGGTGGAAATCCTTTAACTCTTCTTAGGCTAGTCAGAACTAAGTGAGAAATTAGCTTAAGTTCTGTTGATGTAAAGGAGCTTCTGAACTTGCCATAAAAGTTCTGAATAGTAGATTTAAAATCTCTGTTGGCTGCGACCACAGGGGACAAGACGTAGTCACAGGACTTCTGTGGCGAACTTGGATAAATTGAACTGTTCATCAGGACCTCCTGAATCTCTTTCTCCCTTCCTTATACTTGTTAATTTGCTTCTGTGTACTTGCTTATATTTAGTGCTGAAACAGACTTTACTCTTTTTATCATTGTCTTTGTTCAGAAGACTGTCCAGAAGATACCTTACTCAGAGCTTCTGTTGCTGAAAGCAGTAAAACTGCACGTAGGCAGAATTTCCCTCAGAAGCTGCTTCTGTAAGCTTGCCTCTGACTCTGAGGAAATTTGACTCTGAAAGTTAAGTTTCTTGAAAAACTTAGAACTTTTCAGTTTTCAACTTAGACACCTATTCACCCCCCTCTAAGTGATTCTGTTCTTGTTAGGACCAACAAGTGGTATCAGAGCGAAGGTCACTTCGTATATTTACTAAAGATCTAACAATCTAAGTGTAAGATCCTATCAGAATCAATAGAGATGGCTAGTAGACACCAGCCTGAGAATTCTTCTCACTTCATAGTTCCAGAAGGTTCTTCTACAACTAGACCTCCATTATTTAATGGCAACAACTACTCATACTGGAAGAAAAGGATGATGTACTTCATCCAAGCTCAGAACATGAGTGCTTGGTATGTCATCACTGATGGTGATTTCATTCATACCAGAATGGAACCAGGTTTAGGGAATGTTGTTATTCCTTCGAGAGAATACACAGATGACATTCTGAAAAAACTCTAGATTGATAAAGAATCTATTTCAGATATGAACTCTAGATTCACCAAGATAGTCAATGACTTAAAGAGTTTAGGAAAAGACATTGAAGAATCTGAACGAGTGAAGAAGATTGTCAGAAGCTTACCAAGGTCGTGGCAAGCCAAGAAGACTGCTATTGAAGAAGTTCAGGATTTGAGCTATTACTTGTATGATGAGCTCATTGGGTCTCTAATTACTCATGAGATGTCATTAAAAAATCATGACCTGAGAGAAAGGTCAGAAGGAAAAAGACAAGTAGTCCTGAAGGCAGAATCTTCTGAAGAATCATCCGAAGATGAGGAATTGGCTATGCTGACCAAGAAGTTTAAGAGAGCCTTTAGAAAAGGCAGAGGTGCAAACTACAAAAAGCCATTCAGAAGTTTTGACAAGAAAACTCCTGATTTTGGTGATAAATCCAAGAGAGATCCAAACAAGCCCATTGTGTGCTATGGATGTCAGCAACCAGGACACATCAAGCCTAATTGTCCTGAGCTGAAAAAGGATAAGAAGAAGTTCAAGAAAGCTATGCTGGCTGCTTGGTCAGACTCTGAGACCAGCAGTGATCCTGAAGAAAAGGAAGAGCAAGCTCAGATATGTTTCATGGCTATTGATGAGCCATCCTCTGAAGATACTGCAAGAGAAACTTCCGCACCTCCTGAAGCTTCATATGATTCCGAGGTAAACATATCTTCTGAACAAAATATCTTTGATTCTCTTGAAGAACTATATAGCATGTTCAAGTATCTGAAAAGAAAGTTGGACAAAAGCGAGGCTGACAAATTTCTTAGGTTTACTCAAGTTTATGCTGATATAAAAATATTAGAAAATAAACTAAGTAAACAATTCAGTTCTCCTTCTGATGACTTAAAAGTCAAAGGTAAGGAAAAACTGCCTCTGAGGAATGATAAACCTCAGAAGAAGAAATCTGTTACTCCCTCTTTTCTGAAAGAAATCTCTTCTCCTCCTGAAGTGGGAACCTCTAAGAGTGCTTCTGCCTCTGAAGATGTAGTACCTTCCCAGAAGAAGAAGAAGATTGCTCCTAAGAAGCAAAGGGAAAGATCCAAGAATCCTCCTTCTTGCAAATTGTGTAAGAAAGATGGACATTGGTTAAAAGATTGCAAGTACCATATCAAGAATCTCTTGCAATCTGAAATATCAGAAAAACCTGTAGAAGTTAAATCTAACTCTGAAGGACCCAATAAGGATTGGGTACCTGTCACTAATTGATTGTGATGCAGGTGGCTCTGAGTGCTCCATCAATGTCAAAGCTGTGGTACATTGACAGTGGGTGCTCAAGGCATATGACAGGTGATGAAAAAGCATTCATCACATTTGATCCTAAAAGAGGTGGAAAAGTCAGCTTTGGAGATGCTCAGAAATGAAGGATACTTGGTTCTGGATCCATAGGAACTAATCCTCCGATCGAAGATGTCTCCCTAGTCAGAGGCCTGAAGTTCAATCTCCTGAGTGTTGCACAACTGTGTGATAAAGGTAGAGATGTTGTCTTCAGCTCCTCTGGATGTAAAATCTTGGACAATAAGTCAAGGGAATCTTTGCAAAAATATATGCTTGATGTCTAAAGAGGATACATCCTGGCTCTGGCATAGAAGACTTGCTCATGTGAGCATGGACCTTCTGGCCAAAGTAGCTAGATATCAATTGGTTGAGGGTCTGCCTGAAATTAGTTTTAAAAAGAATCATCTATGCACTGCTTGTCAATCTGGTAAACAATCCAGAAGCTCTTTTAAAACGAAGAAAATCATTTCAACTAAAAGACCTTTAGAATTACTTCATATGGACCTTTTTGGCCCTGTTCAACCAATGAGCATGGGTGGAAAGAAGTATGCCTTTGTCATAGCAGATGACTATTCAAGATTCACTTGGGTTATCTTGATGTCTAGCAAAGATGAGTCACTTGGATGTTTCTCAGTTCTGATAAAGAAACTTGAGAATGAAAGGAATGAAAAGGTTGTTCATATCAGAAGTGATAATGGTGGAGAATTCAAAAACTTTATGTTTGAAGAATTCTGTGAAACCAAGGGCATTGATCATAACTTTTCTGCTCCCAGAACTCCTCAACAAAATGGGGTAGTTGAAAGGAAGAATAGAACTCTGGTTGAAATCGCCAGGACTATGATCAATGGAAGAAGACTTCCAAAGTACTTTTGGGGAGAAGCTGTTAACACAGCTTGCTATGTTCTGAATAGAGTGCTAATCAGAAGCATTCTGAACAAGACCCCTTATGAACTCTGGAAAGGTCGAAAGCCTAAAATAGGTTATTTCAGAACCTTTGGTTGTAAGTGTTATG
The DNA here is from genome assembly GCA_028411795.1 of Euphorbia peplus. NCBI lineage: Eukaryota > Viridiplantae > Streptophyta > Magnoliopsida > Malpighiales > Euphorbiaceae > Euphorbia > Euphorbia peplus. The sequence goes on along the minus strand of CP110841.1, from coordinate 9,997,431 downwards.
TTTTGAATACAAAATAATATCTTTCAAAGTTTGATTCAAAGGCAGATGAGACCATTTTTCTTGGTTACTCAACACATAGTAAAGCATATAGGGTTTTTAATAAGAGGACTCAAACTTTAGATGAATATGTTCATGTAAAGTTTGATGAGACTAACCCTGCAGATAGTAGAGCTCCTGAACAAGAGGTAGTTCAAGCTTCTGAAGAATCACCTCCTCTTGTAGTAGTAGATGTTTCTGCCAGAGCTGCTGAAGTGGCTCCTCCTGTTGCTGAACAAGCTCAAGAAGAGAATTCTACTCCAGAAGTCAACTTCCCTCCAGAAGATGCTCCTATATATGATTCAACAAATGATGAACAAGTTTCAGAAGATACATTGGATGTACCAAGAGAAGTTAGAGCTCATAGGAATCATTCCTTAGAGAATGTCATTGACTCTGTTCACAATCCTGTCATGACCAGAGCTCAGCTCAGAAGATACATGGGGAATGTGGCTTTTGTGTAACTTCTTGAACCCAAGGACTTCTATGAAGCTGCAGATGATGATTCTTGGTTAATGGCAATGCAAGAAGAACTTGACCAGTTTAAAAGGTCAGAAGTTTGGAACTAGATGGGTTCTGAAAAACAAACTTGATGAATTTGGAAATATTGTGAGGAACAAGGCAAGACTTGTTGCTCAAGGTTAAAGTCAGCAAGAAGGCATAGATTATGGTGAAACTTTTGCTCTTGTTGCAAGATTAGAAGCCATTAGAATCTTATGTGCTTTTGCATCATACAAAGGATTTAAGCTCTTTCAAATGGATGTGAAAAGTGCATTCTTGAATGGTTACATTGATGAGGAAGTTTATGTATCTCAACCTCCTGGTTTTGAAGATCCTAAGTTTCCTGATCATGTGTACAAGCTAAAGAAAGCCTTGTATGGACTGAAACAAGCTCCCAGAGCTTGGTATGAGAGACTGACAAAGTTCCTTCTGTCTAAGGGATTTGTCAGAGGCTGTGTTGATACAACTCTGTTCACTCTGAAGAAGAACAAGGATATCCTTTTAGCTCAGGTATATGTTGATGATATTATATTTGGTGCTACTAATGAATCTTTGTGCAGAGAGTTCAGTGACCACATGAAGGCTGAGTTTGAAATGTCTATGATGGGAGAATTAACCTTCTTCTTAGGACTTCAGATCAAGCAAAGTAATGATGGTGTTTTTATCAATCAAGCTAAGTACACTAGAGAAGTGCTGAAGAAATTCGGCATGATGGATTCTAATGCTGTTGATATTCCAATGGATGTCAGCAAAGACATTGATGATGAAGAGAAAGCTGGTAAACCTGTAGATATAAAAACCTACAGAGGTATGATTGGTTCTCTTTTATACCTAACCGCCAGCAGGCCAGATATACATTTTGCTGTGTGTTTTTGTGCTAGATATCAGTCTAAACCAAGAGAGATTCATGATGTTGCTGTCAAAAGAATTCTCAGATATCTTAAAGGCACACCAGAAGCTGGTTTGTGGTATCCTTGTAGTTCTGATTTTACTCCTATAGGATACACAAACTCTGACTATGGTAGGGATAAATTGAAGAGGGTCAGCACTTCTGGTGGATGTCATTTTCTGGGGGAGTGCCTAGTCTCCTGGCATAGCAAGAAACAAACCTCTGTGGCTCTCTCAACTGCTGAAGCTGAGTATGTTGCTGCTGGAAGTTGTGTTTCTCAGATGCTCTGGATTAAGCAACAAATTGCTGACTATGGAGTCATCCCTGGAACAATAACAATCTACTGTGATAACAAAAGTGCAATTGATCTTTCAAAGAATCCTATTCAGCACAGCAGGATGAAGCATGTTCATATTAGGCATCACTTTCTGAGAGATCATGTTCTGAAGAAGGATATTATCATCACTCATGTTCCCTCTGAAGAAAATCTTGCTGATATGTTTACTAAGCCTCTGGCTGGTACTCCTTTCAGCAGCTTACGAGAAGGCATTGGTATGACTTATCCACTTCAGTAACTTAGTTTTTATTATACTTTCTTCTATCTTAAATGTTAATAACTTAAGATAATTAAGTATGATAGAATCTAATCATGATTTTGACTTTAAGCATGCGTACATTTACTGCTTATTACGGCGTTGTTCTGGTGTTTAACGGTTATCTGTTCCCTTTCAAACGGTGTGTATTTACTTTTTGAATTAGAACAGTTGCGTTTTTGGATATAAATAAGGGTATTCCATACTTAGAAAACTTTCACTTGCATTTTCATTGCTCTTAGATTTCCCATAGCCATTTCTCTGTGTTTTCTTCTCTCTCAAACACTTAACCAAATTTCTTTAAAACTCCTTAAATGGCTCAAGATCATCCCATTGAAATCATTGTCACTCAAATCTTCGATACCGATAAAAAGAAGAAAGTTAGCGAATCTAGGGATTTCACTACTAGGTTCCTAGATGATGAAGTCAAATCCACTGAACCCATCTCCAAATGGCTAAGTGCTCAAAATTGGAACTCGTTCATCTCCTTGGATGAGTTCATCTATCCTAAGTTAGTCACTGAGTTCTATCAGAACCTCCATTTCTTTTCTAATGAGGAGGATGTTATTCACTCGGAAGTTGGAGAAGTTGAGATTGAGGTCAGCAGGGCTTCTATCTCTCAAGCTATTGGTATCGATGACGAGGGAATCATCATTGGAGATGATGGTTCTGCTGAAGGTTTTAATGAAGCCAACTGGGCTAGGCCAGATCTAAGTGCCAAGGAAACCTATGCCACCTGGCTCACTCAGCACCAGAGGTGGGCACACTACTTGACCACTAATGTGTTCCTTCCGAAGGCTGGAGGAGTTAATGGTGTTTCCAACCGGGAACGGGTTTTCATGTGGCATCTGGTAAACGAAAAGAAGATCAATCTTCCTGCCATGCTGATTCGGCAGATGAAAAATGTGTCTGTGGTTAGTGCACTTGCTTATGGTTCACTTCTGACTAGGTTGTTTGAAGCAGCCTCTGTGGTTGTTTCCGGAGAAGGTGTAACCAGCAGGAGTACGTTTCTGAAGATGCATACCCTTCGGAATCTTTCCTTTGGTATGATTCCAAAGAAGAAGGAGAATGCTTCCTCTGTAAGCATTGCTCAGAAGGAGATTGTTGAAGCTTCTGTGCAGAAAGGAAAGAATGCTGCCAAGAAGGGCAAGGGAAAGAAAGGATCAAGTAAGTTGGTCCTGACTGTTGAGAAGGTGGTTGTCTCAGAACCTCTTCCTACTATGGTTCAAACAAAAATTAGTGTTGAACCTTCTGGGAAGATCGTTGCTGAGAAGCCAAAGGATGCTTCTGAGAAAGAAGCTCAGGAAGCTGAGGATGCACGTCTTGCTGAAAGAGAGAAGGCTGCTGAAGCTGAGAAGATTGCAAGAGTTGTAGCTCTTGCTGATGTGAAAAGGAAGAAGAAGGAAGCTGAAGATAAGTTAGCAGCTGAGCGTGAAATTGCAGCAAAAGCTAAGGCTGATGCTAGAATTGCTGAATGCGCTGCTGAAGAAGTTGGGAATGTAGCGTTCTCAGGAAATGTTGAGGCTACGGAAGAAGAAGAGGATTCTGAAGATATTCCTCTCTCCAGAAGACTCCCCAAGAAGAAGATGTCAGCAAATAGAAGGTCTCTGATAAAAAAGGACTTCTATATTGCTCCGAGTACTGAACAGGATGAATCAATTCCTGAAAAAGAGGACTTGGTTGATGACGAAGACATGATGGATATGTCTGCTGAAAAGGATGATGATGCTCCTATTGTTGAAGAACTGTCAGAAGATAGTGATCAAGAACCTGATGCTATCATTCAGGACGCCATGAAGTTTGCTGAAAACATCAACACTGATGATTTTCTAGATAATGTTCTTCTGGGCCAAGGGAGAAACCCTGGTGAAAGAGATGCCACTGAAACCTTGTTCAGAATGGCTCATGTGTTTGCTGAACCTATTTCCACATTTGATCCATGATGAACCCTAAGTGTTTTGGTTATGTCCAAACGTTTCAGAAGATGAAAATGAAAATTAACTTGTATACTTTTCGATGTTGACTAACAATTTTCGTTAAGTTATTATGAGTTTTTCTCAGCAGATGCTGAATGAAGAATTCCTGCTTGCCTATTTTAACTCAGAAGATTAAAAAGCTGGAGACTGAAGCACTTTCTCAGAAGCTGGATGGACCGCTCTGAAGTGTTGATTGTCTGCCTAAAGCTTTTATCAGAAGTTCTCTTTTGCAAACAGAAGACTAAGGTTGTTTTAGTTCAGAAGCGCTAAGAAGAAAAACGAACATCAGAAGTTCGTTATCACGGGTTTGGTTAAGCATTTAATGCTTTGTCAGTTGCATTTAATGCAAGGCGCCAAAAGTTCAAAAAGCTGTTTGAAGGACGCGCCTGTTCACAACAAACAAAACCTGCTCTCTTACCGTTTCCCTCTAAATCAATCTTCAAGATCAGTCAACTCCATCACCTTTATCTTAATCCCATACCGGATTAGGTTAAAGTACAAAGTTGACAGAGTTGAGTGTTTTGAGACCGTTTGAAGAAGTTGACAAGATTAACGGCTACTTTCATCCTTGTCATCCTTGAAGATTCAAATATCCTCAACGGTTATCTACTCAACACTATAAATAGTAGCAAAGCTCCACTGCATCAACTGGGTGTGTGATCATAGAGCAAAAATCTCAACGCACTGTTATTCAAGAAAACAGAGCACACTTTCCATTCTCAATCTTTTCTTAGCTTAGCCTTTGTAATTGTGAGAGAGTGAAGAAAAACAAGTTCATAATAGAAATCTTGTAAACTGAGATCGGTTGTGATCTTCAGTTAGATTTAAAAAAGAGAAATCTAGTTGAGATTTGAGTTGGGTGAGAAATCCAGAAAACAGAGTATTGTTGTTCTGGTGAAAATCCTTTAACTCATTTTAGGCTAGTCAGAACTAAGTGAGAAATTAGCTTAAGTTCTGTTGATGTAAAGGAGCTTCTGAACTTGCCATAAAAGTTCTGAATAGTGGATTTATAAAATCTCTGGAGGCTGCGACCTCAGAGGACAAGACGTAGTCACAGGAATTCTGTGGCGAACTTGGATAAATTGAACTGTTCATCAGGACCTCCTGAATCTCTTTCTCCCTTCTTTATACTTGTTAATTGCTTCTGTGAACTTGTATCATATTTAGTGCTGAAACAGATTTTCTCTTAAAATCACAAGTCTGTGTTCAGAAGACTGTCCAGAAGTTCTTTACTCAGAACTTCTGTAGCTGAAAAGACAGAACCTGTCTTAAAGCAGATTATCCCTCAGAGGCTACTTCAATAAGCTTGCCTCTGACTCTGAGGATTATTGACTCTGAAAATTGAGTTTTCATTAAATCCTTGAAAATATCAGTTTTCGTTTGAAACACCTATTCACCCCCCTCTAGGTGATTCTGATCTTGTTAGGACCAACAAGTGGTATCAGAGCGAAGGTCACTTCGTATATTTACTAAAGATCTAACAATCTAAGTGTAAGATCCTATCAGAATCGATAGAGATGGCTAGTAGACACCAGCCTGAGAATTCTTCTCACTTCATTGTCCCAGAGGGATCCTCTACAACTAGACCTCCATTATTTAATGGTGACAATTACTCCTACTGGAAAAAGAGAATGATGTACTTCATTCAAGCTCAGAACATGAGTGCTTGGTTTGTCATCACAGATGGAGATTTCATTCCTACCAGAATGGAACCAGGTCTAGGGAATGTTATTATCCCTCAGAGAGAATATTCAGATGAAATTCTGAAAAAGCTCCAAACAAATGCTTCAGCAATAAATATGCTGCATTGTGCACTTACAGCCACTGAATATAACAAAGTTTCCTCGTGTGAAACTGCACAGGATATATGGAACAAGCTGGAAGTCACATATGAAGGAACAGGAAAAGTGAAGCAGTCCAAAGTCAACCAACTCATGAGAGAATATGAGTTATTTGAAATGCTTGACAAAGAATCTATTTCAGAAATGAATTCTAGATTCACCAAGATAGTCAATGACTTAAAGAGTTTGGGCAGAGACATTGAAGAGTCTGAAAGAGTAAAGAAGATTGTCAGAAGCTTACCAAGGTCTTGGCAAGCCAAGAAGACTGCCATTGAAGAAGTTCAGGACTTGAGCTTTTATTTGTATGATGAACTCATTGGGTCTCTAATCACCCATGAGATGTCACTAAAAAATCATGACCTAAGAGAAAGGTCAGAAGGAAAGAGACAAGTAGTCCTGAAGGCAGAGTCTTCTGAAGAATCATCAGAAGATGAAGAATTGGCCATGCTGACCAGAAAGTTCAAAAGAGCCTTTAGAAAAGGCAAAGGTGGAAACTACAAGAAGCCATTCAGAAGTTTTGAGAAGAAGACTTCTGACTTCGGTGAAAAGTTCAAGAGAGATCCAAACAAGCCCATTGTGTGCTATGGATGTCAGCAACCTGGGCACATTAAGCCTAACTGCCCAGAGATGAAGAAAGATAAGAAAAAGTTCAAGAAAGCTATGCTGGCTGCTTGGTCAGACTCTGAGACCAGCAGTGATCCTGAAGAGAAGGAAGAGCAAGCCCAGATATGTTTCATGGCTATTGATGAGCCATCCTCTGAAGATGTCACAGGAGAAACTTCCGCACCTCCTGAAGCAAACTATGACTCCGAGGTAAACATATCCTCTGAACAAAATATCTTTGATTCTCTTGAAGAATTGTACAGCATGTTCAAGTACCTAAAAAGGAAGTTGGACAAAAGCGAGGCTGACAAATTTCTTAGGTTTACTCAAGTTTATGCTGATATGAAAATATTGGAAGATAAACTAAGTAAACAATTCAGTTCTTCCTCCGATGACTCAAAAGTCAAAGGTAAAGAAAAACTGCCTCTGAGGAATGATAAACCTCAGAAGAAGAAATCTGTCACTCCCTCTCTTCTGAAAGAGATCTCTTCTCCTCCTGAAGTGGGAACCTCTAAGAGTGCTAATGCCTCTGAAGAAGTAGTACCTTCCCAGAAGAAGAAGAATGCTCCTAAGAAGCAAAGGGAAAGATCCAAGAATCCTCCTTCTTGCAAGTTGTGTAAGAAAGATGGACATTGGTTGAAAGATTGCAAGTATCACATTAAGAACCTCTTGCAATCTGAAATATCAGAAAAACCTGTAGAAGCTAAATCTAACTCTGAAGGACCCAATAAGGATTGGGTACCTGTCACTAATTGATTGTGTTGCAGGTTGCTCTGAGTGCTCCATCAATGTCAAAGCTGTGGTACATTGACAGTGGGTGCTCAAGGCATATGACAGGTGATGAAAAGGCATTCATCACATTTGTACCTAAAAGAGGTGGTAAAGTCAGCTTTGGAGATGCTCAGAAAGGAAGAATTCTTGGTTCTGGATCCATTGGAACCAATCCTCCGATCGAAGATGTCTCCCTAGTCAGAGGTCTGAAGTTCAATCTCCTGAGTGTTGCACAACTGTGTGATAAAGGTAGAGATGTTGTCTTCAGCTCCTCTGGATGTAAAATCTTGGACAGTAAGTCAAGGGAAGTTATTCTAACTGCTCCTAGAGTTGAAAATGTTTTCATGCTGAATCTTGAGAATCTTTGCAAAAATATATGCTTGATGTCCAAAGAGGATACCTCCTGGCTCTGGCATAGAAGACTTGCTCATGTTAGCATGGATCTTCTGGCCAAAGTAGCTAGATATCAATTGGTTGAGGGTCTGCCTGAAATTAGTTTTAAAAAAGACCATTTATGCAATGCTTGCCAAGCTGGTAAACAATCTAGAAGCTCTTTTAAAACTAAGAAAGTCATTTCAACTAAAAGACCTTTGGAATTACTTCATATGGATCTTTTTGGTCCTGTTCAACCAATGAGCATGGGTGGAAAGAAGTATGCCTTTGTCATTGTAGATGACTATTCAAGATTCACTTGGGTCATCTTGCTGTCTAGCAAAGATGAGTCACTTGGATGTTTCTCAGTTCTGATTAAGAAACTTGAGAATGAAAGGAATGAAAAGGTAGTCCATATCAGAAGTGATAATGGTGGAGAATTCAAAAACTTTATGTTTGAAGAATTCTGTGAAATCAAGGGAATTGATCATAACTTTTCTGCTCCCAGAACTCCTCAACAAAATGGGGTAGTTGAAAGGAAGAATAGAACTCTGGTTGAGATAGCCAGAACTATGATCAATGAAAGAAGGCTTCCAAAGTATTTTTGGGGAGAAGCTGTGAACACAGCTTGCTATGTTCTGAATAGAGTGCTAATCAGAAGCATTCTGAACAAGACTCCTTATGAACTCTGGAAAGGTCGAAAGCCTAAAATAGGTTACTTCAGAACCTTTGGTTGTAAGTGTTATGTTTTGAATACAAAAGAATATCTTTCAAAGTTTGATTCAAAGGCAGATGAAGCTATTTTTCTTGGCTACTCAACACATAGTAAAGCATATAGGGTTTTTAATAAGAGGACTCAAACTTTAGATGAATCCATTCATGTAAAGTTTGATGAGACTAACCCTGCAGATAGTAAAGTCTCTGAAGAAGATGAAGTTCAAGCTTCTGAAATATCATCTCCTCCTGTTGAAGATGTTATTCCTAAAGCTGCTGAAGTTGGTTCTCCTGTTGAACATGTTCCAGAAGAACATCCAACTACAGAAGTTAACTCTCTTCCAGAAGATACTCCTATATATGATTCAACAAATGATGAACAGGTTTCAGAAGACTCATTGGATCTACCAAGAGAAGTTAGAGCTCATAGGAATCATTCCTTAGAGAACATCATTGACTCTGTTCACAATCCTGTCATGACCAGAGCTCAGCTCAGAAGATATATGGGGAATGTGGCTTTTGTGTCACTACTGGAACCCAAGGACTTCTATGAAGCAGCTGATGATGACTCCTGGTTAATGGCAATGCAAGAAGAACTTGACCAGTTCAAAAGGTCAGAAGTTTGGATTTTAGTTCCCAGACCTAACAACAAGAAGGTTGTTGGTACAAGATGGGTTCTGAAAAACAAGCTTGATGAATTTGGAAATGTTGTGAGGAACAAGGCTAGACTTGTTGCTCAAGGTTACAGTCAGCAAGAAGGCATAGATTATGGTGAAACTTTTGCTCCTGTTGCAAGATTAGAAGCCATTAGAATCTTATGTGCTTTTGCATCATACAAAGGTTTCAAGCTCTTTCAAATGGATGTGAAAAGTGCATTCCTGAATGGTTACATTGATGAGGAAGTCTATGTGTCTCAACCTCCTGGTTTTGAAGATCCTAAGTTTCCTGATCATGTGTACAAGCTAAAGAAAGCCTTGTATGGACTGAAACAAGCTCCCAGAGCTTGGTATGAGAGACTGACAAAGTTCCTTCTGTCTAAAGGATTTGTCAGAGGCTGTGTTGATACAACTCTGTTCACTCTGAAGAAGAACAAGGATATCCTTATAGCTCAGGTATATGTTGATGATATTATATTTGGTGCTACTAATGAATCTTTGTGCAGAGAGTTCAGTGACCACATGAAGGCTGAGTTTGAGATGTCTATGATGGGAGAATTAACCTTCTTCTTAGGACTTCAGATCAAGCAAAGTAATGATGGTGTGTTTATCAATCAAGCCAAGTACACTAGAGAAGTGCTGAAGAAATTTGGCATGATGGACTCTAATGCTGTTGATATTCCAATGGATGTCAGCAAAGACATTGATGATGAAGAAAAAGCTGGTAAACCTGTAGATATAAAAACCTACAGAGGTATGATTGGTTCTCTTTTATACCTAACCGCCAGCAGGCCAGATATACATTTTGCTGTGTGTTTTTGTGCTAGATATCAATCAAAGCCAAGAGAAATTCATGATGTTGCTGTCAAAAGAATTCTTAGATATCTTAAAGGCACACCAGAAGCTGGTTTGTGGTATCCCTGTAGTTCTGATTTCACTCCTATAGGATACACAGACTCTGACTATGGTAGAGATAAATTGAAAAGGGTCAGCACTTCTGGTGGTTGTCATTTTCTGGGGGAGTGCCTAGTCTCCTGGCATAGCAAGAAGCAAACCTCTGTGGCCCTCTCAACTGCTGAAGCTGAGTATGTTGCTGCTGGAAGTTGTGTTTCTCAGATGCTCTGGATAAAGCAACAAATTGCTGACTATGGAGTCATCCCTGGAACAATTACAATCTACTGTGATAACAAGAGTGCCATTGATCTTTCAAAGAATCCTATTCAGCACAGCAGGATGAAGCATGTTCATATTAGACATCACTTTCTGAGAGATCATGTTCTGAAGAAGGATATTATCATTACTCATGTTTCCTCTGAAGAAAACCTTGCTGACATGTTTACTAAGCCTCTGACTGGTATGGCTTTCAGCAACTTACGAGAAGGCATTGGTATGACTTATCCTCTTCAATAACTTAGAATTATTGTCTCTGAGTATCTTAAGTGTTTGATTGTTTAAGATAATTTAGTTATAATAAATTCTAATCATGATTTGACTTGAAAGCATGCGTTATTTACTGCTTATTACGGCGCTGTTCTGTGGTTAACGGTTATCTGTTCCCTTTTAAACGGTGTGAAGTTACTTTTTGAATTGGAACGGTTTCTGTGTTTGGGTATAAATAAGGGATTTCCATACTTAGAACCCTTTACTCTCATTATCTTTGCCATTAGAATTTTCATAGTTTTTTCTGTGATATCATCTCTCTTAGACATCTTAACCTAATTTCTCATTTCCTCAAATGGCTCAAGAAATCACTGTCACTCACATCTTTTCCGATGATTCACGAAAGAAAGTTAGTCAATCTAGGGTTTTTACCTCTAGATTTTTAGATGACGAAGTCAAATCAACTGAACCTATTTCTCTTTGGCTTAGTGCTCAAAACTGGAATTCTTTCGTCTCTCTCGAAGAATTCATCTACCCTAACTTAGTTACAGAATTTTATAAGAACCTCCATTTCTTTTCTAATGAGGAGGATGTGCTTCATTCTGTGGTCGGGGATGTTGAAATCGAAGTCAGCAGGGCTTCCATTTCTCAAGTGATAGGAATTGATGATGAAGGAATCATCATTGGAGATGATGGTTCAGCAGAAGGGTTTTCAGAAGCCAACTGGGCTAGGCCAGATCTAAGTGCCAAGGAAACTTATGCCACCTGGTTGAGTCAGCACCAGAGGTGGGCACATTATTTGACTACGAATGTCTTTCTTCCGAAGGCTGGAGGAGTCAACTGTGTTTCCAACAGAGAAAGGGTTTTTATGTGGCATCTGGTCAACCAGAAGAAGATAAATTTGCCTGCCATGCTGATAAGGCAGATGAAGAATGTAACTGCTGTGAGTGCATTAGCTTATGGCTCACTCCTGACAAGGTTGTTTGAGGCAGCCTCTGTTGTTATGTCAGGAGAAGGTGTTACTAGTAGGAGTACGGTTCTGAAGATGCATACCTTCAGAAACCTCAGTTTTGATGTTACTCCAAAGAAGAATGAGAAGGGCTCCTCTGTGAGTATTGCTCAGAAGGAGATTATGGATGCAACGGTTCAGAAAGGAAAGAATGCTGCCAAGAAGGGCAAGGGAAAGAAAGGATCAAGCAAGTTGGTCCTGAATGTTGAGAAGGTTGCTGTCTCAGAACCTCTTCCCACGTTGGTTCAAACAAAAATCAATGTTGAACCTTCTGGCAAGATTGTTGCTGAGAAGCCAAAGGATGTCCTTGAGAAAGAAGCTCAGGATGCTGAGGAAGCACGCCTTGCTGAGAAAGAGAAGGCTGCTGAAGCTGAAAAAGTTGCAAGAGTTGTGGCTCTTGCTGAAGAGAAAAGGAAGAAGAAAGAAGCTGAAGATAAGTTAGCTGCTGAGCGTGAAATCGCTGCAAAGGCTAAGGCCGATGCCAAACTTTTAGAAAGTGCTGCTAATCTGGAGGGTGCTGAGTTCTCCAAGGTAGGTGAGACTTCAGAGGAAGAGGATAATGTTGCTCTATCCTCTCGAATTGCTGAGACTGTCACTCTCACTACCAGAATTGGGAAGAAGGTTGTGGCAAAACGAAGGGTTCTGAGAAAGAAGGACTTCGTTATTGCTCCGAGTGCTGAATTGGAGGAACCTGCTGCTCAGGAACCAGAAACTGCTGATAAAGAGCTGTCAGAGATTTCTGATAAAGAGGATGTTGAAGCTCCTCTGATTGAAGAGCTATCTGAGGTTAGTGAACCAGAAGATGAAGAGGTTCTTGAAGAAGCTAAACAATTTGTTGAGAATGTTGACAATGAGAACTTCATTGACAATGTTCTTCTGAATCAAGGAAGAAACCCTGGTGAAAGGGATGCCTCAGAAACGCTGTTCAGGATGGCTCATTTATATGCTGAGCCAATCTCATCTTTTGATCCAAATGCCTCTGAACAGGTTATCTCATCTCCTGTTTTTACTCCTCATCCATCTCCTTCACTCCCTTCTGTCACAGAAGTAAGTGAATCTCAGAATTCCATTCCTCTGACAACTTCAACATCTGAGGTTGTCCCTCCTCCATCTACTCTTCCTTCTGGATCCTATTCAGAAGTGAATCTGTCCTCTGGACCAATTTTCACAGACTCCATTTCTACTTCCACTACTTCTTCTTTATCTTCTTTTGCTGTTTTTCCATCAATTGGAATTACTGCTCCTTCTCCTTCCATACCTTTGTCTATACCTTTTTCAATTCCTTCAACTTTACCTTCCTGTACAAATTCCTTTTCCTCCTCCTCTTCACAAATTTTCTCCTCTCCTCAAACTTCTGTCCCTCCTCTTTCAACCTCTGGACATACACCTCCTGTGTGTGATCCCTTAACTACCTCCTCCACTCCTTCAGGTTTTGCTGGATTGTCATCCAATTATGACTTTCTACGCAAACACTTGAATCGTGAAAATCTGGATAACAGATTTGGAAGTTTTGGCTTCATGGGCAGAGCTTCTGGTATTTCCGAAGCTGGAGGTGCCCCAAATGTTGAAGAGTTGAGAAAAATGGGTCAGAGTGGCTCAGATGACCTGCTGAATAGGTTTGCTGGTATAGGACAAAGAAGTTCTGCTGCTGACATGTATGCTCAGGGCATTGTGCTGCAAGAATTACACTCTCTGAAAGCTCAGAACCTGCAGCTCATGACCATGCTCCAAATGCAGGATCCTTCTGTGTATATACGCAACCTTTCTACCCTTCATCTAGCCACTTATGATGAGCTGTATAAATTGAGGGAATTAGCTCTGACCCTTCCCTCTCTGGATAATATTGCTCTTGCTTCTTCTCTGAAGGTCAATGAAAATTTGGAAATATTGACAGAAGAAGTCAAGGAAGCAAACGAGCATTATGAGGCTCATGAGAAGATGCTTCCTAGTAAGATTGAAGACCTGCAAAGTACTGCAAATCACATTCTGAGAGAAGTGAAATCTTCTGCTCAAGGTTCTTCATCTTCAGGAGCTGCCAAGATTGTATATGACATCACTCCTGATCTCAACAACCGACTCTCCAACATTGAGTCTGCTGTATCTGCTCAGAATGCACAGATTGCTGAGCTCACTGAACTCCTGAAAGTTATGCATAATCAAGCTCGTGAACAAGAGAAGACTCTTCACAATTGTTATAGGTTTGTCCGAGGACAGACTTATCTTCAGAATGAGCATCTCACGGCTGCTGTGTATGCTAACAACAGGCTGATCAAGCTCCTTCTGGAAGATGTTCAGAAACAGAGACCTATGTCTGGTCAGACCTTTGATCATATGAAGACCATTGATGATGACTTCAGAAGACGAATGGATTTGATCAATTCTGTGCGACCAACTCCTGTGCAATATCAAACTGCTCTGAATGTTCAACAAAAATTGAAGTCTCAGGGAGCTCTTGGTGTTGCTATTGGTTCTGGTCAAACGGGGGAGAAGTCTGGTCAGAAGAGATCAAGTGCTGCTGGAGGTTCCAGTGTTGTTCCTCCTCCTCAGAAGAAATCTAGGAACCTGTAATCATTTAGGACTTAAGCTTCTTAGCTAGGTTCTGGGTTGGGTAGTCTATGTCTTAGGACTTTTTCTGTTCCTCTGATTATTCTGTTTCCTATGTTATCTTCTGAATGATCATATATACACTGAATCTTTTCTATACTGTCTTGCATATCTGACTTCTTAAATGTTTGCTTAAATGTTTGCTTATGTTTCTTTTTATCTCAGTAAATTACACTTCATTATATCTAACAACTTGATCTTAAGTCTTATTAAGTTTATACAGATTGCTGAAGTTCACCATTTATACTAAAATGGGGGAGTTAATTTACTCAGAAGTAATGAAATATTTGCATCAGGAAGTCACTCTCTAACCCTCATGTTTTTCCTTTACCTTCTGACCACGGTTTGTCCATAACCAAAATGGGGGAGAATGATGAACCCTAAGTGTTTTGGTTATGTCCAAACGTTTCAGAAGATGAAAATGAAAATTAACTTGTATACTTTTCGATGTTGACTAACAATTTTCGTTAAGTTATTATGAGTTTTTCTCAGCAGATGCTGAATGAAGAATTCCTGCTTGCCTATTTTAACTCAGAAGATTAAAAAGCTGGAGACTGAAGCACTTTCTCAGAAGCTGGATGGACCGCTCTGAAGTGTTGATTGTCTGCCTAAAGCTTTTATCAGAAGTTCTCTTTTGCAAACAGAAGACTAAGGTTGTTTTAGTTCAGAAGCGCTAAGAAGAAAAACGAACATCAGAAGTTCGTTATCACGGGTTTGGTTAAGCATTTAATGCTTTGTCAGTTGCATTTAATGCAAGGCGCCAAAAGTTCAAAAAGCTGTTTGAAGGACGCGCCTGTTCACAACAAACAAAACCTGCTCTCTTACCGTTTCCCTCTAAATCAATCTTCAAGATCAGTCAACTCCATCACCTTTATCTTAATCCCATACCGGATTAGGTTAAAGTACAAAGTTGACAGAGTTGAGTGTTTTGAGACCGTTTGAAGAAGTTGACAAGATTAACGGCTACTTTCATCCTTGTCATCCTTGAAGATTCAAATATCCTCAACGGTTATCTACTCAACACTATAAATAGTAGCAAAGCTCCACTGCATCAACTGGGTGTGTGATCATAGAGCAAAAATCTCAACGCACTGTTATTCAAGAAAACAGAGCACACTTTCCATTCTCAATCTTTTCTTAGCTTAGCCTTTGTAATTGTGAGAGAGTGAAGAAAAACAAGTTCATAATAGAAATCTTGTAAACTGAGATCGGTTGTGATCTTCAGTTAGATTTAAAAAAGAGAAATCTAGTTGAGATTTGAGTTGGGTGAGAAATCCAGAAAACAGAGTATTGTTGTTCTGGTGAAAATCCTTTAACTCATTTTAGGCTAGTCAGAACTAAGTGAGAAATTAGCTTAAGTTCTGTTGATGTAAAGGAGCTTCTGAACTTGCCATAAAAGTTCTGAATAGTGGATTTATAAAATCTCTGGAGGCTGCGACCTCAGAGGACAAGACGTAGTCACAGGAATTCTGTGGCGAACTTGGATAAATTGAACTGTTCATCAGGACCTCCTGAATCTCTTTCTCCCTTCTTTATACTTGTTAATTGCTTCTGTGAACTTGTATCATATTTAGTGCTGAAACAGATTTTCTCTTAAAATCACAAGTCTGTGTTCAGAAGACTGTCCAGAAGTTCTTTACTCAGAACTTCTGTAGCTGAAAAGACAGAACCTGTCTTAAAGCAGATTATCCCTCAGAGGCTACTTCAATAAGCTTGCCTCTGACTCTGAGGATTATTGACTCTGAAAATTGAGTTTTCATTAAATCCTTGAAAATATCAGTTTTCGTTTGAAACACCTATTCACCCCCCTCTAGGTGATTCTGATCTTGTTAGGACCAACAATCCAAACCTCTCTGATCAGGTTATTTCATCTCCCCTTCGTACTTCTCATCCATTCTCTCCTCATACTCCTCATCCATCTCCTTCACTACCTTCTGTCACAGAAGTTAGTGATTCTCAAACTTCCATTCCTCCTACAACTTCAACCTCTGAAGTTGTACCTCCTAAAACTGCTCCTCCTTCTGGATCCTATTCAGAAGTAAATTTAAATTCTGGACCCATTTTCACAGATTCCATATTTACCTCCACTACCTCCTCTCAATCTACTTCCTCTGTAATTCCATCAATTGGATTTACTGCTCCATCTTTCTCACTACCATCCACACTACCTCCCTTCACTCCTACAATTTCTTCCTCTACCACACATACAATCCCTTCCTAAACCTCACAAATTCCTCCCCTCTCAACCTCTGGACATGCACCTCCTGTGTGTGATCCCTTAACTACTTCTTCCTCTACCTCCTTCTTTGCTGGGTTGTCATCCAACTATGACTTCCTACGCAATTCAATGAATCGAGATGATCAGGAGATAAGATTTGGTAGTTTTGGTTTCATGGGAAGAGCTTCTGGTGTATTCGAAGCTGGTGGTGCTCCCAGTGTTGAAGAGCTGAGAAGAATGAGTCAGAGTGGCTCTAATGAATTGCTGAATAGATTTGCTGGTTTAGGGCAACGGTCTTCTGCTGCTGACATGTTTGCTCAGGGCATTGTGCTGCAAGAAATTCAATCTTTGAAAGCTCAGAACCTGCAGCTCATGACTATGCTTCAACTGCAGAACCCTACTGTCTACACTCGCAATCTTTCTACACTTCATCTAGCTACTTATGATGAACTTTACAAGTTGAGAGAATTGGCTCTGACTCTTCCAACTCTCGAAAACATTGCTCTTGCTTCTTCTCTGAAAGTTAATGAAAATCTGGAGATTTTATCAGAAGAAGTCAAGGAAGCAAATGAGCATTATGAGGCTCATGAGAAAATTCTTCCAAGTAAGATTGATGATCTGCAAAGTACTGCTAATCATATTCTGAGAGAAGTGAAATCTTCTGCTCAAGGATCATCATCTTCAGGGGCTGCTAGGATTGTATATGACATCACTCCTGATCTCAACAATCGTCTTCAGAGCATTGAGTGCGCTGTGACTGCTTAGAGCGCCCAGAATGCTGAGCTTACTGAGCTTCTGAAAGTAATGCACACTCAAGCACATGAACAAGAGAAGGTTCTTCACAATTGTTATAGGTTTGTTCGTGGAAAGACTTATATACAGAATGAGCATCTCACTGCTGCTGTGTATGCTAACAATCGGTTGATCAAGCTCCTTCTGGAAGATGTTCAGAGACAGCGACCTTTGTCTGGACAGACCTTTGATCATATGAAAACCATTGATGCTGATTTCAGAAGAGGAATGGATATGATCAACTCTGTAAGGCCTACTCCTCAGCAATATCAGACTGCTTTGAATGTTCAGCAGAAATTGGACTCTCAAGGTGCTATGGGTGTTCCTGTTGGTTCTGGCCAAAACGGGGAAGAAGTCTGCTCAGCAGGGTGGTCTCAAGTCTGGATTGAAGAGACAAAATGTTGATGAAAGTTCCAGTGGTGTTCCTCCTCCTCAGAAGAGATCTAGAAACGTGTAATCACTTTAGGACTTTACTTTCCTTCTGATTATTTCGTTTGTTGTTTCTTCTGATTATTATATACACTGAACTTTTCTTATACATATTAATTGTCTCTGATTAATTTCTTACTGTTTATGTTTCTTTTCACTAAAAATCTAACAAACTTGATCTCAAGTCTATCTTAAGTTTATACAGATTGATGAAGTTCACCATTTACACTAAAATGGGGGAGTTAAGTTACTCAGAAGCTAAAACAAACATGTGTTTCAGGAAGTTACACTCTAAACCTTGTTTTTACTCAAGAATTGTTACCTTCTGACCACGGTTTGTCCATAACCAAAATGGGGGAGAATGATGAACCCTAAATGTTTTGATTATGTCCAAACGTTTCAGAAGATGAAAATTAAAATTTCCTTACATACGGTTTAATTCTGACTAATAATTTTTTCCCTTGAGTTTGTATGTAAGTTACTCAGCAGGTGCTGAATGAAATAATTCTGGATTGTCTGCAAGACTCAGAAGTTTCGAAAGCTGAAGACAGTGTTTCATTGATAAGAAGCTGGATACTCCGCTCCGATGCTATGAAGTCTGTTAAAGCTCTTCTTAGAGGTTCCTTGCAATCAGAAGTTTCTACCAATTCGATCAGAAGCCTAGACAAATGAAATTAGCTATCAGAAGCTAAGTCACGGGTTCCGTTAGCATTCAATGCTCTGACAATTGCATTTAATGCAAGGCGCCAAAAGTTCAAAAAGCTGTTTTGAAGGAGCGCGCCTGTCTACTCAAAGCGAAACCAGAATTTCCTTGTCTACCCTTTGTTGATCCAATTGAAGAATGTTTCCAATCAACCTTATCTTCAACTTCCAATCACTTACCGGATTTAGTTAAAGAACAAGGTTAACGGAATCAAAGTGTTTGAAGACCGCTTGAAGACTTGACAAATTAACGGCTACAACAACTGATGTCATCTCCTTGAAGATTCAAATTCACCAACGGTCATCTTCATCCACTATAAATAGTAGCCAAGCTCCACTACATCATCCACGCGTGATTTATTGAGCAAAATCTCAACGCACTGTTTCAACAAGAAAAACAGAGCACCATTTTCCATTCTCAATCTTTCTTAGCATAGCCTTAGTTAAAGTGAGAGAGTGAAGAAAAACAAGTTCATAATAG
This sequence comes from Euphorbia peplus, assembly GCA_028411795.1. NCBI lineage: Eukaryota > Viridiplantae > Streptophyta > Magnoliopsida > Malpighiales > Euphorbiaceae > Euphorbia > Euphorbia peplus. The sequence goes on along the minus strand of CP110841.1, from coordinate 9,978,864 downwards.
GAATCTTGTAAACTGATATCGTTTGTGATATTCAGTTAGATTTAAAGAGAGAAATCTAGTTGAGATTGGAGTTGGGTGAGAAATCCAGAAAACAGAGTGTTGTTGTTCTGGTGGAAATCCTTTAACTCTTCTTAGGCTAGTCAGAACTAAGTGAGAAATTAGCTTAAGTTCTGTTGATGTAAAGGAGCTTCTGAACTTGCCATAAAAGTTCTGAATAGTAGATTTAAAATCTCTGTTGGCTGCGACCACAGGGGACAAGACGTAGTCACAGGACTTCTGTGGCGAACTTGGATAAATTGAACTGTTCATCAAGACCTCCTGAATCTCTTTCTCCCTTCCTTATACTTGTTAATTTGCTTATGTGTACTTGCTTATATTTAGTGCTGAAACAGACTTTACTCTTTTTATCATTGTCTTTGTTCAGAAGACTGTCCAGAAGCTATCTTACTCAGAGCTTCTGTTGCTGAAAGCAGTAAAACTGCACGTAGGCAGAATTTCCCTCAGAAGCTGCTTCTGTAAGCTTGCCTCTGACTCTGAGGAAATTTGACTCTGAAAGTTAAGTTTCTTGAAAAACTTAGAACTTTTCAGTTTTCAACTTAGACACCTATTCACCCCCCTATAGGTGATTCTGTTCTTGTTAGGACCAACACTGACTCTGAGGAAATTTGACTCTGAAAACTGAGTTTCTCTAAAAACTCTAAGTTTTTCAGTTTTTGAATTAGAAACCTATTCACCCCCCTCTAGGTGATTCTGATCTTGTTAGGTCCAACATAAAGGACATAAAGGAGTTCTGTCGACTCGGGTCCGGACGGCAGGAGGCAACGCGCGATACCATTCTACTGTTTCCCCTACGTTTCCTCGCCCCTGCAAAGAAGGAACATGCATACAAAGAAGCAACGACTTGAATCCAGAACGAGGGACCAGGCCAACCACAAAAACGAGGGTAGCAGGACCAAATCATTGGGACCATACGGCCTCAATATAGTGACCGTACTGTCCCCATACAAGAAACTGTACGGTCTTCGTTATGGGGACCGTACAGTCCCCGAGCAATGACCGTACGGTTCTCATACTCAGAGAAGTGCAGTTACATCAGTCACCTGAAAATAAGCAACTCGGATAGCAGGCAGCTATTTCGCATTAAAAAGGCAATACAAACTCTACTCCAAAGCACAAAGAAGTAAGGGGCAAGTGTAACGCCAACCAACGCACTGGACCGACACGGCCGAACTAAAACCCACAAGATAACTAAGAATGAGGATAAAGGAGATTAGAAGGAACGTACCTGGGTTACGTAGCGATGCCAGGGCATGTTAAAATATAGCGGAAATGGAAACCCATACTCTAAACCCTCGTAGGCAGTAGATCTACTTCGACCGTCCTCCGCAGCGTGTCGAACTCGGGGGAATATATCTTCCATACCCCCGGCTAAAGTAACGTCGTTGATGCCAAAATCCATCGGCAAGAAACGTAAGACTAGAAGAAGGGAAGGGAATGCTAGAAGGAGAACTTGGAAAACGAAAGGGCTGTCGATGTAAAAGAGGTGTCGGCGTAAAAAATGCAAATGAGGAGAGCTGCCCTATAAAAAGAACAACCCAAAAGCAATAAAGACTGTACGATTCTCGTCTTGACCGTACGGTTCCAACATGTTTGGCCCGTACGGTCTCCTTACATCCCCCAGAAATAAATTTCCTCGAAATCTCAAATGAATCCGACGGGACCCCAGAAACGCAAGTCAATCGACAAAAATCCATGAGACGGGGCCGAGCAAAGTTCGATGAACCTTGGAAAACATAGAAGCTGATGAACCCTAAGTGTTTTGATTATGTCCAAACGTTTCAGAAGATGAAAACTTAACACTCTCTCACATATAGTTTATTGTTGACTAATATTTTTCTACTTAGTCTATGTGTAAGTTACTCAGCAGGTGCTGAATGAAGAATTTCTAGATTGCCTAAAGTACTCAGAAGTCTCGATTGCTGAAGACAGAGTTTCATTAATTCAGAAGCTGGATGGTCCGCTCTGAAGCTATTGAAGTCTGTTGAAGCTCTCCTCAGAGGTCCTTTGCAATCAGAAGTTCATCTACCAATTTGATCAGAAGCTTAGTCACGGGTTCTGGATAGCATTTATTGCTCTGACAAGTGCATTTAATGCAAGGCGCCAAAAGTTCAAAAAGCTGTTTTGATGGAGCGCGCTTGTCTACTCAAAGTGAAACCAGAATTTCTTTGTCTACCCTTTGTTGATCTTATTGAGGAATGTTTCCGGTCAACCTTATCTTCAATTTCAAATCACTTACCGGATTTGGTTAAAGAACAAGGATAACGGAATCAAAGTGTTTGAAGACCGTTTGAGGCCTTGACAACTTAACGGCTACAACAACTGATGTCATCTCTGTGAAGATTCAAATTTCCCAACGGTCATCCTCATTCACTATAAATAGTAGCCAAGCTCCAATGCATCATGTACGCGTGATAATCAAGCAAAATCTCAACGCACTGTTTCAACAAGAAAAACAGAGCAAACTTTCCATTCTCAATCTTTCTTAGCATAGCTTAAGTTTAAGTGAGAGAGTGAAGAAAAAAAAGTTCATAATAGGAATCTTGTAAACTGATATCGTTTGTGATATTCAGTTAGATTTTTGAGAGAAATCTAGTTGAGATTTGAGTTGGGTGAGAATTCCAGAAAACAGAGTATTGTTGTTCTGGTGGAAATCCTTTAACTCTTTTTAGGCTAGTCAGAACTAAGTGAGAAATTAGCTTAAGTTCTGTTGATGTAAAGGAGCTTCTGAACTTGCCATAAAAGTTCTGAATAGTGGATTTATAAAATCTCTGTAGGCTGTGACCTCAGGGGACAAGACGTAGTCACAGGACTTCTGTGGCGAACTTGGATAAATCGAATTGTTCAATCAGGATCTCCTGAACTTCCTTCTCCCTCTTATACTTGTTATTTTTGCTTCTGTGTACTTGCTTATATTTAGTGCTGAAACAAATTTTCTCTAAGTATCATTGTCTTTGTTCAGAAGACTGTCCAGAAGTTCTCAAATCATAACTTCTGTTGCTAAAAACAGTCTAACTGTGTTTAGGCAGAATTTCCCTCAGAAGCAACTTCTGTAAGCTTGCTTCTGACTCTGAGGAAATTTGACTCTGAAAATTAAGTTTCCCGAAAAACTTAGAAATTTTCAGTTTTCAACTTTGACACCTATTCACCCCCCTCTAGGTGATTCTGTTCTTTATAGGGCCAACAGAAGCCTCCCTCAGCCATCCGAAAGAAGGTGTCACAAACCCCCTACAATGGAAAATCAGAAATACACTGGGGCATCTCTCGATCCTTAGAAGATATGACGCGAACTTGGAGGTTGGCCGAGCACCGGAACTTCACCCGTCTTCCAGGTCCTCCGATCACCTTGGTGGCCAGGCAATGGAACGCCATGGCCTCGCCCAAGAAATCATCGGCTGGGGCATGACCCGGTCAATAGAGAATACATCACAAGGCCAAGGTTGGAGACGTTGCTGCCCAGATAAGACTGGTAGGATAAAGTGCCAGGTATCATCAAGAGTTGGTAGGCGAAAGGCCAACGCGCAGGTAAGTCTTCTAACCCGCTTTCAAAAACACAAATGCACACACTCAGTGTTACTCGTTTCGCTTCTTTAGGACTGCCTAATGGATCTTATAAGTCAACGTAATCGTCCTACGCACTCCCAAAGAAGCAAGGGGCAAACTGTAATCACTGGTTTTCGAACCCAGTGATGAAAGCAATTTCCGAGCTCTTCGTTCCGCCAGTCGCCCAAGAACTAGTACTCGCTGAAGAACGGATGACCTCTTAGAGTGATAAACTTCTCCCCGTACTCCGGGCACACAAGATTGACACCTTCAATCTTGTAAAAGGAACCCCTTCTCCACGTACTCCGGGCACACAAGATTGACACCTTTAATCTTGTAAAAGGAATCTCCCCGAACCTCGGGCGCACAAGATTGACACCTTCAATCTTTTAAAGGAATCTCCCCGTACTCTGGGCGCGCAAGATTGACACGTTCAATCTTGTAAAAGGAATCTCCCCGTACTCCGGGCACGCAAGATTCACACCTTCAATCTTGTAAAAGGAATCTCCCCGTACTCCGGGCACGCAAGATTGACACCTTCAATCTTGTAAAAGGAATCTCCCCGCACCTCGGACGCACAAGATTGACACATTTAATCTTGTAAAAGGAATCTCCCCGCACCTCAGGCGCACAAGATTGACACCTTCAATCTTGTAAAAAGAATCTCCCCGTACTCCGGGCACGCAAGATTCACACCTTCAATCTTGTAAAAAGAATCTCCCCGTACTCCGGGCACGCAAGATTGACACCTTCAATCTTGTAAAAGGAATATCCCCGCACCTCGGGCACACAAGATTGACACCTTCGATCTTGTAAAAGGAACCTCTTTCTCCTCAAAAGTATATGGTCTCCCCTCTCTCCAAAGAAAACCGTACAGTCTCCTTAACATGAACCGTACGGTCTCCTTCATTGAGACCGTAGGGTCTGTCCACATGGCCAAACAGATCCTATCCTTATCTGTCACGTGTCGCTAAGCGACAGTGGACTTTTGTCGGGCCTTTGTTAAGGCCCGTCTGAGATTCAAAATGGATCTCAGACGGGATATATCGCGACCGTACGGGCCCCACAAGCAAGATCGTACGATCTCCATTTGGAGCCCGTACGGTCTCTCCCTGTCCTATAAAAGGAGGCCGGATTTCACTCATTTTCCATCAACAAATCTTTCTATTCTCCTCTCTCTGGCTCGTTTTAAGCGATTTCTGACCCGATATAAGTTGCCTCTGATAAGTTGCCTCTGAAAAGTTGCCTAAGGTTGCCTCTGATACGAGAAACGCTTAATTCTGAGTCTTGAGAGCTCTTTTCTCCCATAAAAATCCTTGTTCCCGAAAGGTCTTCACGACCAAAAAACAGCAAGTTACTAGGAGTACGTCCTCGGCGCCTCTCCGACCCTGAAGTTCCCCCCTAAAAGGTCTCCGTTCTCGACGAGTACTGGTTTGCGAGCACTCTATTGGCACGCAACAAGGGTAAGCTTCTGAGGGTTTTGTACCGTGTCACCCGACGGTTTTCTGTATTGTATTTACTTTGTTTATACGCTTTCGTGTCATAATAACAAAACTCAAGATAATAATGAACTAGGTTGCATTAAAGATCCTCTAGGGCCTGTAATGTCGGAATTAATAAGTTTTATCCACGAACGTAAATAAGAATCTCTGGTTTTCAAAACGATCGGTAACTATACCGGTTCATACATTTTTCCGGTCGGTCGGGTGGCGACTCTAGTCAAAGAATGCTAAAGCGGCTATGAGCGTCCACTTTTGCTCACAACCGTCGCTCAAACAATCGATGTGTCTTTTGTCCTCGTGGGCTTTAGGAAACCCAAAAAATAAACAATGATTACGTATGCATCGCAAAACTCGGAAGGAACACATCTATGAAAATTGATTAGCTAAAAAAAATAACAAATGTATTAGCATTTTTTCAAAAATGGTATTACCTTTGGAAAAGGAAAACACGGAGAATAAGTCCCATGTGCATCATCATTGAAAGTCGAATTAGCACACCAAGATAAAGGGCGTGAAAAAATGTATGCAAGGATTAATTACTGCGAGGAACATACCAAAGTCAGAACTTTCAAAAGAACGTATCACCTCTAACAAAAAATTAAAAAAAAAACTGATTTAGATGCACAAACAAAAAAATATTTGGTCTGCGGATGGTAAACTAAATTACAAACATATCTGTTTAAAACAATCTTAGATGCGAAAAAAAGCAAAGAGGCATACTGTGTAATAGGAGAGCTTCTGGTGTGAGAAATGAGTCAAATTTTGAATGTATTTATAGAAAATGGAGAGAAGATAGTGTTATGAGTCCATTAAAAAATGGCAAAGCAAATAACATTGATCATGTAGTCTACCATAAGTTAAAACTAACCTCACTACAATCAAGTAACCTCAGTAACTTTAGTACAATATGGGTTTGGTGAAATCCAAAGATATAGATAACACTCCAATGCAAGCAACCACAATTAATTTGTTAGCCTCGTTAGAAGGTAGCTCTAGTAAAGGCAAGAAATGGGAAAATGTGAAGCTTGAAGCCTGAAGCTTGAAGCTTGAAGAAGCCAAGCCCTTCATTAATGTTAGCCTAGTTAGAAGGTAGCTCTAGTAAAGGCACAAAATGGGAAAATGTGAAGCTTGAAGCTTGAAGCTTGAAGAAGCCAAACCCTTCCAATGAAAGAGTCTTGTTGTACTCCTAAGTCAGGTAAAATCTTTCAAAAAGATATGTTTGCAAACGGTCACACTTTTATAAAGCACAACAGTAACAATTATAAAGTCCAATCTCCACACACTCACATCTATATACTATACTAAAGCCTTTCCTTAACATTCTATGCGACATTCTTATATTCATTCTCAAATTTTAATATTTATTTTTAATTAATTTAATGCATGATAATATTATTAAATTGACATTTTAATCATATAATTATAAATTTTGAAAATGGTATATATTTAATGACAAATCTATAAATGGAATTGGTATAAATTAATTAGTTACATTTATTAATTATTTCCTTAATTCTATTTCCAATTAATTTGTTTACATTAATTAGTATATTTCTTAATTTTATTTCAAATTTTAGTGCTAATGATTTTGGTTAAAATAATTGGTGCATCTAAAATATGAATCCTGTATTTTTTTTTTTAAAATAGAGCGAGTGTATTGAAATGGTTACATAGATTTGATATATATAGATATTGGAATACTAAAACAGCTATATATTTTGTTCTGAGTCATTCCTTATGTGTTATATATTAATTAAATGTTTTTTATACGTTTCGAATATGCTACATTTCAAGTATTGAAAATTTATATAATATACTAAACCTTTACCTTTTAATCCTATGTGACATTTTCATGAATTTTCTCACATTTTTAAAAATTATTTTTAATTATTTTTTCATGAATTTTTTATATATAATTTGAATTTATAAGTATTTAGTTAATAAAATTTATTGAATTTTTTAGTCGATACCTTTTCTTTTTTAAGTTTGTTAGCATATATTTTGTTTCCCAAATATGAAATATGCATTTCACGTATTAACACTTGATAAACTAATTTTCTCATTTTGATTGTGACTATTATTTATTACTTATCTATGGTGTATACACCTCTTCATTGGCTTCTTAGAATGCTTAAAACTTCTTAATTGTCGTTTTTTTGGTGTTTGTTCTATGATTTATTCTATATTTACTTTTCTTTGGTGTTATCATTTTTTTTTTCATTTCTCCCCGAGTTTTGATTTGTGAATTTTTATTTCATTCCTTGATGTATATATGCACCCTGAATCAAACCCCAACTTGCATGATTTGTTATTGCCTAAATGAGCATGTCTAATTGTTATTAGTTTGAAAATTGTAGCTCTACAAAATTCTTAAATTTGATAACCAACAGATTATTAATTCTATAATAAGGAATATGATAGTGAATTGGAAAGAGTGAAATGTTTTGAAGGATTTTAGATCGATGTCATTCTCAAGCTACCATTGATGTTGGTTTGAATTTTAATCTCAATATCTCTATTTCGCTTTTACTTGAAAAATAGACATGATAATAGTGTTTCCATCTCTTTTTCTATATGCATAAACATGTAGTGCATCTTTGTAGATGTCTACTTTATTTTCTAAACCCGACTTTCGTTTGCATAATTCTTTTTTATTTTCACTAAATTTTGATCTTTGACATTGGTGATAAGGTGTTGTAAAATAGAATACGTAGTATATTGATAAGCTGATATTTTATTTTCCTATATAGTGTGGTGTCTCTTATTTTATTTAGGCTGAATACATCTTTAGCTCCTCCAAATTGTCTATAAATTGTATTTGACATGTACAGGCGTATATAGTTAAAAATTTTAACATACATTTGTATTCCACAAAAGAAGTAATTTAATTGTTATTTATAGAAGTAACTAGAGTATTACATGATCAACATGCTTAGAATTTGGAAGATAGCAGTGCTAAAGATCAATCGATTTAAAGGTGGTAAAATATAGAGTTCTCTGCAAATTGATCTTAATCTTGGATAATTTTTGGATTCATATATGTTGTATTATTTAATTTTTTTCGAAAGAATGTTGTATTATTTAATTTACTAATGTTGTTAAGGTATAAATAATTTAAATACCTTTTGAAAAAAACACTTCTTATTAACTAAAATCTTTCTTCGAGAGAAATTTTACTGTATGCCAGACATACAGATGACGTGGTATGTCAAGCCTATAATTTTTTAACACGTGTCATCTCAACCAATAATAATTTAATATTGTGTAATTAATTGGTAATTGATTTTTTAGTTAATAATGTATATAAAATTCTAAACCATAAAATAAAAACCCTAGATCCTAAAAACTAAATCATAGACTCTAATCATGAACCCTAAATACTAACAAATATGACGTGTCATTGAATTATAAGTGTGGCATACAAGATGACATGGTATGCATGACATATACTAAAATCTTTCATATTTCGAATACATATTTAAAAAAATTATAAACTCACTTTCAAATTTCTCTAACCTTAAATGATATCTTATAGCTAAATTCTATTTTTTTTTATTTTGTTTAGGGTTTCAATTTAATGGAAAATCCCCACATCTATGGGGATCCGCCCTAATGGAGACAAGAATCCTCATTAATTTTCTCCATGAAGTCAGGGTGGGGAGAAAAGAAAAACCTCCAAACACGGATGAGAATGAAGATTCCCCATCTAAACGGGGATGGAGACGAGACGGATAGTTTGTCCACCCCACCTCATTTATAATCCTAATTATGTTCATAATAATAAGGTGTTTAAACACCAATCAATGAAAATGAAAATATGAATGAAATAATCCTATAATCAATATTTGGTTAACTAATCTATAAATATGAAATGGGAATGTAATTCTCCAACACATCAAATTAAAGTGCGATTATACAGATAAGTGAAATAAATCTTTTAACAATATATGCTTAATATTAAATTCGTGCAGTTGCACGGGCAAAAACTAGTTTATATACTATTTTAGCAATCTTGTTTATTAACTTATAAGAGTACCACTTCCCCTCTAGAACCAACATATGTTCAAATGAGATGCGCCAAGCAAACTGCACGTACAAAAGAGAATTAAGAACTAAGATCTTTTTGTTTTATTTTGCTTTTAGTGGCTCTAAACGGCATAAGAGCTAGGTTAAACACCGTTCCTTCAATCCTTTAACATTACCAAACCGGACTGCAGATTAAATTAGCTCCGCACATTTCTCTGCATCTTAGTTAAAAATCGTCGTGCAATTTACACTTTAGCATTTTCTTTCAGTTACCGAACAGTGAAAAGAAACATTAAACAATCTGCTTGAACCACGTGTAATGTATGGAAAAATCTTAAAGTTTAGCCTTTGCCGCAATGTTTTGATGATTGTTACTGATTTCTCTATTTTCTCGTTAACTTAATCCGAAGCCAAAGTACAGGTCCAAAGCAAACACTTGTGTTCATGGGTAACATCAGTCATTCTTTGGGATGTATCTCGGCCGTTTGTTTTTATCATTTTTTTAATGATTAGTTATTGTTGGCTTAAGTCCCCAGGCTTGCCACATACGTTTTATTTATGATAATTGGTACAACGGATATTTCGAAGTGCTGGCTTAGCCTACGAAAGGCACTCTGGAGCTCGTTTAGATACAAACATTGAAGTTTGAAAGCGACTTTGCATTGGAAATACAACCGTACCTGTTTTCCATAAAGGCTTTGGTTTTTTTTTTCGCGCCTCAGAAAAAACAGTTAGGGAGGAAACCATTCCCATACCTGCAGAGGGTAACAAAGTATTATTAGCATTGTACCATCACCGTGTAGCTTAAGGGGATACGCAGCCCTAAGCTATAACATTATGAGCCTTCTAAAATACATTTTTCATGGGATATTAGATCCAGGATAACAAATATAACAACTGCCCCGCAGTTTTTAGTGAAACAAAAACGGAAGTTATCGACTGACAACTGCCCAGCTCGACATTTAAAATACGAATATTAAGCTTGCCATTGTATGTCCCACAAAACACGATACATTTGAAATGAAAAGTGCCTCAAGGAAAGGCACATAAACTAAACAAAACAAAGACAACAAAAAGGACATGGATTTAACCCAACACAAAAAGAACAAATTACAACCTATCCATTAACAACCTAAGTGTCTGATCCCACGGGCACCCTCTTTACGAATACTAAGCTTGCCATTGTGGGTCCCACAAAACACGATACATTTGAAATAAAAAGTGCCTCAAAGAAGGGCACATAAGCTAAACAAAACAAAGACAACAAAAATGACATGGATTTAACCCAGCACAAAAAGAACAAACTACAACCTATCCATTAACAACGTAAGTACATGATCCCACAGGCACCCTCTTTATCGGCAATGAGCAAGCTTGAACCTGCAAGACCGTGAAAATTACACGATTAAATGTAAACGCAATTCCACTTCTTTCAACTGAATTGTACAAAAAAAATGGAGTAAATAGTGTGAAGTCTTTGGTTAGCACCATTTTTTCTCAAAGAAAGGCAAGAAAGTCTCACCTAGCCCTTTCACTCCAATACCTCTATGAAGCCTGATCAACATCATTCCTTTCCAAAACAACCAAACCACTGTGCAGTCAAGAATAAACAAATATCAATATCATACGGGTCAATGCAAAAAGAAGCGATGTACATGAAAGATAGGAAAGGGAAGGAAGACACAATGAGCAATAGAGGAATATATAAAGAAGTTTTATCACCCTTTCTTGTAGGGCATGTCGAATGCTTCAGCCAACATGAAACTGTCAAAGAAAGCACTTGTAATACGCAGGAATTGCAACTTGCTATCTTCAAAATGTGCGGCTTTGTCTTTGAACTCAAAGAGATCTGCCTGAAGCTTTGCGTTTTCACGACTAAGCTGCTCTTTTTTTGTTGCATAGCTTTGACATCTTGAGGGCAGACCATTTGGGGCGCCTTGCTGCTCGCAGTGACCTCTTTGATACATACAGAGCTAGCCATTCATTTCATCTTTTTTGTGAGGTTTTCCTAACCAATGACCCCAAGACTTTGTTTTGTTCGTTTAGTATAACTGATTGCTGATTTAGTCGGACAGTCCAACTCATGCGTACCAAGGTTAATGTTTTCAGCAACACAAAAATCAACAAAGCCTTCCGGGTCAAATAAATCTTCCAGCATAGGCGAAATGTGGGTCAGATGTACCGAGGACGGGTCAACCTTTCCCCCCTTCAAGGTAGCCAGTTCACGGTAATTCATGTCGACAATCACAACGTGGAAATCCTCCTTGAGGGAATGAGCAACAACTGAAACTGCAAGGTGTCGAGCACTTGCGTGTCTGTCCGGGCTACTAGCACTAAACATTCGCATTCGGCTCCGATCTTTTGAAAAGTAGACAGTGGCCATGCAGAGGTATAGCTTCCCAGTCTCATCCTTAGACTCGTTATACGACACGAGGGGAAGGTCCAATCTCTCCAGAATGCGAGGATAATAATCAGCAATGGTAAGAAGAATAGTAAACATCTGTTAACAAAAGTAAAAAGTTACCATTCTGACATGACGAATTTAAATTGGAGTGCTCATAAATGAAGAATAAATGTGAAAAGCAAACAATGATATAGAATTAAAGCCTCACCTTTTTTTAGCTGGTGGGAGGAGTTACTATCTTTTTCTGGTTTAACTTGAGCTATTAATGGAAAGAAGGAGCATGCCATTTATAGCTACTACAGTTAAAGGGATCTTTGGAAGCTGTCAGCTAACCATGGATATCAGTTGGTCAAGGCTTAACCACAACAGCTTGATTGGTTACCATAAATGTTAAATCATGGCAGGGTGTGTTGGTTATGTGCAAGAGAAGGCACATATCATTATGTGGCTGTGGAATAGTAGGAAGAAAAATGGTTTACCACCCACCTACAAAAGGAATTTTTTAAATATTAATTAGCATGGGAGATTCTAGCTAATGCAAGTGGTTAAAGATTATACCCTGACTCAGAATAGCTAATAAATGTTATAGGTAAATACTACATAGCTGTAATAATTTGAGTGGGGCCCACAGTAAAAAAGTAAGTGGACATTTTTGTTATATTTAAAAAATGGTTCAATAAGTCTAAGTACTGTTTAAACAAATCATTCAAAAACTCTCGGCTTAAAAATCATACGAAATACGATTTAGCATGGTTTGCGAAAACGAACACCCAACGAACACGTAATACACCATGCAATAACTCTTAACATTACAAGTATACAAACATTTATTTAGCAAGGTTTTTAAGCTGCATCAACAACAACCAATGAACACGTAATTCACCCTGGACTATCCGATTCTTGGAACTTTACTAAATACAATTTACATCTAATTTAATAATTAGGTAGGAAACAAACTTAACGCGCATTAAACAAAAAATGGGGTTTGCAAAGTACAAACAGCTGGACACGAGAAAATGTTCAACACGAAAAATTGACAAAAGTTCATTTTTAAAGGAACAATTCAGTAAAAAAGCGACAAACATGAAAACGAAGCTAGTTCAAATCGTAGAACTCAAATTAAGTTTGACACTAAATCACCGTAAACTACCAGACTTTTAAACTACCAAAGTATGAGCTTACCGTAGTAGTAGGACGAATGACGCGCTGCCTTCCAGCGGAATGCCTCCCCACCGTTACAAAGTGTACAATCTCTAGTTCAGTAACAACAACAGAAAAACAGTGAGTTTAGATCGGATCACAAATACCATGTTGGCCCTAACAAGATCAGAATCACCTAGAGGGGGGTGAATAGGTGTCTAAACGGAAAACTGATATTTTAAAATTTTTAGCTAAACTTAATTTCTCAGAGTCAAATTTTCTCAGAGTCAGAGGCTAGTTTAATGAAACAGCTCCTGAGGGAAATTCTGCCTTTTCACAGTTTAACTGCTTTCAGCAACAGAAGCTCTGAGTTAGAGAACTTCTGAACAAAGACAATGATATAAAGAGTAAATTTGTTTCAGCACTAAACAACAGCAAGTACACAGAGGCAAAAAAAACAAGAATAAGGAAGGGAGAAAGAGATTCAGGAGGTCCTGAGTTGAAAAGTTCGATTTATCCAGGTTCACCATAGAAGTCCTGTGACTACATCCTGTCCTCTATGATCGCAGACACCAGAGATTTTAAATACAGTATTCAGAACTTAACAGAACTTAAGCTTGATGAACCCTAAGTATTTTGATTATGTTCAAACGTTTCAGAAGATGAAAACTCAACAGTACCTTACATATAGTTTTCTATTGACTAATAATTTTTATTCTTAGTCTATGTGTAAGATGTTCAGCAGGTGCTGAATGAATCATTTCTGGATTGCTTAACGAACTCAGAAGATCGGTTTGCTGAAGTCAGAGTTTCATTTACTCAGAAGCTGGATATTCCGCTCTGAAGCCGAAGTCTGCTAAAGCTCTCCTCAGAAGTTCTTTGCAATCAGAAGTTTTGCCAATTGTGATCAGAAGTTTAGTCAAGAGGACTTTAGCTCCTGAAAGCTAAGTCACGGGTTCTTGATAGCATTTAATGCTCTGACAAGTTCATTTAATGCAAGGCGCCAAAAGTTCAAAAAGCTGTTTTGATGGAGCGCGCCTGTCTGTTCAAGAGAAACCGGATTTTCCTTGTCTACCCTTTGTTGATCCAATTGAAGAATGATTCTGTCATCCTCATCCTTGATTTCAAATCACTTACCGGATTTAGTTAAAGAACAAGGATAACGGAATCAAAGTGTTTGAAGACCGTTTGAAGATTTGACAAACTAACGGCTACAACAACTGATGTCATCTCCTTTGAAGATTCAAACTCACCAACGGTCATCTTCATACACTATAAATAGTAGCCTTGCTCCACTGCATCAACATACGCGTGATCATCGAGCAAAATCTCAACGCACTGTTTTAACAAGGAAAACAGAGCATTCTTTTCCATTCTCAAACTTTCTTAGCATAGTCTTAGTTAAAGTGAGAGAGTGAAGAAAAACAAGTTCATAATAGGAATCTTGTAAACTAAGATCGTTTGTGATCTTCAGTTAGATTTAAAGAGAGAAATCTAGTTGAGATTAGAGTTGGGTGAGAAATCCAGAAAACAGAGTATTGTTTGTTCTGGTGGAAATCCTTTAACTCTTTTTAGGCTAGTCAGAACTAAGTGAGAAATTAGCTTAAGTTCTGTTGATGTAAATGAGCTTCTGAACTTGCCATAAAAGTTCTGAATAGTGGATTTATAAAATCTCTGTAGGCTGCGACCTCAGGGGACAAGACGTAGTCACAGGACTTCTGTGGCGAACTTGGATAAATCGAATTGTTCACTCAGGATCTCCTGAACTTCTTTCTCTCTCTTATACTTGTTATTTTTGCTTCTGTGTACTTGTTCATATTTAGTGCTGAAACAGATTTTCTCTAAAAATATCATTGTCTTTGTTCAGAAGACTATCCAGAAGTTCTCAAATCAGAACTTCTGTTGCTGAAAACAGTCTAACTGTGTTTAGGCAGAATTTCCCTCAGAAGCAACTTCCTTAAGCTAGCTTCTGACTCTGAGGAAATTTGACTCTGAATTTTAAGTTTCTTAAAAAACTTAGAAAACTTCAGTTTACAACTTAGACACCTATTCACCCCCCTCTAGGTGATTCTGTTCTTGTTAGGGCCAACAAGTGGTATCAGAGCGAAGGTCACTTCGTATATTTACTAAAGATCTAACAATCTAAGTGTAAGATCCTATCAGAATCAATAGAGATGGCTAGTAGACACCAACCTGAGAATTCCTCTCATTTCATTGTTCCAGAGGGTTCCTCCACAGCTAGACCTCCACTATTTAATGGTGATAACTACTCTTACTGGAAAAAGAGAATGATGTATTTCATCCAAGCTCAGAATATGAGTGCATGGATAGTTATCACTAATGGTGATTTCATCCCAACTAGGATGGAAGCTGGTTTAGGACATGTTGTTATCCCTCAAGTGGAATATACAGATGAAATCCTTAAAAAACTCCAAACGAATGCTTCAGCAATAAATATGCTGCATTGTGCACTTTCTGCTACTGAGTATAACAAAGTGTCTTCTTGTGAAACAGCAAAGGATATTTGGAACAAGCTAGAAGTCACTTACGAAGGAACAGGAAAAGTGAAGCAATCTAAAGTCAATCAGTTGATGAGAGACTACGAGTTATTTGAAATGCTTGACAAAGAATCCATCTCAAGTATGAATTCTAGGTTCACCAAGATTGTCAATGACTTGAAGAGTTTGGGAAAGGATATTGAAGAATCTGAAAAAGTAAGGAAGATTCTCAGAAGCTTACCAAGGTCGTGGCAAGCCAAGAAGACTGCTATCGAAGAAGTTCAGGACTTAAGCTTCTATGAGTATGATGAACTCATTGGCTCATTGATTACTCATGAGATGGCAATCAAGAATCATGACCTGAGAGAAAGGTCAGAAGGAAAAAGAGTAGTCCTTAAAGCAGAATCTTCTGATGAATCCTCTGAAGATGAGGAACTGGCTATGCTGACCAGGAAGTTCAAGAAGGCCTTTAGAAAAGGCAGAGGTGGAAACTACAAGAAGCCTTTCAGGAGCTTTGACAAGAAAACTCCTGATTCTGGTGAAAAGTTCAAGAGAGATCCAAATAAGCCTATTGTGTGCTATGGATGTCAGCAACCGGGGCACATTAAGCCTAACTGTCCGGAGCTGAAGAAAGATAAGAAGAAGTTCAAGAAAGCAATGCTGGCTGCTTGGTCAGACTCTGAGACCAGCAGTGATCCTGAAGAAAAGGAAGAGCAAGCTCAGATATGTTTTATGGCTATTGATGAGCCAACTTCTGAAGATGTCACAGGAGAAACTTCCGCACCTCCTGAAGCTACATATGATTCCGAGGTAAACATATCTTCTGAACAAAATATCTTTGATTCTCTTGAAGAACTCTATAGTATGTTCAAGTACCTGAAAAGGAAATTGGACAAGAGTGAGGCTGACAAGTTTCTTAGGTTTACTCAAGTTTATTCTGACATGAAAGTGTTAGAAGAAAAACTGTGTAAACAGTTCAGCACCTCTGCTAATGACTCTAAGGTCAAAGGCAAAGAAAAGCTGCCTCTGGGAAGTGATAAACCCCAGAAGAAGAAGAAACTTGTCACTCCCTCTCTTCTGAAAGAGATAGCTTCTCCTCCTGATGTTGGAACCTCTGAGAGCGCTGTTATAGCCTCTGAAGATGTTGGACCTTCTCAGAAGAAGAAGAAATCTCCCAAGAAGCAAAGGGAAAGATCCAAGAACCCTCCCTTTTGCAAGCTTTGCAAGAGTGATGGTCACTGGTTAAAGGATTGCAAGTACCACATTAAAAACCTCTTGCAATCTAAGATATCATTAAAACCTGCTGAAGAAAAATCTAACTCTGAAGGACCCAATGAGGATTGGGTACCTGTCACTAATTGATTGTGTTGCAGGTGGCTCTGAGTGCTCCATCAATGTCAAAGCTGTGGTACATTGACAGTGGGTGCTCAAGGCATATGACAGGTGATGAAAAAGCATTCATCACATTTGATCCTAAAAGAGGTGGAAAAGTCAGCTTTGGAGATGCTCAGAAAGGAAGGATACTTGGTTCTGGATCCATAGGAACTAACCCTCCGATCGAAGATGTCTCCCTAGTCAGAGGCCTGAAGTTCAATCTCCTGAGTGTTGCACAACTGTGTGATAAAGGTAGAGATGTTGTCTTCAGCTCCTCTGGATGTAAAATCTTGGACAGTAAGTCAAGGGAAGTTATTCTAACTGCTCCTAGAGTTGAAAATGTTTTCATGCTGAACCTTGAGAATCTTTGCAAGAATATATGCTTGATGTCCAAAGAGGATACCTCCTGGCTCTGGCATAGAAGACTTGCTCATGTTAGCATGGATCTTCTGGCCAAAGTAGCTAGAAATCAATTGGTTGAGGGTCTGCCTGAAATAAGTTTTAAAAAGAACCATTTATGCAATGCTTGCCAATCTGGTAAACAATCCAGAAGCTCTTTTAAAACTAAGAAAGTCATTTCAACTAAAAGACCTTTGGAACTACTTCATATGGATCTTTTTGGTCCTGTTCAACCAATGATCATGGGTGGAAAGAAGTATGCCTTTGTCATTGTAGATGACTATTCAAGATTCACTTGGGTCATCTTGCTGTCTAGCAAAGATGAGTCACTTGGATGTTTCTCAGTTCTGATAAAGAAACTTGAGAATGAAAGGAATGATAAGGTTGTCCATATCAGAAGTGATAATGGTGGAGAATTCAAAAACTTTAGGTTTGAAGAATTCTGTGAAACCAAGGGAATTGATCATAACTTTTCTGCTCCCAGAACTCCTCAACAAAATGGGGTAGTTGAAAGGAAGAATAGAACTCTGGTTGAAATAGCCAGGACTATGATCAATGAAAGAAGGCTTCCTAAGTACTTTTGGGGAGAAGCTGTGAACACAGCTTGCTATGTTCTGAATAGAGTGCTAATCAGAAGCATTCTGAACAAGACCCCTTATGAACTCTGGAAAGGTCGAAAGCCTAAAATAGGTTATTTCAGAACCTTTGGTTGTAAGTGTTATGTTTTGAATACAAAAGAATATCTTTCAAAGTTTGATTCAAAGGCAGATGAGGCCATTTTTCTTGGTTACTCAACACATAGTAAAGCATATAGGGTTTTTAATAAGAGGACTCAAACTTTAGATGAATCTGTTCATGTACAGTTTGATGAGACTAACCCTGCAGATAGTAGAGCTCCTGATGAAGATGTAGTTCAAGCTCCTGAAGTTACATCTCCTGTTGAAGAAGAAGATGTTTCTCCCAGAGCTGCTGAAGTGGTTCCTCCTGTTGCTGAACAAGCTCAAGATGAGAATTTCACTCCAGAAGTCAACTCTCTTCCAGAAGATGCTCCTATATATGATTCAACAAATGATGAACAGGTTTCAGAAGACTCATTGGATTTACCAAGAGAAGTTAGAGCTCATAGGAATCATTCCTTAGAGAACATCATTGACTCTGTTCATAATCCTGTCATGACCAGAGCTCAGCTCAGAAGATATATGGGGAATGTGGCTTTTGTGTCACTTCTGGAACCCAAGGACTTCTATGAAGCAGCTGATGATGACTCCTGGTTGATGGCAATGCAAGAAGAACTTGACCAGTTCAAAAGGTCAGAAGTTTGGACTTTTGTTCCCAGACCTAACAACATAAAGGTTGTTGGAACTAGATGGGTTCTGAAGAACAAGCTTGATGAATTTGGAAATGTTGTGAGGAACAAGGCAAGAGTTGTTGCTCAAGGTTACAGTCAGCAAGAAGGCATAGATTATGGTGAAACTTTTGCTCCTGTTGCAAGATTAGAAGCCATTAGAATCTTGTGTGCTTTTGCATCATACAAAGGTTTCAAGCTCTTTCAAATGGATGTGAAAAGTGCATTCTTGAATGGTTACATTGATGAGGAAGTCTATGTGTCTCAACCTCCTGGTTTTGTAGATCCTAAGTTTCCTGATCATGTGTACAAGCTGAAGAAAGCTTTGTATGGACTGAAACAAGCTCCCAGAGCTTGGTATGAGAGGCTGACAAAGTTCCTTCTGTCTAAGGGATTTGTCAGAGGCTGTGTTGATACAACTCTGTTCACTCTGAAGAAGAACAAGGATATCCTTATAGCTCAGGTATATGTTGATGATATTATATTTGGTGCTACTAATGAATCTTTGTGCAGAGAGTTCAGTGACCACATGAAGGCTGAGTTTGAAATGTCTATGATGGGAGAATTAACCTTCTTCTTAGGACTTCAGATCAAGCAAAGTAATGATGGTGTGTTTATCAATCAAGCCAAGTACACTAGAGAAGTGCTGAAGAAATTTGGCATGATGGACTCTAATGCTGTTGATATTCCAATGGATGTCAGCAAAGACATTGATGATGAAGAGAAAGCTGGTAAACCTGTAGATATAAAAACCTACAGAGGTATGATTGGTTCTCTTTTATACCTAACAGCCAGCAGGCCAGATATACATTTTGCTGTGTGTTTTTGTGCTAGATATCAGTCTAAACCAAGAGAGATTCATGATGTTGCTGTCAAAAGAATTCTCAGATATCTTAAAGGCACACCAGAAGCTGGTTTGTGGTATCCCTGTAGTTCTGATTTCACTCCTATAGGATACACAGACTCTGACTATGGTAGAGATAAATTGAAAAGGGTCAGCACTTCTGGTGGTTGTCATTTTCTGGGGGAGTGCCTAGTCTCCTGGCATAGCAAGAAGCAAACCTCTGTGGCTCTCTCAACTGCTGAAGCTGAGTATGTTGCTGCTGGAAGTTGTGTTTCTCAGATGCTCTGGATCAAGCAACAAATTGCTGACTATGGAGTCATCCCTGGAACAATTACAATCTACTGTGATAACAAAAGTGCAATTGATCTGTCAAAGAATCCTATTCAGCACAGCAGGATGAAGCATGTTCATATTAGACATCACTTTCTGAGAGATCATGTTCTGAAGAAGGATATTATCATTACTCATGTTCCCTCTGAAGAAAATCTTGCTGACATGTTTACTAAGCCTCTGGCTGGAATGGCTTTCAGCAACTTACGAGAAGGCATTGGTATGACTTATCCTCTTCAATAACTTAGAATTATTGTCTCTGAGTATCTTAAGTGTTTGATCGTTTAAGATAATTTAGTTATAATAAATTCTAATCATGATTTGACTTGAAAGCATGCGTTATTTACTGCTTATTACGGCGCTGTTCCGTGGTTAACGGTTATCTGTTCGCTTTTAAACGGTGTGTATTTGCTTTTTGAATTGGAACGGTTTCTGTGTTTGGGTATAAATAAGGGTTTTCCATACTTAGAACTTTTTACTCTCACTTTCTTTGCCATTAGAACTTCCATAGATTTTTTTTTGTGTTCTCTTCTCTCTAAAAATCTTAACCTAATTTCGCATTTCTTCAAAATGGCTCAAGAAATCACTGTCACACACATCTTCTCTGATGAATCACGAAAGAAAGTTAGTGAATCTAGGGTTTTCACCTCTAGGTTCCTAGATGATGTTGTCAAATCGACTGAACCAATCTCTCACTGGCTTAGCGCTCAAAACTGGAATTCTTTCGTTTCTCTCGAAGAATTCATTTATCCTAAGTTAGTTACAGAATTTTATAAGAACCTCCATTTCTTTTCTAATGAGGAGGATGTTCTTCACTCTGTGGTTGGGGAAGTTGAAATCGAAGTCAGCAGGGCTTCCATTTCTCAAGTGATAGGGATTGATGATGAAGGAATCATCATTGGAGATGATGGTTCAGCAGAAGGTTTTTCAGAAGCCAACTGGGCTAGGCCAGATCTGAGTGCCAAGGAAACTTACGCTACCTGGTTGACTCAGCACCAGAGGTGGGCACACTACTTGACTACGAATGTTTTTCTTCGAAAGGCTGGAGGAGTCAATTGTGTTTCCAACAGAGAAAGAGTATTTATGTGGCATCTGGTCAACCAGAAGAAGATCAATTTGCCTGCCATGCTGATAAGGCAGATGAAGAATGTAACGACCGTGAGTGCATTGGCATATGGCTCACTCCTGACAAGGCTGTTTGAGGCAGCCTCCGTTGTTGTTTCAGGAGAAGGTGTTACTAGTAGGAGTACGGTTCTAAAGATGCATACCTTCAGGAACCTGAGTTTTGGTGTTACTCCGAAGAAGAATGAGAAGGGCTCCTCTGTGAGTATTGCTCAGAAGGAAATTGTGGATGCATCTGTTCAGAAAGGAAAGAATGTTGCCAAAAAGGGTAAGGGAAAGAAAGGGTCAAGCAAGTTGGTCCTGAATGTTGAGAAGGTTGCTGTCTCAGAACCTCTTCCCACGTTAGTTCAAACAACAATCAATGTTGAACCTTCTGGCAAGATTGTTGCTGAGAAGCCAAAGGATGTTCCTGAGAAAGAAGCTCAGGATGCTGAGGAAGCACGCCTTGCTGAGAAAGAGAAGGCTGCTGAAGCTGAAAAGGTTGCAAGAGTTCTGGCTCTTGCTGAAGAGAAAAGAAGGAAGAAAGAAGCTGAAGACAAGTTAGCTGCTGAGCGTGAAATTGCTGCAAAGGCTAAGGCCGATGCCAAACTTTTAGAATGT
The DNA here is from genome assembly GCA_028411795.1 of Euphorbia peplus. Lineage (NCBI taxonomy): Eukaryota > Viridiplantae > Streptophyta > Magnoliopsida > Malpighiales > Euphorbiaceae > Euphorbia > Euphorbia peplus. The sequence continues at coordinate 9,957,680 of CP110841.1, read as the reverse complement.
GCTGCTAATCTTGAGAATGCTGAGTTCTCAAAGGTAGTTGAGACTTCAGAGGAAGAAGAGAATCTTGAGAATGTCTCTCTGTCCTCTCGAATTATTGAGAATGTCACTCTCACTACCAGAATTGGGAAGAAGGCTGTGGCAAGACGAAGGGTTCTGAAGAAGAAGGACTTCGTTGTTGCCTCAAGTGCTGAATTGGAGGATCCTGTTACTCAGGAACCGGAAGCTGCTGATAAAGAGCTGTCAGAGATTTCTGATGAAGAGGATGTTGACGCTCCTACGATTGAAGAGCTGTCAGAAGAGAGTGAACCAGAAGATGAAGAGGTTCTTGAAGGTGCTAAACAGTTTGTTGAGAATGTTGACAATGAACACTTCATTGACAATGTTCTTCTGAATCAAGGAAGAAACCCTGGTGAAAGGGATGCCTCTGAAACGCTGTTCAGAATGGCTCATTTATATGCTGAGCCGATTTCATCGTTTGATCCTAATGCCTCTGAACAGGTTATCTCATCTCCCATTCTTACTCCTCCTCCATCTCCCTCACTACCTTCTGTCACAGAAGTTAGTGAATCTCAGACTTTCATTCCTCTGACAACTTCAACATCTGAGGTTGTCCCTCCTCCATCTACTCTTCCTTCTGGATCCTATTCAGAAGTGAATCTGTCCTCTGGACCAATTTTCACTGATTCCATTTCTACTTCCACTACTTCTTCTCTATCTTTTTCTGCCGTTTTTCCAACTTCTGGAATTACTGCTCCTCCTCTTTCCATACCTTTGTCAATACCTTTTTCCATTCCTTCAACTTTACCTCCTTGTACAAATCCTATTTCTTCCTCCTCTCCACATACTATTCCTTCTCCTCAAACTTCTGTCCCTCCTCTTTCAACCTCTGGACATACACCTCCTGTGTGTGATCCCTTAACTACCTCCTCCACTCCTTCAGGATTTGCTGGGTTGTCATCAAACTATGACTTCCTACGCAAACACCTGAATCGGGAAGATCTGGACACCAGATTTGGAAGTTTTGGCTTCATGGGCAGAGCTTCTGGTATTTCCGAAGCTGGAGGTGCCCCCAGTGTTGAAGATTTGAGAAGAATGGGTCAGAGTGGCTCAGATGAATTGCTGAATAGATTTGCTGGTATAGGGCAAAGGAATTCTGCTGCTGACATGTACGCTCAGGGCATTGTGCTGCAAGAATTACATTCTTTGAAAGCTCAGAACCTGCAGCTCATGACCATGCTCCAAATGCAGGATCCTTCTGTGTATATACGCAATCTTTCTACACTTCATTTAGCTACATATGATGAGCTGTACAAATTGAGAGAATTAGCTCTGACTCTTCCTTCTCTGGATAATATTGCTCTTGCTTCTTCTCAGAAGGTCAATGAGAATTTGGAGATATTGACAGAAGAAGTCAAGGAAGCAAACGAGCATTATGAGGCTCATGAGAAGATGCTCCCTAGTAAGATTGAAGACCTGCAAAGTACTGCAAATCACATTCTGAGAGAAGTGAAATCTTCTGCTCAAGGTTCTTCATCTTTAGGAGCTGCCAAGATTGTATATGACATCACTCCTGATCTCAACAACCGACTCTCCAACATTGAGTCTGTTGTATCTGCTCAGAATGCACAGATTGCTGAGCTCACTGAACTTCTGAAGGTTATGCACACTCAAGCACGTGAACAAGAAAAGACTCTTCACAACTGCTATAAGTTTGTTCGAGGACAGACTTATATTCAGAATGAGCATCTCACTGCTGCTGTGTATGCTAACAACAGGTTGATCAAGCTCCTTCTGGATGATGTTCAGAGACAGCGACCTATGTCTGGTCAGACCTTTGATCATATGAAGACCATTGATGATGACTTCAGAAGACGAATGGATATGATCAATACTGTGAGACCAACTCCTCAGCAATATCAGACTTCTCTGAATGTTCAGCAAAAGTTGAAGTCTCAGGGTGCTCTTGGTGTTGCTCTGGGTTCTGGTCAAACGGGGGAGAAGTCTGGTCAGAAAAGAGCTAGTGGTGCTGAAGGTTCCAGTGTTGTTCCTCCTCCTCAGAAGAAACCTAGGAACATGTAATCTATAGGACTCAAGCTTCTTAGCTAGGTTCTGGGTTGGGTAGTCTTTGTCTTAGGACTTGCTCTTCTGATTATTTTGTTTCTTTTGTTGTCTCCTGATTGATTTTATATACACTGAACCTTTTCTATATTCTCTTGCATATCTGACTTCTTACTTTTTGCTTATGTTTCTTCTTAACTTAGTAAATTACACTTCTTTTAAAATCTAACAACTTGATCTTAAGCCTTATTAAGTTTATACAGATTGCTGAAGATCACCATTTACACTAAAATGGGGGAGTTAGTTTACTCAGAAGTAATGAAACATTTGCATCAGGAAGTCATTTTCTAAACCTCATGTTTTCTTTTTACCTTCTGACCACGGTTTGTCCATAACCAAAATGGGGGAGAATGATGAACCCTAAGTATTTTGATTATGTTCAAACGTTTCAGAAGATGAAAACTCAACAGTACCTTACATATAGTTTTCTATTGACTAATAATTTTTATTCTTAGTCTATGTGTAAGATGTTCAGCAGGTGCTGAATGAATCATTTCTGGATTGCTTAACGAACTCAGAAGATCGGTTTGCTGAAGTCAGAGTTTCATTTACTCAGAAGCTGGATATTCCGCTCTGAAGCCGAAGTCTGCTAAAGCTCTCCTCAGAAGTTCTTTGCAATCAGAAGTTTTGCCAATTGTGATCAGAAGTTTAGTCAAGAGGACTTTAGCTCCTGAAAGCTAAGTCACGGGTTCTTGATAGCATTTAATGCTCTGACAAGTTCATTTAATGCAAGGCGCCAAAAGTTCAAAAAGCTGTTTTGATGGAGCGCGCCTGTCTGTTCAAGAGAAACCGGATTTTCCTTGTCTACCCTTTGTTGATCCAATTGAAGAATGATTCTGTCATCCTCATCCTTGATTTCAAATCACTTACCGGATTTAGTTAAAGAACAAGGATAACGGAATCAAAGTGTTTGAAGACCGTTTGAAGATTTGACAAACTAACGGCTACAACAACTGATGTCATCTCCTTTGAAGATTCAAACTCACCAACGGTCATCTTCATACACTATAAATAGTAGCCTTGCTCCACTGCATCAACATACGCGTGATCATCGAGCAAAAGCTCAACCCACTGTTTTAACAAGGAAAACAGAGCATTCTTTTCCATTCTCAAACTTTCTTAGCATAGTCTTAGTTAAAGTGAGAGAGTGAAGAAAAACAAGTTCATAATAGGAATCTTGTAAACTAAGATCGTTTGTGATCTTCAGTTAGATTTAAAGATAGAAATCTAGTTGAGATTAGAGTTGGGTGAGAAATCCAGAAAACAGAGTATTGTTTGTTCTGGTGGAAATCCTTTAACTCTTTTTAGGCTAGTCAGAACTAAGTGAGAAATTAGCTTAAGTTCTGTTGATGTAAAGGAGCTTCTGAACTTGCCATAAAAGTTCTGAATAGTGGATTTATAAAATCTCTGTAGGCTGCGACCTCAGGGGACAAGACGTAGTCACAGGACTTCTGTGGCGAACTTGGATAAATCGAATTGTTCACTCAGGATCTCCTGAACTTCTTTCTCTCTCTTATACTTGTTATTTTTGCTTCTGTGTACTTGTTCATATTTAGTGCTGAAACAGATTTTCTCTAAAAATATCATTGTCTTTGTTCAGAAGACTGTCCAGAAGTTCTCAAATCAGAACTTCTGTTGCTGAAAACAGTCTAACTGTGTTTAGGCAGAATTTCCCTCAGAAGCAACTTCCTTAAGCTAGCTTCTGACTCTGAGGAAATTTGACTCTGAATTTTAAGTTTCTTAAAAAACTTAGAAAACTTCAGTTTACAACTTAGACACCTATTCACCCCCCTCTAGGTGATTCTGTTCTTGTTAGGGCCAAGAAAGCTAATTTCTCACTTAGTTCTGACTAGCCTAGAATGAGTTAAAGGATTTCCACCAGAACAACTGTTGGCCCAAATTATGACTATATAAAGACTAGAGGGGGGTGAATAGGATTTATTGCCTTTTAAAACTATTATTTTCTCTTTAAAAAGTTTTGCCTATTAATTAATCAACTATTAAAGATTTTGCGGAATATTAAGTTGATTAAAAGATGAGAGAAAATAACCAAGTTTTAGCACGAATAATCACAAGCAATTAAAGATAAAAGCTTAAAGCAAAGCAAGTGATTAAAAGCAATAAGTAAAGAGAGTAGGGATAGAAGGATTAGACGCAGAGCATTTATCCAGGTTCGGTCTCCTTGTGAGCCTAGTCCTGTCCCCGAGAGCACCTCTCGAGATTTTCCACTAATGATTTCTTTAAGGGCAGAAATCAAGCCGGTAGAGTAGTTCTCACAATCCGAGACACTACTAGAGCTGAACACCTCTCCCAGTATTCACTCCCTCAAACTTCCAAGTGTTTGAGCAACTCTCCCTTAGTTTTTCTCAAGCTAAACTAAGAAACTTATGGCACTTTTACAGGCTAAGTGATAACCTCCTAAGCTTGCGGGTGCTTAAGAACCTATTTGCTTTTCAAGGCTAAGCAAAAACCTCTCTTACACTTTTATAGGGATCTAGTGTAAAACCCAAGATTAAACCCCACCGTTTAATCTTTTACAATGATTTGAATGAAAAGAATAACACTCAAACTCTCGTTGTAGTTGAAGGAAAAATGTAATCAAAGCTCGCTTGAATATCTCGTGTGAAAAGCTTTGAATCTCGGTTTGATTTTCCTTGCTTCAACCTTTGCTCCTCTTCTCCTTTTATAGCCGAAATCTTGAAGAGAGATGGAAGGAGGAGCCATTATGTGTCTTGTCCCATCAAATCCAAAAGATAAGATTCTTTTACTTAGTAAATTTTTAGGATAAGATAAGATATGTGTAAGAGTAGGATAAGATCTTGTAAGAGTAGTATCAAAGTACACCATATCCATCAAATCCATATCTTAAATCCGAAATCTTGTGGTGGTGGAGGATTTGATGAGTTGTCTTGACAAGACACTTGTCTTGGTGATGAAGAAACGATCTTGGCCGTTGGATGATGAGATGACATAAAGTGTGATTGAATCCTAGCCCTTCATTTGATCTTTCCATTAATCACCATTAAACTTATGCTATTAACATCATCTAAGCATGTATGTCATATACGTGTATACTACATTCATACACATGCATTCATCATCATTAGCATGGCAACACATAAGTATGATCGATGATGAAATCAATAGATGATGACATAACATAGTTTGTATGTATTACGACATCTTAAACCATGGCATAGCTTATGATATATATATATAAATCATGTTTAAGTTCATATCATAAAAACTCAAGGAGATAGCATGGCAAGATATCATGTGATCACATATAAAACCATAATCCGTATGATAAAGAGACATATTTGATCATGGCATATCTTTTTAGTTCATGGCATAAATATCATCTCTTAAAACATATATTCATGTGAGCATATGATATTTAAACCTATATAGATGTGATCATGACATGCATACATACATACTTAATTATATACTTTGATTAAAGTAACTCTAGTTGAGATGATAATACTTAGTTAAGCATTTCTAGAGTTAAATACTTTCTTAGCACATAAAGTATATAATAAAGTTATTTTGTCACAAGTATAAATGTATATATATATATATATATATATATATATATATATATAAAGTGCATGATATAAAAACCATATATATTAATCAAGTAATCAAAATCAATTTAGAGTGAAATAACAATCTCCCCCTTTTTGATAACTTGCAAAAATACGATCGGTGGTTTTTAGAAAGATGCTCCCCCTAAATTTAAGACTTCTATAAAAAATAAGGTTTTTGTGACAAAATAGAAAATAAGTAAATGGGTTTGATTTTAAAACAAAGATTTTGAAAAGATTAGGCCCATTTGACTTATAAACTAAACAACTTAAATTTTGAAAACAAATTAGGCCCATTAGAAATGTTAAGATAGATTAATGAATCTAATTAGGCCCAAAATGAATATGGAAATCTGAGTTTACCTAGGCCCATAGACTGATTTATCATGAAAGGCCCATACTCATACGCATATAGCATAACAGATTTGCGCATCAGATTTCACAATTCATAATCCTGCAAGCATCAAATAGTTAATAATCTAGCATGCATAAAAACACAGATACGCATATAGCATAACAGATTTGCGCATCAGATTTCACAATTCATAATCCTGCAAGCATCAAATAGTTAATAATCTAGCATGCATAAAAACACAGAAACTTCTCCCCCTTATTTTGGTAAGATATCAAAAACTGAAACATAGCAGGGATGAATTCTGAAGTTTTGAAGCAGAAAACATAGCATGACAGCAGAGCAAAGCAAGACAGAGAATAGAAGTATCCTACGCATGCATAGATCCTAGTTCACTATTCTAGTCAAGATTCCTTTAGAGCTCCTGTCAATTCAAGCATGCAAAACAGCTCATAGAACTCAGAAAATTTCTGAGAAGTTGTACCTGCAGGTTAATGCATATATAAATACTAGAGCAATGTGTCAGCTCAAAAACACAACAAATATCCAAAATAGATATCCTAAAAACTACTTAAATTGTACTGTTGGAGAGAGTAGTTTTAAGATTATCTAAAGTGTTGTGGGTATGTAGATAGATAGATAATGCAGGGATAAGAATGGTTCACTACTGGCTGTCTGAGGAAGCAGAATGAGGAGGACTGGGTTCAGGAACCATGGTGACTCCGGGAATGCTTTTGATAGCAGTCTTCAACTCATCAGTCTCACGCTTAAGACTCTTGATGGCTACTAGCACATCCTCTTGCCTTCCTAACAGATATTGCTGATTAGTGTGAAGTGCAAACACTCTGCCATGTTGATCATCAATCTTATTGTTGAGGTCCTTTAATGCCAGGCTTTGCTTGACCAGCCGATCCTGCACAAAGGTACAAAGAGAGTCCATCTTTGCTGACAAATTAGCAAATGCAGCATCCATATTCAGTGTTTGCTTGGCCATCCTTTGAGCCATCTCCTCAGCCTGAGCCATAGCACTAGCAAGAAATTTAGAGTGAGAATCAAGATTATAAGAAGTTTGATTCACATCACCGAACATATTCCTTAAATGTCCACTCAAGTTCACTATCTGGGATGCAGTGAACTTGTAAGGAAAGCTCGGTTCCACCTCCTCAAGGAAACTTGATTGAAGATTCTGCTGAGTATAGAATAGAGGGGTGGTTTCTTGGCTAGCAGGCTGGTAGTTATCTGCATCAATATAGATTGGACAGTTAGGCAAGATAAAACCAGAAGAACTTGGAGGTTTTTCCATGTGATCAGCTAAGGAGTTCATCAAATCCATCTCCTCCTGTGACATCTCCTTGTTCTCCACTGCTGAGTTTGCCTCCAAATCAGACATGATGCCCTTCTTTTTCTGCAAGTTCAATTCATTAACATAGATCGAATTGATACTTAAATGTGATGAATCTTCTTTAGACATACTTGATTCTGATGAAATGGATTCATATAAAGAAGGTGTGTCACTATCTGAGGATTTCCTTTTAGGACTATTCCTAACAAAGATTTTGAATCTATCTGGATTCCTAGCAGGAGTACACAAAATATCCCTAGATATCCTCTCTCTCTCTCAGGTTTCTCCTTGTAACGTACTAGCATCTTATAGATTTCTGTTTTTCCTAGGCATCTGTTGCATTCAAGTGTTTTTCTCCCTTCTAGATCAATCCTAAAATGCCTAAACACAGATGTAAGCAGCACTGCATAAGGCCAATCATCTTGTATTCTTAATCCTGACATATGTTCTAACATGACATAAGGCAAGTTGATACTGATAAAGTGTGTAACATTCCATATAAAATAGATATCAAATGCTGTCATGGTGCCTAGATTGCTTTTAACAGGAATAAGAACCCTGGTCATGAAATAATGCAATGTCTCTAATTCTGGTTCTAATCTGCTTCTTCTTAAGATGTTAGGGATTGGCTGATTAGCATCAAACTTGAATATCTTCCTAACAAACCTATAGAAATTATAAGCCCCTATGTTTAATGAATGATCATGCCTGGAAATACGTTTTCCAGTGTACGGAATACCTAAGACAGATCCAAGTATGATATCATCAATAATGAAATCCTTATCTCCAATTTTAAACATGAAAGTTCCATTATTTAATGCAGACAGAGTTTTGTAAAACTCATAGACAAGGTCGGGATAGATGTTATCCCTAAGAGTAAGCATTGACAACCAACCCTGGCTATTGAACCAGTGTTTCAGAGGCAGATTCAGAGTTTTCAGAAACTCAGAATCAATGTTCATAGAAGGTAGGATTAAGTTACTTGATCCATCCTGATACATAGGTCTAATCCTAAGATCATAAGATTTGATGATTACCTCTTTGTTGTCATTTGGATTCAGAGGGTTAGACATGACATTCCTCATCTGTCGATTTCGATCCATCTCTTCAATCTCAGAAAGCTTTTTGATTTTACCAGATTTGGAGCGAGTTCGAATCGTGGTTGTTCTGGTTGCTTTCTTTCTGTTTTTCATTCTGTGGGATTGGTAGAAAGATTGAAGAAGAGTTTTCTGATGGGATGGTTGTAGGTAGGTTATCATTTTGCAGGTATAGGGTAAGTGAAGCGACGGTTTGTAGACTGCAAAGCGATTTCAGGGGATATTTCTCCCTTCCCAAAGAAGGTACATGAACAGGCGACTCTTCGCTTGTAATGTAAATTGGAGGGAAGAAGAAATTACATACCCGATCCCTGTTCTTTGAATCGTTTCAAATTCTGCCCTTTATTAGCATTTAAGACTAATTAACGCACGGCCATTAAAGCTTATCTAAGATGGATTGGGCCGGTCATTAATTACAAAGTTGGGCTTTTAAGGACTGATTAGCAGTTAACCAAAAAACAAGCCCACTTTTATCTCTTGTCAAATCAATATATTTAGTGTACTTGATCTTAATTTTTAATATATGGTTGAGATTGATTTTTCATTTAATCAAATATTAATCTATATCAATCTTAACCATATCATTAAATCATATTAATCAAGTATGGGATTTGACATTCCCAATTCGTTACGTAGAATAGCAAATCGCTCAGAGCTTAATGGTTTAGTAAAAATGTCGGCGATTTGATCTTCCGTAGGAACGAATTCTAGATTAATGTCACCCTTTTGAATATGATCTCGTATAAAGTGATGCTTAATATCAATGTGCTTTGCACGTGAGTGCTGACTGGGATTTTTACCCAAATTAATAGCACTTGTATTGTCACATTTTACGGGAACATGTTCAAAGGTTAGACCATAATCTCTTAAATGCTGTCTCATCCACAAAATTTGAGTAACACACAGAAATATATTCTGCCTCAGCGGTAGATAGTGCTACTGAATTTTGCTTTTTGCTAGACCAAGAGACTAAAGCATTTCCAAGAAAGTGACACGTACCTGAAGTACTCTTTCTCTCAAGTCTACATCCAGCGTAGTCAGCGTCGCTGTATCCAACAAGATCAATTTCTTTGCACTTTGGATACCACAGTTCTTCAACATTAGGAGTATCAACTCCTGACATATTAGGATCTCTGCTAGTGAATCCCTTTCCTCCAAAATAAGTTTCTTTCTCATGCTGATTCATCATAAAATTGAGGAAATCATAGTTTGATGAGAGACCAGCAAAAGAAGAAGAGAAAATAGAAGAGGTTAAAGGATCAGGCACAGGAGGTGCAGATCCAGGGGTTGAAAGAAGAGGTATAGAAGTAGTGGAAGAAGGAGCAGAGGTTGTGTGAGTTGAAGGTATGGTAAAAGATGAAGTGGTAGAGGGAAAAGAAAAAGTGGATGAAGTGTTTAGAGAGGGAGCAGTGGATGTAGTTGTGGAGTATGAGAAAATAGGAGTAGTGGAGAAATGAACTTCTGAATAAGATCCAGAAGATGGAGTAGTCTTAGGAGGTACAACTTTAGAGGTTGAAGTTGTGAGAGGAATGATAGTTTCAGAAGCATCAACTTCTGTGACAGAAGGAGATGCAGAAGTATGCGATGGAGGAGGAGGAGAGTTATGTTCATGAGATTTAGTAACCTGTTCAGGAGCAGAGAGAGAAGTATCTTCAGAAGCAGAGAATTGTACATTCTCAGCAGCATTAGGATCAAAAGAAGCCAGAGGTTCAGCATATAAATGAGCCATTATGTCAATCACCTCAGAGGTGTTCATATTCCTTTCATCACTTATGCCCTGTCCAAGAAGGACATCATCCATGAAGCGCTCATTGTCAACATTCTGAGCAAAAACTCTAGCACTTTTCAGTACATTCTCTGGATCTTCAAGCTCAGGAGATGAGTCATCAGACACATTTTCAAAGAAAGGAGCACCATCATCATTGAAATTTTCCTCATCATCATCCATATGAGTATCTTCCTCATCACTCACAATTTTGCCTCGTACTGCTTCTCCAACCTCAGCAGTCTCATCCTCAAGACTCGGATCAGGATGGATCTCAAAATCTGATCTCCTCATAGGCTTTCTCATTGTTGCAAAAGCCTTTGTTCTGTACGTCCTTTTTCTTGACAGAGGAACATCTTCCTCAGCAGCCTCTGAAACTGGTCCAACATCACCATTGGCCTTAGCCTTTGCAACATTTTCTTGTTCAGCAGTTTCAGCAGCCTCAGCTCTCTTGTTCATGTCGACATCAGCTCTCTTGTTCATGTCAACATCAACTCTCTTGTTCATGTCAACATCAGCTTGCCTGTTCATCTCAGCTTACTGTATAACAACCTTTAACTTTTCAGCCTCAGCAATTGTGGCAAGTTCGGCCATGCAATCATCTTCTATCTCCTGTGTTGTCTTCTCAGCAGCCTCACTAGGCTTCGCAGCACAAACCTTCCCAGAAAGGGAAACACTAATCCTAGTTTGCACTAAGTTGGGAACAACTTCTTCAGCATGCTTCTTCTCAACAGTTATTTCAATCGTACTGATGACCTTCTTTTTACCCTTTCCCTTCTTAGAAACCTTCTGATCAACTTTCACAACATTCTTGTGGACTTCCTTAATCACCAGAGGAGCATAAGATGCAACCTTCTTTGATGGAAACTGACCAAAAACCAACTTGCTCAGAGAACCAAAAGTAATAGGAGTACTTCTACTTCTGATGGCATCTGCTGGAAAATCAACACCAACAGCCTCAAAAACTCTGGTCAACAGGGAACCATAAGCTAGGGTTCCATTGTGTTTCAAACTCTTCATTTATCTCAGTATCATTGCTGATAGATTAATCTTCTTCTCATTCATCAAATGATACATGAAAACCCTCTCCCTGTTGGAGACACAATTTACTCCTCCTGACTTAGGCAGGAACCCATTAGTGGTGAGATAATGTGCCCACCTCTGATTCTGAGACAACCATGTGGCATATGTCTCTTTAGTCGTCAGGTCTGGTCTTCCCCAGTTAGAATCATCAAAGCCTTCAGCAGACCCATCTTCCCCAATGATAACCCCTTCATCGGCAGTACCAAGAATGGTAGCCAGAGAGGTTCTGGAGACTTCATCATCCACTCCACAAACCACAAAATGGATAACATCTACTTCATCAGAATGATGAAAGCAGTTCTTATAAAACTCAGCGACGAGGACTGGGTAGATGACTTCATCCAACGAAGTGAATGAAATCCAGTTTTGAGTTGAAAGCCATTTGGAGATAGGAAGGGTTGTAAGGCATTGTTCATCTAGGAATTTTGAGGGAAATACCTTGGAGGGATTTAGAGTAACTTTGGATTCGAAGAGACGGGTGACAGTGATTTGTTCATTTTGTTCTAGAGCCATTTGAGAAACTTAGGTTTTTGAATGGAGAGAAAGAAAATAGAGTTTGCAGAAAAATTTTAGGGATTCTAATGCAAAGAACAACTATGAGTGAAAGAATTTTTGCTAAGTATGGAAACCTCTTATTTATACCCAAAACAAATAAACCGTTCCAATTCAAAATGTGAGTTAACAATGTTAAAAAGGGAACAAGTTACCGTTAACACAAGATAAAGCGCAGTAAAAGCATTTATTACAGGCACGCATAAACCAAGAATTAAATACCTTAATTATCCTTAATCATGCTTAAGAATCTTAAACGACTAGCATTTAAGAAAATAAACTATGCCTTCACGCAGACCTCTGAATGGTGTACTAGTCAGAGGCTTAGTAAACATATCAGCAAGGTTATCTTCAGAGGGCAAGTAGATAAGAATAATGTCCTTCTTCAAAACATGGTCTCTCAGAAAGTGATGTCTGATGCGAACATGCTTCATCATGTTGTGTTGAATGGGATTCTTTGAAAGGTCAATAGCACTCTTGTTATCACAGTTGATTGTAATTGTTCCAGGAGTGATTCCATAGTCAACAATTTGTTGCTTTATCCAGAGCATCTGAGAAAAACAACTTCCAGCAGCAACATACTCAGCTTCAGTAGTTGAGAGAGCCACAAAGGTTTGTTTCTTACTATGCCAGGAGACTAAGCACTCCCCCAGAAAATGACAACCACCAGAAGTGCTGACTCTCTTCAATTTATCTCTACCATAGTCAGAGTCTGTGTATCCAACATGAGTAAAATTTATACTACAGGGATACCACAAACCAGCTTCTGGTGTGCCTTTAAGATATCTGAGAATTCTTTTAACAGCAACATCATGAATCTCCTTTGGTTTAGCCTGATATCTAGCACAGAAGCACACAGCAAAATGTATATCTGGTCTGCTGGCAGTTAGATATAAAAGAGAACCAATCATACCTCTGTAGGTTTTTATGTCTACAGATTTACCAGCTTTCTCTTCATCATCAAAGTCTTTATTGACATCCATGGGAACATCAATAGCATTAGAGTCTGACATGCAAAATTTCTTCAGCACTTCTCTAGTATACTTGGCTTGGTTGATAAACACACCATCATTACTTTGCTTCATCTGAAGTCCTAAGAAGAAGGTTAATTCTCCCATCATAGACATTTCAAACTCAGCCTTCATGTGGTCACTAAACTCCCTGCACAAGGATTAATTAGTAGCACCAAATATAATATCATCAACATATACCTGAGCTAAAAGGATATCTTTGTTCTTTCTCAGAGTGAACAGAGTTGTATCAACACAGCCTCTGACAAATCCCTTAGACATAAGGAACTTTGTCAGTCTCTCATACCAAGCTTTGGGAGCTTGTTTCAGTCAATACAAGGCTTTCTTCAGCTTGTACACATGATCAGGAAACTTAGGATCTTCAAAACCAGGAGGTTGAGACACATAGACTTCCTCATCAATGTAACCATTCAAGAATGCACATTTAACATCCATTTGAAACAGCTTAAAACCTTTGTATGATAATAAAGCACATAAGATTCTAACGGCTTCCAACCTTGCAACAGGAGCAAAAGTTTTCACCATAATCTATGCCTTCTTGCTGACTGTAACCTTGAGCAACAAGTCTTGCTTTGTTCCTCACAATATTTCCAAACTTCTGACCTTTAAACTGGTCAAGTTCTTCTTGCATTGCCATTAACCAGCACTCATCATCTTCAGCTTCATAATAGTCCTTGGGTTCCAAAAGTGACACAAAAGCCACATTACCCATGTACCTTCTGAGCTGAGCTCTGGTCATGACAGGATTGTGAACAGAGTCAATAATATTCTCCAAGGGATGGTTCCTAGGAGCTCTAACTTCTCTTAGTACATCTAATGTATCTTCTGAAACTTGTTCATCATTTGGTGAATCATATATATGAACATCTTCTGGAAGGAAGTTGACTTCTGGAGTAGGATTCTCTTCTGGAACTTGTTCAGCAACAGGAGGAACCACTTCAGCAGCTCTGGGAGAAACATCTTCTTTTTCTCCAGGAGATGTTACTTCAGGAGCTTGAACTACATCTCCTTCATGAGCTCTACAATCTGCAGGGTTAGTCTCATCAACCTGAACATGAACAGATTCATCTAAAGTTTGAGTCCTCTTATTAAAAACCCTATATGCTTTACTATGTGTTGAGTAACCAAGAAAAATGGCCTCATTTGCCTTTGAATCAAACTTTGAAAGATATTCTTTTGTATTCAACACATAACACTTACAACCAAAGGTTCTGAAATAACCTATTTTAGGCTTTCTACCTTTCCAGAGTTCATAAGGAGTTTTGTTCAAAATGCTTATGATCAGCACTCTATTTAGAACATAACAAGCTATTTTAACAACTTCTCCCCAGAAGTAATTTGGAAGCCTTCTCTCAATGACCATAGTTCTGGCTATTTCAACCAGAGTTTTGTTCTTCCTTTCAACAACCCCATTTTGTTAAGGAGTTCTAGAATTGTTAAGGAGTTCTAGAAGCAGAGAAATTATGATCAATTCCTTTGGTTTCACAAAATTCTTCAAACAAAAAGTTCTTGAATTCTCCACCATTATCACTTCTGATATGGACAACCTTTTCATTCCTTTCATTCTCAAGTTTCTTTACAAGAACTGAGAAGCACCCAAGTGACTCATCTTTGCTAGATAACAAGATAACCCAAATGAATCTTGAATAGTCATCTACTATGACAAAGGCATACTTCTTTCCACCCATTCTCATTGGTTGAACAGGGCCAAAAAGATCCATATGAAGTAACTCCAAAGATCTTTTAGTTGAAATGGATTTCTTAGTCTTAAAGGAGCTTCTGGATTGTTTTCCAAATTGACAAGCAGTACACAAATGGTTCTTTTTAAAACTAATTTCAGGCAGACCATCAACCAATTGATATCTAGCTACTTTGGCCAGAAGGTCCATGCTCACATGAGCAAGTCTTCTATGCCAGAGCCAGGAGGTATCCTCTTTGGACATCAAGCATATATTTTTATAGAGATTCTCAAAGTTCAGCAAGAAAACATTTTCTACTCTAGGAGCAGTTAGAATAACTTCCCTTGACATATTGTCCAAGATTTTACATCCAGAGGAGCTGAAAACAACATCTCTACCTTTGTCACACAGCTGTGCAACACTCAGGAGATTGAACTTCAGGCCTCTTACTAGGGAGACATGTTCAATGGGAGTACTAGTTCCAATAGATCCAGAACCAAGAATCCTTCCTTTCTGAGAATCTCCAAAGCTGACTTTTCCACCTCTTTTAGGTACAAATGTGATGAATGACTTCTCATCACTTGTCATGTGCCTTGAGCACCCACTGTCAATGTACCACAGCTTTGACATTGATGGAGCACTCAGAGCCACCTGCAACACAATCAATTAGTGACAGGTACCCAATCCTTATTGGGTCCTTCATCGTTAGATTTATCTTCAGCAGGTTTTAGTGATATCTCAAATTGCAAGATGTTTTCGATGTGATACTTGCAATCCTTCAACCAGTGACCATCACTCTTGCAAAGCTTGCAAAATGGAGGGTTCTTGGATCTTTCCCTTTGCTTCTTGGGAGCTTTCTTCTTCTTCTTCTGAGAAGGTGTACTTTGTTCAGAGGCTATAGCAGCACTTTCAGAGGTACCAACATCTCTTCTGAGAAGAGATCTCCTTCAGAAGAGAGGGAGGTTTTTTCTTATTCTTGGGTTTATCACTTCCTAGAGGCAGCTTTTCCTTGCCTTTGGCTTTGGGGCCATCAACAAGAGTGATGAACTATTTACACAGCTTTTCTTCTAACGTTTTTCATGTTAGAATAAACTTGAGTAAACCTAAGAAACTTGTCAGCCTCACTTTTGTCCAATTTCCTCTTAAGGTATTTGAACATACTATATAGTTCTTCAAGAGAGTCAAAGATATCTGGTTCATGAGAAATGTTTACCTCAGAGTCATATGTTACTTCAGGAGGTGTGGAAGTCTCTCCTGTGACATCTTTAGAAGTTGGCTCATCAATAGCCATGAAACAAATCTGAGCTTGATCTTCCTTCTCTTCGGGATCACCGCTGGTCTCAGAGTCTGACCATGCAGCCAGCATAGCTTTCTTGAACTTTCTTTTATCTTTCTTCAGCTCTGGGCAGTTGGGCTTAATATGCCCCGGTTGCTGACATCCATAGCAGACAATGGGTTTGCTAGGATCTCTCTTGGATTTTTCACCAGAATCAGGAGTCTTCTTATCAAAGATCCTGAAAGGCTTCTTGTAGTTTCCACCTCTGCCTTTTCTAAAGGCTTTCTTGAACTTCCCGGTCAGCATAACTGTGAGCGTAAATGGTCGCTCATAGCGGCTTTAGCCTTCTTTGACTAGAGTCGCCACCCGGCCGTCCGGGAAAATGTACGAATCGGTGTTTCTACCGATTGTTTTGAAAACCAGAGATTCTATTTACGTTCATGGATACAACTTATTAATTCCGACATTCCAGTGACCCAGAGGATCTTTAATGCAGCCTAACAGTTTATTATCTTGATATTTAGGGTTATCACACAGAAATATTTAAATGCGCAAATATTTGGACAGTAAACCGCCGGGTGACACGGTACAAAACCCTCAGAAGCTTACCCTCGTCGCGTGCCAGTGATTGCTCGTGGACCGATGCTCGTTGAAGAACGGGGACCTTTTCAGGGAGGAACCTCGAGGGCCGGAGTTGCGTAGGGCGTCCTCCGGGATGGTAGCTATGAACAAGACTTAATCAGCTCTAGCGGTGCTGCGAGTGATGCCTAGGTTTGAAAGTTTGATAAGGGGGAATATAATTTTGGTGGTCGTGAGGACCTTTTCTGGGAATATTTTTAAAGAAAGGCTCTCAAGCTCGGACTATAGCAATTCTTTTCTGTATCAGAGGCAACCTTAGGCAACTATCAGAGGCAACTTTATCAGGGGCAACTTATATCGGGTCAAGAATCACTTTAGAACGAGCTAGAGAGAGAGGAGAATGAGTGTTTGTTGGTGAGTTGAATGAGAAATCCGGGGGGTATTTATAGGGTAGCTTATGACCGTACGGTCCCAATTTGGTGACCGTACGGTCACTTGTTCGCCCGTCTCAGATCCAAATTTGGATATGAGCCGGACTTCCCATAAGGTCCGGCCGGACTTTTAGTACACGTGTCACGTTCTCATTGGACCGCCAGCCACGTGGCAGATAAGGATTGGATTGCTATCTGCCAGTGACCGTACGGTCAGATGTTTTGTGACCGTACGGTCTCAACAAACAGTGTTGAGACCGTACGGTCCCTAGTGAATAGTACTTGTGACCGTATATCATTTCGTGATCGAGGATTTTCTGATAAGCGTGAAGGTGCCACACTCATGGTCCCGAGGTGCGGGCGGAAGAGGTTATGTCCCTGAAAAGATGATATGTTCTCCAACGAGTATCAGTATTTGAGCAGCCGGCGCAACGAGGAGCTTATAGATTGCTTTCATCATCGGGTTCGAAAACCAGTGCTTACAATTTGCCCCTCGCTTCTTTGGGAGTGCCTAAGGTGATTACATTATCTTGTAAGACCTGTTGGGCAGTCTCAATGAAGCGAAATAAGACATATTGCGTGTGTGCTCGTGTTTTCGAAAGTGAGTTTAGAGAACTTACCTGTAGTCTTGGCCTCCGGCGTCGTGTCTTCTATAATCTTACAGTGAGGCCGACCAACTATCCTTCATGAGCAACTCATGCAGTTCTGGTCCTACGGCGTCGTGTTTTCTATAATCTTACTGTAAGGCGGACTAACTGTCCTTCACGAGTAACTCCTGCAGTTCTGGTCCTACGTCGTCGTATTTTCTATAATCTTACTGTAAGGCCGACTAACTGCTTCCATGGTACCTCGACGAGGATTTTTCGTAACTTCTGATGGTGCCCCGAGTTTGGTTCGAGGACTTTTAGTAACCTTTCATAGCACCTTGGGCATGATCCGAGGATTTAGTAACCCTTTAACACCTCGAGCATGACCCGAGGATATAGTAACCTCTTTAGTACCCCGAGCATGACCCGAGGATTTAGTAACCTCCTTAGTACCTCGAGCATGACCCGAGGATTTAGTAACCTCTTATAGTACCTCGGGCATGACCCGAGGATTTAGTATACTCTTATAGTACATCGAGCATGACCCGAGGATTTAGTAACCTCGAGCATGACCCGAAGATTTGGTGGTCTCTTCAGTTCAGCTCTCCGCCCTTCTGTCTTCAGATGGTGTTGAACACTTTGTCCTACCAGTTTTATCTGAATAATGGCGGTTTTGGTCCTGAGGTCCATCAACTGTGTCCCAATATCTTTTCTCTTCCGCTCTTGATCTTCAAATGATCTGGGGATCCAGGCAGCATTCTTCGTGCTGCCCCAGTGGAGTTTCTTAGTTCCCGACATTTTTGATAAGTTCGGGGGTGCCCCAATGTACTGTTATGAACCCTAAGTGTTTTGATTATGTCCAAACGTTTCAGAAGATGAAAATTAAAATTCTCTTACATACGGTTTAATGTTGACTAACAATTTTTTGTTGAGTTTGTATGTAAGTTACTCAGCAGGTGCTGAATGAAGAATTTCTTGATTGCCTGGAGGACTCAGAAGAAACGAAAGCTGAAGACAGTGTTTTTATTGCTCAGAAGCTGGATGCTCCGCTCTGAAGTTATCAAAGTCTGTTAAAGCTCTCCTCAGAGGTCCATTACAATCAGAAGATAAACTCTACCAATTTGATCAGAAGCTTAGACAAATGGAATTAGCTTTCAGAAGCTAAGTCACGGGTTCTGTTTAGCGTTTATTGCTCTGACAATTGCATTTAATGCAAGGCGCCAAAAGTTCAAAAAGCTGTTTTGAAGGAGCGCGTTTGTCTACTCAAAGCGAAACCAGAATTTCCTTGTCTACCCTTTGTTGATCCAATTGAAGAATGTTTTCAGTCAACCTCTACTTCAACTTCAAATCACTTACCGGATTTAGTTAAAGAACAAGGTTAACGGAATCAAAGTGTTTGAAGACCGTTTGAAGACTTGACAGATTAACGGCTACAATAGCTGATGTCATCTCTTTTGAAGATCCAAATTCACCAAGCTCCACTGCATCATCTACGCGTGATAATCGAGCAAAATCTCAACGCACTGTTTGAACAAGAAAAACAGAGCACATTTTCCATTCTCAATCTTTCTTAGCATAGCTTTAGTTAAAGTGAGAGAGTGAAGAAAAACAAGTTCATAATAGGAATCTTGTAAACTGATATCGTTTGTGATATTCAGTTAGATTTAGAGAGAAATCTAGTTGAGATTAGAGTTGGGTGAGAAATCCAGAAAACAGAGTTGTTGTTGTTCTGGTGGAAATCCTTTAACTCTTTTTAGGCTAGTCAGAACTAAGTGAGAAATTAGCTTATGTTCTGTTGATGTAAAGGAGCTTCTGAACTTGTCATAAAAGTTCTGAATAGTAGATTTAAAATCTCTGGTGGCTGCGACCTCAGGGGACAAGACGTAGTCACAGGACTTCTGTGGCGAACTTGGATAAATCGACTTGTTCATCAGGATCTCCTGAACTTCTTTCTCCCTCTTATACTTGTTATTTTTTCTTCTGTGTACTTGCTTATATTTAGTGCTGAAACAGATTCTCTCTTTATATCATTGTCTTTGTTCAGAAGACTGTCCAGAAGTTCTCAAAATCAGAACTTCTGTTGCTGAAAACAGTCTAACTGTGTTTAGGCAGAATTTCCCTCAGAAGCTGCTTCTGTAAGCCAGCCTCTGATTCTAAGGAAATTTGACTCTGAAATTTAAGTTTCTCTAAAAACTTAGAAATTCTCAGTTTTCAACTTAGACACCTATTCACCCCCCCCCCCCCTCTAGGTGATTCTGTTCTTGTTAGGGCCAACACTGCGGTCGTTGGATACGTCCCTATGTCCTTTGTAATTCTTCCAGGGTCAACTTCGATTCGTCTCCTGGATCACTTTACCTAAACATATGCGTGTATGTGTATATGCATGTATGCATGTACATGTGCACGTGTGTGTGTGTGTATGCATGCTTGCATTTCGTGTTGTGTTTCTTCATGCGTAGGGTGTCATACTGTTTACAGCGCGGAAACATCCAAGCGACATCTCGATGTTTTGAAGTAGCTACCAGCTTGTCGGCTATTTTAGGATAAGGAAATATTACCAGTGGGCCTTACGTGCCATAGAGGGACAAGGAAGCCAAGGTTTCTTTTCATGATTCCTGTTATGATGATTAATGCATTTTATTATTATTATTTTTATTTTTTTTGCTCTTCCTTTTCAAATGTTTCTTATGAGGGATGGCACGATGCATTCTTATTTCATTTTACTGAAGCAATAACATAAACGACATTCGTCTTACAACATGTCCTAACCGAGGATGAACCAAGACCTTACCCTAGGAACAAATTCACGGGCTTGTATTCTCCTAGTCACACATGGAAATATCGAAGCCTATCTATGTTGATTGGTTCTGCTAATCCTATTCCTTCCATGTCGGTTAGCTTGACTCCTCCACGCGAGTACATTTGTTTAACGACGAATGGCCCTTCCCATTTTGGTTGGAATTTTCCCCGGGGATCGACGGTCGAGTGACGCAATTGCTTGAGCACTAGATCACCTACCTTTATGGGTCGGGACACAGTTCTTACCTTTTTGTGGTACGTGTTTGCTAACCTCTGCTGGTACATCTGTAGCTGGTCTAGGGCCCGAAGCAGCTTTTCGTCCAACAGATCTAGCTGGCCGACCCTGTCCCTTATCCATTCTGTCTCGGGAATATGTTCCTCTAGGACCACTCGCAAAGATCGCATCTCTATCTGTACCGGTAGTACTGCGTCCATTCCGTAAACCAAAGAATATGGTGTCGCTCCCGTCGGCGTGCGGACAGTCGTTCGATATCCCTAAATCGCAAAGGGTAATTTCTCCGCCCAATCTCTACTCCTATCTGACATCTTCGTGAGCATCTGCTTAATTGTCTTGTTAGCGGCCGGGACCGCCCCGTTTGACTGAGGTCGGTATGGGGATGAACGATGATGTTCTATTCGGTGCCTCGCCAGCATTTCTCGGGTAGCTCTTTGTACTCCGTTGTCAGTGATCACATGATGGGGTATTCCGTAGCGACATATGATGTTCCTTTCTATGAATCTCGCCATGGTACGCGCTGTGACTGTCGTGAAGGACTCAGCTTCCACCCACTTCGAGAAGTAATCTATGGCTACCACGATGAAGCGATGGTCGTTGGACGCGGGGGGTCTGATTTCACCTATCATGTCTATGCCCCATGCGGCGAACGGCCATGGCGTGGCTAGATTATGTAATTCTGTGGGCGGTACATGAACATGATCCGCGTGGAATTGACATTAAAGACACCTTTCGTGAATTTATAACAGTCATCCCTCATGGTAGGACACCAAAATCCCTATCTCGTGATCTTCTTGGCCATGGAATCTATGTTCATGTGCGGTCCACAGACTCCTTGGTGTATTTCTTCCATGGTTTTCCTTGCTTCGTCCTCAGATAGGCATTTTAGTAACATACCACTAGCGGATCGTCGGTACAATATTCCTCCTACTTCTCGACATTTAGATGTTAGTCTCCTGATGACCAGCTTGTCGCTTTTTGTCGCCTCTGAGGGATATGTGCCACTTGCTATAAATCGTTGGATGTCCACGTACCATGGTTCCGTGTCGTAGGTATGAAGCACGTACTCTTCTAGATGGATCGGGAAGTGGGACGATGTCATAACCAGTGGCTTTATGGGCGCCGCTTGCATTCCTTCCCAATTTGATGCTAGTGTGGCTACCGCATCAGCCATTTGATTTTCTTCTCGTGGTACATGGTGGAACGTACATGTGTCGAAATTCCAAATCATTGCGCGTAGCTTTTTGACATAAGGTCGCAAGCGTTCTTCTCATACCCCCCACTCTCCAGTCGCGTGACATAGCACTAGCAGCGAATCACCAGTGATTTCTACTTCACGTGCCCCCAGGCTTATTAACGCCTCTATTCTGAAGAGACAGGCCTCATACTCCGCTGCGTTGTTTGTGGCTTTGAATTGTAACCTCTTTGCTAGTGGTATAGTCAATCCTATTGGCGAAACCAACACCACTCCTGCTCCAGCCCCGTTCCTATTCTGGGCTCCGTCGAAGTGCATCCTCCACCCTTGAATAGTAATCACCCCCAAGTTCTCATCCGGGAACTCGAATTGCCACGGTTTATCTTCGGTTTCGGGTAATGGTTGTCGGGCTAAAAATTCAGCGACGGCCTTCCTTTTGAACACTTTTGAGTTTACAAACTTGATGTCGAATTCAGATAACAATAACGCCCACCGAGCAAGTTTACCTACTAGCGTGGGTGCCGTGGCGAGGTGTTTCATAGGATCTACCTTTGAGACGACTAGAACTTCGTAGGATTGAAAGTAGTTCCGCAGCTTTCGAGTGATCCAGATCATAGCAACACAAGTTCGTTCTAGCAAGTCGTATTTACATTCATACTGGAGCAATTTCTTGCTGAGATAATAGATAGTTGGAATTTTGTTAGAAATTTTGTTTTGTTGCAAAAAAAGGTTTGAAAAATTGCAACAAGAAAATGGAGAAAAATTGATTTTACTTTTGAAATTAGTTGGGGAAATGAGACCAAAATTCTTGACAGTTTTGAAAGCAATGCAAGATGCATAATGATGAAGCGATTCTTTTATCTTTGAAAAGAAGAAGAATCTAAAATGTTTGTTTTTTAATGTTTATGCTTTTTATGCATGATTAATGGACTATGGAAATGTCAAATGGACGTGACAAATGATTTTGCATGTTACTTCTACATGTAATAAAAAAATGATGATGAAGAAACACATGCTTATACGGGGTAATAATAAAGATTTACAATCAAAGAAGATAACATGGCATCTTGACAAGATTAAACAAACAGTTATATGTACAAGTTGTTATTATCGTGCTAAGTAAAGGAAAATAAGTTTGTGTAAGAGAATGAGAATATAAATGAAGAAATATAATGAAATCTAAAGCAGACTCATCTAAACAGGATATTTTTGTGATATCGAGATAATTTATTTGAAAAAGTTTCTGGAGGAAGAAAAATGTAGCTTATACTGCAAAAATTACATTAGGTTATTTTCTTGAAAATTCATTTAACGATATCAGAACATTTAAAGATTTGATGAAAATACGATATGACAAGTATTAACGCGAAACAATTTATCGTTTAAGAAATGTAGTAGAAAAAGAATGAATCATAGCAAGAATTTTTTAAATGTGATGTAAGTTAAAACTGTGTGAAACGTGACATAAGAACATTAGATTTGATTTAAAGCGAAAATTATACGTAAACAAGATGAAGAGAAAAATGAATGCTACTTGAGGTGAAAATTGAAAGAAAACAATATGATGACATACGATGATAGGAATAACAAAATGATTTATGGTAAAACAAATATGAAACATGCTGAAAAATAACATTTATGAGAAATATCAATGTGAAAGATTATTTTGCATCATGAAAATTTTGAGTTAATGAAGGACGTATACGAAATATGATGACGATCTGTTCTATTTTGAAAAGGATTGAAGAATATATCGATATGATATGGTGATATTTTGTAATGCATGATTAATGAACTAATGACATTTACAACATTTTATCTAGACTATTTACAGTGAAGTTTAACAAAATGAATTGACACACGTCTCTACATGCGATGCAAAATTATCATGGGTATATTTATGTACGTATTTATCATGGATTTAACAAATGAATGAAGGAAATTTTTCTGTAAGTGATACAAAATAATCAAGAGAAATGCATGTTTTTGAATAACTAACCTTTTATTACTTAATGATGAAAAAGATGATTTATTAACAAAACTAAGGCTATTTTATACACAAATATGATGTAAAATAAACATGAATATCTATGACATATAAGGACAAAAATATTTATTGACAAACAAGAGTATGACTAAATTGATTTGAGTTATGAATATCTATATGCTTATAAAAAGGAGTAAATAAGAATTATAACTTGATGAGGAAACAATGATTTAATAGTTGAAAAAAGAAAGTCTCAACCGACCTATGTACAGGTTGCAAAACAAGTTATGGATACCTATACGCCTATAAGGAGGAATAAGTATAACATGAAAATGAAAAAGAAGATTTATTGACTGACAATATTAAGGCTAAACTGACTTATGTACAAGTTTGTTATAACAGATTAAGTGAAAGAAAATAACTTTGTGTATGAAAAGCGAGAATATTGCGAAAATGTAAATGCAAATTTTTTGAATGCGTCTAAGGTAGACTTATTTGATCATGATATTTGCGAAGTTGAGAAAGTTCCTTTTTTTTTTAAGTTTCTTGAGGAACCCTTTTAAGGAAGAATGCAACTCTTAATGCAAAAAAAATGATATTTGGTGATTTTGTTGAAAAATTAATTCGAGAGAATGATTGTGAAAATGAGTAATGTATTCATGCGATTTATGGTGAAAATTGTATGAAATGAAGAATGATGCTTATGAGAATGTCAATGTGAAAGATGATCGTTATGATTTATGCGGAACAAAAGGTTATACAGAAAAATATGCGAAATAATGAAGATATTAAATGTGATAATAATTTTTTGGAAATGAATGATGGAAATAGCAACGAGATATGGTTATCTTTCATTTATCCATTTGGCTTATCGAAAGAAAGAGATCAAACTGCTCTTTTGAAAAATTAAGATTTCATCTTGATCAGCAACTTCATGGTTTTGTCTTGATTGTCAAAAGTTGATTAAGTCTTTGAATTTTGGCCGCCTTTGAGAATGTCTTGAATTTCGAGACTAGAAAATCATGATAATGTATCTTCTGATACTCAATATGTAAAAGGAGATGTAATTGTCATTTTAGCTTCAAAGTTGTTGATGAGGAGATTGACCATTTTGCCCCCTAATGTGTTGATGTTTTTCTTTGATAGAGTTGATGCTCAAGAAGTCCATCACATTGCCCCCAAAATGTTGAGATCGAAAAACTTCTAAGATATCTTCGTCTTCATCTAAGAGTTTTTGAGCTGAGGTTCTGTTGTCTGGAAAGATATTCACCAAAAGCTTCTAACATGTCATTGTTCTTTTTTTTTTTTTTACCCTAATTGTTGCCTAGATCGCCGTTTACGGGTTTTCAACCTAGCAGGTTTTTTATTTGTTATACCTTGATTGTTGCCTAGGCCGCCTTTACGGGTTTTCAACCTAGCAGGCTTTTTATTTATTTCTTTTTGCCTTAAATGTTGCCTAGATCGCCCTTGCAGGTTTTCAATCTAGTAGGCTTTTTATTGTTTACAATACCTTGACTGGGCCGCCCTTTACGGGTTTTCAACCTAGCAGGCCTCTTCATTTGTTGTTTGATGCTGGTGAGTAGAGTGGTTACTGTTGAAGAAATTTTGACCATTCCCAATTTTTTGAACTATGGACCTCTTTCGTGATAGCTAAAATTTCTTCGAATTATGTTCATTTGGTTGCAGACTCATCCATGTTTCAAAAAGAGCTTTGGCTTTGCTTGTACCCATTTAAACATGATTAATTTGTTGAAGCTGAAAAGATCACCGATAATGCCCCCTAGTCTCTTTAAGTGATTCTCTTGGAAGATTGAAAAGATACCTTTGATGTAAATGGATATTGATTCAGATGCCCCCGATCTTCTGGAACTTTGGGGGAATGAATTATCCTTGAAGAACTTCTAATACACTTTTCTGTCTTCATCAAGTGTTCAAATTTATCTGTCTTCATATATGTATCCATTTTAGCATAGGCATCATCTCCTGGCTTCGTTTACTTTGAGCAAAATGATTTCTATGACCATGTGATGTGAATATACCGCTTCATATTGCTCAATAGTTTCATATTTCTCAATCTTACAATGTAAATTGAGTCAATTTGAATGAAACTTACTTCTTCATATTTCTCTCCACTAATCATGATTAAAGATCGAACGGTCTTTTCGGGTTTTAGGGTTAAAATGGGGGACTAAACCTCGAAAACCTAAGTGAAAAGATTGATGACTTGAGATATTGTTTATCTCAAAAGCTTTAACGAGCATAAATGGATTAGATAACCAGTTGATTTTGTATTGTGTGGCAATTTTCATTTGAGATTGATTGATTTTTTCAACATTGTGACTTTTATTCTTCAATTGTGGGTTAGATTGTCATTTGGGAGTAATCTAATAACTTTTCTTTGCTTTAAACTATCCGACTTTTGCTTAGGCTCGATTTTCCTTAGCCTAACAGATTTTTTGTCTCTTTCTTTGTTTTGTCCTTCTTTTTTGTTGTCATAATTTTTGCCTAGGCCGCCCTTGTGGGTTTTCAACCTAGCCAACTTTAATTTCAAAAAATTTCAACATTTTTTATTTTCTACAAGTCGCACTAATTGTGTCATCTTGAAACGTATTTGGCTCGATGCGGGTTTTTACCCTTATATAGTTCAATTTGAGATCATTGTGATCAATTCTATTTGCAATCATTTGTAATCAACTGGTTTTTTGATGAAACATGGAGGACCGGGTGACACGAAAGGAGACACCGTCGGCTCAAAGGGGATAACTAGGGGAAAATATGTGAACGGTAGGTAGGTCTAAACAGGCTATCCTATGGGTGCTTTAGTCATTTCTTTAATCATGAATTCGCTTTGAGAAACAATTAGAAATACTCTTGAATTTCAATAACTTAATCATCCTCTTCAATAATATTCATTTGGAATTGATTAGTTGTGCGTAATCGTCAATGAATTTATGTTTCAAAGGCAAGCCTTCTGGTTTAGTTTGTTCAAGTCGTTCCTTTATCATTTGATCGCTCAACACCACCTGAACAGTTCTTCTATCTAGCATAGGTCAATTGTCTTGCGAAAAATGTGATGATTCTGAATCGATCAATAAATGACTCTTCATATTGTATCAGTGTAGGAAGGACTGACTCTCTTTTGACTTCTGTCTCTGGATACAGATTTGCTTGAGACCGTATGATTTCTACCAGGGTCAATAATGAAGGGTAATTTCTTCTCAATTTTGCTTTGTCTTGGAAATTTCTTCAACTTTGTCTTCAATCATCTGTAAGAATTGTTCAACACTTTGCCCCTGATGCATCTTGAAATTTCGAGACAGTAAGCTTGAACTATTTTCAACTCTGTGTATATTTCTGATAGCAAGGATAATCTTCATTGTGCCTCACTCTAACTGCAGTGATTCATCAAGACGGTAGGAAGTTGATAACATATATAGTCAAACTGGATGCCCTTATTCCCTTCAATTGATGACACTTCAAAGTAGGGGGAAATTGCATATTTAGACTCAACATAACCAAGCTCAGGATTAATGATTTTCCACAGAATTTCTCAACCGTTATGCATTTTTTTCAGCTTTTCAATTTTGACGGGTTCTGTTAACCCTCTTCTTTGTGTTCGAATGTGCGTCAACATGTATCTGATTCAGGACCAAAAGATTCTAACTGTCTTCAAATTCAAGGCTTGGAATGTCTCTCTCCTTATCTATTCAACTTTTGACAATTTCATCAACTATGTCATTCGTCCGCAAGACTCCTTAACACGTAACCTTGAATTTTCTTTGACTTATCTCTTGAATAAGCCAAACGGATAATAATTTTTATTTACTTTTTTTTTTTGAAAAATAGATTTTTATTTTTTTGGTGAAATGAACAATGTAATGTATGAATTAAAAGAAAATAAAGTTTGAAAAAAGAATATTTTTTAATTTTATTATTTACAACATCTAAATGCACGAAACAAAGATGAATATTATGAGAAAATGCAGAAACGAAAACAAATAAAATGTTTATGACAAACATGAAATTAAATGGACATTTCGGAACAATTATTCTTCTAATATGTTTATGCTAAAGTTGACTTTTAAAAAGATGTGTATGCGAAATGTAGATATAAAAATATCAAAGTATGCAAAGTTGACTCATTTTAGGAGGTTCCTCAAGAATTTCATTTTTTATTATTTGGGAGAGGAATCATGCTTTATGGAATGCGCTTACTTATAACAAAGTGACATGTATATACTAAACAATATAAAACATATAACACGTGAAAATTGGACAACTGTGATACAAAAGTTTTGCAAGGAAATCTTGATACAAATTAGGAAAGTTATAAAGTAACAATTAACGAACACCTAAACTAGGTTATAGAATAAATCATGGCATGTACAGAGAAAAATGTCGAGTTAAAAAAAATCTAACAATAGTATAATTAAATTCGTACTCAACGTGAATGGTAAATAATGGATGATAAATGATGAATGACAAGTTATATAAAAAGCAATTTATGGGAAAAGATGATAAATCTTGAAATATGCAAAGACACTGTACGTTTAACAAAAGAGGGAAAAGCTAGAAAAGGAAGGACGATGAACACCTAGGGAAAGTAGAAAACACGTCACAAGATAAGATAGAAGACTCGTGATATGAAAAGACAATATATAACACGTTTATAAATGAAGGAGTTGACACAAAGTGGGAAAGCTAAAATATGAACGATGTTTAGTGAGCACCAAAACAAAACTACAAATATTCTTAGAGAAACTAGACGTTGATTGTTACAACACTGTTCATGCATGAAAATGTTGACATAAAAAAAGACTATACTATGAAGGACTATGTGTGAACTTCTAAAGAGAACTATTTTAGCTTACTAGAAAAGATGAGTGATCCTAGAATATGTAAAGAAAATATAAATTGAACTGAAAGAAAGGTAATTGATGTACTATCACACAGATAAGCATGCATCGAGAAAATGTGTGATTATCATATAGACAAGAACAAACTAGGCAAAAAAAATGTAGAAATATATATGACCCATGACACACACAAGACAACTTATATATTTTTTATGTTTATTTTATGCATGCAACACATATGATGCTATTTTGATGTTGAATACAACATGAAAATATTGACGACTCTAACGACATTTGTTCACGGATGAGGAAACTGAACATAAAGCGGGAAAGCTAGACTATGGATAACAAAGACTGAATATCGAGACAAAAATAGGTGGTTGAAAACAAGTTAAAACATTGCAAATGAATTTTGAAATATGCAAAGAAACTATAACCTAAGGAGAATGTAAATCATAAGATAAAGTTTATTTTATATATTTTTTATTGAAAATAGACGCTCTGAAATTATAACAAATAAATATGTAAGCCGAAAACATTTAAGCTAAAATGTAAAAGGGTATATGTAAAAAGAAGAAAAAATAAAATATGACTTTTATTTTTATATAAAAGGATTGTTATTTTATTTATGCTAAAGTAAAAAATGTGCATCACATAACTTCTTGAGTTGAATTATATATTTTCAAAATCAAAATTATTCACGTTTAATATGTTATGAAAAATGATAAAAAAAACGTATTTATGGAAAATTTATATAAAAGGTTATGTTAGAGACTGAAAGTTAGTAAAGAGTAGTTAGTTAAAAATAAATATATAATAACAGAGTTCCTAAAGGGTGGATACCTGCACAAAAGGGATGGATACTAGTGGGGGTAGGTTTGTTCTAGGCATCAGTTTCCGATTTCCTCATCTCACCAAAATTGTGAGAGATCAGTCCTCGAGTTGAGTACGTTTCAGGATCTCATTCCCGCATTTGAGAGGTATCCCGACTTTGCCTCGTCTTAAATAGTAATGGGTAGATCATAGCATGACCTTTTGGGTGAACGTGTGCATCCGTGTAGCTTTAAGCAGTAAATAAATACAGAAAAGTAAAAATATTACATCTTTACAAATAAATAGAAAATAAATAAACGAAAGAATAAATAAATAAAAATCAAATCCCCAGCAGAGTCGCCAGCTGTCGCACCCCCAAAAACGGTCGGGGCGCGAGGCGTGCTCGCCTTTCGTGTTTTAAGGGGTTAAAGCGTGAAAATGACTATTTAGCACAAGTCTCGTCCACAATTAGTCGAGCCGCCACCAATCATCTTATACGGTGTGATTGGATAACCGTTTTAAAGTTTGACTCTGTTTTATCATGTTTTGGATAGTTTAGTGGTCTCAGAGATTCTTCGATTCTAGGGTGTTTATTTATTTTTGCTTATTTATTTAAGATTATAACATAACCTTTTATGTTTTGATAAGTTAGATAATTGAATGATCTTTATGAAAATGAGTGAATTTGAAGTTATAACATAACTTTTCATAACATTTGGTTAGAATGATGACGTGTAATCATCACATGACTGCACGTGTTAAAATTGCGATGTTTTGAAATAGAGTTTTCAATATATGTTTATAGTTATGACATAACCATTTTTAAAATCTTAATTAGCGTGCATTTATCACATAATTACACGTGTTAAAGAAATCGCGGTATTTTTGAAATACTGCTTTTATATTTATCACATAACTATTCGCGTAATCGAAGTTAATATTTTATATACGAGATCACATCTCGGATAGATTTGTCTTAATTTGAATCGTGTATATCACAAATACCGAGATTATTTAGTTTATCGGTCTTTGTTAAATTTGAAATTTAATCCATATTTATAACATAAACGTGGGTTGAAGACGAATTTTAACTTAGTTTGATTAGCAAGTATGCTAAGGGGAAATAGATTTTGTTAAGGTATATTTTAGATATATTTTAGATTATGCATATTACAAGATATGACTTCTCATATTTTATAAATACGAATATTTTTACGTGTATCACATACACGAATCATTTTTATTTCAAAAGCATTTTAAAGCGGAACTTGAGTTCACGTGTAAATAATAATAATGAATATAAAAAATATAAAATAATATAATAAATAATAATAATTACAAGTAATAATAATAATAATACTAAAATATTATAATATTATAAATTATAATAATAAATAATAATATAGAAAAAAAATAATAAAATAATATAATATAATGATAAATATAAGTAATAATATAATAAATATGAATAATTATAAATAAATAAGATAATAATATATAATAATATAATATAATAAATAAATAGAAACATATAAAATATAATAATAAATAATAATATGCAATAATAATAATAATAGTGGAGTAGTTGAATAAATAAATGATAATTTAGTGTCTAGACATATTTTAAGCGGGTTAACACAAACGTTTATCTTTAGTTGCGAATTGCGAAATTAGATTGTTTATTGGAAAATTCTAAGTTAACACGGTGTAGCTAGAAATATTATAATAGCATATTAACATATTTATTATATTTGGATCCTAAATAAAGTATAAGTATATGTACCTAGACTAATTTAATATATACATGATCTATCTGTAAATAAATTAGTGAAAAAACAAATTAATACAATTAACTCTACGATATATTTGTAAATTAAGAATTTAACTAATTAACTGTTTAAGAAACATAATTGTGTAAATGAAAAGAATGTAAAAAGATAGAGTTGGAACTTACCTGGGCTGGAATTTAGAGTCCAAAGTTCACGGGCCGCGGGCCTGACACGGGTCGGATCTGATGCATTAAGCATTTGGGTAAGGAGCAGTTTGCGGGTCGGATCTGACCCTTTTCATCAAAACGGGTTGATCAGGGTATATAAATCCTTAACCCTAATAACCATTTCATTTCTTCTTCTCCTTCTTCTCTCTAAAACAGCCGAAACCCTAATCCTCTTCCTCTTCCAATCTCGGCTTCATCTCACCGGCGGAACCCTAACAGTCCCCTCTTCTTCTCATTTCAAGGTCGTAAACGGCGGCAGCCACCTCACCGCCGATCTCTCTTCTCCTTCTCCTCTTCCTCATTTCGCCGGCGGTGTCATCTCGATGACAGTGAGAGTAGTGGCGACGGTTGACTGGACTACGGAGAGTTAAAGTGGATCTGTGTATAACGGCGGCGGTGTCTCTGGTCTCCAGGGGGTGACCGACGGTGATGCATCGTCGGTGGCAGCGGACATGGCGGGGGTGAGCGGATCCAGACGAAATCCGGTGACAGATGCGGTGAGGATCCTTTTTTGATTTCTCTTTTAATTTTCGATTTTGTCGACTCCGATACTAATCTGTAACTGTTTTGGTCAGCTCTGGTGGTTTCCGATGATTTTATGGTCGGAGATGTTGACGGACTCCGGTTGTCGACGGTGGATTTTGCAGCAGTCGAAGGGAGTAGGACCGACAATCCTTCTGCAAGGGTAAAAAGCGAAAATAAAAATAGAAATTGCATTTTATTGATTAATGGTTAGATTAGATGCTAGATTAGTGATGAATTGTTTAATTTGGATAACTGTAAAATACTTAATTAGTTTAGGTTTGATTAATTTGGTGACTTGTGTAAACTGTAAAGAAAAAACCAGTGTAAGTTAATGGATGTGAGCAGAGTGAACAGTTAAGGGAACGAGTAGAAGAATCGTGAGATTTCAGTGAGGGTTCGTGTTTCATTAGCGGATCAAAACTGTTTTTATGTCAAAATCTTTTTGGTTTGCTTGAATTTCAAACCACCTCTTTTTAACTAGGATCAACATGAAAAATATTTTAACAGAATAGTATTAGGATCAATTAGTTTTAGTTTTATCCTTAATCACACTTCAATGCTACTGTTTTTTATATTTAATTAACTAGAGCTTATATGAACTGACATATCTTTAAAAGAAAAGATTGACTTAAGGAAATTAAAAGCATTTCTGGAAATATAAATGATAGAACAACACCAAGGACAATAAGCAATTAGGATTATGAGTATAGAACTTTAGAAATAGATTAAGGTCTTGTAATAGAATTTGGAGAGGTTACAAGAGATGAGTTTCTTGGAAAGGAAAACTCCGTTTGAACATTAAATGCTAGGGCCTTTTATAGGCAAAATTAGCTTGATAATCAAGCACAAATCTTTGATAAGATTCAGGATCGTAATAAATCTCATCCAAATCTCTCCATAATCATCCTAAAATCTTATCTAAATCTCTTCCAAAATCTACTCATAAGTATCTTTACAATCTTTGCAAAATCTGAGTATTAGTTGAAGGATCCAGAAATCGGGCTTGAGCTGATGGGCTCCCTTCAATCCAAATCTGCTGAGTACTTTAATGGGCTTGATGGGTTGGAATTCGCTTGCTTTGAAATTGGAGGCCTGTTGCAAGTTGACTTTAATTGTTGAATATGACTTTGATTTGTGGATCTTGACTGGACCCGAGCTGAAATGGAATCGAACTTCTTTGGAGCCTGAATTTGGAATTAAATTAAGAGGACTCGTATGTCGAACTTGTCCCAACCCGAGCTGAAAATAGAGTTGACCCGTGCAGGATTTGAGCTGAGCTTGAACTAGGATGTGAATGTGACCCGCATCTTGACATCGTTTCTGCTTGCTTGGGCTTGATCATTGAACTTGAATTTGGACATTGATTCGATCGTAGACTTTAACTGGACGCTCTGCTCATCTTGAGATCCAAACCTTTGACTCGGACTAGTTCACTGTACCTGTCAAGAATATGAACTGAAATGTAAAATTGGATAAAATAAATAGAGTTTATGAGAAAGGCTCATGTGTGACATGGGCTTATGGTGTGACAAGGGAAAGAGGTGAGTAATTTTGTAATTGAACATGGGAAGGTGGCAAACTTGTAATTAAGAGAAAAATCCTTATGCGTGGAAAATGGAGGGAAGGAAGAGGAGGTGATGTCAGCGCTGATGTCACCTCTGGAGAGAGAAAAAGTTTTAATTAGTTTCTTTAAAATGCATTTTCCCGCTCTTCCCGAACTCATTTTTCAAAAAAAAATTATATCACTGAACTCGTATTAATTAGGCGGTCATTTTGAGATCCATTGTTGCTATTTATAAGCAATTTTTTTTTTTCTATGGTTGTTTCGAATTAATACTCAGTTGTTCCAGCAGAATATTACACTTGTTTCACCGGACTACTACATTTGTTCTACCAGAAAACTACATTTTTTTACACTCTCCGAGTATTCTGCTGGAACAAATGTAGTAGTTTGGTGGAACAAATGTACTATTCTGCTGAAACAAATGTAGTAGTGTGGTGGAACAAGTGTACTATTCTGCTGAAACAAATGTAGTAGTCTGGTGGAACAAGTGTATTATTCTGCTGAAACAAATGTAGTAGTCTGGTGGAACAAGTGTATTATTCTGCTGAAACAAATGTAGTAGTCTGGTGGAACAAGTGTAGTATTCTGCTGAAAAAAATGTGTGGAACAAGTGTAGTATTCTGCTGGAACAAGTGTAGAATTCTGTCTAAATTAGTATTTTGAAACAACACAATATTGTTTTGAAACAACACGGTAATGTTTTGAAACAACACAGTATGTTTTTGAAACAACCATAAAAAAAAACCCTAATTTCATCACTTCACATATAAGACAGAGTTGGATTAAATCAATTTAAACATACGATGATGATCGTGATGTAAATTAATTCATCATTTGTATTTTGCTTCAAAACAACTCTTCTTCTCCAACAAAACAAATCAAACCATCCCTTCTTCAACCTAATCTAATTGCATCCAAATTAAACCAAAGAGACAGTAACCATAACAAAACATTCTCGTTCCCATTCATCACCGGAGAATCCACAACTTCAATTGAATTCGTAACCTTTTTCGGTTGCTTCTTGTGGAAATTAGAAGATAAAAGATAAAGTTGAGTTTTCTTCTCTGCAAATTGGATTTTCTACCTATTCTCCAACGGATCTTCATCATTTTCTCTTTGAACTACCGTCAGTCACCACCTTGCCGCCGTCGGCTCCTGCTCTTCCGTCGACGGTTACCATAAACCCTCAAACAGCTCCGCCACTTTCAAACTCCATCCGCCTTCTGCTGCTTATTTGTTTCACCGTCGCCTACGACAAAGAATCCGCCGTCCGAAGGTGGATTTGGTGGTGGCAGGCGATGAAGGAAGGGAGAGCGTAGTACCGGCGACGTTGGCTATTGGAGGCAGCGAAATAATTTGAAAATAAGAAGACGGTTGTTGAAAAGAATAGACTGAAAAATTACTTTAAAAGACCTAATTAATTACACAATTAGTCCCTGTCACACCATAAGAAGGTTGTCACACCATAAGGGGGGTGTCTCACCTAAACTTGACTCTAGAGTTTATTAGAATTAAAGTATATTTAAACTTGATTAATAAAATGCGATTCATATCTAAATGTAACTGAATTTATCAAGAATAATAGAAATTTCTCTTGAGCAAAAATTGTATAAGTTTAAAATTATGTATTAACTTCAATAAATTATATTCGATATGTCTATCGAGACGATAATTTGAAATTAAAAACATCATTTTTACTTAACTCGAGATAAAATCTTATATTCTAATTAAATTAAGAATTGTTTAAATATTAAGCGTAATTTATTAAAACGAGGCAAAAATAAAGTGTATTTATAACATGCATATATTTTTAGGGCAAATAAATTTATTTTTACTGAAAAACATGCTTTTTGCGGCGGTAAGAAATGGGTGCTAACAGCGATCGTTGACGTCATCTTTGTGGGGCGTCCTGAAACCGTACGGGGCTGCTGAGTTGCGTTTCTATCGCAGCCAACCTCTATATTCTGAGTTTCTCCGTGCCGCCATGGAGCTTTGGGATCCTCGGGATCATACCTTCCGTTTCATCGACGGGGATTTGTGTCCTTTGCCAGAGGAATTGTGTGCTATCTTAGGGCTCTCTGTCGATTCAGCTGCTCCTTTGCCTTGCCGCAGTGTGAGCTCTTAACCCTTCGACAATTATCGGTGTTCTTCCAAGTGTCTGGTAACTTCTTGCTGGAGCTCCTTGACACCGAGGGGCCCTTTTCCCACATACCCACTTTAGTTGTCCGGGAGGTTCTTGAAGAGTCTGAGGTAGGCAGTCACCCATGGGCTTTCGCCCTTTCCCACCTGATGTACATGCGATTTTTGGTTGTCGGAGATCCAATCCAAGGCGATTGCCGCTTGATAACCATTGTGCATGAAGTGTATCGCGGGGCGAACCCTGGGCCGTTTTTGCTGGCGGAGATGTTGCTCATTTTTTCGTGCGACGTGACAGAAGGTTTCCTTCTTCCCCAGGGCAGCCCTTTATTGTTTCAGATTTGGTTAATGGAAAAGCTCGCAATCGTGGTTCCTCCCTTGGGACTAAGGAGATATCTTCCCCGTCACTAGGGGCAGAGGCGACAGGTATTCTTCGGGGTGGCTTCAGCTCACAGTTTCGGTTGGTGGTCGCGATGGTTATCCGAGCGCGAGTCCTCTAACATACGTTGGACTTGTCCTTGGTGACGCATCACCTCCTATACTGACGCACTAATGTCTGGGTGCGGCCTTCGGGAGAGTTCCTTCTACGAGCCTTCTTTACTGCGGGGTCAAATGGGCCTCCATCAGAGCATCCCTTCTGCCTTTCTTCATTCCTTTCGTGGAGGTGTGTTCGACTCTAGGCTGTTGGGTCGCCTGAAACAGCTATGGCCTCGTAGGTTTTTCCAAGTTGTCCTCAATGTTGATGATCCTGCCAATTCTACTTCGGATAATTACACTGAGTGGCTAAGTTCATTCCGCAGGGCTTGGTCAAGTAGAGAGATTGTGATGCTGACTCGGGATCTAAGTCACCAAACTGGGCCTTCCAATCGGCGTCGCGAGTGATTTTGCTATATTATTTCTTATTTTAGTTGTTTCATTTTATAACTCGCAAAACATTATTGTCAAACATTTTTAGTTATTAACCAGAACAGAGGTACTGTTGCGTCGGGTTTGTAGAAAACATTTGTTGTGGATTATTTTTTATTTGTAGTTTGAACCCTTTTCAATTTTTAATTTTTTTTTTTTTACGCATTGGGTTCTTGGCAAGATTGCTTGTGACGTATTGGAAACATTTGATCAGATTGGATTCCTCTTTCTAGGGGTGAATCATGTTCTTCATTTGGAGGTCGAATGCGGTAGGCATTTTTGGGTTGCAGGTCTTTTGAGTTTTGAGGTAAGTTTTGGCCTTTTGGTGGGGGTGTTCATTTGATGCTCTTTTCTTGTAGCGAAGGATTCTTTTTCTGATGGTGATGATTCATTTTAGTCGATTAATCTAAACAATGAATGACATTAATATTTTACAAATTATAAGCCGAAATAACTTTCATTCATTAATCACATCTCATCGTACATTCTTTCCTATTACTCGTGACATGTCCCATTTTAGAACCTCGCACACCTCGGTACTATGATTGAAGTATTGGTGGTATTCACAGAAGTTCGACCATACTCGCTTTCCGGACAATAGGAGCGGAGGGGGATCTTGGAGTCGTGACTCTCTAATAGGGCGCATTGTTCCGTCTTCCACCAATCTTGCAAACAAAGTGCCGATCCTCCCCCTGGGAGGTACAAAGTCTACTGGAGAAAGGGCAGCTCGTGTGCTCCTGTGTCTAATGTCCCTGATTTCCTCTCTGATTTCACGAATATCTTTGCGCACACATTCAAACTCTTCTGCCGTACTGGCCCGTCCTTGCTTCTCCATTTCTCGTACCGTGTTAAACTGGATGTGTTCTTCTATTCTCCTAACCAGATTTCCGAGATCCAAGTATGAATCAAAGTCTTGGTA
This sequence comes from Euphorbia peplus, assembly GCA_028411795.1. Taxonomy (NCBI): domain Eukaryota; kingdom Viridiplantae; phylum Streptophyta; class Magnoliopsida; order Malpighiales; family Euphorbiaceae; genus Euphorbia; species Euphorbia peplus. Next base: position 9,920,270 of record CP110841.1, on the reverse strand, counting down.
TTGCGCGATTGTCCTTAGGTGAGGTAACAGGCTTTTCGTCAGGCAGGACACCAAAACCTTCATGTTATGTCTTCGTGGTAGTTCATTGGTGAATCTAGAGTTCATATCTGAGATAGATTCTTTATCAAGCATTTCAAATAACTCATATTCTCTCATGAGTTGGTTGACTTTTGATTGCTTCACCTTTCCAGTACCTTCATATGTGACTTCCAGCTTGTTCCAAATGTCCTGTGCAGTTTCACAAGAAGAAACTTTGTTATATTCAGTAGCTGTAAGTGAACAATGCAACATATTTATTGCTGAAGCATTAGTTTGGAGTTTTTTCAGAATGTCATCTGTGTATTCTCTTGGAGGAATAACAACATTCCCTAAACCCGGTTCCATTCTGGTAGGAATGAAATCACCATCAGTGATGACATACCAAGCACTCATGTTCTGAGCTTGGATGAAGTATGTTGGGCGATTTCCGCAAGTGTACGGAGTCACTCATGTAGTAATAAAAAGATCGAACCCACAGAGAAACGCTAATTACTCATTTACGTTCATTGTTTACTTTATTCGTTTTCTCGAGGTTTATAGTTAAAACGATAATCCTTATTGATTTGGTTGATAAGAACACAACTTACTGTACCATGCCACACTTACTTATACTTAAATTCACAAACTCACAAAGTTAAGGATTTACAAACTAATTCTTAAGCAAAGACAACAATTCATTTAAGCACGTAAACACAATATTGAATAAACTTGATATACTTAATCTAATCTCGATATAACTTATTCCGATCTCTCGATACATGCAAACAAGTTAACCACATATGAACATCAATTATATACTAACCGAACCTATTCGTATCAATATTATAACCGACTACAATCACACATGTAAAACTAGATTATAACCTAAGCAACCGAACTTATTCGTATCACAAGATTATAAGTTAATGATAAACACAAGTTATTATACTAAGCAACTATTCTTGATCCAAATTAATTACTTAGCATGCAAACTATCAATTCAAGAACATAAGCATATGAAGAACATAAATCTCTTTATAAACTCAATATCATATTCATACAAGATGTAAACAGAAAATCAAAGTTGGACAGAACATAAACAAGTATAAGGAAACAGGGTTGTCAATCCTTTTTACTCTACTCGGAAGGGTTGTCAAGCCTCGGGGCGTTCTTGCTCGGATTTTCTTCGATGAACGGATGAACGAAGTTGATCTCTCGATCTAACTACAATGCTTAAGGAAAAGAATGAAATCATGTTGTAATTCTTGTCAGGAATTACAGCGGGAACGTTTATGAAATGAGTGGATTTAGGTGTAAGCATAGCGGGAAATGTAAGCAAGTATTTAGCATTCTTTTTGTTAGATGTGTCAACCATCCGAATTTGAGACAAGGATGGTGTATTTATAGGCACCAAGAGGTGTGTTTCAAAGGGTTACAACCTTAGGGAATGATCGTGTCAGTTGGGAAAGTGTACGACCTTTCGGAAGGGTTGTGTGGATAAGAACGACGAAAGAAATCCATTTTTGAGGATTCTGGAGAGTGGCGCGCCAGAGGCAACCTTTGCCTCTACAGAGCCAAGGCTTAAAAAGTGACCAGCGCGCCAGAGGCAACTTCTGCCTCTAGCGCGCGACCTGTAGGTTGAATATCTCGACCCTTTTCTTCGATTTTCCAACTTAAGCTCGCACGTAACTTCTCCGCATGGCCTTGCATGAACTTGTATGAACTCAAATGTCTTCTATTGCTCGTTTTTGGCTCGAACTAACATCAAATTGCTATGTTTTCATAAGATTAAGCTCTGGAGATCAAAACAAACACAAAGTAGTGAAATTGCCCTTATCCTAGATATTTCTAAGCTAAAAGAGCTAAAACTATATGAAATGTTACGAAAATATATATGAAATACATAGCTAAATTAAGTACATTTTGGACTTAACAAATCCCCACACTTAAACTTTTGCTTGTCCTCAAGCAAATATAGGATCCAACTTAAGTTTACCTCTATCAACTTCCCAAAGTAGTCATTATATTAACCTATCCTTATATGAAAATCAATTAACTTTGATCAAGCGAAACTTCATCGAGAAAGTTAATATGCGTTCATAATGAAGCCATACGATTATAAGAACCTTTAAGACTATCATCCATTCTTGACGTATTTTATATAAGGCTTTCGGGACAAAGCGAGCACGCATGTTTTGATTTTTATTGTCTCAAGGTATATCTAGGTATCTTTATTTTCCTTCTTGCTTTAATTTGTCAAGTAAATCTTCCCTAGTCACGTCCTTGATAAGGGTGGTCGAGACCGTGACTTATGAGTTAAAATACCGACTTGAGAATCATGTTTTCCGCTTAAGAGGTCACGTCCTTGACATGGGTGGACTAGACCGTGACATTAAACTTCAATCATGCCAATAATTATACCTCTAGACTCAATTTTAACGTTCCTTTCATACCTCGCTCAAGCCATGGGTGGACTCGAACGTGGCCAAAAGTACGCATCTTGACACTTCCTAATGAACAAAGTATTTGAGCAAGAAAAATTTTTAGATACCCTCAACCTATATTAACTTTAAATCAACATGTATTATGGCTATAGTTTCCCTAATGACCTCATTTTTATTTAATCTCGAGATGGACTTCAAGTCAAGATATTTGCATATCTTTTAGATAATATGACGTTCCATATGAGATTGCATAAAAACCTTGGTTTAAACATAAGGAAAAGAACATAATAAAAACTTTAGTATAGGATTTGAGGTACTTAATCCTTGTGTAGGGGAAATGTAAAAGTGACTTGAATAATATATCTTTTTCGTCAACTATCACTTTTTGCATACGTTTTCTTTTTCCTATTTTATTATTTGGTAGACATTCTACTAGTCATGAGAATAAATGCATGAAATATATGTATGTCAATCTAAAGCTAAGACATTTTTATTGCAAAAATGGCACTAATGGAAAAATTTAAATTTTTGACAAAAATCACACATGAATAATAAAACGATATAGGAAAAATAAAGGAAAACGTACCACCTCCCCACACTTAGTGGGAACTATGTCCTCATAGTTCGGAAACTAAGTGAGCAAAAATGTAAGATAAAAATATAAGATAACTAAAAACATAAGAAAATTAAAAGATTAATTAGTTCTTCAATAAGCATAAAAATAAAAATAACGAAAATAAAATACTAAATTAAAACTAGCTATACTAAAAATTAAAAAGTAAGAAAAGTAAATAAAGTAAAGAAAATAAAACTTGATCTTCGGCTTCTTGAACTCGGTACTCAATCTCGTGGAGGAGAGTAGTTAGGAGAGTCGGAAGTGAACTTGTAGTTAAGGTAATCGTCAAGTTCGGTCTTGAATCCACGTTGATTCTCCAAGCAAAGATCAATCGAGGTTTGCATAGTCCCCAATTGTAAATCCATTCGCCTATTTTCTTCCACGACTTCACAGATTTGTCCTTGAACCACCTCATGATTCGCATTCATTTGATCAAGAACACGTTGCCAACCCGAAACTTCACCACCAAGCTCTTCTTCTTCCTCATTTTTTCGACTTTGGCCCACTTTGGCCTTTCCCTTGCCCTTTCCTTTCGGCCTAGGTACCGATGAAGATCCATCACCCACCACGACATGTTCACCCAAAATAAGTAAAGCCGTCCTCTTCTCATAGGACTTAAATTGCCGAGAATCGGTGAGTAAACCACTATTCTTTAAAAACACCATATCAAGCATCGGGAGATCATTATGTTGAATCTTTTGAAATTCGGATAAAGTTCCTCTAACACATTGAACTAAACCCGTCAAAATGTTAGCAAAAGGATAAGTATTTGTTCTCCTAGCATTCAACCTTTTGAGCACATCAAAAATCAAACTTATACTATCTACTTGAACACCATCAAGAAGACATTCAAGCACCCACACGTCCTTAGCACTAACTTTCAAATATTCAACACGACCAAAAATTGCACCACAAAGATATTTATGAAAGTACATTAGGCATTCATCCCTAATCAATTTGTCAGAGCAATTTTTAACTAGAAATTCATCCATACCCGAAATGCGTTTCCATCCCGCATTCAAATCATAATCATCGGGCATAGTAGGTCCACTATTTGGGATTCCAAACCATTTTTGAATATCCCTCCTAGAAACGGTAAATTCTTCTCCCTTATTCCTAAATCTAATCCATTTCTTCTTTTCATCATAATGCAAAGAACAAACTAACTCCATCAATACATGCACATTTACATCAAACCTATACTTAGAGAATCTAGTCAATCCCATAAGTTCAAGATATTTCCCAACCTCATCACCAAAATTAAACCATTCAATCACCTCATCATTAAGATATCTCATAGATACAAAAGTAGCCTTACCAACTAGGCGACTAAACGTTGAACCTTCTGACGGCTCAACAGTACGGAATGGAGCGCCATAAGATTCCCTCAAGTCAACCTCCGGAGCCTTATTTCGTTGAGCAGGAGCCTTTCTCCTTGACATTTTTCGAAAGTTAGAAGAGGGTTAAAAGAAATTTGAGGTTTTGGGTGTTAAGGGTTTGAGATTTTAAATTTGAGTTGTTATGGAAGAGATGAGTGAAATAGGAATATTTATGGATGTAAATGAGGTAATGAATGTGTGTGTAAGAGTTAAAGTTATTTTGGGAAGAGTAAAAGGTGAAATTTGAATTTGAGTTGGGGTTTTGGAGGCAAAAATTTGGATTTTTAGGAGGTAAAACCCGGCCAAAGCCCACTGTTACTTGGCTCGATCTGCTGGCTCGAGCACGATCGAGCCAAGGCATAAATCATGCCTTGCGCGCTAGAGGCAGAAGTTGCCTCTAGCGCGCGACCTGTAACTTGTACAAGTTACGCTCCAATTTTAACTTTTAAGTCCCCGATCCAATCTCAACCATCTCGGGCCCTACTGAAACTTCACAAAATAATACTAAACATTCTGAAACTCAACAAAAACAACTTAAACATCAGTAAACACTCGGATTAACCAAAGGGTTAACCGAGAAACGATAAACAAAAGTAAATAACACAAGTATAAAAATTCGATCTTTATTTATTTAGTATGTGGTGATCGAATATATTTATTGAAAACATAAAAAAAACAACAAATAAAAACAGAAAATTACAAAAACAAAAACAACAAACAAATAAAAATTAAAAATAAGAAAGCAAACAACACATACTAAAAATAATTCTAGGTGAATTCGATGTATCTAAGTCTATAAAGCGACTTTCATTTGATGTCTCTAACACCCTAAAATAAGTTAGTAAAATTTGTTTAATGGAAGTTATACACGAGTTGACACATTTTGAAAAGGATTTGGTCAAAATGGAATGGTGCCTCTTCGCGAAAACGTATGAAAAATTCGAAACTTGTGAAAATTCCAGATTCGACGGCCTTTAGTAATTTTCCTATAACTTCCGTATATAACCTCTGATTTGGGTGATTCAAATTGCAAATTTTCCATAAGACATAGATACACAATGTTGTAGTTATGCATTTTTCGAAATTCATATCAGAAAGGTTTCAAAATTGGCTTGCAAGTGGCTGCCTCGTTTGACCTTTCGATCCATGTGAATGTCATAGACCTACGCCAAAAACTTGTTGGGAAAATGATTTGGAAAAATCATAATTAACGTAACTAAATCTTGAAAAGTAGTTAATGGAAGTTAATTTAGTGAAAAGACACCTTTTGAAATGAATTAGATCAGTAAAGTGGTGTCCGTTCATGAAAAGATATGAAAAATTCAAAAATCACACATGTTCGTCTGTAACTGTTTTACAGACAGAAACTTGCGTGTGAAATATTTTCTGACAGAAATCATTTTTGGAAAATGATTTGAAGGATTTTAGCGACAAAAATTTTCGTTGGAAGACGAAATTTCCGTCAGAAAAACTCCAAAAAATTTGAAACAATATTTTTTTTTTTTTCAAAATAACAAATTAAATGCATTAATATATATATATATATATATATATAAATCTAACTAAAATCAAAATAAAAACTTACCTCTAACCACCATGACTTTTTGTTTATATCTTACCTTCAAACTCCATGGATTCTCGTTCCTACTTGCTTCGTCTTCAATAAATTTGACTCGGTTCCGCGCATGAACACGAACAAATATGTTAGACGAACAAAAGAAAATGATTAGTAACTAAAATAAAATAATTAAAACACAAACAAAAAAAAAAAGATAACTAATATTAATACAACTAATTAAAAAAAAAAAAAACTATATAAACACATAAAATGAAAATATCTATAAACCAAGATTCGGATTAAAGTAAACTTTGTCAATAAATGAGCAACAAAAAAAACAAATTTCATTTCTTTCAAAACAAAACTTGTGACGTACCTCCCCGGCAACGGCGCCAAAAACTTGTTGGAAAATTTCCGCAAGTGTACGGAGTCACTCATGTAGTAATAAAAAGATCGAACCCACAGAGAAACGCTAATTACTCATTTACGTTCATTGTTTACTTTATTCGTTTTCTCGAGGTTTATAGTTAAAACGATAATCCTTATTGATTTGGTTGATAAGAACACAACTTACTGTACCATGCCACACTTACTTATACTTAAATTCACAAACTCACAAAGTTAAGGATTTACAAACTAATTCTTAAGCAAAGACAACAATTCATTTAAGCACGTAAACACAATATTGAATAAACTTGATATACTTAATCTAATCTCGATATAACTTATTCCGATCTCTCGATACATGCAAACAAGTTAACCACATATGAACATCAATTATATACTAACCGAACCTATTCGTATCAATATTATAACCGACTACAATCACACATGTAAAACTAGATTATAACCTAAGCAACCGAACCTATTCGTATCACAAGATTATAAGTTAATGATAAACACAAGTTATTATACTAAGCAACTATTCTTGATCCAAATTAATTACTTAGCATGCAAACTATCAATTCAAGAACATAAGCATATGAAGAACATAAATCTCTTTATAAACTCAATATCATATTCATACAAGATGTAAACAGAAAATCAAAGTTGGACAGAACATAAACAAGTATAAGGAAACAGGGTTGTCAATCCTTTTTACTCTACTCGGAAGGGTTGTCAAGCCTCGGGGCGTTCTTGCTCGGATTTTCTTCGATGAACGGATGAACGAAGTTGATCTCTCGATCTAACTACAATGCTTAAGGAAAAGAATGAAATCATGTTGTAATTCTTGTCAGGAATTACAGCGGGAACGTTTATGAAATGAGTGGATTTAGGTGTAAGCATAGCGGGAAATGTAAGCAAGTATTTAGCATTCTTTTTGTTAGATGTGTCAACCATCCGAATTTGAGACAAGGATGGTGTATTTATAGGCACCAAGAGGTGTGTTTCAAAGGGTTACAACCTTAGGGAATGATCGTGTCAGTTGGGAAAGTGTACGACCTTTCGGAAGGGTTGTGTGGATAAGAACGACGAAAGAAATCCATTTTTGAGGATTCTGGAGAGTGGCGCGCCAGAGGCAACCTTTGCCTCTACAGAGCCAAGGCTTAAAAAGTGACCAGCGCGCCAGAGGCAACTTCTGCCTCTAGCGCGCGACCTGTAGGTTGAATATCTCGACCCTTTTCTTCGATTTTCCAACTTAAGCTCGCACGTAACTTCTCCGCATGGCCTTGCATGAACTTGTATGAACTCAAATGTCTTCTATTGCTCGTTTTTGGCTCGAACTAACATCAAATTGCTATGTTTTCATAAGATTAAGCTCTGGAGATCAAAACAAACACAAAGTAGTGAAATTGCCCTTATCCTAGATATTTCTAAGCTAAAAGAGCTAAAACTATATGAAATGTTACGAAAATATATATGAAATACATAGCTAAATTAAGTACATTTTGGACTTAACAAAGTACATCATCCTTTTCTTCCAGTATGAGTAGTTGTTGCCATTAAATAATGGAGGTCTAGTAGTGGAAGAACCTTCTGGAACTATGAAGTGAGAAGAATTCTCAGGCTGGTGTCTACTAGCCATCTCTATTGATTCTGATAGGATCTTACACTTAGAGTATTTAGATCTTTAGTAAATATGCGAAGTGACCTTCGCTCTGATACCACTTGTTGGCCCTATCAAGAACAGAATCACCTAGAGGGGGGTGAATAGGTGTCAAAGTTGAAAACTGAAATATTCTAAGTTTTTCGGGAAACTTAATTTTCAGAGTCAAATTTCCTCAGAGTCAGAAGCAAGCTTACAGAAGTTGCTTCTGAGGGAAATTCTGCCTAAACACAGTTAGACTGTTTTCAGCAACAGAAGTTCTGATTTGAGAACTTCTGGACAGTCTTCTGAACAAAGACAATGATACTTAGAGAAAATCTGTTTCAGCACTAAATATAAGCAAGTACACAGAAGCAAAAATAACAAGTATAAGAGGGAGAAAGAAGTTCAGGAGATCCTGATTGAACAATTCGATTTATCCAAGTTCGCCACAGAAGTCCTGTGACTACGTCTTGTCCACTGAGGTCGCAGCCTACAGAGATTTTATAAATCCACTATTCAGAACTTTTCTGGCAAGTTCAGAAGCTCCTTTACATCAACAGAACTTAAGCTAATTTCTCACTTAGTTCTGACTAGCCTAAAAAGAGTTAAAGGATTTCCACCAGAACAACAATACTCTGTTTTCTGGAATTCTCACCCAACTCTAATTTCAACTAGATTTCTCTCAAAATCTAACTGAATATCACAAACGATATCAGTTTACAAGATTCCTATTATGAACTTGTTTTTCTTCACTCTCTCACTTAAACTTAAGCTATGATAAGAAAGATTGAGAATGGAAAAAGGATGCTCTGTTTTTTGATGCTTTGGAGCTTGGCTACTATTTATAGTGAATGAGGATGACCGTTGGAAAAATTTGAATCTTCACAGAGATGACATCAGTTGTTGTAGCCGTTAATTTGTCAAGTCTTCAAACGGTCTTCAAACACTTTGATTCCGTTATCCTTGTTCTTTAACCAAATCCGGTAAGTGATTTGAAATTGAAGATAAGGTTGACCGGAAACATTCCTCAATAAGATCAACAAAGGGTAGACAAGGAAATTCTGGTTTCACTTTGAGTAGACACGCGCGCTCCATCAAAACAGCTTTTTGAACTTTTGGCGCCTTGCATTAAATGCACTTGTTAGAGCAATAAATGGTATCCAGAACCCGTGACTAAGCTTCTGATCGAATTGGTAGATGAACTTCTGATTGCAAAGGACCTCTGAGGAGAGCTTCAACAGACTTTTAAAGCTTCAGAGCGGAGCATCCAACTTCTGAAATAATGAAACTCTGTCTTCAGCAATCGAGACTTCTGAGTTCTTTAGGCAATCTAGAAATTCTTAATTCAGCACCTGCTGAGTAACTTACACATAGACTAAGCAGAAAAATATTAGTCAACAAAGAAACTATATGTAAGGGAATGTTAAGTTTTCATTTTCTGAAACGTTTGGACATAATCAAAACACTTAGGGTTCATCAGAGGCGAGGCCCTCCCAAGAGACTTTTCTGTCTATGCTGGCTACGAACTTGGTCAGGAAAGCTAGGACCAGTTTTCCCCAGTCTCGACGGACGGTATGAGAGAGTCGATTGTACCACTTCCTTGCTTGGCCTCCTAAACCGAAGGGGAACTGAAGGCAGTGATCTGCATCAGAGCTTGGGCCCGAATATTGCATCATCCTTATAAAGGTTCCTAAGTGTATTTGGGCATCCTGACTTCCATCGAAGATTAGAAACAAGGAATCCCCAGGATCTTCCTCGAGCTCACTATCTGTAACATGGTTTTCTGAGGGCTCGTCTTTGTGAACAGAGTGCTCTCGACTCGTATCGCCCACCATGTATGATGGCATCTTTCCCTGGCTTCTCTCACTAGGCATCCCTATCTCGGACCTTCCTTCCTCCGTCTTCCTCTTAGAGTGTCTCTCCATGGTGTATGTCTTCTTCCCATCTTGTTTACGAGTCCTTACGAGCACTTCTCCTGAGTAGGCGGAAACTCCCATTCCAGACATGGTGTTTATTTCTCAAGTAATCCTTGTTGTGGTTGTTTCCATATGAGGGAAGATTATATAAGTTCCCCCTACTCTTGGCTTGTGAGATGTATGTATGCATGGTCCTATGAGTCTTCCCCCGTTTCTGGCTTGTTGGACTCCGTTCGAGAATATTACCTTATGGACGTGGTAATGAAGGTAATATCCCTGAGCGGGGTCTTTGGCTTTCATAGACACGAGAGATCGCATCACGGCATGTTTTCACAAGGTTTTATTTTAGCCGTGGGTCGTTCTTTCGCTTCTCTTTCAGCCGATGTTTTATTGGTCTGGACGTTCCTTGGATTCAAATTGCACTCCGTCACATTCTTTGCAACCCTTTCCTTGTTTGGAGTGGACATTCATCACAATGCTATTTGCGGGATTGTGACGGAGTGTTCTTTCGAATCGAAGAAACGTCTAGACGGCGGGGTTCAGACCTCCTATATGCTCTTGAGTATGTATGATCAAGCAATCAACAAGTTGTCAACACGCAAAGTCGTCGCTCCCTCTAATTCTTCGCGCGGTGCATCTCTGTCCTAGGTGGGTTTCTTTCAACATCTTTCCTTTCGATGTTAAAACGCTCTCGACAGACGTGATTTACATGATGTTTGAGGGTAGTTCCTAGTGGAGATATCTAGGCTGACTATATGAGGCTTCGGTCTCGTTTGATAGTACAAAAGGGTTCCCACAGCAAGATATACCTAGCGCCTCCCCATTTAAAGGTTTTGAGCAGCGTGTCGACTGTACAAGGCTGTAGGTGGTGTTACAGATCGACCTATGCGTCCCTTAAAGGAAACGACAGTAAGCACGACCCATAACACACGTTGACCATTCGGGATTTTTCTTTATGCAGTATGAGAAAGCAATAACTCTGTTTATAGCCCTAGACTGTCAGAATGCTTCAGTTGTATCCCATTTTTTACTCTTTATAAAATAATTTAAGAAAATGATTTTACAAAAAGTGAAAACCAAACCTACATCCTTCCATTAATAAATCAACTTCAAGAAAATCATACCTTGAAGTTAACTTATAATACTAGAATACATTTTTGGTCCCCAGCAGAGTCGCCACTGTGAGCGTAAATGGTCGCTCATAGCGGCTTTAGCCTTCTTTGACTAGAGTCACCACCCGGCCGACCGGGAAAATGTACGAACCAGTGTTTGTACCGATTGTTTTGAAAACCAGAGATTCTATTTATGTTCGTGGATACAACTTATTAATTTCGACATTCCAGTGACCCAGAGGATCTTTAATGCAGCCTAACAATTTATTATCTTGACGTTTAGGGTTATCACACAGAAATATATAAATGTGCAAACATTTAGACAGTAAACCGCCGGGTGACACGGTACAAAACCCTCAGAAGCTTACCCTCGCGCGTGCTAGTGATTGCTCGCTGACCGATGCTCGTTGAAGAACGGAGATCTTTTCAGGGAGGAACCTTGGGGGCCGGAGTTGCGTACGGAATCCTCCGGAGTGGTAGCTAGGAACAGGACTTAATCAGCTCTAGCGGGGTTGCGAGTGATGCCTAGATTTGGAATTTGGGGGAATATATTTTTGGTGGTCGTGAGGACCTTTTCTGGGAATATTTCTAAAGAGAGACCCTCAAGCTCGGACTCTAACGATTCTTTTTCTGTATCAGAGGCAACCTTAGGCAACAACAGAGGCTACTTTATCAGAGGCAACTTATATTGGGTCAAGAATCGCTTTAGAACGAGCTAGAGAGAGAGAGGAGAATGAGTGTTTGTTGGTGAATTGAATGAGAAATCCGGGGGGTATTTATAGGGTAGCTTGTGACCGTATGGTCCCAATTTGGTGACTGTACGGTCACATGTTTACCCGTCTCAGATCTAAATTTGGATCTGAGACGGGCTTAGCCCAAGACCCGGCCGGACCTTACAAGGCCCGGCCTAACTCGTTTGGATTTTAGTACACGTGTCACATTTTCATTGGACCGCCAGCCACGTGGCAGATAAGGATTGGATTGCTATCTGCCACGTGGCAGTGACCGTACGGTCAGATGTTTTGTGACCGTACGGTCTCAACAAACAGTGTTGAGACCGTACGGTCCATACTGAATAGTACTTGTGACCGTATATCATTTCGTGATCGAGGATTTTCTCATAAGCATGAAAGTGCCACACCCATGGTCCCGAGGAGCAGGTGGAAGAGGTTATGACCCTGAAAAGATGATTTGTTCTCCGACGAGTATCAGTATTTGAGCAGCTGGCGCGACGAGGAGCTCATAGATTGCTTTCATTATCGAGTTCGAAAACCAGTGCTTACAGTAGCGCGTGTTGTACAATATGCTCACCCCTAAATATGATAAAAGAATTTATAATCCTAGAACATTTATTCTTACTAATACAAACATGACAATTGTATTATAATTTTTCTACCCAAATTACAAAATGATATGCTGCTCTTTTATGAGGAAAATAATTTTGTGTCCATTTTAACATCACACTCACATAAAATCAAGGGTCCATCCAAAATATTAATTTTAATAATTAATATTCTTTTATACGAGCGAGACATAATAGGGAACATCTTAATGGGGACATTTGATTTTTTTCTTCTTTTATCATTGGTGAGATCCTTGAAAAATTTCATTATAATACCGCGGAAGGTGCATCCAACACAAAATGTATAGTGACAGCGATATTTATCCCAATTATGTAATGCGTTTTTGGAGTCTTTACCGTATTTTAACCAAAATCAATTAGGTTCACAACTATTTAAATTAAGAATAAATCTCTAAATTAAGCAAAAAATTAGTTTAACGCGCTGTTTTTTATAACTGAACTGAATTAAACTGAATACTATTGTATTGAATTGAACTGAATACTATTGTATTGAATTGAACTGAATACTACTGAACCTAACTTAACTGAAATAACATAAAGAACATGGCCTAACCTCCTACAAAGAAAAAATAGAACACAGGCCCTTGTTCTCACATTTTCATCAACTGATAAGTAAGAAATCATTAATGATATATAAAAGAAGCTACAAAATTGATGTATAATCATATAGAAATTGAATCTATCACTGTATACAAAAAGCTTTTGCAATGTCACAGAAAAAGAAAAAATTATCAGGACTAATGCAATGATGCACCAGATCCTATGAGAACTCCGAAATTAAACATGAAGTCATCAAAATTAGTAGAGATCAAGCATCTTTCTTAGAAGAGCCATTCCGACTGCTAGAAAGGCTCCATTGATCCGAAAAAGAAGAAGACGATGAAGAAGAAATCCCATTTCCACATTTAGCAACAGCTCTCATATTTTCCACGAATTCTTGAGTTAAATTTTCCTGAGAAAGAATCTGCAAAAGCTGCTCTGGAGTAATCACTAGCTTAACTTTCCAAAATCCATGATTCTTAGAATTGCTATTATTATTGTATCTCGAACTAGAAAAAGCTTCAGTATATGATCTCTTTAACATGCTATGATGATAATCTAAGGACATTCTGTAAGGAGTGAGGAGATGAGATGAAGAAGTGGGTATGCTTTTCGATCTAACATGCCCTTCTCTCACTAATTTTTCGTCCTTAATGGGAAGTAAGTAGTACGAGTTTCCAGGTTCTAGATCGTCGTCAGAAGAAAGTGGTCGCCAGAAAAGATCGTGGCTTGGAAATATAGCGTGGCCGGGGAATTCATCCGTGATGCATCCTGCTGTAATTGGAGCTAGAAACTCCATTGTTCCGCCGCTAGATTTAACCACTCTGATCATTCCCTCTCCTGCCCCTCCAAACAGACAGTTTCCCATATTAATTCTAGAGTGTCTCTCTGGTTCGTTCCGTTCCAAACGCTAGAACATAACTGGTTAATACTGAAAACTGAAACAACTCATTGTAATTATTTTGGACGCAAATCACAGAGTGACAGCAAACAACTACACGAAGCAAGAAATATTTCGGGGATGAAAACTAGTTGGGAATATATGATTCTTTTCAGTGGGAGTTTGCTCAAGTGAATGAAAAACGAGCATAAAGCATGCATAGAGTTTGGGAGTTTTCATACGATAAGCTTAGCATAAAAATGTGTATATATAAATGTGAATAGCAATGATGAAATGAGAGACAATGAAGGGTTCACATCAGTAGCAAAGTTATTCTTTGGTTACTTTATGATTGAGTTGAAGGGCCCTATTAGCCGGATATACGGAAGGTTTTGTTTTAATTCAATTAAAGATTTCCCACGCAAATCTCCCAAAATCTATGAATACGGTCAAATGCTGCAAAAGAAAGCCTACCGTCCTTTCTCACTTTTTCTTTTTATAATTGCATCCTGTCCTTAATTTATTTATTTTTAGGTTGCTAACAAGTTGAATTTCAATTATAATAAATATAGAATTCACAATCAACATTAAAAATAAATCCAAAACCAATTTGGCCCATACATTGTTGACGTATTGTCTTCTAAGGTCCTATTCTATTTGAACTGAACTGAAATTGATGAACTGAATTAAAATTGCTAAATTGAATTGAAATTGTTGAACTGAATGGCTGAACTAAACTGAAATTGCTGAATAGAACTGAAATAACTGAATGGAATTGAATTTGCTGAACTGAACTGAAATTGCTGAAATATGGTGAATTTAAGTAAAAAAGAACAGAGCCTAAATAGTGTGGTATCAATTGATGCCAAATTATAATAGAATTCCTCCCCATTACATTAGTTTAGCTCTATCTAGTAGCGAATCCAGAGCTCAAATATCGAGGAGCCGATTGTACACTTTAAGTATATATATATATGTAAAAAAAATTCCGCGAGAATTTTGTTTCAAAAGGAAAAAATATCATTGTAAATTGCAAATTTTTTGATGAAAATTCTGGATTTTTATAGAAAGGGAAAAAATCGTCATTTTTTAAGGGTCAAAATCTCAAATTTCTCATAAAAAAAATCGATTTTAGATGAAACTAATATATTTTTAATGTAACATTATAGATTTTTATATTTTTTGACGAATTTATTATTAGGAGATCAACTTTTACTAATAAATTTTTCAAATTAAAAAGGTCGCTCACTCTAAAGGCGATTCCAACCGATGGGAGATCAAAACGACCTTGATAGAAGTGGTTCTCATGGTTGACCGGCAAGCCCTATTTCCACGCAGGTGGTTCTAACACAATCTTTTGCCAATTTCATGTTGTAATTTTTTGTGGTATATAATTATAAATGGGTTATTTTTGACAATTATAAAGGGCAAATGATTTATTATTCCCTCTGTTTTGGCAAAACTCACTGTCGGGTTCTCATATTTTAAAAAACTCACTACAAAGTCTTCATTTTTTATCATAATTAATTTTTTTGTCTTTTTTTCAATTTTTAAGATTTTAAACCTAAACAATGAACTGAGAGATCAAATAGTTAATTACAACGAATTATGAGAATCTTATAATGAGTTATTTAAAATATGAGAATCAAACAGTAAGTTTTGAAAAAGGTTAAGAACTAATAAAATATTTGTCCAGTTATAAAATATTACGATTTAATATATAGAAAATGACATTAAAGTTAACGGGAAATTCTAGGGTCACTTTATTTTTCACAAAGTAACCATTACTTTGTTTTGTCCACCATTAGATCATGGGTTAAAACCTAATCTAATGGTGGATAGGACAAAGTACAAACAAAGTAGAGGAAAAACAAAGTGACCATAGCCTACACCTAAAGTTAACGGGTTAACTAAAAAGGCTAGATTAAAAATAATGAATTATAGAGTTAGTGCAGGGCAGTTGAGTTAATGGGATTTTGGACACAAGGGACAAATTGAAGATGCATATAAAAAGAAGAAAGGGGGGCAGTGGGAGACAAAAACACTGAAATTTTGGGGAAGGCCTCATTGCAATTCCCCCCATATTCTCCTGCACTGATTTCTGTCTTTTTATCAAGAAAAAGAAAAAGAATATTTCATTTTATTGGCATAAAGAATTTGAAGAAACAAGAACCTTTTCTAATTAGAACAACCTTATATGCCATCAGTTTATATAATTAAGAATAGTTGTGCTTTTTAACTATAATTGATATACTTTATAGATATTAGGGTGAATCATTTAAAGGTTTCTAACGTTTTGCGAAACACACTATTTAGTCTCATTATTTTTAAAAACACACGAATAGGTCTCTAACATTTTGCGAAACACACTGTTTAGTCCTTCCGTTTATTTCTGATGACCAATCTGTTAGTCAAAATGTACTTCAGTCAACATTCAATGAAGGTGTTATTCACTCGGTACCAAGTATTTTTAAATTGGATGTTGATTGAAGTACATTTCGACTACCAGATTGGTCACCAGAAACAGACCGAAGGACTAAACAGTATGTTTCACAAAACGTTAGGGACATATTCGTGTGTTTTTGAAAATGATGAGACTAAACAAGGTGTTAGAGTGTGTTTTGCAAAACGTTACGGACTTTTAAATTATTCACCCTAAATATTAAAGAAATTAACATATACGTAGAAATCCATATTTCGGTAGAATTTCATCATGGGAAGAAAGACCAAGTTTAGATTTCTCTTTAACTTTGTGGGGCTAATATACGTAGAGACTGTAGATGAATGCGTGATTTGTGCGTGAAAGAAAATGAGAATTTTTTCCTCTTGTTATTTTTAAATAGTTGCTTTCAAAATGGTAGTTATCAGTTAAAAGCTAGCTATGACTTTATGTTTGTGGGGGTGGCAAAACAACATTAATACGTAGGTGCCTTAACCTGACCTCAATCAAGAATATTCTTCTTCAATTGTATTGCGGACACATTTGCACGTATGTATCAAACTCGAAAACCCAAATTGGAATTTGATAAGTTCATTTATCGCAATATAAATTAGTTTATTTTTTGTAAATAGAAATGTTTGTAAATAGAGGTATAAAGTAACATTTCGTTAGAAAAAAATAAATATGCACTAATATTATTTATACTTGCTCACATGATATTTTGAATGGTTAACCGATGAGCAATTTTTTCATTGTAAAAAAGAAAAGAAAAAATAGGAACTAAAAATGCTTGTAAAACCTAACCTCATTCTCTTTCAAAATCTTAATTCTAAAAGCCTCTAGTTTTGAGCTTGAAATCGAGGAGGAAGAAGGAAGTTTTGCTTCTTTCTTCCTCCTCCCAACCCCGAATCCGATTTACTTTTCTCTTTCTTCTCATCGATCCTTTTGTTTAGCATCATATATCTCAACAATATTCTTTGGTCATCAGATCTGCATTCGATAGCTATATTTTCTTCATTTATAGCTCGTTCAGATTTAGCACGGGCGGAAAATGTTGATTTAATCCTTAGATCTGTAGATCTACGGGGGTGCAATTTCAGGAAGGACATAGATCCGATTTTCTGGAGAAGCATAGGTGTTGAAGAATGGTTTTCGATTGTTTTTCTGCAGATCCGGAATCTGAAGAAATATATGATGTATTATGTCATTTTTTTAGTACCTTTATGGTGTTTTAGGCTCTCTGTAGCGTTTTTTTGCCCTATATGCGGTTTATACTGGCTTTTGCCTGTATTTTTGTGAGGTTTAATTCCTGCTTTTTCCTTTGATTATCATCGTGCTGTAATTTTTCTATATTATTCAATGATATGATAACTCATCTATCAAAAAAAAAATATGCTTGTGATTTACTTTGTTTGTAAATTTTAACCATTACTTTAAAATTTTATAAATGAGGTTTGTTTCTCATACCAAGTAACGATGTTTAGACTAATTTATCTATAACTTAAAAATCCTAAAAAAAAAATTATCTAAAGAAAAAAATTGAAAGTTATGATAAATAAATAAATAAATAATTCGTATTAAAAATTGATAATTATAAATAAATAATTTATTAGTTCTTAAGTTATGATAAAACATATTGTTTAGTCTTTGTATTTTTTTGAAATACACTGCTACATCCCTGAGGTTTGTCACAATAAACGTCGTAGTTGTGTATTTCAAGAAATACAAAGACTAAACAGTGTATTTCGTCATAACTTTACAGACTCGTAAATTATTTATACATTATATATTTTTAACAAACACATGCTTGATAGTTTTTCTTTCAAAAAATTAGAACTGACAAAATAAGGGTAAAAAGCACCCAAGGTCACTAAAGTACGGCTAATGTCACACCATGGTCACTAAACTTTAAAATGGGACAATAAAGTCACTCAACTTTCATTCCGGCCACAGTAAAGTCACAGTCACCGGTTTGGTGTCCACGTGGCGCCAGAACTATGATGTGGACGATCTACAAGAATCATGCATGCCACGTGTAAATTTTTTTGCCACATGTACAATTTTTTTGCCACGTCACCGACACGTGGCAATTCCTAGAAAAAAACAATAAGTAACTATGGTTAATTGTAAGTTAAAAGCATTGAAAGTCGCTCAAGTTTAACTAATGTCACAACATAGTCACTAAACATTAAAGTGAAATAAAAGAAAGTCCCTCAACTTTCATTTAAACCACAAAAATATCACTCGACTTTCGGTTAAACCACAAAAAAATCATTGGACTTTCTCATTTATGATGGTTTTTTACAATTATATTCATTTTAATCAATGTTTATTACTATTGTTAGAAAAAAATATTTAAAACATTCCTTAGTTACTTATTATTGTTTATTAAAAAGTAATTAATAAATTAGACATTCCTCCATTTAATTCAACTACCCTCCCCAATCTCATTCTAACGTTACAACTCTCGTTGCCAAAAACAATTGATATACAATCTCCAATGCTCAAATAAGTAAATTTTTACATTTAATATATGATATAAGTAAAGTTTTGCATTTAATATACGATTCTAAGGTTAACATCAATATTCTAATCATATTGGTCAAGTTTAATATCAAATATTCAAATCCAAAAACTGATACATGGTGCAAAAGTACTCTCATCAGTTAAACGTTGACCAAACTATAATATCCAAAACATTAATTATTATATATCCAAAATTTTCTAGTTTTGAGTCGAGCTACTAGACTGGTTTTTCTGCAACAGATATCGGGATGGAACATTTTGGACATCGAGTATGAAATTCGTCAGCAGCTCACACTCCCACCGAATTTCGATGTGTCAATGCACATTAAGAACCATGTTCTAAAGGATCTTGAAACCTATTTCAACCGCAACGGACATTCATTATCTGATTTCCATTTGGCTACGCCTTCCTTGGCACCCAACAATTTGACTACAAATCGTTTGATACATGAAGAACAGTCGTACGACATAGTAGACCTTCATTCAAAGCACACCAGGATGCTCGCTACTCTTAATGAAGAACAATTGGTTTTTTACACCAATGTTGTTAATTCTTTAAATACTGATGGCCCGAAAACTTTTTCTATACGGTCACGGTGGTACTGGTAAGACTTACCTGTATGAAACGATAATAGTTAAGCTTCGATCAGAGTGCAAGCTTGTTTTAGTCGTTGCTTCCTCCGGTATTGCAGCTCTACTTCTGCCAGGCGGTAGGACAGCTCATTCGCGCTTTAAGATTCTTTTAGAGGTTACATTAGTTTCCACTTGCAATATCAAGAAAGGGACAAACCTTGCCAAACTCATACAAGAAAGCAACCTTATTATATGGGACGAGGCCCCTATGTGTCATCGCTTCTGTTTTCAATCTCTGGATCGTTCGATGTGAGACATACTAAGTGACATTGACCCAGAAGCAAAGACATCCCATTCGGTAAGAAACCTATAATTTTAGGTGGCGACTTTCGCCAAATTTGACCTGTAATTCCTAACGGATCTAAGGAGGACATTCTCGTTGCTTCGCTGACCAAATCACATTTGTGGCCACATTTTAAAGTTCAAGCATTGAAAAACAACATGCGATTGTCGGAGACATAAAACAGTTTCCTTCATGTAGATTACTCATCTTTCGCACAATGGCTTTTGTCTGTTGGCCATGGGAAAGTTTTCGGTTGTCCAAATAAGTCCGTTGACTACGAACAAAATTGGATTACTTTACCAGTTCAACTAACAACTGCTCACTCAGATGACCCTATTTCCACCATTGTAAAAGAGACATACCCAGGTCTACTCTCAAACTACATGAACACCCTGTACTTGCAAGAACGTGTTATTGTAACACCCCGAAATGAAACTATAAAACGCATCATATTAAGATTATAATGAGAATTAAACTGAATTGGATTATATTCAATGAAGGATTACAAAATGAATACAAATCAATTGAAAGAGTTTCTCATTCTCCTTGAAGAAGAAGAAAGAGCCAGCTACCTATTTGTAACAGAAAATAACAACCAGGAGAGAGAATGCTATTGATGATCTAATCATGATCATTGATCCTGTAATTCAATCAATGGTGTAAAAGATCAATCCGGATGCTGAGCTGTGATTGGCTAATAATGATGTGAGCTGTAAAAAAGAAAAAGAATGACAGAAAAGGAAAAGTGGGGAAAAGAGATAACGGCTATTTTGGGAATATGAACTTATGACCCTCCCTCAAGCGAAGCAGAGTATGGATTGGAAAGGCTGAGCTTGGAAATAAGATAGGCAAATTGGGGACTGTGTTGAGGTTTTGTGAAAAGGTCAGCAATTTGAAGAGCGGATGGAATAGGCATGAGGCGAGTGAGACCAGAGATAACGCGTTCACGAATCACATGGCAATCAATGTTAATGTGTTTCGTACGCTCGTGAAAGACAGGGTTTTGAGCAATATGCATTGCAGAAGAATTATCACAGAAAAGAAGCATAGATTGAGGATGAGTGATGTGAAGATCACGGAAAAGATAAGAAATCCATTGAAGCTCACAAGAACCAGAAGCCATAGCTCGATACTCTGCCTCTGATGAAGAACGAGAGACAGTGCTCTGTTTCTTAGAACGCCAAGAGATGAGGGATTTTCCTATGAAAACAGCATAACCGGTGATAGAACGACGAGTTTCAGGACAGGTAGCCCAATCAGAATCAGAAAAAGCTTGAATCTGGAAAGCACTATCATGAAAGAAGAGAAGACCAAGACCTGGTGCCCGTTTAAGATACCGCAAGACTCTGTAAGCTTTAGTCAAGTCATCATAAGTAGGAGCACTAAGCTTTTGAGACAAATGGTTAACTATGTTGGCTATCTCAGGTCGAGTATGAGTAACATAAAGAAGCTTGCCAATCAACTGGCGATAAGAGGTGATGTCAGATAACTGAATGAGATTTGAAGATGCTTTGGCATTAGGTACAGCAGGTGTAGAAGCAGGTTTGCAGCCAAGGAGATCATGTTCTGCTAAAAGCTCAAGGATATATTTCCTTTGACACATATGAATGCCAGTTTGAGTACGAGCAAACTCAAAACCAAGAAAATACTTCAAACATCCCAGATCCTTGATGCTGAAGTTGACATGAAGATAATTTTTCATATCAGTAATAGCCTGTGAACAATTTCCAGCAAGAATAACATCATCAATAAACCAATAAGGCTGTGAAGGTAGTTGCATCCCTTTTGACAAACAAAGATGGATCTGATGGTGCTTGAACATAACCAAAGTGTTTGATTGCTGTAGTCAATTTCAAATTCCACTGTCTACCTGCCTGCCTCAACCCATATAGGGATTTTCTTAATCTGCAAACTTTGCCTGGATACAGATCTTGTGTGCCTGGTGGAAGAGACATGTAAACCTCTTCATCCAAATCTCTATGTAAGTAAGCATTATTGATGTCTAATTGCTCTACTTCCCAATTTTGAATTGTTGCTAGAGCCAATAGAACCCTGATTGTTGTAAATTTAGCAACAGGAGCAAAAGTCTCCTTAAAATCAACTCCCTCCCTTTGTGTGAAGCCCTTAGCCACTAATCTGGCTTTGTACTTATCAATACTCCCATCTGAGTGATACTTGATCCTGTATACCCACTTGCAACCAATGCACTTGTATCCCGGAGGTAAGTCAACTATCTCCCATGTGGCATTTGAATCAAGTGCTTGCAATTCCTGCTGCATAGCTGCTTGCCATTCCTACTGCATAGCTGCTTGCCATTTTGGATCCTTGGATGCCTGAAAGTAGTTTTTGGGTTCTGATTGACAGGTAATGGCAATAGAAAAGGCTTGTTTAGAGGTAGATAAGTGTTTATAGGATAGTATTTTGTGAAGGGAATGAGGTGTATTTGGTAAAGGAGGAGGTGTTTTGAGAATGAGCAATGAAGTGTGATAATCCTGTAAATAACCAGGCACTTGTTTTGCTCTTGTAGATCTTCTGGTGTTTGTGTCAATGAGAGTAGTATTGTTTTCATCAGGAGAAGAAGAATCAGCATCATGTTCTTCTTCAACATGTGGAGTAGGCACAATGATGGGATCTGTCTGCTCCTCATCATCAATAAAATCTTCATCCTCATCTTCTGGAATAACAAAATGAAGGATGTCCAGCTCTTCATCACTACAGCTGCAATTTCGAGCTAGTGATGTCTCGGACATAGGATATATATCTTCATGGAAAATGACATTCCTGGAAAGAAAAACAGCATTAGTTTTGAAATCTAAGAGTTTATAACCCTTAGTGTCAGTCTGATAACCAATGAAAACACATTTCAGTGCCCTGTCACTCAATTTTGTTTTGCCTCTATCAAGTGTGGATGCATATGCTAAACATCCAAACACTTTCAAATTTTGCAGGTTTGGCTTTTGATCAAACAATTTGGAGTAAGGAGTTTGATTCTTGATGGCTGAAGATGGAAATCTGTTCATGATAAAAACTACATGAGAAACAGCAAAAGGCCAGAAAACTTTTGACATTTTACTCTGCAGTAGTAAAGCCCTGGTAACATTCATGATATCTTGATGCTTTCTTTCTACAATACCATTCTGCTGTGGTGTTTCTGGACATGACCTTTGATGTATCATTCCATTTTGTGCATAAAACTCCTTCATCTGAAACTCTAAGCCATTATCAGATCTTACTATCTTGATTTGCTTCTGAAACTGTGTTTTTGCATACAAACAGAACTGCTGCAATAAGTTTCTAGTTTCTGACTTAAGCTTCATTAGTGCAACCCACACAAATCTGCTATAATCATCTACTATGGTCAAGAAGTAATGATGATCTGTAAATGAGTCTTTGATAGGTCCCCAAATGTCAACATGTATTAGATCAAAAGCTGTTACAGAACTTGTTACACTTAATGAATAAGGCAACTTCTTTTGTTTAGCTAAATGACATACATCACAAGGATTAGGATGACTAAAATTAAATTTGCAAGAAGGAAATAACATTTCTATCTTCTTGAGTCTCTTGCTTGATGGATGACCAAGTCTTTTATGCCAAATATGGGAATCTGCATTTGTTACTGCCATAACTCTTTGATCTGCTTGCCTCTCATCTACCACGTAGTATAGACCTCCCTCTTCCTTAGCATAACCAATCACCTCCTAACTTATACGATCCTGAATTTTGCAGCACTCACTTGTTACAACAATGCACATGTCATTTGCAGCAGTCAACTTACTAGTAGATATTAAGTTGTATTGGAATAAAGGCACATATAACACATTGTGTAAAATCAACTGTGGCTTGATAACTACTGTACCAATGAGAGAAACTTTCACTGAAGTTCCATTAGGTAACTGCACACTACATCCCTCAACATTTTTATATGAATGAAAGAGAGCTAGATCACAGGCAACATGATCAGTTGCACCTGTATCTATTATCCAGGATTGATTAGGCAAATGTTTAGTAGTAGTGTTAAGAATAATACCAGTATAGTTGATCTTAGTGCTGACATTAGCTACATTACTCTGCTTTGAGGAGCTGCTACTTGATGATTGATTTTGTGGAATCAACTGCATCAGATGCTGATATTGCTCTTTTGTTAATGTAAATTGCTGCTGCTCTCTCTTGTGATGCATAATAGAATCAGTTTCATCATCACTATCATTGTAACAATTCTCACTGGATTGACAATGCATATTATTCACTCTAGGATTGGATCTATTTTGGTTTTTAGGTTTGTAAGGGTAATTTGGAGGGTAGCCATGTTTTTTGAAACAAATTTCTTCAGTGTGACCTTGCTTATCACAATAGGTGCATATGGATGTATTTTTGGACTTCTTATAAGATCCTGATCTGTTTTGATTCCTATTTTGGCTATTTGGCTGATAATTTTGGTTGTTTTGGCTGTTTGATTGGAAATTTTGGCTGTTTGGTTGGAAATTTACAGAGCCTGCAAATGCATGACTATCTGTATTGATTTGGACTCTGGCTGCAAAATTCATTTGTGTTTCATGTTGGATAGCAAGTGCAAATACTTTATTCATCTCAGGTAATGGAGTCATAAGAAAAATTTGAGAACAAACCACAGAGAATTTCTCATTTAATCCTTGAAGGAAGGTAATTACCTGATCTGCCTCATATTGATTTCGTATAGACTTAATCACACCACAGCTGCAAGCTGGGTTACAATCGCACTTAGGTAGAGGCCTGATGTTCAAAAACTCATCATATAGGATTTTTAAACTTGTGTAATACTCTGTGATTCCCAGATTTCCTTGCCTGAAGGTGTTGATCTCTCTCTTAAGCTCTAAAATCCTAAGGGTGCTGCCCTGAGTGTAACGAGCCTTGAGATCCTCCCAAATATCACTTGCATTCTCGATCCATACAACTGACAAAGCTATCGATTCAGAAACAGCTCGCTGGATCCATGATACAATCATATTGTTACATCGCAGCCAAACAGAGTGCAATGGATCTTCCCTCTCCGGAAGCGGCAAGGATCCATCAACAAACATGAACTTATTCTTTGACATCAATGCTACTTTCATAGCTCGAGCCCATTGATGATAATTTGAACCGATCAAAACATGAGATACCAGTGACAGTGCTGGTGACTCATTTGGTGACAAGGAAATAAGGACTTCCAATTTGATCTTCGGGCCTATGTCTCGCCATTGATGACGATTAAGCGGAAAAACGCTCTGATACCATATTAAGATTATAATGAGAATTAATCTGAATTGGATTATATTCAATGAAGGATTACAAAATGAATACAAATCAATTGAAAGAGTTTCTCATTCTCCTTGAAGAAGAAGAAAGAGCCAGCTACCTATTTGTAACAGAAAATAACAACCAGGAGAGTATTTGTAACAGAAAATAACAACCAGGAGAGAGAATGCTATTGATGATCTAATCATGATCATTGATCCTCTAATTCAATCAATGGTGTAAAAGATCAATCCGGATGCTGAGCTGTGATTGGCTAATAATGTTGTGAGCTGTAAAAAAGAAAAAGAATGACAGAAAAGGAAAAGTGGGGAAAAGAGATAACGGCTATTTTGGGAATATGAACTTATGACATCAATGACCATAAACTTAACTTAATCCCCAGAATGGAACGTACATATTACAACAGTGACTCCATATGTAAAACCACCACAAATTACGAAGATTTCCAAACCTTATACCCGGTGGAATTTCTCAACTCGATCAATCCATACGGTATACCCAGCCGCAAGATCCTCTTAAAACTGAAGACACCTATAATATTAATGTGCAATATCAACCCGTCTATTAGTTTATGTAATGGCACCCAATTAGTTATACTTCAGTTGGGCGATAGGGTAATCGAAGTAAGTATCTTAACTGGTTCTTTTGTAGGTAACCGTGTTTTTATACCCAGAATCATGTTGAATTACAGCGACAAGTAACTCCCATTTGTCTTGCAAAGACGCCAATTTCCAGCTAAAATATGCTATTGTATGACAATTAATAAGAGCCACGGTAAGACCTTGAAACAGGTCAGGCTTTTCTTGAACGAGCCTGTGTTTACGCACGGCCAGCTTTACGTGGCCCTGTCTCGCGTGACAAATTCTTCAAATATTCAAATAACATTCGATCATGCTGCTACCGAAAGTGTGGCCAACATGGATGCAGCGGAGCACGAGAAACTACCGTACCTGACAAAGAATGTTGTGTACACAGAAATTTTTGATAGTCTCTAGGAAACTGCACTAAAATATGAGTCATTCCTAACAACTATCACTTAATTTATATTGTGACTTACATTTTATATTATGCTGTAATATTTGTTGACTTCAATCTCACTAACTTCTTTCCCCTTTTCAATCATGCAGTTTAGCTATGGACTTCACTGCCCTATCTCTCATTAATGAGGACAGCAAGAATGTTCGCATTCGAGAGTTCGTGTTGCCAGGTGCTGGGATTTCATCAACCCACGGAACATCAGCCAGATTTATAGTTACGATCTGCTCCTAATTGACAACCAGGTATGTTGTTTAACACTTGCAAAGCAAAAAAAACTAAAATGTTATTTCTGTAACTTTTAAAATTGATCTCAGGGTGACACTATACATGCAATCATATCGATTGATGTTGCTGACAAACAAAGGGATGTCCTCTTGGAGGGAAATGTCTATTACATCTCCGGCTTTACCGTTGCTGCTGCACAGGCTAATTACCATGTGTCAACCCACCTATTCCGCATCAGAATTCCCATCAATGCGTACATCAAGAAGATAAAAGAGGACTCACCCGATATTCCATTTCATACCTTCAATTTCTTGACTTTTGAGGAGGCAAAAGAGCGGGTTGGGATGGTTGACTATGTTATAGGTATGTGCAATACTCAACTACCCGTTAAACTATTTACCAAGTACCTTACTAACTATGGAAGCAAACTCTTATGCCTTTGTTTAATCTAATTTTTCGATTGCTCTTTATTGGAAACAACGTATGCCTAATGTAGCACTAATTCTTCTATGACCAGCAACTGACCATGCTGTGTTTTGTATAGCTACCTCTGCTAATAACATTTATGAGCTTTTTTAAAAAATTTACAAGATACATATGGCTTGGTGATACGCTTGGGAAACCTCGAAAGGGTTTGAGCCCTTGACCAAATGAAACACAGACGCATCATCTTAATTGAAGATTTAAGGTGGTGCATTCACAACCATCTGTATTGGGCCTTAGCTACTTTAATGTTTGTACATTGGTTTAATTGGAATAAAATGTTTGTAGTGGGACTGAAATTGAAACCACGCTATGGGACAACATAACACTTGCCTTTCCTGAGCCTCATGTTGTATCATGTTCGGAGGACAAGCCAGTGGCTCTAGCTATTGTCGCTGTAGTAGCTAGGCCTTTCAATGGTATTTCAGTTTCAGTAGTTCTTACACTTAGTTTAAGATTTTTTTGCCCCGTCTCAGTTTTGTTTTTTGTTTTTTCTTTTTTGGCTGCCGTACAGATGGATTCACCCTTACCAGCACAGCTGGCACAAAAATGTTTGTGAACCCTGCAATCCCTGAAATCACCATCTTCCTTGGCAGGTAAGCTTGAAGCCCATTGGCAAGAGCGAATCAATTTGGTATCCTCGAAATTTGACTAAAACAATTTGGTAATGTATGCTTCGGATGACATGACAGGGTCACCAAACCATACCCGTTTCTGCATATGATTGCTAAGCTCTTGGACGACAACACTAATATTGAAGATGAAAGGAACACCAACAGGAAAAGCGTTGTTGAGCTCTTGCAGGTTGATATTCATACTGACAAGGTGAGTTCGAAAAAAAGTTCTTAGCACACAGTTTACGCGTTTAGAAAAGTAACAATTCCTTTTAATGTTTCTGTAGTGTCATTGAATACACCGACAATTCTGAGTTTGTTGCATTGAGAAACAAGAAAAATAGAAAACAATTTAGCTGTTCAGAAAACTGATGTTCGCTGCTACTAGTGCAGGAAATAAAATTCACGTGCAAAGGCAAAATAAAGGCCATTGAATGCGAAGAAGGATGGTGGTACTGCGCCTGCCCCCGCTGCAAAAGCAGCATCCAAAACTTAAATGACAAACTATGGTGCAAGAATTGCCGCTTCATTGAAGCCTTGCCTATCACATGGTATTACTCTCATCGTCCAATTTTTTCCTTTTCTCAGACTTATCTGTAACTCAGAAACTATAAAAGAAAAAAAAAATGCAGCATTTGACCCCTTCTAAACTGCAGGTACCGACTCCGTTTGATTGTGGAAGATAATACGGGTTCTGCTACTTTTGTTCTTTTTGGCCGTATGGAAGCTGACTTTATTGGCGTCCCTGCGCACACCCTCGCTGCTAGCTTCAGAGACAGGTACGACACGCCACCTATGTTGGCTAAGCTTCACGGCATAATTCTATTTGTATGTGATGTGCAATGGTGTGTGAACTAAAACAATAATTTATACAGGGATTGAATTCGGCCGGAAATAAGAATGCCATCAGAGTTACAGCAGCTCATACGACATTATAATACATGTGCGGTCGTCTGATACAAGCGCAAACGAACACCCCGCGAGCTGTCGTGGCAATAATTTCGCTGCAGTTTAACGTACCGTCAGTTATGAATTAGGAGATATTATTTTAATGTGGATATTGTCTGCAATGGTCATTCAGTTTAAACCTTTAATTCTGGGTTTTATTTTTTTGGATGTTTGTAGTTTCTCTTATCCACGAAGACATTGTTGCTGTGCTGCAAATACCAATGCCAGAGAGGTCCCGCCGGTTGATCTGATTTTAGATAGGCTGCATGATTATACTGTATGATCGTAACTGTTCCTTTTCCAATTTAGTGTGTTTAGAAGGTTAACAGTAAAGTGTTCTCATATTATACTGTATGTGGTAACTGTTCCATAATTGTGTCTCTCATGAATGTTATTTCGTAGGCTAACATACACTGGCTCATGTTACGAGGCAATGTGCAAGTCTTTCACACGACATGTGGATATCCATGAATCCCATTGAAAAAGCTATTGATGCATTAGGTTAAGGATTTTGTGAGCTTGCTTTTTATAGTGATGAATTTGTATTTCCATTGTAGATCTTTGTACGCTCCGTGACGCTATTGTGGTTTGCTATTTCAGATGTAGCTTACGTAGCGTCCGCATTGGATTCGCAGTGCGGGAGGTTTTTAAAAGCATTCTGATTTCTGGACAGTCCCAATTTAGGAACCACAATTTTTTTCTATTTGGGAGGTAGGAGGTTTTTTACCTAGGTGAGGCCCGTGAACTTCATCAAGTTTTTTCTGTCCAAATAGAAAGGTCAGCCCATTTTTTTCTGATTTACTTCTCTGAACACTGATCTACAATTGTACTTTCTAATGAATGTTCCTGTAATTTTGTATATCAAACTGGGTTTTGCTGCTTCTTTATGTATTAACAGCATGTATTTTCACTCAAACGTGTTCTCATAACCCGCCTATTGCTTTCGCACGGTAATGGAAGTTGTAAAACATTCTCACATACACTAAAAGGTTTGTTGGTTTCAGCTGCTTCTTTTGGTCGATTGGGTTTTTCTTTTCGTTGCTTGATACCCTGGATAAGTTGTCCTAATTTTCACCACGGTTCAGTATCAGTTTCAGGCATCCTTGGATTATTTATACTCTTTGGTTTCCATCATTTCCTTTGTTATTATTTCCTTGCACTTTTTGACGTTAAATTTAGTAAATAAATTAATCTGATGTGTCTAATTTAGGAGTTTATAGATGATTGATGGTTAATTTGGTTTAAATTTGTGGAGGCTTGCGGTTCATGTTTGTTTTTTAGATTCAAGTTGATTTGATCTTCTTAGATCTTTTTGTATTAACATATTAATTTTCGCAACTCCAGATCTGTTTTATTTGCGGATGATGAGATGCAAACCCACCTCTCGGTATCTCTGCTTCCTTTACAGGTTTCTCTTCCTTGAATCTACAAGCGTGTAGATTTCTCAGGTTTTTCTTATCCCTGTGCTTTCTTATTTTGCAATCCACTTCCACTTCCAGGTTTTTCTCTTCCTTTACTGTTTCCGTGTATGTGTTTTTCAGCCACCGTGTCGCTGCTTCATATGTATCAAATTAATGGAAAGAGGCTACGGGAAATTTGTGCACTCTTCTTCAATGAAGATCCCCTTATTTCGCTTCCAAGCTGCAAGGTCTATGGACATTTACCTTAAGCGCTACTTTGGTTCTGTTTCATGTTCAGGATATTGTTTTTTTTGTTTTGTTCGGGTGTTTTTTTGGTTTCAGCTGCTTCTTTTGGATTTTTTCCTTTTTGTCACTTTAATTTTGATTATTTTTATACACCTGTCCATGTCCATATGCAGGCCACCCTTGATACCCTGGATAAGTCGTCCCATTTTTCACCACGGTTCATTATCAGTTTCAAGTATCCTTGGATTATTTATACTCTTTGGTTTCCATCAGTTCCTCTGTTATTGTTTAATCATTGCACTCTATGACGTTAAGTTTAGGAAATAACTTAATCTGATTTGTCTAATTTAGGAGTCGTAGATGATTGATGGTTAAATTGGTTTAGATTTGTGTGTTTATGTGTTTTTCAGCTACCATGTCGCTGCTTCACTTTTAACAAATTAATGGAAAGAGGTTGTGGCAAATTGGTTCATTCTTCTTCAAGTTGAGAAGACATCAATGAGGAAACTCTTACGAACTCCAATAGGGCTCTGTTTCCTATTTAGCGAGTCTTGTGTCCTTAAAGGTAGATCATCAGTTACTTCTTTGCTATTTTAGGTAATTGTTTTGTGTCATATATTATCAGTTTACACTTTGGTTCGATGTTGTTCTCGCAGTTCAACCATCTCATTTTCGCCATTCGAGTATCTGAATGTTTAAGGTCTACAATTGTCCTGATGCTTGACCTTCTAAACTTACTCTATAGCATCTTCATATATTGTCTAAGCTTGGTCCATAATATCCATCAATGCAGCCTTTTGACACCGAATGTTGTCTTTTTTTTTTTTTTTTTTGCGTATTTCGTCTATCCTTTGCCTTCCTAATGTCGTTCTCTAAGGTGCTCAGGTGGTTTCATTTGGCCCGATTTCTGTCCTTCATGTGACATGTATCCTGTATAAGTTTAGCACATCTTTAGAGTTCTCAATTATTTGACTTCTTGGCAATTTTCTGCAGTTAGGAATGACCTTGGCTTTGTGTTTTGATTTGAAAGATGTTGTGGTTTTTTTTACTGTTAGTTTACCATCCGTTGATGAGTTACTTGGTTTGCCATTATAACATTGGGATATACTTAGGATTGATGTATTCATCATTTTTTGGATCATATTAAGTCCTCCAACAAATTACTAACTTCCACAACTAAGAAAATAACCCACTGTTGTTAAGGTAAATGCTTTTTTAGTTCATTTACTTCTATAATTATTTTTTTGCTTTTTCCCCTTTTCTTTAAGAGTAGCCTTTTTGGAAAGAATAATGTGATCTCCTTTGTAGTTGTCCAAATTCCTCTCTTTTTATCATATGAGAACACTTTACTGTAAACCATGGTGTTTCAGGTTTTGAAGAGAAGTTGATGATCCAAGGTGCCAACATGATTTTTTAATGTTTTTATTATGTTTAAACTTTTCTCATTTCTCATTTATTATTATTTTCTTAATCCATTAGCTCTAACCTGTATTATAGTTTCATATTTTGTTTTCCATAGTTGATCAACAGTGTACGACTATACGCATAATAGTTAGAAAATGTGTGCTAAGCAAGGATTAATTGGCTTTAGACAATGCCATTGTTTCAGCATGAAGCATAGTGAGAGCTACAAATTGAAGTATGCAGAAGTCATTAATAATTGATCCATTTCATAGAATGGACATATTTAGCTATATATTTTTTTCAGGGTTATTAGAGTGAAATGCTATTAGAAGATTCAATAATTTAGCTTTAATTCCTTCATTTGTTCATCAAGTGACTCTTGGTCATTATAACATTGTCAAGCATAGTTTTTTGTTTCCATTATTCCTATATAGTCAATTCAGTAGTTATTTTAAATTTTTTTATGGTGCTCTCTTTAATCCAATTAATTTGTTATGTTTTCCTTCATGTCCTTCAAGACTAAATGAGGGACTTTAACTATGAATTAGTAGTACTTTTAGGTAAATTTATAGGGGTTAAATAGTTATATACTGTAATTAATAAGTCAGTTGAATCATAAAAAAATCATTGTGTTGTAGTGAATTAGCAAGTAAATCAATAAGAAAATATGGGAGACAAGAAAAGAAAAAGGCATTGGCAAAAAGAAAAGTGTGAAAATATGATAAATAAATCTCAATTAATTGTTTCATTTCTAACTGGGCCTGTTTTTTTTTTTTGGGTGTTCTAGCCACGTCGGGTAAGGGTAGGCACGGATCGGTTATCCTATCCATGAGCCAACTATAGTATCCTATCCGTTCCTAACGAATTTTTAACCTACCAAACGGTTATCCTTTTAATTGGTTGTTTGCTATATGCAGATACGTTTCACGGATAAGGATTCTCATCCGTTTTTACATCGATTAACTAAAATCACAAATTTTATAACAAGATACCGTATAATATACTATAGATGGTTTGAGATGAAAAAGACGCGCCGACGATCAACGATAATGTAATCTATCAGCGGTGAAGAAGGTGAGTAGGAGAAGATGTGAAAAAGCTACGAGAGATTGCTATAATATGTTAAACAAGGTTTGATTTTTTTTAAAAAAAAAGTTAAAAGAAGGGGTTGAGATGAAAAAGATAAAGAAGAAAGGGAGTGAGTTGCGTCTTGGATAAAAAGATAGCAGACAGAAAAATTAGAAAATCTAACTATCTGTAAACGTTTTAAAATTATTTGGTGATGTGTAATTATGATAAGATTCCTAGAATTTCTTTTTAATTTTTTATTTGTTGTAAACGTTTCCCCGAATCTGCTCATCCCACTTACTCAAGCGCTCCCTCTTTTCCCCCAATCCATTTCCACAACTGCTTCAATCTTGTTACTCGAGCACACAATGAAGTGCTTCCACGATCTCATCGATCCAGCTTATTTCTTCTACTCTTTCCTCTACCTTTCAATTTCAGTTTTTATGATTACTGAAGAGCTTATGGAAAATCTCATTTATACAAATTCCATTTAGTGTTCTGTTAGGGTTCATTTGGTGTTCAGTTTTCATCTCAATTTCAAGTGTGCTACAGGTGAGCTCTCTGTCAACTACGATTTCATCTTAAGTTCTGGTGTCACTATTCTTCTTTTTTGATGGTCTTATTTGTCGATTTTTCTATTCCGTGTGGTTATGAAGGTATACTTTTGATCCATAGTTCATATTCAATTGTTGAAGGTAATGTCTTAATTGAGGAACGAGATTCAAAAATTACTCAGCAAAACCAAACTGACTCTATTGATCTTTATCTTCTTAAACTGCTTCCTCCCTATTGCCCACTATCAAATTTCAAATCTACCTCAAATACTCGACTCTGGAGTCCTCACTTGCAACAGTCTCAACAATGGTCAGTTCATTTCTCTCTTCCTCTTATGAAACTTTTAATTTCATATTACATGTTTGTAACAGTAAAAGATGAAATTTATATTCTAGTTTCGGATTCAATAAAAGAATGTATTTAATGGAACTTTATATTTCCCTTTCAATAAAATACGTCTTTACATACCCATTCAGTTTGATTTATCTTTGGTTGGTAGGTTCAGTTAGCCAGTTAGCAAAAGCATAGAAAAAGGTAAATGGTTATTTTGGAAGTTTTCATTGATTTTGAATTGTCAGAGAGCACTGAGATTTTAATACCTTTCAATGCGTACTCTATGCATGGCTAAAGGATAGCATTTTGCCAATGTGCAGGGTGAATAATTTGTTCGAAGAACATGTTCAAGCTATTAAAAAGCAAAAAAGAAGAAGAAAGAAAGCAAGGTATTCCTAATTGTCATCAAATAATCCATGACCATGACCATGACCTTCTTTGTTGTGCTGCAATATGATCCATCATTCCTTGCAAAGTTTCCAGTTAACTTATAAATGCTTATCAATCTTGCACTTGACATCACTTCTTTTTTGCATACAAATATTGTTGTATTATATACTATTATGACATGCATTTTGAAAACACTTCATTTTATAAATCATTACAATGATCAAGCACAGTAAGCTGTTATATATTCTATGCTTGGGTGTTTAGAATTTGGATATTTGAAAATGCACAAGCCATCTCTTATTTTCTCTTCTATACTTTGTGAATTAAAATGTGAATAGTATTTTCTGCAACTATGCAGAAACTAAAAATTATGATCAGGACTCAAGAAAAAAAGCACATGTACATTTTAAGTTTATATAAAAAGATAAATTTGATAATCCTAAAAAACGGAGCTTACCGATAATCCTAAAAATAATCTCAAATGAAATCCGAAAAATCAAATCCTAACAGCCTGAAATCGAAGAGCCAACCTAAAACCCCCGAATATTCACCATAACGGCCTCCGACGATGAACATGTGGAAGACGACATACAGTTTCTTAAAACCACCATGATCAATGTCCGGAAAGTAGAAACAGCAAGAACCAGGATTCTAAGCCCAAGAAGTAAACAAATATTATAGAAAAGAGGAGATGAACAACAATTGCACTGTCAATTAGATCAATTAGGGCAAACAGTTACCTGAATCGGCATACATACATGTCTCGAAAGGAGAAGAGAGGACGATTAACGTTTATTTGATCGGTTTAGGATGAAAAATTCAATTGAGGAACAACTGAAAACAAACGTGGAGCTGTTCCGAGCGTGGGCAGAAAATTGAGGGAGGTGGCTGATGAAAGAGAGAACGGCTTGTGGAGAAAAATAAGAAAACTAAATAAACAAATAAAAGACTCAAAATGCTGAGAAAATTACACATCAGCAAATTTATTTTAAATGTTTATAGATTTAAGTATTAACTAGTGTTAGACCCCGTGCATTGCACGGGATTGTTAGTTTTGTTATATCTTATATTATTTTTATTGAATAATATGTAGTTTAAATTAATAGATTTTTAAGCCATATCAATAAAAGAGAGATGCACCAAATAGAAGATAGACTTTTAAGCGAACGATTAAATAGACTTAAAATTTCATCAAAAAAATAAATTAAATAGATTTAAAATTGTTGGTTAAATATCAATTTAAGACGCATAAAATAACATGAATTTAGGTTCAACATTTGGATTGCAAATTAGGAATAACAATTGATGAGGTTTATTTTCAATCCTTTTGCTAAATCTTCAATGAAAGTAAGCATCACCAACATTATTTACATCAAAATAAGTTGAGGCAGTGATATCTGATTAGCCCAATTGCTAATACAACAATTAATGAGCATATAATTTCATATTACATGTCAGGCCATAACTGTGAAAGAAGCCTAACATCCTGCCATTTGATTAATGAGCCAAAGCAGTGCCCGTTCTAACAAACCGAACCTCATAAATTCCATATGTATACCTAAAGGAATGCAAGCATAGAAACACAAAGAAACATTAGCCGTATCATAGCCAAACAAAATCATATTAGAAATGCATTAGCAGCAATAGCAACCAAACATGAAAACAATAATTGAAATACTAAGAATTCGTAGCAGCAATGGAAACATGGAAGTCAACCATATAAAAACTAAAGCAATTTAACATTGAAGTTAAGTGCATATTGGGTTTCTCTCTATCCCCAACTTTTAATTAAAAAAAGTGCATATATGGAATTTTACCTCCATATGGCACAAATACTCCATTAATTGTAGGTGTGTCTTAATAAACAGCTCTAAACTACTCAAGAGTTTCCTGATAAGAAAAAGGAAGAAAATGAACTTGAGAAACATCAAATAAGCTTGAAGTTCCTTTCAAGAATGTGAATCTAAAGTATTGAAACTAAGAATTGAAACAATTAACTAAAATAGCAATTGAGAAAACAAAAGCAAAGAATGCTTAGCAACACCATGTTTAAAAACTAAATGGAAGTAATTTACTTTGGTTCAATCAGCAGGCAAAGAATGCTTAGCAACACCATGTTTAAAAACTAAATGGAAGTAATTTACTTTGGTTCAATCAGCAGTGAACTCATCGAAAATCAATGAAATCATTCACTATATTAACAAAAATCTAACCAAGTAATTGCCCTTAAAAAGATTCTGTAGAATCATGTAAATTTAAAGTTTATCGAGTTCACAATCTTAATCAAGTAGACTCAAAAGAAGAAGGATTTTACACTCAAAAAAGCGATTTTGAAATTCTTTATGACTGGAAAAGGTGGTCCAAGTATTTGTAGATGTGCCTACTTGTAAAGCAGTCTCAGTAGAAAATAGAAGCAGATAACACGAAAGAAGAAAATTGTAATTGGGAAGTTGTTGTATATTAAAAATTCCTCAGAAAACAAATATGACAACTCTCCTTCATAGTCATATCAACTTTGAAAGTAATTATTTAAGATATAAGCAGCAGAAGTAAAACACATCCACATAAAGCAAAAACACATCAATGTGTTGCTTTGACTTAAATCGCACATTCCATACCCAAAACTAAATCTTAAACCAAAAAAGAAACCTGAAGTGAGTTGTATGCCATTGCTTGTCCAAGAGTTAACTCAACTTCAACAACTGCAAATCCTCAAAATAATCAAGTACGACTTCAACAAATAGGAAGTAAAAGTAGAACACAAATTCTAGAGCAAATGTATTGCTAACAACTAATTGTAACAAAAGATCCAAAACTTTAAACTTTGCACATAAACAAAAATTTCAAAACTCAACGACAAAACTTGAGAAATTCCAAAGCCAAATGAGGAAAAGTTCTGCTTTTTCTTCCATAGAAGCAAAAAAAATCCTTCAATAAAAACAATTAAGAATAATCACCTTCATTAATGAAATGATATCCATGTTAATTGTCATGTTTTCTCTTAATTGTATTAAGCAACCTGCATTGCAACTCTTCCAATCCGATATAAGTTATAACCATCAGTCACAACAACGATATCAAAGATAGAACATGAATACATACAATATTTGTGTACATAGATTATTGAAAGAGTTTCCAAAAATGTCTTATAAAATTATAGCTTTTTAAAATCTACTGCAATGTGTCATTATCTCCCTCTGCTTGCTAAATTAGTGGCATCATTATCATCTCAGATCAAGTTATTTAGAAAAATAATAGAGGATTTTTGAAGTACCAAATAGATCCCTGATTCGAGTGTGAAGCATAGAAATGGAATATCAGAAATACAATGTTCAAATCGTAATCATGCAACATTTATTTCTTCCTGCATGCATCTGATGACAGTTGAAAAAAGAGTATTAGAAATCGCCACAACTGAAATAATAAAAAATAGGCCAAAATTTTATGTTTGTCGTTCCCTGAACAATATATCTATAAAAACAATTAGCTATCATATTTGTACCTTATAAGCAGTCTTGAAGTAATAATAGATTTTGTTCCATTAGTAAGTCTTTGTCCAAAATACAGCAATACTTAAAGCCAAAACAATGTGAAGATTTAGGAATCCTGAAATGGTTACATGTATCAAAATAACAAACAGTTAGTACACAATTTCATTGGAAGAATAGAGCATTAACAAAATTTGCAGTTTCGATGAGCTAATTCTACAATCTTCTCCTATTTGTGCCAAAGGAAAACCAATGGGATTCTTAAACAAATTAAAGAGGTAGGAGTACGGAAGAAATTAATTAAACTCAATGGGAAGTTAAGGTAAACAAACTCAATCCAAACTCAGAGATAAACTCTTTAAACCTGGCTAAAAGGGAGAGATGGTGAAAGTATCTACACAACAATGAATCCCAAGAAAAAAACAATGAATCCCAAAAATATCATATCTATAACCAGATTTTTTTTTATAAATTAGCTGACAAAAGAACCCAAATAATGACAGCATTGCAACAAATAGTTGAACCTACACTAACAATCGCAAGAGGATAAGAGTGAATATTGACAAAGATGAAAGAATATGGAAAATTAAATGAAAGGAGCAATAATACATCACAAAGAAAGAGATTAAATCAAACTCAAAAGAAGAGATGAGTATAAGAATCAGTTATCACAAACTAAAATATCAAATCAAATGTTGAGAGGGCAAACGGTCGCATGTCTGTAATTAGTTTGAAGGATTGAGGTCGTGGAAGTTAATTCTGGAGCAATTGGGATTGAAACTGTGGAAGTTAAGGACCTGTAGGAAAGAAGAATTTGAGATTTTGAGTGGAAACAGTTGAGAGAGTGAAACGAAAGTGAACTATTATGCCGAGAGAAAAATTTAGAAATCGTGAAAATTTTGAGGAATTTACACGTTAGCAAAATGTTTGCTGCTTTAATTAGATTATAGATATAGACAAAATAGAACGCCGTCAGTCTTCTCTTCAAGGATTTCTAAATGTATACATCAAAGAAGAAGTTCAAAAGAGCAAACCAAGTTGAGAAGAGAACAGAATAAGAAGAAAAGACATAAAAGAGAGCATGCATTTTCTAGTTCAATAAAGATAACAATTGATAGTTGATAAAAACGACATAAGTAGATCAGCAAATTAACAACCCTAACCTTCCATAAGCAGTGGGCGAAGCAAGATTAGCCAAGCTGCTGGTTTGCTATTAAAAAGCAAAACAAACTATGAGAACTGGTTTGCTATTAGAAAATTGTAAGCAAAACAAATTATGTAACCGACAAACCAGTAGAAAAGAAAAATCTGATCAATATGTACCTCTTTCAAAACTATGAGATGTCTGAACAAAGATGGAAGAGCATAGGAGAAAAAAAGAACCGAACAGAACAGGATATGATCATAGTAGAAGAGAAACATGTTGCGATGTTGGAGAAGATGGAAATATGAACCAGTTAAAATCAAACCATGAGTATAGCAAAAAATAAAAGACCTTGCGAATTCATAACTGATTCAACGTGGAGGGGAGAAGTTATGGATACGTGAGAACTGTAAATTGTAAAAAAACAATAAAAGAAAATAAGAAAAATATAATTGAAAAAGAAATATCAAAATTCTGAAAAAATGCCATGTCATTAAAAATATTTAAAATGTCTTACAGTTTTAAGTATTAGTTATAGATATAGATTATAGATATGTTTAACAAAAATATGTGAATCATAATTTTAATCAGTAAATTTCAATTTAAATATATTTATTATAACAACTTCTAGTAAGGTGGTCTACCTTCTAATGTTATAATAATTATTCCATTCTATTCTATTCTATTCCTTTCTATTCCATGAACCAAACGGCTCCTTAAGGTTTTGAGTCGCTTTAGGGTTTCTAACTTTTTATTCCATTAACTATTCCATTCTATTCTATTCCTTTCTATTCCGTTATATCCCATCCCCAAGATGTCAACGGTGGAGGACCCGAAGCCGCCATCAGAAGAACTGCAATCCCTGTCAATCAACTTCAATTCAAATTCCACCTATGCTTCCTCTCCGTCTACAGCGTTACAGTAAAATATTCTTTTTTTCTCAACCCTACCATGTAATTCGATTCAATTGGCCTTTTTGTTTGTAATCTTAGGGTGGCATTCTTTTTGTGTCTCTTCAAATTCAGGCTGACTGCAAAGGAGAGATTTCAAATCGTGAGGAGCATAGGTGAAGAGTGTATTCAAGAGGAGGAACTTTTGAATCTTCTTTCTAAGAAAGCTCAACCTATTTGCTATGATGGCTTTGAGCCTTCTGGGAGAATGCATATTGCTCAGGTACTCTTAATCACTTTCTTTAGGCATATGTTTGGTTTTTCGGTTTTAGTTTTCGGAAATATATGGGTAATATCGACCGGCTCGGTTTTTGTTACATGAATTTTAATACAAAAACTATACATAAGATTAGATAAACTATAAATCTAGAATACTATATGTACGTACCATCTGATTGAGCTGCCAATGTTGGAAGATTTTAATTGCTAATGCCAATGTTGTCTTGTCTTCTATATTGTTATTCTTTTTTGGGACACACAGGGAGTTATGAAGACAATAAATGTGAATAAACTGACTGCTGCTGGTTGCAAAGTGAAAATTTTGATTGCTGATTGGTTTGCCCTTCTAAACAACAAGATGGGGGGCGATTTGATGAAGATTCAAACAGTTGGACATTATTTGATTGAGATATGGAAGGCAGTTGGCATGGATTTTGAGGGTGATAAAGTTGAATTTGTATGGTCTTCTAAAGAAATCACCTCTAGGGCATCAGAATATTATCCTCTTGTTATGGATATATCTCGTAGGAACACGATTCGTAGGATGATGAGGTACGGGGGGAGTCAGGTTGAAAATTTTCAATTTCTGACAACTACAGAAACATTTGTGACTTAAGGAAAATGTTGCATCTTGTTCTTTCTTACAGGTGTGTTCAGATAATGGGTCGGGATGAGCAAGACGAGTTGACAGCAGCGCAACTTCTTTATGCTTGTATGCAGTGTGCTGACATATTTTTTCTCAAGGTACTTGCTGGTCATTGTGACTTCAAAAATCTTACTACGCCATTTGATGGATTCCTTGAAGCATCGCTCTTGTTTTTTTTCCCCTCATGTTATTATTTATTCAAAGTAGCAGGTCAGGTCAGTTGAATTTTGTAATGTAGCTATTTTTACTAAACAGGCCGTCACTAGTAGATCATCTGTTCTACTGTAATCCATTTGCTACGACCTGCAATGAGAAATAGTATATCAATGGCTTATAATATATGAAACCCACCATTTATTTAACACTTTCCCGGTAAACAGATGAAAAAGAAGACTTAAATTATTGAGTTGTATCAAGTTAAGAAATAAGAGTCAAGAACTAGTTCTTGAGTTTTGTTCATTTAGACACTTGAGACATGCAAATCTGTCGGATGTATATTATAGCATATTATTATGGTTTGTGTGGAATTTCTGATGTATGTTTTTTCTTTTCCGATGGTTGCCATCCAACAGGCTGACATCTGTCAAATGGGCATGGATCAACGCAAAGTGAATGTACTTGCAAGGGAATACTGTGAAGACAGCGGGAGGAAGAACAAACCCATCATTTTATCTCATCGTACTTTTATAATTCCCTTATTTCAAGACTTGTACTTAGTTATTGAGTTCATTTACTTGTTAGTTTTAGTTCTTTCCTCCTTTTTATCCCCGGATTACTCTCTAACTCTAGCTTTTGTATATGTAGACATGCTACCAGGTTTACATCAAGGGCAAGAAAAGATGTCAGAGTGATCCCTCTTCCTCCATTTTTATGGACGATGACGAGGTACATTTTATTTTATTGAATTTGGAATCTAAGATATAAGTATCTAATAATATCATGCTTGCCTATTGCATCGTAGCATTCATTTTGTCTTTTCAACTAAGTTTATGCATTGATATTTTCAGGCTGAAGTTAATGTGAAGATTAAGAAGGCATACTGTCCTCCCAATGTTGTCGAAGGAAACCCTTGTCTAGATTATATAAAATTCATTATCTTCGGTTGGTTTAATGAATTCAAAGTAGAGAGAAGCCATGGCAATGGTGGAGACAGGTAATTTACAGTTACACTTATGTTTAGGGTTCCATATTTCCTCATCTTTCCCCCTCCCTTCCTAGTCTTAAACCATTGTACATACTTAATCATAGTCATTTATCTCTTTATTTATTTCATAATCTGCAATTCAATTGAACCACCTTTACCTTGATGCCTATACGTTCTTGCACTGAATAGGACCTTTACAAGTTTTGAAGAACTTGTTGCCGAGTATGTAAGTGGTAAATTGCATCCTTCTGATCTGAAACCTGCTCTATCTAAATCACTAAACAAAATACTGCAGGTAAGTCTTTTAGTCTCTTGTTTTACATTTTGTTTTCTAATCGTATGTTACCTTGGATGGTATCATGAAGTTGACATAACCCTAACATGGAACAGTTCCATGGAGACAATTTACTCAGTTTTCTTCTACTTTAAACAAAAACCTTTGTCGTCTCAGCATTGTTGGTATTTCAACATTATGCTCCTGTTAAGTGCCGATTCTTGTCATTTATTACTCCTAATGATCAATGTTCTTTTAACATAAAGACTTTAGCTGCTTATTTGGTGCATCCATATCTGGCTTTTGGTTGATTTCTCAGCATGAAATAAGAGGTGGTAATAGACAAAAGACGTGCTATTAGTTTTAAATGATTACAGGACAAAGAGGAAGCGCAAATGTGAGATATGATTGAAATAAAAGAGAGGCATTTATATATTTTCTCTTTGCTCAGTGTTTAAGATTCTTATTGTCTTCTTGCTTACCGGACACCTGTTCTTTCTTGTGTTGCTCAGTTGTGGTGATAGGACATGGATGTACAGTCATTCCACCCTAGTAGTATGAGGCTAGAATGTTGACATTGCTGTGTAAAAAAACTTTTAGATGAAGTCGGTAGACAGAAATTTTCATATTTTTAATTGCTGTGTTTTAAAAACAAAATATAAAATAAAGAAAACTTCGCAATGTTGAGATTGCTGCCCCATCTTTGTTAACTTGTTTGTAAATTTTAAGGTATAATTTAAAGAATTAGAGGGCAATCTAGTCAAGTAACATCTCTGGTGCTACAATGAAAAAGCTGGTGGACTTTAGCAGCCATATGAATGTTTTTTATGGGTATCATTGTAACAAATAAGATTTCTGAAGGTAGAGTTTAGGGAAGATTTAGGAATTTAGAGAAGAGAAATAGAAGAGATTAGAGAAGATTAGAGAGGAGAGAGAAACAGGGAAGATAGGATAAGAAGTTAGGAGACATTTCATCTATGAAGCACCGACACGGTTGCAGAAACGGGTGCGGACACGGGATACGAGATTTTTCAAAAACATGAGGCACGGTCACGGCGAGGACACGGAAAATTTTAATATATTTAATTTATATAGGTAGCATATAAAATTCATATCAAATCGTAAAAATAAACTAAAACCACACCAATAACATCCATAACAAAAAGTCTAAAACATAAATAGAATCCAAAACAAATTAACATAGAGTTGTTGTGTTCTGATTTTAGTTTACGTGTATTTGGAGATTTTTTGTTCGTTTATTCAATCACATTCAATGATGCAGACTTAAGATTGGGCAAGCCCCCAAAATTTAATTAAAAATTCAATTTTTACCGAATCTATAGCAAGTACAGCCAAGTCACGCCCGAGTTTGACCGAGTTCAGACTGAGTCCGGCCGAGTCGAGGCCAAGTCGCGTGTCCCGGCGAGTCCGACACGGGTGCGGCACCCTCCTGGGCGTGTCATACTTCCAGTAGCTAGCTAGAATACAAAAGAGATGACAACTATATTATCTTAACTCATACTTACACACATGTGACGGTCATCTTGCTTGAAAAGAAAAAAAAGTGGAATAAAGAATGTGCTATTGTATTAGTTGGTTTATGGCTGTTTTTATTTTTCATATATATTTCTTTTTCTGGTGTGGAGTAATTAGATATGGTGTGATGCCTCATCTTGTTTGCATTCTAATTGACTACCTAATAACTTTTGCAGCCCGTACGTGATCATTTCAAAAATGATGCTAATGCTAAGGAACTCGTGAAACTGGTCAAGGTATGTGTGGTTATTCTCCTTTTTTAACTCTGTCCAATTAGGAATTGATTTTGCTTTAAGGAGAAGTTGGACCGAAGTAATGCCTTCGTAAAGAAGACACAGAGTTGATTAAAAATTTGACTGAATGGAATGACGTTTAAGCAAAGATCAGGCTACAAATAATTTTTTTTTTGAAAGAAGGCTACAAATAATTTATTCTGCTATTAACCTACCCTTGTGGCTGTTATAACAGTTTTTAACTTCACATAAGTTAATGAAATTGCACTGTATGCTTATTTTATGGGTTTCCGTTTTAGACATGTTGAGAAAATATGTTTTGTAATATTTGCTGCACATGTAGTAATGATACGACGATATCTGGAAGTAAAAATATGATGTGCTTTTCTGCACAAAATTGATAAATTTATGTGATATGCAGGGCTATAGGGTAACAAGATGATATGGAATGGAAGAGCCGGTTCATCTGTTAGCCATGGGACTTGATGGGACTTGAACCATTTCTATCACTTCATTTAATATTTATGTTTGACAAACTTGACTGTTGGTTTCCACTGGTTCATTTGTTAGCCATGGGACTTGAACCATCTCAATCACTTCGTTTGGTATTTATCTTTGACAAACTTGACTGTTGGTTTCCACTGGTTCATTTGTTAGCCATGGGACTTGAACCATCTCAATCACTTCGTTTGGTATTTATCTTTGACAAACTTGACTGTTGGTTTCACTAATGGAAACAGAATGTTAAAATAAGTATTCCAGATGAATTTGTAAAACGTGGGTAGACATACACTTGTACCTGTTCAAGTTTCAAATTCAGCATTTTGTTGCGTGTCCATGTTTTATGAAAAACTGAAACTTTTTCATTTTTTGGAATTTGCAACTATCTCACGTGATTGGTTTGTGTTGTTTGGAGAATTAAGGAAATTCTGTCGATGGTTTGCATTGTTTGCAGAATTGAAGAATTTGTCGACTTTGTTGTTGTAAACGAACAGATTGTCCAATTTTTTTTGATTTTGAGCTTGTGTCAAAAAGTTTCTAGACATTTGAGTTTAAACTCAAATTCTTATGCAGTCAAAGGCTCAAAAAGAGAATTCTCGTTTTGAAAAAAGAAATTCAGAAAAAAGTGTTCTCGAGAAAATAACGGATGTCAAAGGTTGAACTCTTTTAATATTTACACATTTAATTCTTCTTTTCACTTTTGGTCACACTTAATAGTAGTGGAATAAACATTTAACTCTTTTTTTTCACTTTTGGTCACTTAATAGTAGTGGAATAAACGGAAAATGAAAGGTCAAATTTTGAGATTGAGGTTTGTGGTTTGCAAGTAGGGTGGTCAGGGGCGGACCCAGGATTTGAAGATCGGAGGGGTTAGTTTTGGCTCTAGCGTAATTTTTTTTTTATATATACGTGTATACAAAAATGAAGTAGAGTTGATAAAATTAGGAGAAATAAATTAATGATCTAATAAAAAATTGGTGATAAAATTATTAAAAATAGAAAGGAAAAACAAAAAAGTAGAGTTTTCGATCAAAATAACATTAAAATATTAAAAATTGATGTAAAACATTAGGGAGATTCTATGGTTACTTTGTTTTTCACAAAGTAACCATTACTT
The DNA here is from genome assembly GCA_028411795.1 of Euphorbia peplus. NCBI lineage: Eukaryota > Viridiplantae > Streptophyta > Magnoliopsida > Malpighiales > Euphorbiaceae > Euphorbia > Euphorbia peplus. Next base: position 9,875,300 of record CP110841.1, on the reverse strand, counting down.
TGTTTTGTCAACCATTAGATCATGGGTTAAAATCTAATCTAATGGTAAATAGGACAAAGTACAAACAAAGTATAGGAAAAACAAAGTAACCATAGCCTACACCAAAACATTAATAATGTTAGGGGAAAAATATTGATAAAAAACATTAATAATGTTGGGTGAAAAAAAATTAAAAATTGATGAAAAGCATTAATAATGTTGGAAGAAAAAAAAATGTAAATGGTGAGATTTGAACCCTAGCCTTCACATCTAAACACATCCTTCTTACCAACTCTCTCATCCTTTCACTTTTTCCATTTTATCATCTTTACTGTTAATATACATTACTTTGGGGGGGCTAGCCGGAATTTATCGCATATCTCTAAGAGTTGTGCCGGAACTGAGGGGGGCTCGAGCCCACCCGAGCCCCCCTGGGTCCGCCCCTGAGGGTGGTTTGTGTCGGTACGGAATCAGGATTTGAAGTTTGATGGGTTTAATTTTAGCATGTATTTATAAATTGTTTTCATGTAAATAAAATCAATTAAAACTAAATAATATAAATTATAATTGTTTCAAAGAAAGCTAAAAGATTGGGAGTGCTAAATTTTTATTCACTCATAAAATTACTGAACTAATTTATGAAATTGGAAGACAATTTTTTTTTCGACTTTTCATGAAAGGAAAAGAAAATGAGTGCATACCTTTTTTAAGAGAATGAAGTAACAATTATATCTTTTATGTTATGAACAAAAATAACAAAATTGAAAAATTTAAGAATATAGCAGAAGAAGATGGAGGGTGAGTTTTAAGAAAAAAAGAAAATGAATAGAGAAAAAGAATTAGCAAAGCGTAGGGAAGAACACATGACCACTGTAATAAACTCAACTCTTTTATTATCTACGCCAAGGGTCGAACACATGACCACTTGTAATAAGCTCTCGGCTAGTTCCACCTCTGGTTTATGTTTTACTCAATTTTCCTTATCCTTTTTCCAGTATCACTGAATTGACAATTTTCGGAGAACCAAAAGCTCCAGAAACTACTGGGAAGATGAAGCCTTGGACTCGGTTTCATCCAGAATGGGGAGATTAGCTTGACTCATCATTGAGCGGACCATGTCTAGCAGGGTCTTATTTCTCCTTTCTGAAACCCCATTCCATTGAGGTGTACCAGGAGGAGTAAGCTGGGATACTATCCCACATTCACTCAAGAATTCATCAAACTCTTGGCTTAGATATTCACCCCCTCAGTCAGACCAGAGCAATTTAATCTTTTTACCAAGTTGGTTTTCAACTTCATTCTTAAAATCCTTGAACTTTTGAAGTGTCTCAGATTTGTGTCTCATCAAATACACATAGCCGAAACGGCTATAGTCATCTGTGAACGTTATGAAGTACAGAAAACTTTGTCTAGCTTGTGTGCTCATTGCTCCACATACATCTGAATGTATAAGCCCCAATAGCTCAGTCGACCTTTCACCTGTCTTCTTGAAAGGTGCTTTAGTCATCTTGCCACGTAAACAAGATTCACAAGTATCCAGAGCCCGCGGATCAAAAGATCCTAATATTCCACTCGAGTGGAGCTCTGCGATACGTCTCTCGTTTATGTGCCCAAGATGGCAATGCCAGACATATGTAGGATTATTATAATCACTTAATTTAATCCTTTTATTATCGATGTTGTACACGTGAGATTGATTGGATAAATCTAGGACATACAACCCGTTCTGAAGAACGTTTGTTCCATACAAAATATTACCACATAAAATAGTAAAAGTTCCATGCTTAATATCAAATGAAAAAACCCAAATTATCCAAACAAGAAACTGAAATAATCTTCCTGCGCATAGCAGGTACTTAATAGCAATCCCTTAAAACGAGTTCCAGCCCTGTGGGCAAAACTAAGTAATAATCTCCTACATCAAATGTCTGCACTCTGGCACCATTCCCGACGCGGAGATCCACATCACTTGAACCCAACTTCCTCCTATTTCTCAGCCCCTGCACATTAGAACAAATGTGAGAACCACATCTTGTGTCTAAAACCCAAGATGAAGAAATAGTGAGATTAATCTCAACGACATAATTACCTGAAGATGAAGCAGCCTGCTTGTTCTTCACATTTCCCTTTAGCTTTGGACATGCACTCTTCCAGTGCCCCTTTTCACCACACTCGTGGCACAGGTCTAATGGGTGAGGCTTGAAGACTTTCTTCTTGCCTTTGCCAGCGGGCTTCCTACCCTTGTTCTTGAACACTTTCTTGTTCTTTGGCCCATTGGCCTTGCCACCGCTCACCACATTGACCTCCGTCTTCCTGCCTTTGGTCATAGTCTGCTGAGCCTGTTTTAGCAGGCCATGCAACTCCATGACCGTTCTGTCCTGACCCTGCATATTGTAGTTCAGGATGAACGAGTCAAAAGAAGCGGGAAGTGAGCTGAGGATCATGTCCACTGCAGTAGTCTCCAGCACAGCTGAGTTGAGACTCGCCAACGTGTCAATATAGCCCTTCATCTTTAGCACATGAGCACTAACATAAGTCCCAAGTTGCATCACAGTGTTGCTCAATGCCTTGGTTGTCACAGTGTTGCTCAATGCCTTGGTTGTCAGGTACATCTCTTGACGAGCCTGATCTTCGAACATGGTTCTAAGATTGGTCATCATTTCACGGGCCCCCTGATCTATGAACTGCTTTTGTAACTCAGTAGTCATGGTACCAAGCATAATACATGATACCTCTCTATCATCTTTGACGTGCTTCTCATAAGCCTGAACAACTTGTGTAGTAGCACGTGCAGCAGGAGCAGCTAGAATAGGAGTTGTCAACACATACTCCCTAGCCTCGTGTCTCAGGACAATTTGCACCGCCCTAGCCCAATCTAGAAAGTTTATCCCCGTCAACTTCTCCTTCTCCAATAGTGGTTTGAGAGGATTGTTTGTTGCTATTTCTTTTCTTTAAAGTATAAGTGAATGTAGCTTCTACAGAAAAAGAGAGAAATTCAGAATAAAGACTTTAATGTCAAAAGCAAATTAATATCTGTTAGATTAATTCTTGTGGTGATTATATTGACCTTGCTATACCAAGATCCACAATCCCATTAATATTTGATCAAGCTAGGGCTTGTAATCTCATATTAGCGTATTTGGTAGAGCAATCTACTCAATTCTCCCACCTAGAGAACTCTTGGTTTGATAGGTCTATTGACACTTTACCTATCCATGCTTAGGAACCCGCAACAAGCTTAATGATGTTCCATCTTCGAGTAAAACCTACAATCTCAGTTAACCACACTCTCAAAAGAAATTATCTTAACACTCAACGGCCCACCAGTTAATACAACATACTCTTACTAGGGCATGATCTATATTGTAGCACCACATAGGAGGAAGAGGTGAGGTTTAGGTAAAGCATTTATAAAATACCCAATATTTTGTTTAACAGTTTCCTTTGGGTGATCGGCTTAACATGTGAAAAAGAATTGATCTGGTGATCAATACCGATGCAACTTATTCAATTCGTTTTATGGTTCAATTACATTTATAAATATATAACAATATAAATATAAAAATAGACATCCTATGAGCTTTTCTAATCCATCCTGTTAGAGTCTGATCAACGACCAGAGACGCGCAGCGGAAGCGAGTAAAACGATAAAATAATTCGTTGATAAGAAAACATATGATCTTAATCATTGCCTCAATGTATTTTCTAAATTAACGTGATTAACTACTTTAGTCACTCACATGGAATCCCTCTGTGAGAGATGGACGAACCGCACGATCGGAGGTTCTGCCAAAATCACATGCACGACACCTACAGTCAACAGGTACTCGATTCAGGCACGAAGAACGAAGAACGACGAGCTCCGGAATCTCCCTATGGGGTTTGGCCGGCCACTTGCAGTGTACCTGTATTAATTTAATTAATCTGATTGTACCACAATAGAATACAATAGATTCAGTTAACATCAATTAGGTTATAATTAATCACACACTAACCCCTAAAGAAAATTTAATTAATCAATCGCTTAATTAATTAACCCGATTGAATAATTAATCCCTCTAAACAATCAATTAACTTGTTCCAATCAGAACAATTAATCAATTAACATTATTAGTTAACAACTAATAATTAGTTCATCATAAATACACTACATGTATTAGTTCTCCGAGTACAAGTCTCAGTGTCTAGTGTGCACGATCCTGTGGGCCATAATCAATTAGCTCTGCGACTGATAGAGAGTTGTCTAGACCATATCAGTCACCAATTGATTACAGTGTTAGTCCATCTCACACAGATAGATACCCTGTAGAATTCTCAAATATCTCTTACCATGCATATCGATATATCAAGCATGAGGCATGGTGGAGGTCATGCTCTACAGCTTGAGATTTTTCTCGATCTTGAATTAAACTGAAGAACAAATAAGTAACCAGCTTATCTGAGTGTGGCCACACATTTCTCAGTTCAACTCACCGTGTGGCCACTTATGGAGTGAGTGGTAATCCCTTCACTTCAACTATCAGTATGAATGAGTTAACTGACTAGACCAATCATACCCGTATTTGGCGTCCTTTTACAGACCTGTTAGGCGTATGTCAAATCTAATCAGATTCCTCATTCAATACTATATTGAAATCAGGTCGACAGATAAAAGAGATCTATATTTATAGAAGGGCAATGACACTCCCACCATGTGCCTTCTAAAGCGGATCGACCAAGTCCCGTATTGGTCATACATACCTACAAATATATCCTGTACACGTGTACATATCTTGTTCGTAAAAGCTTTACGTTCTATTCATTCCCATGAGTAGAACTGGCTTCTGGTAATTTATGATATACAATCAATGGATACTTCATACAGTACATATAATACAAGAAATATTAACTGAATGAATTAATGCCTTTATTCCATAAAACAAAATGTATAGTACAATCAACAAAAGTACAATATAATAACAAATAACTATGCCTAAAACTAGCGCACACCAACAATCTGCCACTTGACCTAGGTCCAAGCAGGCATAGCCCTAATCCCTATAGATCTAGCATGAGCATTGTTCTTGCATTCAGCAAGAGCCTTCATCATCGGATCAGCAACATTGTTATCTGTATCAACTCTCTGTAGTCTAACATCACCTCTTTGGATAATCTCCCGGATAAGGTGAAACTTTCTGAGTACATGCTGATTCTTCTTTGTAGACGGGGGCTCCTTAGCTTGTATCATGGCCCCATTGTTGTCACAGAAAAGCACAACTAAATCCTGGATAGAAGGTACTACTCCAAGATCAGAAATGAATTTCCTCATTGTTGTGTACAAATGAGTGGGATGACACTAGCAAGTGCACTAGACAAGTAATAAAGTGATAAGTTTATCGTCTCCACAGGGATAGAACAGTCTCAAGCTAGTCTCTTTTCAGAAATAGAACAGTCGGCTGGTTGTGCTTAATTGATTTGAGAATTTCTAAACTACTATAAACTAAATATAAACTAATGGCAAGACTGATCATACAATTCTTAAATGGATTTAACCAGTATAAAACGAGCAGGTGTAAAGCACAGCCCGAACTGATGGTAAACAAGCACATAATTCCTTCATACAAATCAACCATGTTTATTATAGATCTAGGGTATCTTCACTATATTCACTCAAGTCAGATGGTCACATGTTCCCAAGATTCTTTATACTTATGTAAAATTAGTTTCCATTAGATTACACAAGCACAAGCATTAAGCACAAAAAGCATCTTATAAATAAGAACCCCTAGCATACATCTTATCCTTATTGGTCCCGGTATAAAATATATGTGTTCAATAGTTTATCTATCGCTTGATCCGAGTTGGTCCCTACAACATCAAACAACTGAGAATACAAGTTCGCGAGGCTTGCATATGAATGAAAATTCTATTGAACAATCAAAACAAACACGACTTCATTCATAATAGGGAAAAGATATGCTTACAACCACCAGCCGGAAGGCTGGCTTTCCACCTTGAGTGACTACTCACTCATAGTCATGCTTAAAATCAACAATAAGAAAAGTACGAACATGCTGCTGCCTGGTCTCAGAGAGACCTTACACTACTACTACTGAAACTGAAACTAAACTACTACTAATGTCTTAACTAATTGATAATCTTGAATGCAATACCCATGCAAGGGTATTTATACAAGAAAAGAAATGATAAACAAATGAAGATGCTCCTTGGAATCTGGCTATTCTCGGGCAGACTGTTCTCAGCAGAAAAGGACAACTGCATAGTAAGACAAAGCAACCTGCAGAAAAGACAAAAGCACAAGAAGACAACTCCAAACCCCAATGCCTTCCACAAACCTCCAAAAACTCTACTTTTTCACTTCCCCACATCACAAAACCGAGACCATGTGATGTAAAGACATCTTTGACTTGATTTCTGCAGATTCAACCCTTATTACAAGCTGTTCTGACTCAATTGGGCACAGGCAGACTATTCGGGAGCACAGGCTGAACTTGTGCACTAAAGAACAATCTCAGGTTGTTCGCAACACAATTTAAGCACGAAAACTCCATGGAAAACCCTTGATTTTATAGGCACAAATCACACTCAGCACTCATCCAGACCGCTTCCTTAGAAGCCTCACAAGCAGCAATGTACTCAGCTTGCGCTGTAGAATATGCAACAGTTGGTTGTTTAGTGGACTTCCAACTAATAGCACCGCCATTCAAGAGGAACACAAAACCAGATTGGGATTGTTGTTCGTCCTGGTTAGTTTGGAATCCTGAGTCAGTGTAACTGGACACAGCCAACTCATCATCGCCACCATAAACCAAGAGAAAATCTCTAGTACGTCTCAAGTACTTTAGAATTACCTTGACTGCCTTCTAGTGGGCCTCGCCGAAGAAAGACTGTAACCGGCTAGTCATACCGAGGGAAAAAGCAACATCAGGCCTGGTACACAACATATCATACATAATAGACCATATAGCAGAAGCATAAGGGTACTTGGAGACTTTACGTCTCTCCTTCTCAGTCTTAGGACTGTTTTCCTTCTTAGACAGTTTCAACCCATGTCCCATAGGGATGAATCCCTTCTTGGAGTTGGACATGTTGAACCTCTTAAAGATTTTGTCTATGTACTTTGCCTAAGACAACCCTAGCAGGTGTTTTGACCTATCTCTGTGGATTCTGATCCCCAAGATTGTCTCAGCCTCTCCAAGGTCCTTCATTGCGAAACATTTATTCAGCCACTACTTTGTAGCTTGCAGTTCTGAAATGTTTCCTCCTATCAACAAAATGTCATCGACATAGAGCACTAGGAAAGTGTCCGAGCTCCCACTATTCTTATGATACACACATGGCTCATCGAGGTTCTGAATGAAACCAAATTCCTTTATGGATTCATTGAACTTCTTGTCCAAGACCTAGATGCTTGCTTAAGTCCATAAATGGACTTTTGAAGCTTGCATATTCGGTTAGGATATTCTGGATCCACAAAACCTTCAGGTTGAGCCATATAGCCATCCTCCTCTAGCTCTCCATTCAAGAAAGCGGTCTTGACATCCATTTGCCATATCTCAAAGTCGTACCATGCCGTTATAGCAAGTAATATCCTTATGGATTTGAGCATAGCTACTGGTGAGAAGGTTTCATCATAATCAATTCCATGAATCTGCTTGAATCCCTTCGCTACCAGACGCCCCTTGAAGGTGTTGTCAGCCTTTAGCTTGAAAAGCCACATGCTCTCCACAACTTTGACTCCAGGGAAGGGATCAACCAACCGTCAGGGCTCATTGTCATACATGGATTTCATTTCAGACTCCATGGCTCCACGCCATTGAACTGATTGTGGTCCTTTAATAGACTCCTTGTAGGACTTAGGATCATCTTGTTCTACAACCATGATCTCTTTGTCATGAATGACCAGGTATCCATACCTCTCAGGCTCTTGACGTGACCTACCAGACCTTCTAGGTTCCCGTACAATATGTTCTACCTGTTCATTAACCTGAACATCAGGAACAATTGTCTCAGCTTCCTCAACATTTTCTGCAGGAGTTTGTGGCTCTTGAACTTCTCCAAGTTCAACACTGCTCCCACTGTCTTTCTTGGAAATGAAATCCTTTTCTAAGAAGACTCCAGTTCGAGCAACAAAAACTTTGTTCTCTAATGGATTATAGAAGTAGTAACCCTTAGGGTTTGCTTGGATCATGGTTATTAGAGGTTCATTAAAGGGAGCTTCATTTTATAACCATGCTTGGATAAGAGTTTAAAAGTTAAATGAGGGTTAAATGGTGGTTATAAAACCATGATTTACACCTAAATTCAGTCCCACCAAATTGGTGGGACTGAACCTCCCCTCCCCTCCTCCCTTTAATGAATCTCCCCTCCCCTCCTCTCAATCCAAGCAAAACCTTAGTTTCCTTAGTGTAACCTACAAACTAGCATTTGACAGTTCTGGACTCTAGTTTGCTACTAATCAATTTCTAGACATGAGCATCTCAACCCCAGATCTTCATAAAGGATACAGAGGGTTTCCTGTTGTAAGCACTGGTTTTCGAACCCGATGATGAAAGCAATCTATGAGCTCCTTGTCGCACCAGCTGCTCAAATGCTTATACTTGTCGGAGAACGGATCACATTTTCAGGGATATAACTGATGAACCCCTAGTGTTTTGATTATGTCCAAACGTTTCAGAAGATGAATTTTAAAGTTTACTTACATACTTTTCAATGTTGACTAACAATTTTTGTTAAGTATTATATAAGTTTCTCAGCAGGTGCTGAATGAAGAATCTCTGGATTGTCTTGAGGACTCAGAAGAAAAGGAAAGCTGTAGACAGTAGATAAAGATTCAGAAGCTGGATGCTCCGCTCTGTAGTTTTATCAAATTGTGTCAAAGCTCGCCTCAGAGGTCTAAGAAGCAATCAGAAGAGAATTCCTTGCCAATTTGATCAGAGGTTTAGCAAAAGGAATTAGCCATCAGAAGCTAAGTCACGGGTCTTGTTTAGCATTCAATGCTCTGACAAACGCATTTAATGCAAGGCGCCAAAAGTTCAAAAAGCTGTTTTGAAGGAGCGCGCTTGTCTACTCAAAACAAAACCAGAACTTCCTTGTCTACCCTTTATTGATCCAATTGAAGAAAGATTTCAGTCAACCTTATCTTCATCTTCAAATCTCTACCAGATTTAGTTAAAGAACAAGGTTAATGGAATCAAAGTGTTTGAAGACCGTTTGAAGACTTGACAGATTAACGGCTACAACAACTGATGTCATCTCTATTGAAGATTCAAATTCACCAACGGTCATCCTCATCCACTATAAATAGTAGCCAAGCTCCATTGCATCACACACACGTGATAATCGAGCAAAATCTCAACGCACTGTTGTGAGCGAAAGTGGTCGCTCATAGCGGCTTTAGCCTTCTTTGACTAGAGTCGCCACCCGGCCGACCGGGAAAATGTACGAACTGGTGTTTGTACCGATTGTTTTGAAAACCAGAGATTCAATTTACGTTCGTGGATACAACTTATTAATTCCGACATTCCAGAACCCATAGGATCTTTAATGCAACCTAACAGCTTATTGTCTTGATTTTTATGGTTATCACATAAGAATAAGTAAATGCGCAAATATTTGTACGGTAAACCGCCGGGTGACACGGTACAAAACCCTCAGAAGCTTACCCTCGTCGCGTGCCAGTGATTGCTCGCGGACTGATGCTCGTTGAAAAACGGAGACCTTTTCTGGGAGGAACCTCGGGGACCGGAGTTGCGTGTGCGTCCTCCGGAGTGGTGGCTAAGAACAGGACTTAATCAGCTCTAGCGAGAATGCGAGTGATGCCTAGATTGGGAACTTTTGATAAAGGGGGGATATATTTTTGGTGGTCGTGAGGACCTTTTGGGAATATTTTGGGAAGATACTCTTAAAACTCGGACTCTAGCGATTCTTTTCTTATTCAGAGGCAACCTTAGGCAACAACAGAGGCAACTTTATCAGAGGCAACTTTTATCGGGTCAAGAATCGCTTTAGAACGAGCTAGAGAGGGGGGAGAATGAGTGTTTGTTGGTGAATTGAATGAGAAATCCGGGGGGTATTTATAGGTTAGCTTGTGACCGTACGGTCACAAGCTTGTGACCGTATGGTCACCATTTGGTGACCGTACGGTCACTTGCTTCGCCCGTCTCAGATCTAAATTTGGATCTGAGCCGGGCGTCACGCAACACCCGGCCAAAGTCATTTGGATTTTAGTACACGTGTCACGCTGTGATTGGACCGCCAGCCACGTCACAGATAAGGATTGGATTGCTATCTGCCACGTGGCAGTGACCGTACGGTCAGAGCCCTTCTGACCGTACGGTCTCAACAAACAGTGTTGCGACCGTACGGTTCCTGATTAATAGTATTTGTGACCGTATACATTTTCGTGATCGAGGATTTTCTTATAAGCATGATGGTGTCACACTCATGGTCCCGGGGAGCGGGCGGAAGAGGTTATAGTCCTGAAAAGATGATCCGTTCTCCGACGAGCATCAGTATTTGAGCAGCTGGCGCGACGAGGAGCTCAAAGTTTGCTTTCATCATCGGGTTCGAAAACCAGTGCTCACAGTTTGCCCCTCGCTTCTTTGGGAGTGTCCAAGGTGATTACATCGTTCTGTAAGACCTGTCGGACAGTCTCAATGAAGCGAAATAAGACTTACTACGTGTGTGCTAGTGTTTTGAAAGTGAGTTTAGAAAACTTACCTGCAGTTCTGGCCTACGGCGTCCGATCTTCTATAATCTTTCTGTAAGGCCGACTAACTGTTTATGCTATGTACCTCGACGAGGATTTTCCGTAACCTTTAATAGCGCCTCGAGCATGACTCGAGGACTTTTGGGTAACCTTCGTAGTTTCTTAGTAACCTTCTATAACGCCTCGGACGTGACCCGAGGATTTAGTAACCTCTTTGTAGCTCTTCTTCATAATACCCCGGGCACGACCCGAGGACTTAGCAACCTCTTGTAGCCTTGATTAATCTTTCATAGTACCTCGACGAGGATTTTCCGTAACTCTTGATGGTGCCTCAAATTTTTGGTTCGAGGACTTCTGGTAACTTTAGTAACCTCTCATAACGCCTCGGGCGTGACCCGAGGATTTAGTGACCTCTTGTGGCTCTTCTCCATAGTACCTTGGGCACGACCCGAGGATTCAGTAACTTCTTATAGCTCTGTTTGCCGACCCTTCTTTCTTTAGATGGTGTTGAACACTTTCTCCTACCAGTCTTATCTGAATGCTGGTGGTTTCGTCCTGAGGTCGATCAACTGTGTCCCAATATCTTTCCTCTTTCGTTCCTGATTTCCAATCGACCTGGGGCTCCCTGTCGGCATCCTTCCCTGACCAAAGTCGTGCCCCACTTTGGTACTGCCCCAGTGGGGTTCTTAGTTTTTGATACCTTGAGGGTGCCCCGGCGTCCCAGTGATCTGATGATGCCCCGGTGTACTGTTTCTGTTGGGTATGTTTTTATGCCTCTCATAGTCCTCCGGGGTTAACTTTTGGCGAAGCGTCGTATCGTTCCGGCGTCCTGTTGATATCGGGAAAATAAAATTTTCCGGGGGGATAGTGTGACCGTACGGTCGCGCATTTTGTGACCGTACGGTCAAGGAACTTATGACCGTACGGTCTAGGGGTTTTAGCGTGTGACCGTACGGTCATTGGTCGAGCAGAGGCAGTTTCAAATACCCCTTTGGCCGCCGATTCGTTCATTCCCCCTCCCGTCTTCATTTTTCGCGATCCCGACTCACAGAATCTTCTCTTCCGTCGTTCCTTGACTGATATCATGGCATATGAAGGTGACAATCTAGCTTTGGCAAACGTTGCTCCTCCTCCGGGTGTTCGGTATGCTTCGTTTCACGCCCGTCACACAACCACCCCGTATCGCGGCTTGGATTTCGGGGTTGGTATCCCGCTTACTCACGACCTCGCTCGCCATGCGTATACTGCCCAGGTATGTCCCTTTTTCATTGAATCGTTGTCCCGTAATTCAATTTTGGCAATTTCCCGTTATATCATATTTCGCTCGTTTTTGCCCGTTTTAATAATGCTATGAACCTCATAAGTTGATTATAATGCATGTTAAGTAGAGTAGGTGGTTAATCTCGTAGATTTGCGCTGCTTTTCCCTGTTTTCCTTTGAAGTTTTTGCACACAGCAGGCTTGTGACCGTATGGTCTGAACGACGACCGTACGGTCTCTGTTTTTCACCATACGGTCACAGCCTTCCTGACCGTACGGTCACTCCTTCTTCCTTCCGATTTTTGACTGTTTTCTTGACCTTCTTTGCAGCCGTCCCGACTTCAGAGCCACGGGAGCGCGCAGAACGCGGCTGTTTGGTACGGGCGCCTTCCAGGTGCTGTCAGGGCTCGTGTAGAGGTTACCCCTTTCCGTGCCTTTTTCGATTCATTCTTTGCGCACAAGGCTACTAGTTCGTTGGTCGGAATCAGCGTGCTAGCGGAGCGATGGTCAGATTGCACTCACACATTCCAGTTTCTGTTTGGGGAGATGACACTGACACCGTTGGATGTCGCGGCTATTACGGGCTTACAGTCGAAAACATAGAGGCCTTGGTTGGGCGGCCTTTGGTTCCCTCCGAGTTCCGCCGAGTGCGATTGACTCGGGTCTTCGAGTCGTATGAAGGGGTTGGCGACCCTGTCACGGTGGTGGAGCGAGATCAGCATGCCCGGTGTTTTATATGGTTCGCTCTTTGCTCCACGCTTTTGAAGGAGACGAACGATTGCTGCGACTTGGCAATCCTGGTAGGTTTACGGGATCTGGACAGCTTGAGGGACTACTGTTGGGGCAAGGTTGTCCTTGCTTCTGCTTATCGGCCCTTTGATGGGCTAAGTCGTCAGAGAGCGGTGGTTGTCGGTCCCACGATGGTCGTTGAGGTATTTACTCTTTCTTGTGCTTACATCTTATCCTTTTACGGACTTCCTCTGACTTTCTGTTTTGCAGGTCTGGGCTTGTGAGCACTTTCTCCTACCCCGCCCTTCAACCGGGAGGGAGACGCACCTTGACTTTCCTCGAGTCGGGCACTGGTTCGGCACTCGCTCTGGGGGGTCGAAGAATCCGACCACTGTTCGTCAGTACGTTGAGGGACTGACCTGGGATGAGGTATTCTCACCTTCGTGGTTCTTAATTTTCTTCTTTTTATCGCGGTTTCAGCCGATGTTGACATGTCGTTCTTTCAGTTGCAGGGTCACATCCGTCCCTGGTATGTGCTTGCGGCTCTTCCCGGCTGGTCTCGTGCATTGATGTCCGCCGCTGAGCTAGTACCTATGAGGATCCTGTTGGAGGATCACCTGGACTTTTCTTGGTACCTCGGGGAGCGCGTATACCAGTACGAGCAGGGTCCGTCTAGTCGTAGGGTACCTGTGAACCCTCCCACGACCATGTTCTGGGCTCGGGCCCTTACCGCCGCTCAGAGAGATACTGTGGCTGAGGGTGTCTCCATCTTTGGCGACGGCGGACAGTCTTCTTTGCTTCTCCCTCCTACCGCGAATGGTTACGCGGCTCTCCTCTCCCAGTTGCTCCCGCATCGGGAGGTCGGACCTCCCTCAGGAGAGGATGACGACGGCGGTGACGATGCTGTTTCCACTGCCCCAGGGGTTTCCGCAGAGGTGCGTGTCTTATCTTGTCCTTACCTTACCTATCCTTTCTTACATACATTCTTGACTTATCATCCATCTGATTGCAGCCTTCCTCGTCCCGCACTCGCAGGACTCGGCGTCGGGATGACAGTGGCGTCGATGACTCTCGCCATCGGGGACACCATCCGCAGGAGGGTGTCATTTAGGCTCATTCTGACTGGGTTGCCGGGGATTTGAGGCGCACTTTTCCTTCCTCCATCTCCTTCCTGGATTGGACGGGTTACCGTGAGTACGACCTCTCTGACCGCGAGCCTACGGAGTTCTTGCCTCCTAACACCACCCATGTATGTGTAGTCTTTTCTTCCCTCATGCTTCTTCTGTTTCAGGTACCGAGGGACTCGATGGCGCGGATGGCGAGTCGTTACCATTCTGCCCGTGCTACCTGGACCATGCACGCGCAATCCGGCAGGGTACGTGTTCCGACCTTCTTTGCTAATATCCTTTTTTCCTGTTTATGCATGGATGTATGTATGTGTGTATGCATATGCGAATGTGTGTGTGTGTGTGCGCCCTTTTTATGATTGGATCCATTGGTACAGGATGCTATGGCGGCCATGGCAGCAGATGTAGCCGCACGGGACGCTCAGATAGCGGACATGACTGGTCGGCTTGCCGCTCTTAAGGTGGAGGAGAGTCGTCGCCAAGCCCGGCGTGCGCGTAGGTTGGCCCGAGGAGAGGGAGCTCGTGGGTCAGATACTGGGAGTTCCTTAGACTAGTGTAGCCTTGTGATATTCTAGTTTTGATTTTTGTTCGACTTTGTAACGTATTCTTTACTTTATTCCATTTGTCATATTTAACGTACATAATACTTATTTACGCCATTTTAACTTTAACGAAGGAAATGAACCAAGAATGTCCCGCGAGATGATCGTTCAACTTTTTCTTTGTTTTCTAGATTTCACGCGCGCCTCCTCGTAGAGTCGTATTTTTGTTAATTCCTTTATTCTGAGTGTGTCTTACTGATGTTTGGGTCTTCTTCTTTTCGGACCAGAACTTTTGGCAGCCGTTTGAACGATCGGCCTTTTCCTAGTTATGGGTATCTTTTGATATTCTGATGATTGATTCGGGAGTTTAGATTTTCTCCTTAAAAGTGTGACCTCTTCGTCTTATCTTTCCTCAAAGTGTTGCTATATTTGTTATGACGTCTTGGTGTCTTCTTGTACATCTTCGGGGATTCTTGTCTCAGTTTAGCCTGAATTGGGTGCTCGAGGCTGGCTCTTAGACCATTTGGGTCAAGGTTTGTCCTTCGTGTCTTGTCTTCGAGCTAATGTGTCCCTTGGTCTGATTGTTGCCTAAGATGATCCTAAGCCTTGTCACCTTAACAAGCTGCCTTTACTGTTGCCTAGGTTGCTTTTCCGAGTTTTCAACCTAGCAGGTTTCCATCTTTTCACGTTTGATTAAGGTTTTCTTTCCACTGGGCCCTTTCGTGCGGATTTCTTGGTCAAGTCTTCGGTTTTGGATACTCATTTCGTTTGTTCGAGCGAGGTTCCAAGGTGTCCTTTTGTGTGGGACATGATCAAGGTACGCTCTTAGTTCATTTCCGATGTTAAGTTCTTATGGTGCAACATGATATTATGTATGTCAAACATGATAAGTGAAACGAAGTGATCAATACTCTTATTGATCAAAAGAAAACATGTTACATTTGAAATTTGACACTTTCTCGTTAAAGTTTCAACTATGGCGAGTCCAAGTGGGTCTTTCGAGTTCTCTCTCTCTTCATCCTCTATGATTCTTCCTCGATTTTTAACTTTTCCAGATGTTCCACTAGGTCTTCAATCCATCGTTTCGGGATAGGTAGTGGGTTATTCCTGTCGGTTGGAGGAGACCCTCGCCATGCTGTCGCATCGCGTTCCCACGCTAATCTTTCTCTTTTTGACCACGGAATCGGTTCCCAACTCTCTTCTATCGTTTCCTCTCCTTCCGGGGCTTGTGTTTAATTGGTTTTGACAACGAGATTCATTGTCGTCTTTGCTTGTTCCTCTGTTGATTCAGCGTCGAGTGAGTTCATATGCCGGCCGAATTTTTCGGTTTCCTTTTTGGGGTTTGTCTTGGTGGGTGTTGAAGGTATGGTTTCTATTAGGTAGGGCGTCTTGATTTTTTTATCAATGTGTTTCAGAACTTCTTCCTCCGTGAGCCCTGAACTGATCATCATGATTTGTGGAGAGATAGTCTCCCGCCTCTCGATCGAAGGGCTTCCTTCGATGCTTGCGTCTTCGGGGCTTTCAATTTCTTTGTTCTCGATCATATCCTCAATTTTCCTCCGTAATGCATCGCACTCGGTGGTAGGGTGTGAGAACACCTCGTGGTAATCGCAAAACCTTTTCATATTGTCCGTCGTCTTGAGGACCACTGAAGGTCGGAGAGGGTGTATCTTCCCTTCCTGGTGTAAGCGATCGAACTCTCTTTTGAGGTCTATGTCTGAAGGTATCCTTTTGTCTTCTGGAGGAGGTTTCTGCCATTCACCCAACTGTGTTCTCCGTATTTTGGTTGTCAATCGGGGTCCGTGTCCTTGTGCCGCGTTGGCTTCCTTTCGGGGAATCACGGAATTTTGATTGATGATTTCTTCCCCTATGCTTCGAACGACTTGGGAAAGATTCTTGAACAATTCGAAATTCTGGTATCGCATCATATTCTTATTTTGGGGTGGTATTTCTTCAGTCCTCGGAGTTGTTCTCATATCCCCCGGAGAATATTCACGATACTGGTTTCTGGTTGGTAATTCCAGAACCCTTTTCCGATCTAATCCTTCTGCTGATGAGTGGCGGTTTCCTTTCCCTTTCTCGGGCTGGGGCGCCGGCTAATCTCTTTCCCTGTCCGGGTTATTGGGGCCGTATGCCCCTATTAAGGCGTGGGCTTCATTTCTCTCTAGCTGGCCCGTCAAAATGCTTTTGCACCCTTCTTCGATGGCCTTGCCCATCATTCTTTGATATTCCGGAGTTTGCATCATGGATGTCAGTGCTCTGGTAATTTCGGCGGCCACGCTTGAGGCGGCATTGGGGATACCATTCGATTCTGCCATAGTTCTGCTAGCTTTAGTCCCTTGGCTGTTCTGCGTCCATGGCCGTTTTACGTGAGGAAGGTTTGTGAGACTCTTTTACTTCTTTCATTTGCGTGATTCATGTATGCATGGTCCTATTGATCCTTTTCCCGCTTCACTTTGTCAAGCTCTGTTTCAAGGGCATTACCTCACGAATATATGATGGTGGAGGTAACGTTCTTGGACGAGGCCTTTGGCTTGTGCGGTCACGAAAGATCGCATCATGGCGTTTTTTCTTTATGAGATTTTATTTCAGCCATGGGTCGTTCTTTCGCTTCTTTTAGCCAATTCTCACGGGTCTGGACGTTCCTTTGATTCAAAACCGCGCTCTATTCTAATCCTTGCGATCCTTTTCCTTTATTCGGAGTGGACATTTGTGACAATGTTATTTGCGGGATTGTGACAGAGTGCCTATTGAATCAAAGAAATGTCCGGACAGCGGGGGTTGGACCTTCTATATGCCTTTTATACATGATCGATCCATCAAACAAGAAGTCCACACATAAAGTCGTCACTCCCTCTCATTCTTCACGAGGTGCGTCTCTGTCCTAGGTGGGTTTCTTCTGACATCTTTCCTTTCGACGTCAGGGACGCTCTCAACAGGCGTAGTTTTAAATGATATTTTGAGGGTAGTTCCTATAGGAGATATCTAGGCTGACTATATGAGGCTTCGGTCTCGTTTGATAGTACAAAAGGGTTCCCACAACAAGATATACCTAGCGCCTCCCCATTTAAGGGTTTTGAGCAGCGTGCGACGGTACAAGGCTGTAGGTGGTGTTACAGATCGACCTATGCGTCCCTTAAAGGAAACGATAGTAAGCACGACCCGTAACACACGTTGACCATTCAGGATTTTTCTTTTATGCGATATGAGAAAGCAATAACTCTGTCGTACAGAACTAGACTGTCAGAATGCTTCAGTTGTATCCCATTTTTTACCTTTTATAAAATAATTTGAGAAATAATTTTACAAATAGTGAAAACCAAACTTACATCCTTCTATTAATAAATTAACCTCAAGAGAGTCGTACGTTGAAGTCAATTTACAATAGTAGAATATATTTTTGGTCCCCAGCGGAGTCGCCACTGTGAGCGAAAGTGGTCGCTCATAGCGGCTTTAGCCTTCTTTGACTAGAGTCGCCACCCGGCCGACCGGGAAAATGTACGACCGGTGTTTGTACCGATTGTTTTGAAAACCAGAGATTCTATTTACGTTCGTGGATACAACTTAATAATTCCAACATTCCAGAACCCAGAGGATCTTTAATGCAACCTCACAGCTTATTGTCTTGATTTTTATGGTTATCACATAAGAATAAGTAAATGCGCAAATATTTGTAC
Source organism: Euphorbia peplus (assembly GCA_028411795.1). NCBI lineage: Eukaryota > Viridiplantae > Streptophyta > Magnoliopsida > Malpighiales > Euphorbiaceae > Euphorbia > Euphorbia peplus. Next base: position 9,857,276 of record CP110841.1, on the reverse strand, counting down.
GGTAAACCGCCGGGTGACACGGTACAAAACCCTCAGAAGCTTACCCTCGTCGCATGCCAGTGATTGCTCGTGGACTGATGCTCGTTGAAGAACGGAGACATTTTATGGGGGGAACCTCAGGGACCGGAGTTGCGTGTGCGTTCTCCAGAGTGGTGGCTAAGAACAGGACTTAATAAGCTCTAGCGAGACTGCGAGTGATGCCTAGATTGGGAACTTTTGATAAAGGGGGGATATATTTTTGGTGGTCGTGAGGACCTTTTGGGAATATTTTGGGAAGATACTCTTAAAACTCGGACTCTAGCGATTCTTTTCTTATTCAGAGGCAACCTTAGGCAACAACATAGGCAACTTTATCAGAGGCAACTTTTATCGGGTCAAGGATCGCTTTAGAACGAGCTAGAGAGGGGGGGAGCATGAGTGTTTGTTGGTGAATTGAATGAGAAATCCGGGGGGTATTTATAGGTTAGCTTATGACCGTACGGTCACAAGCTTGTGACCGTATGGTCACCATTTGGTGACCGTACGGTCACTTGCTTCGCCCGTCTCAGATCTAAATTTGGATCTGAGCCGGGCGTCACGCAACACCCGACCAAAGTCATTTGGATTTTAGTACACGTGTCACGCTGTGATTGGACCGCCAGCCACGTGGCAGATAAGGATTGGATTGCTATCTGCCACGTGGCAGTGACCGTACGGTCAGAGCCCTTCTGACCGTACGGTCTCAACAAACAGTGTTGCGACCGTACGGTTCCTAATGAATAGTACTTGTGACCGTATACATTTTCGTGATCGAGGATTTTCTCATAAGCATGAAGGTGTCACACTCATGGTCCCGGGGGGCGGGCGGAAGAGGTTATAGTCCTGAAAAGATGATCCGTTCTCCGACGAGCATCAGTATTTGAGCAGCTGGCGCGACGAGGAGCTCATAGTTTGCTTTCATCATCGGGTTCGAAAACCAGTGCTCACAACCGTTCTAATCAAGAAAACAGAGCACCTTTTCCATTCTCAACCTTTCTTAGCATAGCTTAAGTTTAAGTGAGAGAGTGAAGAAAAACAAGTTCATAATAGGAATCTTGTAAACTGATATCGTTTGTGATATTCAGTTAGATTTAGAGAGAAATCTAGTTGAGATTAGAGTTATGTGAGAAATCCAGAAAATAGAGTTGTTGTTGTTCTGGTGAAAATCCTTTAACTCTTTTTAGGCTAGTCAGAACTAAGTGAGAAATTAGCTTATGTTCTATTGATGTAAATGAGATTCTGAACTTGCCATAAAAGTTATGAATAATAGATTTAAAATCTCTGGCGGCTGCGACCACAGGGGACAAGACGTAGTCAGAAGCTGTTTCTCAGAAGCTGTTTCTCTAAACTAGCCTCTGACTCTTAGGAAATTTGACTCTGAAAAATTAAGTTTCTTCAAAAACTTAAAATTATCAGTTTTCTACTTAGACACTTATTCACCCCCCTCTAGGTGATTATGTTCTTGTTAGGGCCAACAATAACCTCTTACCCCGCATGTCGGGACCATGAGTGTTGCACTTTCATGCTGATGAGAAAATCCTCGATCACGAAATGACGTACGGTCACAACACTGTATGTTGTGACCGTACGGTCACGAATCTTCTGACCGTACGGTCACTGCCACGTGGCAGACATAATCCAATCCTTATCTGCCACGTGGCTGGGTTGTCCAATAAGAGCGTGACACGTGTACTAAATTCCAAACAACTTTGGCCCAACCTTGTAAGGTCCGGCCGGGCCTTGGGTTAAGCCCGTCTCAGATCCAAATTTGGATCTGAGACGAGCAAACAACTGACCGTACGGTCACAAAAATGAGACCATACGGTCACAAGCTACCCTATAAATACCCCCCGGATTTTCATCATTTCTCAACAACAAACACTCATTCTCCTCTCACTCTCTAGCTCGTTCTAAAGCGATTCTTGACCCGATATAAGTTGCCTCTGTTGTTGCCTAAAGTTGCCTCTGATTAAGAAAAGAATCGCTAGAGTCCGAGCTCGAGAGTATTTTTCCGAAATATTCCCAGAAAAGGTCCTCACGACCACCAAAAATATATTCCCCTTTATCAAAAGTTCCAAACCTAGGCATCACTCGCAGCCCGCCTAGAGCTGATTAAGTCCTGTTCCTAGCTACTATTTGGAGGACGCCCTACGCAACTCCGGCCCCCAAGGTTCCTCCGTAAAAAGGTCTCCGTTCTTCAATGAGCATCAGTTCGCGAGCAATCACTGGCACGCGACGAGGGTAAGCTTCTGAGCGTTTTGTACCGTGTCACCCGGCGATTTACCGTAAAAATGTTTGCGTATTTAAATATTTCTGTGTGATAATCATAAATGTCAAGATAATAAACCGTTAGGCTGTATTAAAGATCCTATGGGCTCTGGAATGTCGGAATTAATAAGTTGTATCCACGAACGTAAATAGAATCTCTGGTTTACAAAACAATCGGTACAAACACCGGTTCGTACATTTTCCCGGTCGGTCGGGTGGCGACTCTTGTCAAAGAAGGCTAAAGCCGCTATGAGCGACCACTTTCGCTCACAGTGGCGACTCTGCTGGGGACCAAAAATATATTCTACTATTATAAGTTGACTTCAACGTATGATTTTCTTGAAGTTGATTTATTAATGGGAGAATGTAGGTTTGGTTTTTACTTTTTGAAAAATTGTTTCTTAAATTATTTTATAAAGAGTAAAAAATGGGATACAACTGAAGCATTCTGACAGTCTAGGGCTATACACGGAGTTACCGCTTTATCATACTGCATAAAAGAAAAATCCTAAATGGTCAATGTGTGTTATGGGTCGCGCTTACTGTCGTTTCCTTTAAGGGACGCATAGGTTGATCTGTAACACCACCTACAGCCTTGTACCGTCGACACGCTGCTCAAAACCCTTAAATGGGGAGGCGCTAGGTATATCTTGTTGTGGGAACCCTTTTGTACTATCAAACGAGACCGAAGCCTCATATAGTCCGCCTAGATATCTCCACTAGGAACTACCCTCAAACATCATTTAAATGTACGTCTATTGAGAGCATTTTTGGCATCGAAAGGAAAGATGTCAGAAGAAACCCACCTATGACAGAGACGCACCACGCGAAGAATGAGAGGGAGCGACGACTTTGTGTGTTGACAACTTGTTGATTACTTGATCATACATACTCAAGAGCATATAGGAGGTCTGAACCCCGCCGTCCAGACGTTTCTTCGATTTAAAAGAACACTCTATCGCAATCCCGCAAATAGCATTGTCATAAATGTCCACTCCGAATAAGGAAAGGGTTGCGAAGAATGTAACAGAGTGCGATTTGAATCAAAGGAACGTCCAGACCAATAAAAGTTGGCTTAAAGAGAAGCGAAAGAACGACCCACGGCTAAAATGAAACTTCATAAAAACATGCCGTGATGCGACCTCTCGTGTCTGCACAAGCCAGAGACCCCGTTTAGGGATATTACCTTCATCGTCATGCATTCATAAGGTAATACCCTTGAACGGAGTCTAACAAGCAAAGAGCGGGAGAAAGACTTGCAGGGTCATGCATACATACATCTCACGAACCGAGAATAACGGGAGACTCATACGATGTTCCCTCATATAGAAACAACCACAACAATGATTAACCGAGAAGTAAACACCATGTCTGGAATGGGAGTTTCCGCTTGCTCAGGAGAAGTGCTCGTTAGGACTCGTAAGCAAGATGGGAGAAAGACATATGCCATGGAAGGACACTCTAAGAGGAAGGGGGAGGAAGGAAAGTTCGAGATGGGGATATATAGTGAGAATAGCCAGGGAAAGAGGCCATCATATATGGTGGACGATACGAGCCGAGAGCATTCTGCTTACAAAGACAAGTCCTCGGAGAACCATGTTACAGATAGTGAGCCTGAGGAAGATTCTGGGGATTCCTTATTCCTAATCTTTGATGGAAGTCAAGATGCCCAAATACACTTGGGAACCTTTATAAGGATGATGCAATATCGGGACCAAGCTTCGATGCAGATCACTACATTCAGTTCCCCTTCGGTTTAGAAGGCCCAACAAGGAAGTGGTACAACCGGCTCTCCCATATTGTCCGCCGAGACTGGGGGAAACTGATATTGGCTTTCCTAACAAAATTTGTAGCCGGCATGGACAGAAGGGTCTCTTGGGAAGACATCGTCTCGCTCTAACAACAGGTAGGGGAACAATTCCATGATTATCTAGAATACTGATGGCTGCCCATGTTAAGCTTGGCCCGCGAGACACCGGAGCGGAAAGAACAAATAAGATGTCTCGTACGCGGTACCCACCATTATATACGAAGGGTGGCACAACACTATAATTTCCAGAGCTATGATGAGCTGAGTCAGTTGGTAAGTCGAATGGAGTCATGGATCAACCCCATAGAAGAGGATCAAAAGTACATGGAGTCTGAAAATTGGATACATCTTGCTGGACCTTTCAAACCTCGAGAAACCATAGAGTGGAAGAATCTGAAGAGTTTGGAACAGAGGGAAGGGGAATCATTCGATGACTATTTTTCGCTCCGATGGATCAAAGCTGCCAATGATCTACCGCGAAGACACAACATGAAGGTCCTAGTTTCCTGCTTAACGAGGAGCTTATTGCCTCATCTGCGAACAATCGCGCAATACCAAGACTTTGACTCATACCTGGATCTCGGGAATTTGGTTAGGAGAATAGAGGGGCATACCCGGTCTGAAACAATACGGGAAGTCGGGAAGCAGGGACAGGCAAGCACAACGGAAGAGTTTGAATATGTGCACAGGGATATTCGTGAAATCAAGAAAGAGATTAGGAATATCAGACACGAGAATACACAATATGTCCTCTCTCCGACTGGCTTTACACCTCCCAGAGGAAGAATCGGTACTCTATTCGCGAGATTGGTAGAAGACGGAAGAATGCGCCCTGTTAGAGAATCACGACTCCAAGACCATCCTCCTATCTTGTTATCTGGGAGTCGAGTATGGTCGAATTTCTGCGAATACCACCAGTACTTTGGTCATAACACTGAAACATGTGAAGTTTTGAAATGGGATATGTCGCGAGTGATAGGAAAAAATGTACGATGAAAAATGTAATGAATGAAAAAGTTATTCCAGTTTATAATTTGCAAAATATTAGCGTCATTCGTTGTTTAGGTCGATTAACTAAAAACAAATCATTCATGAAAAGTCACCACCAGTGAAAGAATCCCTCGCTACGAGAAAAGAAAACTTCGGGAACTCAAGATAAGACAAAAAGAGAAATATCTCCTCACCAAAATCCGAAAGGCCAAAAATTACCATCAATACTACAAAAACCCAAAAACCTACATGCCTGCCTTGACAATCACACTCAGAAGTGAAAAAGGTTTAAACCGCAACCAAACCCCGAATAAAAAAAAAGGGATTCATCCCTAGAAACGAAATTCACAACAGTGTGATCAAATGTTTTCGATACATCGTAAACAGTCTTGCCAAGAGCCCAACGTACAAAAAAAAAAAAAAAAAGAGATTTACCCACAGAAGCGGAATTCATAACAAACTAAATCAAAAGTTTTCTACAAGCCCGACACACCAGTACCTCCATTTTGGTTGATAACTAAAAAATGTTTGACAATAATGTTTTGCGAATTATAAAATGAAACAACTAAAAACAACGTAGCAAGATCACTCGCGGCGCCGCTTGGAGGGCCCAACTTGGTGACATAGATCCCGAGTCAGCATCACAATCTCTCTACTTGACCAAGCCATACGGAATGAACTTAACCACTCAGTATAGTTATCCGAATCAGAATTGGCAGGATCATCAACATTGGGGATAACTTTGAGAAATCTACGAGGCCATAGCTGTTTCAGGCAACCCAACAACCTAGAGTTGAACACGCCTCCACGGAAGGAATGAAGAAAGTCAGAAGGGATGTTCTGATGAAGGCCCATTTGACGCCGCAATAAAGAAGGCACGTAGAAGGAACTCTCCCGAAGGCCACACACCGGAACGCACCCAGACATTAGCGTATCAGTGTAGGAGGAGATGCGCCACCAAGGACAAGTCCAACGTATGTTACAGGACTCACGCTCGGATAACCATCGCGACCACCAATCAGAATTGTGAGCTGAAGCCACCCCGAAGAATACCTGTCGCCTTTGCCCCCAGTGACGGGGAAGATACCTCCTTAGACCCAGGGGAGGGACTATGATTGCGAGCTTTTCCATTAACCAAATCTAAAACAATAAAGGGCTGCCCCGTGGTGGAAGGAAACCTTCTGTCACGTCACACGAAAAACTGAGCAACATATCCGCCAGCAAAAACGGCCCAGGGTTCGCCCCGCGATACACTTCGTGCACAACGGTTATCAAGCGACAATCACACTGGATTGGATCCCCGACAACCATAAAACGCATATGTACATCAGAATGGAAAGGGCGAAAGCCCAGGGATGACTGTCTACCTCAGACTCTTCAAGAATCTCCCGAACGACCAAAGTGGGGATGTGAGAAAAAGGCCCTTCGGTGTCGAGAAGCTCCAGCAAGAAATTACCAAACACTTGGAAGAACACTGATAATTGTCTAAGGGTCAAGAGCTCACATTGCGGCAAGGCCAAAGGAGCGTCTGAGTCGACAGAGAATCCTAAAATAGCACACAGTTCCTCCGGCAGAGGACACAGATCCCTATCAATGAAACGAAAGGTATGGTCTCGAGAATCCCAAAGCTCGATGGCTGCCCGGAGGAACTCCGAGTATAGAGGTTGGCTACGATAAAACCGCAACCCAGCAGCCCCGTATGGTTTCAGGACGCCCCACAAAGATGACGTCAACAATCGCAAAGGACTAAAATCAGGCAAGAAAAAAGATCATTAGTATAAGAAGGATATATATTCGATACAAGGTTCTACATAAAGTAAGAAGAAAAATCCTAACTAATACGGAAAGTCGCTGGCATCGAAACCCTCATCGTCCTCTCTAGCATCCCTTATCTCGCGTCGTCTCCTCTTCCGCGCCTCGTCCACGTGGAAAGCCTCCAACTGGGTTGTAAGGTCTGCTACCTGCGTACGGGCAGCTAGAGTCAAAGCATGTTCCCCCCGTATCACATCCTGCATTTGTAACACGCACACACTTCATGCATACATGTCATAAAACATTCATAAACATAAGCATCCTACGGAAAATACCTGTGCCTCCTGGGCATAGGACATCAACACCGCCCGAGTGGAGCGGTAAAGACCCGCTACGTGTATGGCAGAAGTACGAGAAACCTGCAAAAGGGGAAAGTCAGCAGGCAAAACATAAAGGATGTCTAATGAAAGAAGAGGAAGTACGTACGTGTGTAGTATCAGGAGGGTTGAAAGTAGGAAGATGATCAGAAGGAGGTGTAACATGGAATTCCTGATACCCGGTCCAATCATGTACTCCTAAGATCTCTGGCTAGGATGGGGAAAAATCTCCAACCACCCACTGGGACACGGGCGACGGTGTTTCTTCTCGAGGATGAGTGGCTGGACAAGTATAAACAGGTTCAGACTCAAGAACCTCTGGACAAGGAGTGCCTGTCTCGCGAAGGAGATCCTGTGAGAAATAAAGAATTTCAATACGATCCAAAGCAAACAAAGATACCAAAGGAGCAAGAACACCAATGTACCGCAGCAAGCAGAGGCGAGTCAGCGCCCACCAAATATCCACGGGATTTATCCCTAGAGGGCAACAAACGATGAAGGAAAAGTTCATAGCTCTCATTTCGGGGCAGTACCAAAGCGCTATGTACCCCATCTGGACTCCCCAGTGCCGGGACCCCTTGAAAGAACATCTCACGATCAGAAGGGCCTACGGACGCACCCCAGAACATCGTGGCCGGGGGATCAAGAGGCACGCGACGTTCCGAAGGACCCGCCCAAAATTCAAACACTCTCTCGCCTAGATACCAGGAGAAATCAAGATGACCCTCTAAAAGGATCCGACGAGAAGAGATCTCAAAGGCCGTAATCATCTCGGGCAACCATCCTACAGCCACACCAGCATGCCAAGGTAGCGTGGTCACCTGCACAAGGAAAAGATAATGAATAAGGTACTAAAGCATGAAGGAATAAGCCTACAACATACCCGATTCCAAGCCAATCCCTCGACAAAGTCTCTCCCAGTTGGTTGGGGACAGGTTGTTTTCCTTCGGGGACCCATCCAGCGACTAAGACGGGGGAACTCATTAGGTTGCACTTGGGGCATCTGGGGTCGAGGTAGGACACCGTATTCGTAAGCCCAAGCCTGCACAGAAGAATCACAGTTCAAGTATCAACATGCCTAAAAGGTAAAAATGCTAAGAGTAAAAAATTCATACCTCATGTATCAAGGAAGGGCCGCGGAAATTAACCGCGCCACGACACACCACGTCTAAAGCCCCGTACAAAGAAGCCAAAACCGCTTTGTCCCAACAATAAAAACCAAGACCATCCAAATCCCGAAAACTCTCCAAAATAACCAAATCGCAACTATCGTCGGTGGAGGGTAGCAACGCAGCACATATAACATACCATAGGAAGCATCGGTCGTGACAGTCCACGATGATAGGATCGATCGAAGTACTCCGACGAATAGGGGAGTTAGCTACGCTGGATAGAGGAATGTGTCGTTCCTTATCAGGGACAACCGGATACCCAATCAAATCTCCGATAACACTATGGTCAAAAGGGGAAGACAGGCGTCTTGAGAACGGTGGGACGGCGCCTACAGAACTTAAGCCGGTGATGGCCGCGATATCCAGGGGAGTGATAGTCATCTCCCCGAAGCTAAAATGGAAAGTATGGGTACTGTCACACCAACGCTCAATTAGGGCACTCATATTCTGCCAGCATATGCGTGGTGTCCCCGGTAGAAGCTGTCTCAAGAAGGGACGAAAGGGGTCCCGTCAACACGAGCTCGGACGGCAGGAGCCAACGCGAGATACCACGTTTTCACCTCGCCCACTTTCCCTCGACCTTTCAGACGAGGCTCCTACATAAAAGACGCCAATGAAAGAGAAATGTCAGGGACGACGGGACAAAGATGCTAAAACAAGGACTAAAGGGTCACCGACGGGGAACACACGAAGACCGTACGGTCACAAACACGGTCATACTCCCTGTGACCGTACGGTCACAAAGCTAGGGACCGTACGGTCCTCGACCAGTAGCCATACGGTCACCATCAACCCAAAATTGAGACCAGGTCGACCACATGAAGAAACAAACAGCGAAAAGTAAAACAGTTTATCCCACGGCAGCGACATCATTAAACCATCACAAGAAGCAGCATCACAACAAAGAACGAGGAAACACAAGCGCCGGCCGGCACGACCACATGAATGGTTCAAGTAAAAAGGGGAAAAGAAAAAACTTTGGGAATAAACGTACCTGAGTCACGTAACGATGCTTGTGCATATTGAAGAAAAAGGGAAGCGTTTCTCGAAACTCCAAACCAACATAGGCAGTAGATCTACTTCGGCCAAGCTTGACCGCACTCCGCACGCGAGGGAAAATTTCCTCCATGCCCTCGGCCAAAGGGAAGTCGTTAATGTTAATATCCGTCAACGGCATGAAGGAAGTAGAATATGCGACTACTCAAACTGTGAGAGGAGTAAAACGAAATCAAGAAAGAAATCATCGGTGCGAATATGAGGGGAGGAGGCTGTTGTATAAAATATAATACAGACAGCCCATGTGACCGTACGGTCACAAGACCCTTGACCATACGGTCACACAATTCGTGAACGTACGGTCACACTATCTCCCCCAGAAATTTTTATGTTCTCTACATTCACAGGGCTGTGAAGCTATATATCGCTCCGCCAAAAGATCAACGAGACGAATCGTGATTCACCCTGGAGGATTACAGAGGACATATGGGCATATCCGACGACCGCCGAAGCAGTACGCTGGGGCAACATCGGGCCACTGGCACATTGGGGCACCCCGAACTTATCAAGAATGTCAGGAACTAAGAACTTCACCGGGGCGGTACCAAAATGGGGAATGACTTGGATCAAGGAGGAATGCTGCCAGGAATCTCGAATCAACTGAATATCAGGAGTGAAAGAGGAAAGATATTGGGACACAGTTGACCGACTTTAGAATGAAACCACCAGCCCTCAGATAAGACTGGTAGGACAAAGTGTCCAACATCATTCAAAGAAAGAGGGCGGAAAACAAAACTGAAGAAGTTACTAAGTGCTACGAGAGGTTACTAAATCCTCGGGTCATGCTCGAGGTGCTATGAAAGGTTACTAAGTGCTACGAAGGGTTTACTAAATCCTCGGATCATGCTCGGGGTGCTACAAAAGGTTACTGAGAGCTACGAAAGGTTACTCAGTGCTACGAAAGGTTACTAAATCCTCGGAACATGCTCGGGGTGCTACAAAAGGTTACTGAGTGCTACGAAAGGTTACTAAATCATTGGGTTATGCTCGAGGTGCTATAAAAGGTTACTAAGTGCTACGATGGGTTACTAAATCCTCGGGTTATGCTCGGGGTGCTATAAGAAGTTACGAAAAAAATCCTCGGATCAAACTCGAGGTATTATGGAAGCAGTTGATCGGCCTCAGAGTAGTATTATAGAAACACGACGCCGGAGGCCCAGATTGTAGGAGTTACCAAGTCCTCGAAATTAAGGTCGGGGAAGACAGTTGATCGGCCTCAGAGTAGTATTATAGAAACACGACGCCGGAGGCCCAGACTGCAGGATTTACCAAGTCCTCGAATTAAGCTCGGGGGAGAAAGTTGATCGGCCTCAGAGTAGTAATATAGAAACACGACGCCGGAGGCCCAGACTGCAGGTAAGCTTTCTAAACTCACTTTCAAAAAACACAAGCACACACGCAGTATTTCTCGTTTCGCTTCATTGAGACTGCCCAACGGGTCTTACAAGATGATGTAATCGCCTTAAGCATTCACAAAGAAGCGAGGGGCAAACTGTAAGCACTGGTTTTCGAACCCGATGATGAAAGCAATCTATGAGCTCCTTGTCGCGCCAGCTGCTCAAATACTGATACTTGTCGGAGAACGGATCACATTTTCAGGGATATAACCTCTTCCCCCGCATCTCGGGACCATGAGTGTGGCACTTTCATGCTTATGAGAAAATCCTCATTCACGAAATGACGTACGGTCACAAACACTATTCACTAAGGACCGTACGGTCACAACACTATATGTTGTGACCGTACGGTCACAAATCTTCTGACCGTACGGTCACAAATCTTCTGACCGTACGGCCACTGCCACGTGGCAGACAGAATCAAATCCTTATCTGCCACGTGGCTGGGCGGTCCAATAAGAGCGTGACACGTGTACTAAATTCCAAACAACTTTGGTCAGGCCTTGTAAGGTCCGGCTGGGCCTTGGGTTAAGCCCGTCTCAGATCCATATTTGGATCTGAGATGGGCAAACAAGTGACCGTACGGTCACAAAAATGAGACCATACGGTCACAAGGCTTGTGACCGTACGGTCACAAGCTACCCTATAAATACCCCCCCGGATTTTGATCATTTCTCAACAACAAACACTCATTCTCCTCTCTCTCTAGATCGTTTTAAAGCGATTCTTGACCCGATATAAGTTGCCTCTGATAAAGTTGCCTCTGTTGTTGCCTAAAGTTGCCTCTGATTAAGAAAAGAATCGCTAGAGTCCGAGCTCGAGAGTATTTTCTCGAAATATTCCCAGAAAAGGTCCTCACGACCACCAAAAATATATTCCCCTTTATCAAAAGTTCCAAACCTAGGCATCACTCGCAGCCTTGCTAGAGCTGATTAAGTCCTGTTCCTAGCTACTATTCGGAGGACGCCCTACGCAACTCCGGCCCCCAAGGTTCCTCCCCGAAAAGGTCTCCGTTCTTCAATGAGAATCAGTCCGCGAGCAATAACTGGCACGCGACGAGGGTAAGCTTATGAGGGTTTTGTATCGTGTCACCCGGCGGTTTACCGTACAAATGTTTGCGTATTTAAATATTTTTGTGTGATAATCATAAATGTCAAGATAATAAACCGTTAGGCTGCATTAAAGATCCTCTAGGCCCTGGAATGTCGGGATTAATAAGTTGTATCCACGAACGTAAATAGAATCTCTGGTTTACAAAACAATCGGTACAAACACCGGTTCGTACATTTTCCCGGTCGGCCGGGTGGCGACTCTAGTCAAAGAAGGCTAAAGCCGCTATGAGCGACCACTTTCACTCACACCTGCCCTTCCATAGCTCCTATGGTGTTCCCTTAACTGCCTTGCTGGGTGTATTGTTTAGAATATAAGCAGCAGTCTCTAAAGCATATCCCTAAAAGATACAAGGAGATTAGCTTGGCTCATCATAGAGCGGACCTTGTCTAACAGGGTCCTGTTTCTCCTCTCTAAAACCCCATTCTATTGAGTTGTACCAGGAGGAGTAAGTTGGGATACTATCCCACACTCACTCAAGAATTCGTCAAACTCTTGGCTCAGATACTCACCCCCTCTATCAGACCGGAGTGCTTTAATCTTTTTACCAAGCTGGTCCTCAACTTTATTCTTAAAATCCTTGAACTTTAGAAGGGTCTCAGATTTGTGTCTCATCAAATACACATAGCCGAAACGGCTATAGTCATCTGTGAAAGTAATGAAGTACAGAAAACCCTGTCTAGCTTGTCTGCTCATTGGTCCACATACATCGGAATGTATAAGCCCCAATAGCTCAGTTCATCTTTCACCTGTCTTCTTGAAAGGTGTTTTTGTCATCTTGCCATGTAAACAAGATTCGGAAGTATCTAGAGCCTGCAGATCGAAAGATACTAAAATTCCACTTGAGTGGAGCTCAGCGATACGTCTCTCGTTTATGTGCCCGAGACGGCAATGCCAGACATATGTAGGATTATTATAATCACTTATTTTAATCCTTTTATTTACATTGTATACATGAGATTGATTGGATAAATTTAAGACATACAACCCATTCTGAAGAACGCATGTTCCATATAAAATATTACCACATAAAATAGTAAAAGTTCCATGCTTAATATTAAATCAAAAACCCAAATCATCCAAACAAGAAACTGAAATAATATTCATGCGCATCACAGGTACATAGTAGCAATTTCTTAAAACAAGTTCCAGCCCAATGGGCAAACATAAGTAATAATCTCCTACATCTAATGCATGCACCCTTGCACCATTTCCGACGCGGAGATCCACATCACTTGAACTCAACTTCCTCCTATTTCTCAGCCCCTGCATATTAGAACAAATGTGAGAACCACATCATGTGTCTAAAACCCAAGATGAAGAAATAGTGAGATTAATCTCAACAACGTAAATACCTGAAGATGTAACAGCCTGCTTGTTCTTCACATTTCCCCGTAGCTTTGGACATGCACTCTTCCAGTGCCCCTTCTCACCACACTCGTGGCATAGGTCTAATGGGTGAGGCTTGAAGGCTTTGTTCTTGCCTTTGCCAGCGGGCTTCTTACCCTTGTTCTTGAACACTTTCTTATTCTTAGGCCCATTAGCCTTGCCATCGCTCACCACGTTCACCTCCATCTTCCTGCCCTTAGTCATAGTCTGCTCAGCCTGTTTCAGCAGGCCATGCAACTCCATGACTGTTCTATCCTGACCCTGTATACTGTAGTTCATGATGAATGCGTCAAAGGAAGGAGGGAGTGAGCTGAGGACCATGTCCACTACAGTGGTCTCAACCACAACAGAGTTGAGACCTGCCAACCTGTCAATGGAGCCCTTCATCTTTAGCACATGAGCGCTAACAGAAGTCCCAGGTTGCATCACAGTGGTGCTCAATGCCTTGGTCGTCAGGTACCTCTCTTGACGAGCCTGATCTTGGAACACAGTTCTAAGATTGGTCATCATTTGACGGGCCCCCTGATCCATAAACTGCTTTTGTAACTCAGCAGTCGTAGTACCAAGCATTACACATGACCTCTCTGTCATCCTTGATGTGATTCTCGTAAGCCTGAACGACTTGCGCAGTAGCACGTGCAGCAGGAGCAGCTGGAATAGGAGTTGACAGCACATACTCCCTAGCCTCGTGCCTTAGGACGATTTACACCGCCCTAGCCCAATCTAGGAAGTTTGACCCTGTCAACTTCTCCTTTTCCAATAATGGTTTGAGAGGATTGTTTGTTGCCATTTCTTTTATTTCTTAAGTGTAAGTTTTAAGTAGATTCTACAGAAAAGAGAGAGAATTAGAATAAGGACTTTAATGTCAATAAGCAAATTAATATCTGTTAGATTAATTTTTTTTGGTGATAATATTGACTTTGTTGTACCAAGATCCACAATCCCATTAATAATTGATCAAGCTAGGGCTTGTATCTCATATTAGCGTATTTTGTAGAGCAACCTACTCAATTCTCCCACCTAGAGAACTCTTGGTTTGATAGGTCTATTGACACTTTACCTATCCATGCTTAGGAACCTGCAACAAGCTTAATGATGTTCCTTCTTCGAGTAAAACCTACAATCTCTGTTAACCACACTCTCAAAAGAAAGTATCTTAACACTCAACGGCACACCAGTTACTACAATATACTCTGCTAGGGCATGATCTATATTGTAGCACCACTTGGGAGGAAGAGGTGAGGTTTAGGCAAAGCATTTATAAAATACCCGATATTTTGTTTAACAGATTACATTGGGTGATCGGCTTTACATGTGAAAAAGAATTGATCTGGTGATCAATACCGATGCAACTTATAAGATTCGTTTTAATGTTCAATTACATATTATATTAGATATAATAAAACAAATACAAAATAGGCATCCTATGGGCTTTTATAATACATCTTATTGGACTATTAATTGAAAATACAGAAATAAAATCTTCGGGCTTCCTCCATGGGCTTGAGCTCATCAGGAACTTCTCTTCGGTCTTCTTAAGATTTTATCAAAATAAAAACATATACAAATGTCTAAGCAAATGTAATGAAAAATTAAAATTCAAAACTTTTACATTCCATACTTCAATTAAAAGCCCATAAGATTCTATATCAAGTTGCTGCAAAAGAACGTTAGACGACATAAAATAAATGCATGACTATGACAAATCCTAATTCACATTTTAATTAAATTAAGTCTACCCAATTTGATAAAATCGTTTCAGTTTTCTCAACCAGTAAATTAGCCCGTGAATGCCCAATGATTTAATCATTGCTCCCACTGAACTTTGGGAATTACTCAATCGAAAACTTAAACACATTTAATGTCACCGATGTCTCGATTCATTAAATTAATTTTATCTTCATACCATATTCATTTAATATCGTCAAAATTAAATCTAAGATATACAAATGCATGACACGACATAAACATTTTGTTTTAATTAACTTAACATAAGCTAATTAATTAATTAAAATGTATTTGGGCCTAAATTAACTTTTAATAAAATGAGTTTAATTTGAAAACGAACTAAAAATTAAAATTGCCCCCAAATACACCGGGACCGACCTGTTTCCCGCTTCGACCCGCGCCCCCGACCAAATTTTTAAAAATTAGGGTTAGGGCCTGTTCGGGGCGGGTTCGGGTCGCAACAGTCCCCAAGGGACTGCTCGGCCTGGCCAAAGGCAGCCCCTTGCGGGGCGCCGTCGTCGCTGGCCGCCAGCCAACCACGGTCAGTAGTCCTTACAAATCCAAATTTATATTATTTTTTAAAAAAAAATAACAGAAAATTGAATCCAGCAACCACAAGACATCGGAAAAATTAAATCCTACAGATCTAACACATGCCATATGATCCGATTAAAATCCCAGATCGGGAAAAATAACAAAAACCCGATGAAACTAAAAATACATTAATCAATGATCCAACCAACGGCTCTGATGCCACTGTTAGAGTTTGATCAACGATCAGAGACGCGCAGCGGAAGCGAGAAAAACGATATAATAGTGCGTTGATCAGAAAACATATGATCTTAATCATTGCCTCAATGTATTTTCTAAATTAACGTGATTAACTACTTTAGACACTCACATGGAATCCTTCTGTGAGAGATGGACAAACCGCACGATCTGAGGTGTCGCCAAAATCACGTGCACGACACCTACAATCCACAGGTACTCGATTCAGGCACGAAGAACGAAGAACGGCGAGCTTCAGAATCTCCATATGGGGTTTGCCCGGCCACTTGCAGTGTAGAGGGAATTAGGGTTTCAATTTTCTGTGTCAGAAAGTCTAGGGTTTCAATCGATTAGGATTAATTTATAGTGTGTCGACTAATTACAGTTTTAGTACCTGTATTAATTTAATTAATCTGATTGTACCACAATAGAATACAATAGATTCAATTAACATCAATTAGGTTATAATAAAAAAACACACTAACCCTTAAAGAAAATTTAATTAATCTCATTGTACCACAATAGAATACAATAGATTCAATTAACATCAATTAGGTTATAATTAATCACACACTAACCCCTAAAGAAAATTTAATTAATCAATCGCTTAATTTATTAACCCGATTGAATAATTAATCTCTCTAAACAATCAATCAACTTGTTCCAATCAGAACATTTAATCAATTAACATTATTAGTTATCAACTATTCCTTCATTTCCTCCATTTTCTCTCGGTTTCTGAGCGGTTCTTGACCCGATATAAGTTGCCTCTGAAAGTTGTCTAAGGTTGCATCTGATATAAAAAGAATGGCTCAGATATCGAAGTTCTAGCTCTAAAAAATTCCTGGTGTAGCTCTCCTCTTCACAAAAGAGCTCCCACAATCAAATCTTATAAAACCTGAAGGATTCCCCCGAAATCCCTTCTCTCCAGTCACTAGGAGTACGTTCCCGACGCCTCTCCGACCCTAAAAGTTTCGTTCACTTGGCTCCATTCTCGACGAGTACTAGCTTGCAAGCATCCTAATGACATGCTACGAGGATAAGCTTCTGAGGGTTTTTACCGTGTCACCCAACGGTTTACTGTACAGTTTTTACTTTATTTAAATGCTTTTTGTGTGATAATAATAATATAAGAAAATAATGAATTAAGTTGCATTAAAGATCCTCTAGGACCTAGAATGTCGGAACTAATAAGTTGTATCCGCGAACATAAATAGAATCTCTGGCTTTCAAAACAATCGGTAACTACACCGGTTTGTACATTTTCCCTGTCGGCCGGGTGGTGACTCTAGTCAAAGAAGGTTAAAACCGCTATGAGCGTCCACTTACGCTCAGAGGAGTGATAGGATTACCACTCATATTAATATGACTAAGAATGTAACAATTACTAGATTTGTGAATATACCTAAAGGAGTTCACCTCTAATGTATATTTATAGGGATTAGTAGAACTCAGATTTGTACATAGTCGGTTAGAAGGATCACTTTTAGTTTAGGAAGAAAATCAATTACCTTGTATTCTAGAGGGATTATGATTCCCTAAATGGCCGGGGTAACCGATTTAATGAATATCTTCTACACATGATATGCTCTCAGGTAGGTTGTGTACTTCAGGCGGATTACAGAACATAGGCGGATACAAAAGAGAATGAAGGAAAGAGGTGAAAGAAAGAGATTCAGATTTCTTGTTGCAATTTGATTTTATCATATTTTCTGTTTGTGAAATGGATCGATTTATTTTGAATAAGAACATAAAATTAAAAAAGAAAAGTCATTGTGTGAATAATAACGAATCAGCGGGTCATATATACATATGGAGAGATGGAAGTAGTCGTCAAGTACAGAAAAATTATTGAAGCAAACATTCTAGCTCCGCATACATTAAATAATGAATAATAACAATAACTTAGAGCTGAATTTAAATGTATCAAGTATACTAGTAATGCCAGTAATTAATTAATTATATATCATTTAAAAACTCACATCCTTCAGGTATGGTTTGAAGCACAGGCTGCCACCTTACACATGAAATGGACACCTCCTCTTCATTATTATTATTATTTCCAAGCAAGTCCTCATCATCATCATCATCACCATGTTGCTTAATACCCAAAGCCAACATCTCCTCTATCTTGAAACTCTTGTTGGACAACAATTCTTGAAGCTCTTTCTTTGTCATTATCACTTTAATTCTCGTAGTATTGTTCCCACTGTCACAAACAGAATTGACAGAAAGCTGTGGAATCTTTAACCTGTAATCCTGGGGATGATTTCCTGACACTACACTTTCATTTTCATGAATGGATGAGCTAATATTGTGTATTTTCTGCACTGAAAAACAGCAATTGCCCATGCCTATAATCCAAAGAATTAATAGAAGAAGAAAAGAGAAGAGAAATAACAGGTTATATATTATAGTTTGTTAGAGGAGCTAGAGGTCTTATTGAAGAGGACAAGTTATTTATTAGTCAGCTGCTTTAATTGTTGCATGTGCCTCCATATGAAATTTTTTTGGTTGTTGAGGACTTGCAAATGTGCAAGTTATTTAGCTTTTCCAACCCCTATATGAAAATATAAAATTAATAATTTTATTTCACAAATAATAATAATAATAATAATAATAATAATAATAATAATAATAAATAATATAAAAGGTAAGGTATCAAAGCAAGAGCGAGCTAATTGAGACCCAATGTATGAAATTATACAGTTTCAATCACAACGTTTGTTAAATGGTGCAATTAAAAGCTTTTTACTAGAAGAAATTGATTTATAAGATGAATGAATTGTACATTTAGTCACATCGTGATTTTTCATACAAGTTTTTGAGTTTGAGCATTCAAACTGCAGGATTAACTATACACTCATTTAATATATTTATTTTTGTTAGTGAAGTTTTTAATCAGGCTATTTAACAAACCTCAGTTCTTTAACTAATTATTGTAATATTTTGTGCAATGGAATCCAAGTAAGTCAGTTGCTGATTCCATTTTGATTCAATTATAATAACTGGAAAAATAATTAAATTTATTTAATATTGAGAAGAAAAATGGAAAAAGTAAAGAGAATGAAGGAAAAAAAAAGGAATGAAGGAAACCGAAAATAGTAAGATGATATAGAATACAAAAATGTAAAGAGGGATGAAAATGTCAAACATTCAAGGGAGCAAGCAATAGTATTAATGGAGATCAATAAAAGAATACAAAGTGTGTTCCCTTCAATTTGTTATTTTTTAAAGAAAGCAGTTGTAATTCTGACCAACAAAAGAGAGATTGAATTGGAACTGAAAAATGTGTAGAACAATAAAAAGGTGCTACTACCATTGCCCAAAATTAATAATTTGTTGTAACAAACTTTAGTTGTGTATATAATTTCATATAATTACTTTTATGGATATTGGAATTTGCATGGAAGACATACATTTCGAGAGGTGCATTTTTCTTTAACCAAAAGAGAGGTACATTTTAAACCATGTGTGTTTATTATGAGATATCTAAGTCATAATAAAACATTTAGTTTGGGCCTTCGGATATCTAAAATGTTTTAACCATTTGGTAGTAAATTTAGGGGTATTCATCCGTCAGTTCCGTTTGACAACCGAACCGAACTGAAATAACCGAAAATCGGATAGCTCCTAAACTGAGCACCAAATCGAACCGAGTAATATTGTCAAACTGAATCGAATAAACCGAAATAATTCGGTCTATTTCGGTTCGGTTTCCGATATAACCAAATAGTGTTGGATTTTATTTCATATCATACAATTATAATATATTTCTATGAAATAATTAAAAAAAATTTCGATTGAAAACAACAAATTGAAAATATTAGTCAATATATGTTAATACATATACTAATGACATAATTTAACACAAAAAATATTTTATATTGAAAGAAATTATATTCGAAACTAGATAACAGCTATATTTATCTAATATAGTCACATAATTAGACGATTGATTTATAATTTCAAGTCATTAAACCTCATCTACATATATAAAAATTAAATAAAATTAATAAAAACTTATATTTCGGTCTATTCGGTTATTTAGTACTAAAAACGAACCGACCGATACTACCGATATATTTTGAAAACTAAAACCGAACCGAAACAACCGAATAAGAAATATCAGTCGATTCGGTCGGTTATTTCGGTTCGGTTCGGTTTTTGAACACCCCTAAGTAAATGTACCTCTCCAAATGGTTGTCAATTTTTTTTCTATAAATGCAAATTTTAAACCATTAATATCAACCCACGTTAATTATATTAATGTAATACAGCGATAATCAATAATTTCCCTTCAGTAAATGAGCGTGTTACTTGCTCTACGGTGTTTGTTTGCTGCTAATGGGGTAGCCCATTGTTTAGTTAGATGTTTTATTATCGAGATGAGTGGTTTGTACCTTCTCAATTGCTATATTCTCCGCTTTTGTGAACTTTAATTAATATATTTCTTTTTGGTTCTTCAAAAAAAAAAAAAAAAAAACTATTATCACCATTTAGGTACAAAACCATAACGTTATACTGAATTGAACTGAACTTAATTGAACTAAACTGAATTGAACTAAACTGAACTGAATACTACTGAACTGAACTGAACTTAAATAAATTACTGATAAGGCATAAAGAACATGGCCTAAATAACTTCAATCCAATTCAGTTCAGTAGTATTTAGTTAAGTTCAATTCAATTCAATTTAGTTTAGTTCAGTTATAAAGAACAGTGTCTAAGACAAAAGATGAGAGAGAAAACGATTTAAAGAATAATTAAAAAAGAAATGCTAAACCTAAAAATGATAAGAATTTGAAAGTGAGCGTTTAATATTTTAAAATTCAAATTTGAATTGTAAATATAAATTTCAGGTAAGTTAACCATGTTAAGTTTCAAGTATCAGTTATACAAATTACTAAGAAAATGTAAAGATAATTTAGTAATTTATATTGATAACTAGAAGACTTTTTAACATTTTTAAATTGTGAAAAATAAAGAGTGCGAATGATAGGTAAAAATACAGTAGCATTATTTTGGTGGATACCTCTTTATGTTTAATTTGGAGTTAATTTGGAGAGTCGCTATTAGATTAATTATAATTCAACTCAATTTTTTAATTTAACTCAATTTATTAACTAATTATTTTCAAATTTAATCTCAATCCATTACATCTTTTCTCTTATTCCCACTTTCATCTTGCTTTCATTGTTTCCTCAAACCTACTCTCGCCAGAATTGTTGTCAACGGTGTTAGTTTGGGTTCAGGTTTAGGTTTCACTTTTATTGCTCCACCCGCAGCGGAGGACCGACAACGTGAGAATTGCGCCGGCGCGAAAGAAATCAAGAATAATCGACTTTAATTCCAGCAAGGGAGGACGATGAAAGTGAGAGATGATAGGAAGAGTTGAATTAACTTAACTGCACATAAAAGAAATGTAGGATATAACGATATGCAAGCGATAATTAAATAAGACAAAATATTCATATATATATATATATTACTTAATCAACCGATTACAAATATATGAATCAACTGAGCAAAATAAACGAAACAGAAAAAAATATACCAGAAATATAGAACACTGGAAATGAACACTCAAAGCCCTTTCAGTTTTCTTAAGACAAAATTCACCACATGTTGGTGTAGTCTTCCAGGATACAACGAGTCGTAGGCGAACTCTAAACAGCGCACGATAATTTATCATCAGAAACGGAAAATTAGAGTGTATCAATTGAATGAACAAATTCAACTCTTATTCAAATGGGGTAGTAACCGTTTGTCATTAACTCGTGATTAATAGATATAAATATACGTAACCGAAAACAGTTTTAGAATAACAGTTTTCCGCTGAAGAGAGTAGCAAAAATGGGTCGGTCCACGGGCCCCCAAATCGGAACGACATTTGCGTCGTCCACGTCGTGCGTCCCCAACTCGGTGGGATTTGATTTGCACCCCCCCCCCCCCTGCGAGAAGTCAAAGGAGCATAACCTTGTTATTAAGTTGGAAGCTTTACAAGCCTTCTACTATATAAACTCTAGAATTATGTTCTTTGAAAATGATGTGGGGATGGGAGTTATTTTCCTCTCTCAAACATATTTCAAGTACTCAACTTTGAGCTTGAATATCTCATTCATCACAAGTCAATTTTAAGCATATAATATACCGTTGGGAAGTTTACTGTGTCATAGAATATGTTTATGCATAGACATCATTATAGTGATCACTTTACCCTTTGTATATAACCCCTTAAAATTGACACAAAATAATGCATGTAATACATTATTTCCAACAAGAAATAAGTAATTAATTGATTGATTTTAATAATTAAATAGGAATTTAATTAAGATTGTTATATGATCTTGGATTGAATTATGAGTAATCCAATGGTGACTCTCCAAATTAAACTGGGAGAGCTACTTATTAAGAGAATGAGACTGAATAAAAATATAAGAATAAATAAACGATTTACACTATTTATATTAGTTTGTAGTTTTTTTCTAAAATAATAACTTTTAGGTTACTCTTTAATAAACAAAATCTTCTGGACATTATACAAAATCTAATGTGATTCTAGACATCAAATAAAATTTATTGTGAAATATGTAAAAGGGTATAAAATGCCTTAGCAAACTTTGTTTTATAAAAAAATTACATTGAGTTTTCATGGCATCCAAATCATTTTCTTCATTTACTTTGATTCTTTTGATTTTCATATCTCTTATCTACAACATAACTTTGGCATACTCAAAACCATCGGCATTCGATTTCCTCAAAAACATTGAAGGATGTCAGAAGGGGGAAAAGGCGAAAGGTGTTCGACAACTAAAACAGTATCTTCGACAATTCGGATACTTAATCCACCAAAACAAATCTCTTCCTGACAATGATTATTTTGATGATCAATTAGAGATGGCAATCAAAACATACCAACTCAATTTCCATTTGCTAGTCACCGGAATTTTAGATTTAGTAACGGTGTCGAAGATGATGGTGCCTAGATGCGGAGTAGCAGATATCATCAACGGGCAAACAAGGATGGAATTCGGAAAGAATAGCTATAGATACAACTCAACATCTAAATATGCTTTCTTTCCGAATAAACCGAAATGGCACGAAAATAAGTATGCTTTGACGTACGGATTTGAACCAAATACATTGCCAAAAGCAGTGGAGCCAATAAAGAGAGCATTCAGAACATGGCAAGCTAAAACACCATTCACATTCGAAATAACGGAATATTATGACAAAGCGGATATAAAAATAAACTTTTGCAAAGGAGATCATGGAGATGGCCAACCATTCGATGGTCCCATGGGAGGTCTTGCTCATTCTTTTGCACCAACAGATGGGAGAGTCCATTTTGATGCAAATGAAAAATGGGTAGTAGAACGACCACATGATGCTTTAGGCGAAAAATTGGTCATGAGACAAAGAAGAAGAAGAGATTTTGACATTGAGACAGTAGCATTACACGAAATTGGACATGTTCTTGGACTTGCGCATAGCTCTGTGAAAGGTGCCATTATGTTTCCTGACATTTATCCCGGAGAGATCGCCAGGAGTTTGAGCGATGATGATATTAAAGGCATCGAGGCTTTATACATTAACCTTTGATATCCTTTCTTCTATTGTGCTTTTCTATGAATAAGCAATAACAATAATAACTTTTAATAACTATTTCCAGTGTTCTAAATATCGGCCGATTGAATGGTATCTCTCAACTAAATTGTGTTAAATGATGCAAGCTTTCCAAATTGACTATTATGTGAGATTATTAATTGATATACAAGATGTCCATGATTATTTTCTATTGATATGCTATGTTACATGCTTCCGAAGGTATATATCAAATAATAGGACAAGTGTATATCACAATCAGTATTTTATAAAGTAATAAGAACATGTCAAATCCATAAGGAAACGGGGCTACAGAGCTATCCAATCTGATCATATCTCCAAGTGTCTCGATACTTGATACAATCTCAATATACCGGTCAAGGCGGTTACTCGTCTAATTAAGAGTCTTATTATTATTTAGTCATACTTATATTGTTCTAGGAATAATAGGTTTATTATTCTTATTTAGTTAGTCTTCTTATTTTGGTATGATATCATTTCCTATTTTATTAGTTATAGGTTTCTTGATTATCTATTTAAAGGCTTTCGAGTCATGTAATCAATCAAATGAATTGAAAAGTTAATAATATTTCAGTTTGCGCTCACTAGAGAAGCGGGTGGTGTTTTAGGTCGTTTCCACCTCAAAACGATCCCTCTTGATCGATTTCTCAGTAAAGTCGTATCAATACTCATTA
Organism: Euphorbia peplus; assembly: GCA_028411795.1. Taxonomy (NCBI): domain Eukaryota; kingdom Viridiplantae; phylum Streptophyta; class Magnoliopsida; order Malpighiales; family Euphorbiaceae; genus Euphorbia; species Euphorbia peplus. The sequence continues at coordinate 9,833,138 of CP110841.1, read as the reverse complement.
GGGTGAAAGTTATTTCTAAGCTAAACTTAAGAATCAAAGTAAAAAATCAATAAACAAAGGAGAGTAAAATAATATGATGACAATCTATTGGGTGAGATCTAGGATTTCGGATTTCTTGCCCAATTCCTGTTGGAAATTGAAGATTTACGACGTTCGTAGCGGAATTAAAATTTTAAATTTCTTAAAACCTAGATCCGTTAGTTTATCGAATAACAATTAATAAAATAGGTTAGATAAAATGCCTATAGGAGATTCTAACGTTGTTGTCGCATCCACAAGTCTTCTTTAATTTAATCTCGCGAGAGCCCAAAGTAGAACACATCTAGTGTTAAGTCCACATTAGCAAGAACGAATAAAACGGTAAATCGAAACCCTAATTTTAGCTCTAGAAATTTCGACTTCTAAAGAGGAAATTAACAGTCTGGCCGAAATCCCGTATATGTAGGTTATTTATAGTGCTTAATTGTTTCTCCAAAATAAGAATCTTATACCCAATAAGATTAGGTTAACTCTTATTTAATTAATAAAACAATTTTTATTCACACTAGTATTCCTATTTAGTTAAATTAGTAATATATAAATCTGTATTTATTAAATTACTCAATTTACTAAATAATAATCTCAATTATTATACTAGTAGGATTTAATTAATTAACATTATAACACATTATAATTTAATTCAATTAAACTATATATATCAACATTATATATTTCAGCCAACATTACCAAATATACATATTTGGTATATTTACCAATTTACCATTTTATCCTTCAATATTCTTAGTGTACCCAATAGGTCCTTATCACAACCGGCTGTATATTAATCCAATCTCTATTGATTAATATAACATAGAAGAGTGTCGACTCAAATATGGAGATACTCTTCTAACCCAGAGTCATAAGGAGTCAAGATTAACAGTTGACTTCTTTACATGTCAGTGATAGTTGCAATATAATTCGGTCCTTCATCAATATTTTCTTCAATGAATTATGATCACAGAAAAGTCAATCATATAACTCATTATTAATTTACTTGTGCTCAAATAAATGTTTGTTGGCCCTAACAAGATCAGAATCACATAGAGAGGGGGTGAATATGTGTCTAATTTAAAAACTGAAAATTTAAGTTTTTAGATAAACTTAATTTTCAGAGTCAAATTTCTTCAGAGTCAGAGGCAAACTTAATGAATAAGCATCTGAGAGAAATTCTGCCTTTAAGCAGTTTATTGTCTTTAAGCAACATAGGTTCTGTGTAAAAGGAGGAGAGCTTTATCAAACTTCTGAAGATCTTCAGAGCGGAGTATCCAACTTCTGAGCTTTAAACTTCAGTCTTCAATTATTCTTCTCTTCTGAGTTCCTTATGCAATCCAGACTTAATTCTTTCAGCACCTGCTGAGAAAAACTTACATAGCACTTAACAAAAATTGTTAGTCAACATTGATAAGTGAAAAAGTATAAATTGAATTTCATCTTTTGAAACGTTTGGACATAATCAAAACATGTAGGGTTCATCAATGTTCTCCATGAACTGAAAACCATTTCCAATTTATCATATTACATCGCGCAAGGATTTAGAACTATTTATTCACAAGAGACCCAAGATAAATCTTCTGTAATATAGAAGTGATGATATCCTCAATCTAACATTAATAGCTTTACAATTACTTTATGTGTTACCCAATGTCTACCCGAAGGACACCCAAGTGATGAATCCTAAGAGTTTTGATTATGTCCAAACGTTTCAGAAGATGAAATTCTATTTTTACTTATATACTTTTCAATGTTGACTAACAATTTTTGTTAAGTATTGTATAAGTTTCTCAGCAGGTGCTGAATGAAGAATTTCTGGATTGCCTTGAAGACTCAGAAGAGAAGAATAGCTGAAGACAAAAGTTAAAGCTCAGAAGCTGGATGCTCCGCTCTGAAGATTTTCTGAAGACTGTTAAAGCTCTCCTTAGAGGTTTAGAAGCAACCAGAAGAAATTCCATTTTGATCAGAAGCTTAGACAAAAGAATAAGGAACTCAGAAGCGCTAGTCACAAGTCTTACTTAGCATTTAATGCTCTGATTTCTACATTTAATGCAAGGCGCCAAAAGTTCAAAAAACTGTTTTGATGGAGCGCGCATGTCTGCTACAAACAAAACAAGCATTTCCTTGTCTACCCTTTGCCGATCTAAATAAAGCAAAATTCCAGTCAACCTTATCCTTGATTTCAAATCTCTTACCGGATTAAGTTAAAGAACAAGGTTAACGGAATCAAAGTGTTTGAAGACCGTTTGAAGAAATGACATATTAACGGCTACAATCAACTGATGTCATCTATTGAAGATTCAAAATCAAACAACGATCATCTACAAAGAACTATATATAATAGCTAAGCTCCATTGCATCATACACGTGATTATCGAGCTAAAATCTTAACGCACTGTTTTAACGAGCAAAACAGAGCAACCATTTTCCTTTAACTCATTCTAGGCTAGTCAGAACTAAGTGAGAAATTAGCTTAAGTTCTGTTGATGTAAGGAGCTTCTGAACTTGCCATAAAAGTTCTGAATAGTGGATTTAAAATCTCTGGTGACTGCGATCACAGAGGACATGACGTAGTCATAGGACTTCTGTGGTGAACCTGGATAAATCAAACTGTTCATCAGGACCTCCTGAATCTCTTTCTCCCTTCCTTATGTTATTCTTGATTTTGATTTACTTGATTAACCTTAATGATTTTTATTATCTCTAATATGTGACAAAAAGTGAAATTATTTACATTAATTAAGTAAAGTATTTTTATACATGTCATATACTTATAAAATTTGGTTTAGCATGATATCCATGATTCACTCACTTGTGCAAAAATGTATCTTATCGTGGTATGGTAATCCATATGTCATAAATCGATTCAAAGATCTAAAACAATGCTTTTATACATGACTTAATCCTAATCCATGTTAATTAAACATTTTATACATAATGATATCAAGCATACACATCTCGAAATCATATTTACCATGTATACATATATTCCTTGTATGTCTTAAACTTATGATGAGCATGTCATGCATTCATATGCTTGCTGGAAATAATTTAAAATGCATGAGATCATATGGTGCATGAATATATGATCAAAACTTCAAGATCATATCTTACGGTCATGATATAATTCTTTGTATCCAAGTTATGCCAACTCATCACATCTTTGGTTTCCTAATACAAGATTTAAAAGTACAACCTATCTCTAAACTAAAGATTTCATCTGCTATAGGTGTACTAATACAAGAGTTGCAATATTCTAGCTATGGATTTGTGGCAGCAACATATCTTCACTTTACAAACTAAAGAATCCTAAATCCTAGCTAAACTAATAAAAGATTACAAACATTAGGCTATGGATTTTCTTGTTGCAGCAAAAATAAGATCTACCAACACTAGCTTACTAATGAAAGATTGAATAAATCCTAGCTTGCCAACTCAAGATTGCATGAAGAGTAACAACCTCTTGTTCCAGCCGTGTATACAATGGATTGTTGAAGAAGCTTATGCAAGTTGTCACCTTATCTTACACAAAATCTTATCTAGATTATCAAATTTACTAATACAAGATTGTGTACTTACATGAGATCTTACTTCTGCAACAAATCTTCACCAACGGACATCTTCCTTCCAAGTTCAAATTTTGAACTCTCAACAGCAACAACTTGGAGACTATAAAAGGAAGAGAAGGTTGAAGGAACAATTCAAGGAAATATACATTGAGTACTAAAGCTATATTGAGATCATTTGAGAAGAAGCTTTAGTTAATCATTTCCTTCAACAGAATTTCGAGAGTTTGAGTGTTCTATTATTCATTCAAAAATATTCTATAATAAGTTTAAGCAGTGGGGCTTAAACTGGGTTTTTTTACTTGATCCTTAGAAAAAGTGTAATAGGTTCTTAAGCACCGTTGAAGCTTAGGAGAGGTTAACACTTAGCCTTGGAAAGTGTCAGAAGTTTCTCAGTTGTGCTTGTGAAAAACTGAGGGGGAGTTGCTCAAACACTTGGAAGTTTGAGGGAGTGAATACTGGGAGAGGTGTTCAGCTCTAGTAGTATCTCGGATTGTGAGAACTACTCTACAGGCTTGATTTCTTCCCTTAAAGAAATCACATAGTTGAAAATCTCGAGAGGTTCTCTCGGGGACAGGACTAGGCTCACAAGGAGACCGAACCTGGATAAATGCTCTGCGTCTAATCCTTCTATCCCTACTCTCTTTACTTATTGTCTTTAATCACTTGCCTTGATTTTATATCTGATATACTTGTTTGTGGTTAATCTGTGCTTAAACTGCTCATACTCTTACTTTACTTAAATAACCGTGTATTCCGCAAATCTTTTAAACATGTGTTTATTTTAATAGGCAAAACGAATTAAGAGTATACTTAAGTTTTTAAAGAGAATTAATCTTATTCAACCCCCCCCCCCCCCCTCTAGTCTTAATATTAGTCATAATTGGGCCAACACCTTATACTTGTTATTTTGCTTTTGTGTACTTGCTTTTGTTTAGTGATGAAACAGATTTACTCTTTATATCATTGTCTTTGTTTAGAATACTGTCCAGAAGTTCTCTAACTCAGAGCTTCTGTTGCTGAAAGCAGTCAAACTGCACTAAGGCAGAATTTCCCTCAGAAGTTGTTTCATTAAACTAGCCTCTGACTTTGAGGAAATTTGACTCTGAGAAATTAAGTTTCCCTAACAACTTAAAATTATCAGTTTTCCGCTTAGACACCTATTCACCCCCCTCTAGGTGATTCTGATCTTGTTAGGGCCAACACCAAGTACTGGATTGTACAGATAATAGAATCAAAGTAATACACTCCATAATTCAAAGTCACTGAATGCGTATTTGAGTTCTATGACTAATTTATATCTATTACCATATATGAGTTAAGGCTAGTTGACATTTATGTATTTATTCTGAACTAGTAACTCAAAGCGGGGTCTCCAATATATATAACATCATTGTACATATCTATATAATTATCCATATATCTCGTATAATCTAAGTTCGTGATCAACTTCTTATTCATGAATAAAAGATATATTATATGCAAGTCTCAACAGTATATATATTAATCCAATAATATAATACTCGACTTGAGATTTTTCAAATTTGTTTAATCATTAAAGTATTGTCTCACTTCATCATGTATGAACACTTTAAGATTATTAATATAAACTATAGATTTCTTTTAACTAATAATTACAACGTAACATATATAAGATAAAAGATAAAAGCCTTTCATAAAATCAATAGTTTATACATTATTTATTCTAAATAAAATATACTAAACAATTGTCTTCAGGACACAAACTACAACAATTCCTACTTTTAATTTAGAGACATTCAAGTTTACGTTCTTGTTAACGTACAATGATAACCATCTAATAACTTCCGCAATAAATCTTCTTCTTCTTCAAGCCGCCCGAACCTACAAAACAAATGTCAAATATAAGCTAAATATGTCCAATTGTTAGTTAACTTTATTAACTTTCAAGACCATACTATGGGTAAATTACACCATTGCTACCCAAACTATGCCCTCTTTCCCAAACAGGTACCTAAACAAAATAATTTCCAATCCAGATTCTTAAATTAAAGATGACTTCCCATTAAGGTCCAAACAATAGGTCACTAGCATGTTGCCCAACTTTCTATTGACCTTATTGACTATCCTAAGTGAAATGACAACAATACCCTTCATTTTTTTCTCATCCTTTCCACTCTCTTCTTTCTTTTTCTTTCCATTTTTCTATTTAACCTACACCAATAAATTACTACACGTGTCATTTTTAAAAAATAAAAAAAAGCAATGACTTTATCTCTTCTCTCCTTTTTCTTTTTTTCTCTCTCCTCCCTTCTTCTCTCTAAATCTGGGCGTCCTCCAGAAACCGGCGGCCGGGATCTGGAACCTAGAAACTTCCAGCCGATTTCTGGAGCTGGTTCCTGGAATTCCAAAAATCAGCGGCCAGTTCTTGGAAGTTCCAGAAACCGGTCGCCAGGTTCCAGAATACAACACCGGCTTGAAGTCCCCCGGCGACTTCCGGCCGGTTCCTGGAATTCTAGAAACCGGATGGAAGTGGCCGGAATCTAGAAAAGTTCCAGAAACCGGCGACCGGAATCTGGAAATCTCAGATTCCGGCCACTGTTTCTGGGACCTCTAGATTCCTCCGCCCGTTTTTTTTTTCTGAAGAATAATAGATGAAAAAGAAGAGAAGAAGAAAAGAAAGATGAAAAATAAGAAGAAAGATTAAGAATAAGTGGAGAGAGAGAGAGAGAGAGAGAGAGAGAAAAAAAGATTGGTTATGGATGTTAGAGAGAGAAAAAAATTTGGTTATGGAGGTTGGAGAGGGAAGATGAGGAGAGAGAATAATGCGAGAAAGAAAAAGAAGTAGAGAGGGTAATTTGGTCATTTTTCAAAGTTGGTCAATAGGGTCAAAACTTTTTTGGGTCAAATTAGCATTGACTTGTTTTCCAACCGGTCATTTGGACCTTAATGGGAAGTCAACGTTAGTTTAGGTACTTAGGTGAGAAAAAATTTTGTTTAGGTATCAATTTGGAAAAGATGGTATAATTTGGATACCAATGGTGTAATTTACCCACCATACTATATATATAAAGTGACTTAATAAATTGTGAAGTTAGAATTCTAATAAACTTTTTTCAAAGACGGGCTCAGAACTATTAATTTTCTGCAAAATACCACATTGTCATCTTTAATTTTCCAATATCCGGGATAGTGCTCCGGTGACCAAAATCCATGAAAATTACACTTAAGATTTAGAAAAATACCTTTTTACTTCTTCTAATTCTCCAACTAACCAAGAATGTCTTTAGAATATCTTGACACACAGGGGCGGAGACAGCCCGGAGCCCGGGGGTGCCGGCGCCCCCCAGTTCCGGCGAAACCCCTTGAGAGCTACTGTTTCGCCCCTGCCGCGCCCCCCCAGCTCTGGCGAAACCCCATGGATGGCGGCTGCTTGTGAATTTGAGACAAGAAGGATGAAGAAGATTGTCAGCCATACTGAACTTGGCAAAAAATTTTAAAATTAGCCCTTACTAGGGCAAAAAATTAGATATTAAATTAAAAGAAAACCGTCATGTCACCAAGCCTAATCCCACTCGGTTTGATTTAAATTTTATGTACATGGACTTTTTTTCTGGTCTAGGCTTAAATTAGCACCCTCTACTTCCAAATTCTGGCTCCGCCACTGTTGATGTTGGCCCTAACAAGAACAGAATCACCTAGAGGGGGGGGTGAATAGGTGTCTAAGTTTTTTGAGAAACTTATTTTTCAGAGTCAAATTTCCTCAGAGTCAGAGGCTAGCTTAAGAAAGCAGCTTCTGAGGGAAATTCTGCCTAAACACAGATAGACTGTTTTCAGCAACAGAAGTTCAGAGTTAACAGACTTCTGGACAGTCTTCTGTGTTAATTAACATCTTATTATTTTGATGACTTACTTTATTAATTGTTTTTATATATTATGCTCCATATGTGACAAAATGACTTTTATCATATACTATATACTTAAATGATTTATATAACTCTAGATGTTATTAAATGATATTTCAAAATAAACTTTAAAAAGAAATATCTAGAGTTATCCTAAAAAGTATATGATTTAAACTATTGATCTTACGTGCTCTAACTATGCCATATTTTACTCAAGATCAAAAGTTTTATGTATGTATGCCATAAACTTAATTGTGTGAATATGAGATATATTATGAACTATTTAATCATGACATAATCTTATTTGAAACATACTCTTGCCATGATTATTTTACGAAGTTCATAATTATTACGACATCTCGACTTCACTAACATTTTCGGTTTATACATACTTGCCATGATATGTGATCAAGACATTTATCATCTATACTTACACGAATTTGATACATTAATTTGATGATAATATGTGTGTTTATATGGTATTAATTCATGGTGATTAACATTGTTCAACAAAGAAGAAAACTCAAGTTAATCTACACCATCCATCTACCATCCTTGATCTTCATCCTACGGCCAAAAATTGAACTTGATGAGCAAGTTTGATGTCTCTTCCATGACAACTCATGTTGTACCTTCAAGTGCTTCTCCACCTCTCCTTTAATGCACCAAAACCGAGATATCAAAAGGAGAAGAAGAGTTTGTGGTTAAGAAGAAGAAAGTACACTTACAACTTGACATAAAGTGAAAAGTGAAAGACATAAAGTTGATGGATGAGGAAAAATCTTCCCCAAACGGCTACATGAAGAGATGGCACGAAATTGATTCAAATTTGAATCTCCAACAGCTCTATTTTCGACTATAAATAGCCCGGGAAGTTGACAGTTGAAGATAAGGAAAAACATCGAGAATTAAAGCTATCATACGAGAGAAATTGTCAAAGCTTTAGTTAATATTTCCTTCAACTGTATCGTGAGAGTTTGAGTGTTATTCTTATCATTCAAAAACGATATTGTAAAGATTAAACGGTGGGGTTTAATCTTTGGGTTTAACACTAGATCCCGATAAAAGTGTAAAAGTTCTTAAGCACCCGTAAGCTTAGGAGAGGTTATCACTGAGCCTTGAACAGTGCCATAAGTTTCTTAGTTGAGCTTGAGAAAAACTAAGAGAAGTCACTCGGCGCTTGGAGTTCGAGAGAGTAAATACTGGTAGAGGTATTTGCTGACAGTGTCTCGGATTGTGAGAACTGTCTCAGGCTTGATTTCTACCCGTAAAGAAATCATAGTGGAAAATCTCGAGAGGTTCTCTCGGGGACAGGATTAGGCTCACAAGGAGACCGAACCTGGATAAATAACTGTGTCAAAATCTCCTATCCCTTATTCTCTTTATTATTGCTTTTAATCACTTGCTTGCATTTATTTATATATCTATCAACTGCTAGTGATTAACGGTGCTTATTTTTCTTATACTCTTATTTTTTATAAACAATAAGTTTCTTCCGCAAAACTATTTGAACTATTGTTTATTTAAATAGGCAAATATTTTAGGAGTATTTGAAAGTATTTTTAAAGGCGATAAATCCTATTCACCCCCCCCCCCCCTCTAGTCTTTATACAGTCATATTTGGGCCAACAATTGGTATCAGAGCCAATCTCTTTGCCTATAAAGTCTAACAACTTTAGAGAGATTCGTAAATGACTAATAAGACTATTAATTTTCCAGGGAACATGTCTATACAGATGATTCCTGAGGGACAGTCTACAGTTAGACCGCCCCTATTTTATGGAGTAAATTACTCCTACTGGAAAAATAGGATGAGAAATTTTATTCAGTCTACAGATATTTTTGTTTGGAAAAATATCAGAGATGGTTCAACTATTCCCACTAAAATAGTTGACGGTGTCAAAATAGAAAAGACTGAATCTGAATACACTGATGAGGACTGGAAACAGTTGCAATTAAATGCTAAAGCTATTAATATTTTACATTGTGCTTTAGATACTAATGAATATCATCGTGTTTTAGGATGCGCAAATGCGAAGGAGATTTGGGACAAACTCGAGGTCACCTATGAAGGGACACAAAAACAAAAGGATCTAAGGGTAAATTTGTATATGCTCGCGAATATGAATTATTTAAGATGGAGGTAAACAAAACCATTTCAGAAATGAATACAAGGTTTACCGCCATCATAAATAATTTAAAAGCCCTTGGAAAAACCTTTCAAGATGAGGAGCTAATTAAAAAATTAATGAGAACAATGCCCTCAGTCTGGGATCCTAAATTGACAGCTATTGATGAAGCTAGAGATCTATCCACTTATGCTTATGATGAGTTTATTGGATCTCTGCTTACTCACGAAATAAAAATGTCTTCTGTCAATGATAAAGAACCCGAGACAAGAAAGCTTAAGTCCACAGGATTAAAAGCTAAAGTAATAAGTGAAAGTTCAGATGATGAGTCTGAAGAGGAAATTGCTTTACTCACTCGAAAGTTTAACAAATTCTTAAAGAAAAAGAATTTTCGAAAATTTCCTAAAAATAACTTTCACAAAGAGCCCAGAACTTCTGATAAGTTCAAAAAGGACTATTCTCATGATGTTGTCTGTTTTGAGTGTGATAAGCCAGGACATATAAAACCGAATTGTCCTAACTTGAAGAATCAAAACAAGAAAAAGGAGAAGGGTAAACGGGCTATGGTGGCAACTTGGAGTGATAGTGATGAATCTTCAAGTGATGAAGAAGATGATGAAGTTGCTCACATTTGTTTCATGGCAAAAGAAGAACTATCTGAAAATTCATCAGACGACTGTGAAGATGAATCCCCCGAGGTAACTTTCAGTCTTATGTCTAAAGATGAATTAATTTCTGTTTGCTGTGAATTGTATGATACCTCTATTGAGACTCTAATGAAATTCAAAAAATGCAAGAAAAAGAATAAGAGTCTTAAAAGAGAAAACTCAGAATTACTAGACAAAGTAAAATTTCTAGAAACGAGTAATTCTGAAATTCTCAGTGAGGTACAAACCCTGAAAAACCAGAAAATGAAAGATGATCAAATCATAAAAGGTTTTTCAAAGGGTAAGGAAATCCTTCATGATATCATAGAATCCCAAAGAAGTTATAATGACAAATCTGGGATTGGATGTTATAGTGAAAATCATGAAAGATTTGCTAAAGATAAACTAAAGAAAAAGAAGGATTATAATAAACAGTTAAAGATTAAAAAAGTCAAAAACTGTTATTATTGTAATCATACTGACCATACTATTAAACATTGCAAATTTAAAAATGGTCAATATAAAGGAAAGTTTATCTAGGTTAAGAAAGTGTCGAGATTGTCTGCTGCTAACTTACCAGGACCCAAAATTAATTGGGTACCTAAGTCTAACTGATTAATTGCAGGGACACGTGAGAGGCACACAAAGGTCAAAACAGTGGTATGTTGACAGTGCCTGCTCAAGACACATGACTGGTGATAAAAATGCATTCACCTCAATTAAATCTTATAGTGGAGGAAGTGTTAGTTTTGGAGATAACAGAAAAGGACAAGTAATAGGAAAAGGTCAAGTCGGCAATCAACCATCTATTGAAGATGTATCTTTGGTCGACGGGCTAAAATACAATCTTCTGAGTGTAAGTCATTTATGTGACAAAGGTATGAAGGTAGTTTTCAACTCCAAAAGCTGTGAAGTTTTTGATGCAAAATCTGACAAGGTTTTATTCACAGTTCCAAGAGTTGAAAATGTTTATATGCTTAATCTTGATAAAGTATCTTACGATAAATGCCTTGTTTCACATAATGATGAGAGTTGGTTGTGGCATAAAAGGTTAGGACATGCTAGTATGCACTTAATTTCGAAATTATCTAAGAAAGAACTTGTAAAAGGTCTTCCTAAGATAAGTTTCAACAAAGATCACATTTGTGATGCATGTCAAAAGGGTAAACAGACTAGAAGCTCTTTTAGCTTAAAAGGAATTGTATCAACTAATAGACCACTTGAATTACTTCACCTAGATTTGTTTGGACCAATCCAACCATCGAGCCTAGGAGGAAAGAAGTATGCTTTGGTAGTAGTTGATGACTATTCTAGATTTACCTGGACCTTATTTCTAGCATCTAAGGATGAAACGTTTGACCAATTTGTTCAACTTGTCAAGAAACTCCAAAATGACAGAAATGTCAAATTATCCTCTATTAGAAGTGATAATGGTGGTGAGTTCAAAAATCAGTCTTTTGAACAGTTTTGTAATGAGTCGGGGATTAATCATATGTTTTCTGCACCAAGAACTCCACAACAGAATGGAGTTGTAGAACGTAAAAATAGGACGTTGGAAGAAATGGCTAGAACTATGATAAGTGAAAGTAATCTTCCTAAATACTTTTGGGCCGAAGCTACTAACACAGCTTGCTATATCTTGAATAGAGCTTTGATCAGGCCCATTTTGAAAAAGACTCCTTATGAGTTGTGGAAAGGAAGAAAGCCCAATATAAGCTACTTTCACATATTTGGTTCTAGATGTTTCATTCACAATAACAACAAAGACCAACTAGGAAAGTTTGATGAAAAATCTGACGAAGGAATATTTTTAGGATATTCTTTATCTAGCAAGGCTTATAGAGTTTTTAATAAGAAAAACCTAGTTGTAGAAGAGTCTATTCATGTTGTTTTTGATGAAAATAATTTAACTGTGGAAAGAACAAATGATGATTCATTATCTATTGAAAGTCCTCAGTTAAATGCTTCTACGTCTGAACAGTCGGTACCTAGGGATGAGAATAATGTTCTTCCAAAGGAAATTAGAGTTCCAAGAAATCACTCTAAGGAAGACATTATTGATGACCCTTCTGAAAAGGTCATGACTAGAGCCCAGTTCAGGAAATACTTTGGGAATGTTGCCTTTGTATCTGAACTTGAACCAAAAAGCTTCAAAGAAGCCGAAGATGATGAGAATTGGATTCTCGCCATGCAAGAAGAACTAGACCAGTTCAAGAGGAACAATGTGTGGACATTAGTTCCTAGACCAATAGGAAAGACCATCATAGGAACCAAATGGGTCTTTAGAAATAAGCTAGATGAGTCCGGTTGTGTCACTAGGAATAAAGCTAGGTTGGTTGCACAAGGGTATAACCAACAAGAATGTATAGATTTTGATGAGACTTATGCTCCAGTTGCTAGATTAGAGTCTATACGTATGCTTTGTGCTTTTGCTTGCTACAAAGGTTTTAAACTCTATCAAATGGATGTCAAAAGTGCTTTTCTAAATGGCTTTATTTCTGAGGAAGTTTATGTTAAACAACCTCCTGGCTTTGAAGACTCTGACTTTCCGGATCATGTTTTTAAACTCTCAAAAGCTTTATATGGTTTGAAACAAGCACTTCGTGCTTGGTATGAAAGATTGAGTACTTTCTTGATTAAACAAAATTTCCAAAGAGGAAAAGTTGATATCACTTTGTTTACTAAATATGAAAATGGTCATTTGTTGATTGTGCAAATATATGTCGATGATATTATTTTTGGATCAACTAATGAATCTTTGTGTGAAACCTTTGCAAGAGAAATGAGCAAAGAATTTGAGATGTCCATGATGGGCGAGTTAAATTTCTTCTTAGGTTTGCAGATTAAACAAAGTAAAAGAGGTATCTTCATCAATCAAGGAAAGTATGTCAGAGAGCTTTTGAGAAAATTTGATTTTGACAACTGCAATGAAGAAAATGTTCCTATGAGCACTGCTGTGAAGATTAAGAAAGATGAGAATGGCAAAAGTGTAGACATAAGGAAATACAGAGGAATGATTGGGTCTTTACTGTATCTTACAGCTAGTAGACCTGATATTCAATTCAGTGTATGTCTATGTGCCAGGTATCAATCTAATCCTAAAGAATCTCACTATGCAGCAGTAAAAAGAATTTTCAGATATCTCAAAGGAACACAAAATGTCGGTCTGTGGTATCCACGATGTAAAGATATAAATCTTGTTGGATATAGTGATGCTGACTATGCAGGTTGCAGGTTAGAAAGAAAGAGTACCTCAGGTACGTGTCAGTTTTTGGGAAATGCTTTAGTCTCATGGTCCAGCAAAAAGCAAAACTCTGTAGCAATCTCTACCACTGAGGCAGAATATATTTCTGTGGGGAATTGTGTTGCTCAGATTTTATGGATGAGACAGCATTTAAAGGATTATGGTCTAACTTTCGAACATGTCCCCGTTAAATGTGATAATACTAGTGCAATTAATTTGGGTAAAAACCCCAGTCAGCATTCAAAGGCTAAGCACATAGATATTAAACACCATTTCATACGGGACCATATTCAAAAGGGAGATATTAATCTTGAATTTGTTCCTACGGAAGATCAAATCGCTGACATTTTTACAAAACCATTAAGCTCAGAGCGATTTGCTATCTTACGTAATGAATTAGGAATGACTAATCCTATTCTTGAATAATATGTTGTGAAGTTTAAAAATGTTAATTGAATAAATTAACCTCTTTTAATCTTAACCATATATTAGTCAAAAGTAGGAAAAGAATTGATTTGATTTGTGTAAAATATTAGGTGTACTTAACCTATTCTTTAACTAAGCCCATTAGCTTAAGTCTCCACAAAACCGGCCCAGTTTTCTCAAAATCAATCTTAAGGCCGAGATTTAGTTAAACCGTACAAGCTAATTAGGGATACAATCATAGAGAATTTGAGAGAATAGGGACTGAAAGTGATATTTGTCTTCCCTCTAAAACTAAAATAACTTGAATAGTCACCTATGTCTGTTCGTTGCACCTTCTCGGGAAGAGAAGCGATCACTTCAGCCGTCTGAGAAGTACCTACACCTATACTTTCACAATGATCACCATTCTGATCACATCCTTTCCTACTTCCAAAGACAAATCCCCTCAACTTACTGTCAAGATGAAAAACAAACCCGAATTCAAACCTCGATCATCTGCCATTAGAAACCGATCTAGAAGTATAAGGATTAACGAAGGTTCTTTGACGGAAATCATGTCAAGAAGTGACCGATTAAGAGATCACATAACTAACCGAATTAATCTAAATGACGGCAACGAGGTAATTCTAAACCCCTTTATATCAAGTAAGAAACCTATCTATAATGATATACATGATAGAAGGATTCTGAAATCCAACCACCTAGATTTAGGGTTTCTGAAATCATTGAACTTGTCTTTAAAACACTGGTTTAAGAGTCAAGAATGGTTGTGTCTAATGTCTCAAAGGGATAACATATATCCCAGCCTCGTACATGAGTTCTATGAGTCTCTGACTGAGATTGATAGTGGAACTTTTTCTGCCAAGGTGAAAGGAAAAGAACTCATATTTGATGAAATCATATTAGGATTGATTCTGAACATACCCTACTCTGGAAAAAGGATTTCCAGACACACTCATGCATTAAACATAGGAAATTACAACTATCATGCATTTGTCAGAAAGATTTTCAAGTTTAGTCGTAATGAACAAATTCCCTATGTGCTTAGGAGAACCAAATTAGAACCTGACTTGGAAGCCCTGCATTATGTCCTGTCCAGAATCATAACTCCAATTAGGAGTAATGTTGGTCTATTAACTGCATTTGATGTTCATTTAATATGGAATATAACACATTATGTCAATGTTAGTTTACCATATATCTTGCTTGAACATATGTCCAGTCTTAGGAAGAAAGATGAATTGCCATATGCTATGATCCTAACTTCTGTGTTTAGATACTTTGACATCAACCTTGAACCTGAACCTCAGTTTGATCTCTCAAAATGCATATCTAGACAAGAATTTCACAAAATGTTCTCAAGGAACAAAAACAGAGATGAGAGAAGAGAGTTCATAAAGAAAATGCATGTTCCAAAACTTGCCAAGGTCAGAATAAGAAGTGCATCTAAAACCAGAACCATTAGAAATCTGATAGAGTCACCAAAATCCATAGTATCTATTGATTCTGAGTCAGCCATAGAGTTAAGAGAATTATCTCCTTGTTGTAGTTTAAATTCTCTTTATGAACATGAGTTATTTTTGCAGAGAAAGAAAGGGAAGATGTCTGATCTAGAGAAAGAGGAAGCTGAGCAGAATCCTTTGCTCACAAAGGAAGAATTGAAGTTGCTAAAGAGCATGTCCTCTAACTTGGATTCTTCTGCAGGGAAGCCTGATTTTGTGCTGCCTAACTGTCCTGTTTATGTTGATGTTGATGACTATCAGTAGGTTCAACAAGAGACCACTCCATTGTTCTACTCACATTGCAATCTGAATTCAGATTTCTTGGACAATGTTGAACCCAGGACTGCATCCCATCCTTCTCCTGAGCAGCTGGTAAAACTTGGAAATCAATTGGCTGAAATGTTCAAAGCAGTGAACAGCACAGTGCACACATTGGATTCTCACTCCAAGTTCTTGGCATCAACAATGGCTCAAGCAGACATAGTTTCACAGAGGATTGCCAAGCAACAGCTTGAGATGGAAGGAGCTTTTCAGAATCTGTCTGTTAGGATTGACTCCATGTGCACTTACATGAAAGAAAGAAATCAGATTCAGGAAGCTGCAATGAGGGAGATGGCCGGAAAGCTAGATAGTCAAAACACCAGGATTTTTGCAATTCAGAAGGATGTTCGAATGACTTTAGCTGATGTTGACAAGTTGGATTCCGATCTTCAACACATCAAAGCTGAACTTGTTAATCAGAACGAGGCTCTTGCTACTATACCTGGAATCACCATGCCTACATATGATGAGCCTCCTACTTCTTCTGATAGTCCTTCATCTGCATCTGCTAACTCTGGCTCTGCCTCTGTCCATCCTCAGATTTCATGATCAGTCATCCTATCTCTATCCTACTAATATCTATCTATCATATGCACTCTAGATATATCTAAAACTGCTTCTAACTTTAAGTAGTTTTATAACTATCTTTTGATACTAACTTGTTCTGAATATTGTGATTGTAACCTTATGGAAGGTTACTTTATATATGCATGGATGCTACTCTATATCTGCTGTTCTATAGTTGCTGTGTTTTTCTTGCAGGTACTCCAGATGGCATTTATGACATATGCAATCTGTCATAAGCTATTTTCTAATAGCTAATTAGGTTGACAGAATTTTATGCATGCTAGAATCTATGCTTAAGTATAAACTCTTCTTGTGCCTATTATCTGTTTTCTCACATGATTAGTTAAACTTAAGAACTTTTTGGTGTCTTTCAAAAAGGGGGAGAAGTTTACACTGGTTTTTAGGAGAATTTTTCAGAAAATTAAGTGAAGTGTTTATGCCTGCTACAACATTCGAAATTCTATGCATGATGGGCCAAAAGTGTTTTCAAAGGATCTTTGTCTAAACATTTACTCTATTTTTCAGAAAAGTCTTTATCACTTTTTAGGCCTAACTTTATTTTGTCACACAAAGCCCACACTGTTAATAAATCTATATCTCAGGGGGAGAGCCTATATCTTAGGGGGAGCCGAGCATATAAAAACCCGTGCAATTTTGCAAGCCGACAAAAAAGGGGGAGATTGTTAATTAACATCTTATTATTTTGATGACTTACTTTATTAATTGTTTTTATATATTATGCTCCATATGTGACAAAATGACTTTTATCATATACTATATACTTAAATGATTTATATAACTCTAGATGTTATTAAATGATATTTCAAAATAAACTTTAAAAAGAAATATCTAGAGTTATCCTAAAAAGTATATGATTTAAACTCTTGATCTTACGTGCTCTAACTATGCCATATTTTACTCAAGATCAAAAGTTTTATGTATGTATGCCATAAACTTAATTGTGTGAATATGAGATATATTATGAACTATTTAATCATGACATAATCTTATTTGAAACATACTCTTGCCATGATTATTTTACGAAGTTCATAATTATTACGACATCTCGACTTCACTAACATTTTCGGTTTATACATACTTGCCATGATATGTGATCAAGACATTTATCATCTATACTTACACGAATTTGATACATTAATTTGATGATAATATGTGTGTTTATATGGTATTAATTCATGGTGATTAACATTGTTCAACAAAGAAGAAAACTCAAGTTAATCTACACCATCCATCTACCATCCTTGATCTTCATCCTACGGCCAAAAATTGAACTTGATGAGCAAGTTTGATGTCTCTTCCATGACAACTCATGTTGTACCTTCAAGTGCTTCTCCACCTCTCCTTTAATGCACCAAAACCGAGATATCAAAAGGAGAAGAAGAGTTTGTGGTTAAGAAGAAGAAAGTACACTTACAACTTGACATAAAGTGAAAAGTGAAAGACATAAAGTTGATGGATGAGGAAAAATCTTCCCCAAACGGCTACATGAAGAGATGGCACGAAATTGATTCAAATTTGAATCTCCAACAGCTCTATTTTCGACTATAAATAGCCCGGGAAGTTGACAGTTGAAGATAAGGAAAAACATCGAGAATTAAAGCTATCATACGAGAGAAATTGTCAAAGCTTTAGTTAATATTTCCTTCAACTGTATCGTGAGAGTTTGAGTGTTATTCTTATCATTCAAAAACGATATTGTAAAGATTAAACGGTGGGGTTTAATCTTGGGTTTAACACTAGATCCCGATAAAAGTGTAAAGGTTCTTAAGCACCCGTAAGCTTAGGAGAGCTTATCACTGAGCCTTGAAAAGTGCCATAAGTTTCTTAGTTGAGCTTGAGAAAAACTAAGAGAAGTCACTCGACGCTTGGAGTTCGTGAGAGTAAATACTGGTAGAGGTATTTGCTGACAGTGTCTCGGATTGTGAGAACTGTCTCAGGCTTGATTTCTGCCCGTAAAGAAATCATAGTGGAAAATCTCGAGAGGTTCTCTCGGGGATAGGATTAGGCTCACAAGGAGACCGAACCTGGATAAATAACTGTGTCAAAATCTCCTATCCCTTATTCTCTTTATTATTGCTTTTAATCACTTGCTTGCATTTATTTATATATCTATCAACTGCTAGTGATTAACGGTGCTTATTTTTCTTATACTCTTATTTTTTATAAACAATAAGTTTCTTCCGCAAAACTATTTGAACTATTGTTTATTTAAATAGGCAAATATTTTAGGAGTATTTGAAAGTATTTTTAAAAGCGATAAATCCTATTCACCCCCCCTCTAGTCTTTATACAGTCATATTTGGGCCAACATTCTGAACAAAGACAATGATATAAAGAGTAAATCTGTTTCAGCACTAAATATAAGCAAGTACACAGAAGCAAGTAAACAAGTATAAGAGGGAGAAAGGAGTTCAGGAGATCCTGAGAACAATTCGATTTATCCAAGTTCGCCACAGAAGTCCTGTGACTACGTCTTGTCCCCTGAGGTCGCAGCCACCAGAGATTTTAAATCTAATATTCAGAACTTTTATGGCAAGTTCAGAAGCTCCTTTACATCAACAGAACATAAGCTAATTTCTCACTTAGTTCTGACTAGCCTAAAAAGAGTTAAAGGATTTCCACCAGAACAACAACACTCTGTTTTTTGGATTTCTCACCCAACTCTAATCTCAACTAGATTTCTCTCTAAATCTAACTGAATATCACAAACGATATCAGTTTACAAGATTCCTATTATGAACTTGTTTTTCTTCACTCTCTCACTTTAGCTAAAGCTATGCTAAGAAAGATTGAGAATGGAAAATGTGCTCTGTTTTCTTGAGTAGAACAGTGCGTTGAGATTTTGCTCGATTATCACGCGTAGATGATGCAGTGGAGCTTGGCTACTATTTATAGTGAATGAGGATGACCGTTGGTGAATTTGAATCTTCAAAAGAAGTGACATCAGTTGTTGTAGCCGTTAATCTGTCAAGTCTTCAAACGGTCTTCAAACACTTTGATTCCGTTAACCTTGTTCTTTAACTAAATCCGGTAAGTGATTTGAAGTTGAAGTAGAGGTTGACTGGAAACATTCTTCAATTGGATCAACAAGGAGTAGACAAGGAAAATCTGGTTTCGTTTTGAGTAGACAGGCGCGCTCCTTCAAAACAGCTTTTTGAACTTTTGGCGCCTTGCATTAAATGTAATTGTCAGAGCAATAAATGCTAAACAGAACCCGTGACTTAGCTTCTGAAAGCTAATTCCTTTAGTCTAAGCTTCTGATCGAATTGGGAGGAAATATCTTCTGATTGCAATGGACCTCTGATGAGAGCTTTAACAGACTTCAATAACTTTAGAGCGTAGCATCCAGCTTCTGAACATTAAACATTGTCTTCAGCTTTCTCGTTGCTTCTGAGTCTTCCAGGCAATCCAGAGATTCTTCATTCAGCACCTGCTGAGCAACTTACACACAGACTTAAAAGAAATGTTAGTCAACATTAAAGCGTATGTAAGGAAAAATCAAATTTCATCTTCTGAAACGTTTGGACATAATCAAAACACTTAGGGTTCATAAGTTGACACAATAGTATTTTCCGAAACTAAAATGTTTTATTATGTCTGAGTAGTAACTTGGGAAAAGTTTTAAAAAAATGCTCGTGGTTTTCAACTTTTGCAAATAAAAGTATGTGATTTCAACTTTTGCAAATAAAGGTACGAGGTTTCATTCCGTTAGTAAAAAAGGGTACGGTCACTAACACCGTTTATTTTTTCTGACGTGGCACTTTGACCATAATTTGACCAAAGGGTAATTTTGTCATTAAAAAAATAAAAAAAAAAGTAAAAGTAAAAGAAAATGTTTGTGGTTTGATTTTTTTGCAAATAACAGCCCGTGTATTTTATTAAAAAAGATGTACGAGGTTTGATTTAATTACCAAATACGGTTTTAGACTAATTTATAAATTAAAAGTTACCAACAAATATTCTTATAAAACACAAAACAATAAATTTTCTTATAATGTAAGACTAGTATTTAAAAAGTTGATCCATTTATACAAAATCTTAATTTTAATGAAAATAAATCATCGACAAAATTATAATTCAAAATAATAAATTGATTATAAGGTCAATAATGAAGTTTTAATATTCATGTTCATTCAACCAAATTAAAATTCCTCCAGAAAAAAGAAAATACCCAAATGCATGAAAGTTGTATGAATCCAAAATACCCAAATACATTATAAGAAAATTTGTTGTTTTGTTTTTTACAAGAATATTTGTTGGTAATTTTAATTTGTTGTTTTGGTAATTAAATCAAACCTCATACCTCTTATTTAATAAAATATCAAACCACGGGCTGTTATTTGCAAAAAAAATCAAACCACAAACATTTTCTTTTACTTTTAATTTTTTATATTTTTTTAAGGGATAAGTACAAATAAAACCCTTGTGGTTTCATGAATTTGCAAATACAGGAATGTGGTTTCGATTTTTGCAAAAGAAGGCATGTGGTTTACAAAATTAACAATTAAAGGAATTTCATTTAAAATATTAGTATTTGATGACATGACATATTGACTTTGATGATGTGTCATGTTGATGTGTTGACTTTGATGACATGGCACACAAAAAATATTAATTTTTGATGACATGACATATTGACTTTGATGATGTGTCATGTTGATGTGTTGACTTTGATGACATGGCACACAAAAAATATTAATTTTTGATGACATGTCATGTTGACTCGATGACGTGGCGGGTTGACTTGATGATGTGGCAAATGTTGTTAGTCAATTTCCTTTATTTGTCAAATATGTAAACCACATGTCTCCTTTTGCAAAAAATGAAACCACATTCCTCTATTTGCAAAACATTGAAACCACAAGGGTTTTCTTTGTACTTTCCCCTTTTTTTAATGACAAAATTATCCTTTGGTTAAATTGTGGTCAAAGTGCTACGTCAGCAAAAATAAACGGTGTTAGTGACCGTATCTTTATTTGCTAACGGAATGAAACCTCGTACTTTTATTTGCAAACACTGAAACCACAAAACTTTATATGCAAAAATTGAAAACCACGAGCATTTTTTTGTTTGGGCATTCAGATATCTAAGTGCATTTAATAATTTCATTTCAATAAATTATACCTATAATAAAACATTACCCTCACAATTGATCAAATTTTTAAATAGAGTCCAAAGCTATAGATAATTAATAAAATAGTAAATTAAGAAAAATAGTAAATTAAGAAAAAAATTACTATAAAAAATACATACAATAAAAGATAAGAAGAAATGCGACCGCTTCCTGCATATTTTATGCTTTCTCCTACAAAGAAACTGATAACACCGACTCCATTGATAATTCCATCAATTATTCGTTTATCAAAAAAAGAAATGGCTTCAGCTAATTTTCTTATACCCCTAATAAAAGACATTGCATAAAAGGAATCTATGTAACCTCGATTATTCTCATATAAAACATTAACAATATAATCTACAACATCACGACATTCTTTTAAAACTACAAATATAAAATAGTTATGCTAAAACTGTTAATATTGAAACTACATAACTCTTATTTATAATTATGCCTTAACAATATTATTATTGTTTACATTGAAAAAATTAAACTCTATCGTTAGACAAATACAAAACATACATTATATTTCGACTATTTTGATGTGAAACGCTAATATGACTAGAAAAAACTTATGCTCTGTTCTTTTGAACTGAAAAAAGCTGAAGTGAACTGAATGATGGTGAACGGAACGGAACTGAACTGAACTGAAAGATGCCAAACTGAACTGAACTGAACTTAATTTTGTTGAACTAAACTAAATTGAAAAATAAATAATGAAACTAAATTTAACAAATAATAATAATAATAATAATAATAATAATAATAATAATAATGTTACTTATAAATAATAACTATAGTAAAAAAATTAAAATAATAATAATAATAGGTAAGAAATCACAACATTCAATAGACGTCCCAAATACTTTTGGATATTTGTCTCCAATTAGAGAACAAGGAACTAGATGTCATATGTCAGAATTTAGGCGTGAAAAACTTAAGGGAATGAAAAAACATTATAACAATTTACATTCATAATTGAGAATGAAAGTAGAAATGATGTTTGAATAGTTAAAAAAAATGTGAAAAGTGCTCTATAATAATCCTCAAGAAAGTATCAAATGTCGATTATTGTTTTTACTTTCACGCTTTATACACACTTAGAATACCAATTATACAAAATGGTTTGAATGAGAATGGAAGGGTAGATTCATATATGTTTAATACAGTCATAAAATATGTCATGTTTGCAGTGCGGAATTCTATAGCACAATACCTTTAGAAATTACAGGGTGCAAATGATGATGATGATGATGATGATGAGATCATATATCATATGGAAGAAAATAATTAAAAAAATAAAATGTAGTAGAATTATTAAGTTAGTAAAACATTATAAACGTAAAGTGAAAATAATATTTATTTATATTTACCAAATTTTGTAAACAAATTGGATCAAATAACTATAATTATAATAAATATTAATAAATTATGTATAATAAATAATAAATATTTATTAAATAATAAATTAAAACTGAATTGAATATTCTTGAACTAAATTGAACTGAATGTTGTTGAACGGAACTGAACTGAACCGAATGTTGCTGAACTCAACTGAATCTTGCTGAACTCAATAAACTGAATTGAATATTGTTGAAAATAAGTGCCGATAAGTTCAAAAAAGACAGCTTTATTATATGAAACATATTAGAGTTGGGAATGCAAGCAGTGAAACGACAGCGTAAGAGAAGTGGCTGAAAATTGCCGCCAATTTGGTCTGAATGTTAACCTAGAGTTGGGAGCATTGAAACGACAGCGTAACAGAACTGGACGATTAAGCTGTTACCATCCCCGATTATCCAAACCCAGCTGGAAAAATGTTGGTCCGAAACCGTATATTCAATCTCATATCGCCTCAATTTCTCCATTCTTGCACAAAATCTCCCCAATCTACCCTTTCTTTCAACTACACCCAAACATGTCGTAACCTCAACTCGAAACCCCATGTTTCGGCTTCAAAAACCGCAAAACCCGATGTTCTGTTCGTGCCGCCGGGGGTGGATCCCGACGAGGTGACGGAGGACAAGGTTTTGTCGGGTTCTAACATCGTTCTTGGACCTTATGCTGGTCATTCTCAGATTAAGGATGTTGTATTCGTTAAGAGTAGTGCTCGGGCTAGAGATTGCCCCGCTGATGACCGACCCGAGTTTGCCATTCTTGGTCGCTCCAATGTTGGCAAGTCTTCGCTTATTAATTCTCTCGTTAGAAAGAAGGAAGTTGCTCTCACTTCTAAGAAACCAGGTTTCGAGTTTGTTCTATTTCTGAATTTTCGGTTTCTTTTTCGTGTTGATTGATATTGGGGTGTGATTGTTTCCTTATGCTGCAGGTAAGACTCAATTGATAAACCATTTCCTTGTCAATAAAAGCTGGTACATTGTCGATTTGCCTGGTTACGGGTAATTTTCTTTTTACGGGTTGCTTTACTCCATTTTAACTTGTGTTGTCATAGATATTGTTATAGACTTTGCTTGAATCAAAGACTGTTTCTTTAAGCTATCCCGAGAGTTATCTTGGATTGTTTGTCTTGTCCTGTTTGATCAGCATTAATATTTATGTCTTGAGAACGTTGATGGTTACATAGGCATGCTCATCTCAGTCAATAATTCTGTTATTCTGGTGGGTTTGTATTTTGTATTTCTAGTGAACATGTTGTTTTCTTAGTGCATTCATTTCTATGTTGCCTGAGCTTTCAACATAACTCTTATATGTTATAAAAGGTGCTAGACTGCAAGCATGTAGCCGGAGAAACCAAAAGGAGGGCTGTATTGTTTAGAAGCTACATTTTTTGTTTTAGGATTCCAAGTTAAAAAGGGATTTTAGTAACAGTCCTTTCCTATCTATATGATCTAAGGCTGAATTTAAATTAGAATTGAAAGAAATAAATAAAAAAGAAAGAAGATTTGGACAGCAGAAATTATCACAATGAACATAGAAAAAGGTGCTCCATTGTCAAGAGTTTAAGACTATTAGTTAATTAACTCGGGATTTGGTTGAACTTTATTTAGATAAATATTTTGGTATAAGTTGTCGCTATGGAAAAGTTAGTAGCTGGCTGGCAATTTATTTCATGCATTTTATGATTAAGATTATGGATAATTGGATTTAAATTTAGTATTTGGAGTGTATTTTTAGCGGCAATAGAAGTAAGTAGGCAGGGACAATCAATTGGATGTGAAGAATGTCCAGCTTTCGGATTGCTTCCGTTATTTTGGATCTTTTATCCAAGCGGATGAAGAATTGGATGGAGATGTTGCACATAGGATTGAATCCAGATGCTTGAAATGGAAAAGTCCGAAGGGGTTTCTTTGTGATCCCGGCATGCCTAATAGATTGAAGGAAATTTTTTACTGCACCGCTATTCGACCTGCATTGTTGGATGGAACGGATTGTTGGGCAGTGAAACCATGCCACGTTCATAAGATGTTGGTGGCAGAGGTGCGTGTGTTGCGATGGATGTGTGGCCATATGAGAAAAGATCGGGTGAGGAATGAAATTATTAGGATGGAAGTAGGAGGTACATGTGAGTATAAGATGCGGAAAAATCGACTAAGGTGGTTTGGCCATTGAAAAAGAAGGGCGAGTGATGCGCAGGTTAGAAGCCTGGAAAAGCGGCAAGAGGAGGAAATGGTGAGGGGCAGGAGAATGGTTAAGCAAACTTTGAAGAGGGTGATTGATAGTGATATGAGTTTATTAGGGATTGAGGAAAATATGGTGTTACATAGGACGGAGTGGCGGTAGAGAATTTATGTCTCTGATGCGACTTGAGCTTTACGATTCTTATGATGATTCATGTTAGCCAACCCCCACTCATTTCAACACTAAGGGTTTGTTGTTGTTGTATTTGAATTTTTTTTGCATTTTAGAATTGTTAATTGTTCTTATTTATGATTGTATATTACTTTCCTTTGTGTGACTTGTGCCACTGAGGCACGTGTCGGATTCTTGTGCCTAGGTTCCAGAATCCTCTTGCGCCTTGTGACTTGGATGAAAACAGAGTTCTTGGTTGCTAAAGAAAGCATGGCTGACTTTTCTTAAATTTTGTTCTTTCAGAAGGTTCTCCCTTCTGGTTTTGTGTGGCCTGCTAAATATTGGTGTCTGCTTTAGTTATTTGTGTAAAGTTCCGTCTTGCAGTTATCCTTTCCCTTATTCATATAGAGCTGTTGAAGATTCGTGAACATTTAGAATGTACTGTCTTTTCTGTATATCATGGTTTCCCATTATTGTTTGAAGGACGTTAAAACTGGCCTTGTATATCAGCAGTTGATTGTCTATAGACATGATGATCGTCTTCTGAAGCCTCTGAAGTAGGATTCTTTGGAGTTCATTATCATTATCATTCTCCGAGAACTCAATTATGGATTAGGCATGCCATCGGTTCTGTTGTTTATTATGATATATATTTTAGTTGAGTTTATGAAATGATTTACTCACTCTGACTTTGAGTGGCGTTCCTTTCTCAAACTCCTTACATTTGAGAATTCTACATGGAGTTCTGTGTTGTTTAGTTGTTAAATAAATTCCGTATTTGCAGGTTTGCTAAAGCTTCAGGTTCTGCTCGAACAGATTGGTCAACATTCACCAAAGGCTATTTTCTGAACAGAGAAACACTTGTTGCTGTTCTACTTCTAATAGATGCAAGTGTTCCCCCTCAAAAGATTGATCTGGATTGTGCATATTGGCTTGAACGTAATAATGTAAGTTTCACGTTAATTCAAATCTTCTACCCAATAACCTACGTATCTTTTTCATTTTCGTGGCACAAAACCACACCAAATCATCAGTTACATGCTCACTAGGTATTTGTATCGGTGCACCTTTTTTTTCAGATACCATTAACTTTCGTCTTCACAAAGTGTGACAAAATGAAAGGGGGAAAAGGAACAAGGCCTGATGAGAACATCAGGAATTTCCAAGAATTGATCGGACAAAACTACCGGCAACATCCCCCGTGGATCATGACTAGTAGTGTCACCGGTTTAGGCAGAGATGAACTTCTCCTACACATTTCACAGCTGAGGAATTACTGGGATCAGTAAATGTCAGTTTCTACCGTGCTTTTCTTCTGTTGTATGTCACTCCTTCTAGAGAAATTGATCAGGCAATACATGTCAATTTTGCATATCTAAATCCAATAGATTCAGTTATGTATATAGATAATAACCTCTTAACCACTTATGATGAAAGATTAATTATTATTATATGTATTTCTTGGTCTTCTGACAAAAACTCCATTATTCAAAAGATTGAAATTCAAGATTGAAATTGAATGGTTTTGGAGTGCATATGTCATGAGATGAAAGCTGCCTATTTGGATGGAAGTTCAATGAACTGTGAGTCTGTGATGCATTATTTAAAGAGGTTCAATAAAGATTCTATATTATCTATCTAGAGAAGAAGCATTAAATTTGTTTATTATACCAGTTGCAGCAGCTGCTGATGACGCTTGTAGTTTGACCAAGAGCATTTTTCTTAGATTTTGTGTGACTGCATACAAAATTATAAGAAAAATACTAAAGCTGTACCAGTCTGTCTTATGTAGGTTCAAATACATTTTTTTAGTTTTCTCCATTCATTGAATCATAGCAAAGCGATTAAAACGGTTTAACAACTTCAGATTTGTTCGGGAGGATTGTGGAAAGGAAGCATCTAATTAATCATTTGCTGCTTTGAAGTAACACTGTAACAGTAAATAATAAATATCCGTCCTTAGCGGTATAAATGTCTTAAAAGTTAAAATATTTTACGTTAACAGCATAGATGTCTTAAAAGTTAAAATATGTTACGTTAACAAATCTGAAACATCAACATAAAGGACCAGAAAATTGATTATGGCAAAGATGAGGATCTTATATAAGGAGATTTACGTAAAAATTTAGAGACTTTAAAATTATTTAACCAAATAAATATATATTCACATATTAAAAAATGGTTTGATTTGCTTTTAAATTTGTTCATGATGATGTCGTGGAAAATCATTAATGACATCTCTTTTATTCGGTACCTGAAAAGGATGTACAAACATCTAGGTTCGTAATTTATTCGCGATCTCACTTTGATGGTTAAATTAGAACTTTGATGGTTAAATTAGAAGGATTTGAATATGATGATGTGAGTAGAAATGTGAGTGTTCTTTTATAGTAAATCAAGTTACGTTCAAGAAACATATCGTGTTGTTATTGGTTGAATTTGTCGTGACAATAGGTAATAGAAAGCGTGTTTCTATATGCTTGACACGCTCTTCTATCTTGATTGGTCCACGTGTCCAAATGGTTATTCTCTATAACATTATTGCATAGTGAGCGTGACACATGTTCTTAAAATTGATACTTTCCATTTAATATAACCCTTTAAAAATAATTATTAAACGTTTTATGTCATCTAATAATTCCACGATATCTGCTTTTCGGTGAAAATATTTATAATTTTATTGAATTTACATAACTATAATCAAGTACATACCTTTCATTTTTATTTTTGCAGTTTTGATTTTTTTTTTTCTCTTTCAAAGTTGGTTTTTGTGCAAATATAATAAAATTACAAAACTTAATCAAAGTGATATTAGTCAAGAGGTACTAATATTGAGTTGAACCCTTCAAATAGTGGCCCTCTTCCTTATTTTAGAAATGATACTTCTACAAAATATAAATTTGTGAAAATCGTCCTAGCCAGTTAGGTTAACCATTGCACACAATTTATTTGTTAATCGTATATCAGGGTGTTGCTATTTCTGTACTCTTCATGCCCAAATAAACCTCAATCATTCGCAATGTTTGAATTTTTGGCAATATGTTTATTGAAAAAGGATCAAGTATGATAAATGTGCTCAATATCCTTTTAAATCATAAATCTTAAAGCTGCGCATCTGAACAAATATAAAATACCTTTATTTACTTGCAGTGTCAACTTTAGAAATATTTGAACAAATCACTCAAATGATATAACAACTTTTCCTTGTTTCCGCTTCAATCTCATTAAATTAAAATGTCTATACACACAATAGTATTTGACTTTCCATACCTTTATCTAATTTGAAATCAAACATTTACATTGGTCAAACATAAATTTTCAGAGTTGAATTATGCATTTTTGTCAAACTAAAATCATCAGAATAGTTAGTTGAGGCATTAAAAATAATAATAATAATAATGCACGCGGCTGCGAAAATGACTTCACATGAATTTGTGGTAATTTTCAGTAGTTCCTGAAGGTATTTTCATATTGCATGTATCTTAAGGAAATTAATTAACAGTGCCACCTTAATAAATATTCTTAATTTTCACAAGCACCTTCTCATCTACCAACAATCGAAACTACATTATATCTTTCTGATGATACTTACATGAAATTAAAAAAAAAGAAGGAAAAAAATCACTAAAAAACATTGAATTAATAATTTGAACACATGAGAGATATTTGTAACTATGCTTTGTAGCTTAATTAACAAGAAAATAACCAATGAGGTGGTGATTAACGTTCATAATTACAATTCAGAGAACTGTGCTTTGGTCCAAACCGGAAAGAGTTCCGGGACTAAGAAGAGGAAAAGAGCACCAAGCAGTCGGAGAAAAAAGGTTCAAGTCAAGAAATCCCGGAGACATTAAACTCTCCGAAACGTTTCTAGTTTTCTGATCAGGCGTATCGCACATAAGCTCACGATACAAAGCAGAAAAGGGAGTTTTCACGGGCGAATTATTAACCAAACCCGTTGCAGGTTGCCTAATATCGAGCGGAGGAGGAGCCACTCGTTGAAGTCGATGGTGCTGTTCTGGAATATGAGTCATCTGCTCTATGTCTTCTTCTTCAGTGGCACCGGTGAGTTTCTGAACAAGATCTCTGAAATTGATGGGATCAACCTTGTAAACTCTCGGCGGAGTGGGAGGCAATGGAGCTATAGGCTTCTTGGAAGGTTTGAGTTGTGATTTACGGACAGAATGGAGAGATGAAATGAAAGAATGTGATTGTTTGAGGGTGTTTTGGGATGAGTACATTGAAGAAGATGATGAAGAAGATGAATATGAATATGCTTCCATTTAGGGTTTGGAGGAAACAAGGAAGATGATGATAATGAAGAGAGTTATTAGTTGAATTTTTATAACAAGAGTGAGTTGTATATATAGGTATGTTACATATGTTTTGCTTCTTCTTTCTTTTTTTGAAAGAGAGTATATATAAAAAGACAAGAAAAAGGCAACGACCGAACGATGAAGTTGTTAAATTAGATATAAAATTCATTGTTTATTGTGTTAGTTTTTGTTGTCGGCCGACGCCCAGATGTGAGTGCTTACATCATATTAATAATGCCATACATAATTAGATACTACTATACTATGATGGATTTTACATATTATCATTGTCTAACGTGCGGAATTTTTGACCATTTTCTTTTTACTTTAAGCTATTCATTTATATCAATATGAATAAATCTCCCCTCTCCAAGCTCTCTTGTTATTTGATAATTAAGTGAATTTGACGAATTTGTTGAATATTTTAAATTTTGTACTAAGATAAAACTGAATAACTTAGTGCTAATTTTCAAAATGTGAAATCATTACTATTTAATCATAATATGGCCATCCTATGTATTATTGATGAAATTGTTGGTAACATAAATTTATAAAATATGGTTCTATTTTTTTGACTCAACTCAATTGAATCTGAATTATTGACTCAATGTTTAATGCAGTTTACTAAATTTACTTAACCAAACTAAAGCGAATTGAACTAAACTAAAATTTACTGAATTTAAGTGAAACAGAACAAAATTACTATAAGATGATTGATATCTAATTGTTTGATTGATATCTACTATGTTAGTTGTTACTGTGAACTAATCGATATTCCTTCAAAATAATTAACTTATTTGTTTCTATCCTAATAAAAGGTATTTTCTAGAGTAAAACAATTATAAAAAGAAGAATTAAACAAATGTAAAAAAACGATTGAACTAAAAGTATAAGTTGATAGTTAATGTTCAAGAACTTTTTCTTATCATTTATATTAATCTCCAACACATCCCCTCACGCGAGTGTCTCTTGAGCTTGAAACATGCACAAAACACATACCATCATGTCATGTATTCACCGATAAATGGGATTGTCAAGATTCGAACTCAACATCGTTTGGTTGTCGAAGCTTTGTGCAAAGAGATGATTAAATTAAAAATTTAAGCTAATAATTAAGGCTCAATAACATCTCTTTATATTACTCCCTCCATCACAAAATAACATCTCAATGACATATATTTTGGAATGGACAGAGTAATATCTGACGACAAGCACTTGCAAGATATTTATTTCTTTTTGTCATACATTATGTTTATAGATCTAAAAATAGTTATTATATAATATGTTGTTAAAAAATAAAATAAAATAAAAATCTCAAACTAATAATAAATGTCTATTCACATTTTTTATATTAACCTAGGTTCGCCTACTTATATGTATGTTTATTAGGCTCGAAGTGTGTAAATCACATGCTAATGCAATTTTAATTCTTCTAAACAATAAAATTGTCAATATTTAAAGTAGTGAAACCACTTCATCGTAGAAACTCTTATCATATATATAAAAAAAACCTGACTGAACTATAAATTTAACTTAATAAATTAGGTTAACTATCTTTTATAGTAGTTTTCCAATAGATTAGCATATTTGCTATATTAATCTTACCATGTGTTTGTCTTTTCACTTCTAGTGCTTTTCTTTTTACCTCTTGTTTGCCTTTTGTGAATGTGAATGTTTCAATTGTTGTTTTTATCAACACTAAACTACTTCTTTTTCTATAAAAGGCTTATGTTTCAAATCAGTCCCGCTCACCTATATCTTAATGACTAAACTATATTTTCATAAATTTGGATAAAGTACAAAAAAGGGCTCTGTTGTTTGAGCCATTTGCAAACAGAGATCCTGTGGTTTCAAATTGTACAAAAAAGGGTGTTGTAGTTTGCATCATTTGCAAACAAGGTCTTAAACTGTTAATAATGTTAAAAAAAAAAAAAACAAGTTAAATTTGTATTTTTGACATTTCATTTCATAAAATGAGTCACTAATTTTTTATCTGAAGTTAACAAACTCTACTTACAAATTAAAAATCTTAAAAAATCATCTGCAGTGACGTTACAAATACGAAAATTGCTTTTGAACATTTAAAACTGTGAATTTTGATGGAGCTATCCACTAATAGGTTTTATGTTTAAAAATTACGGTTAAAAAAAATACTTCTTATGACTTTTTGATTTTGACTGCAACGCAATCTTTTTTAACATGTTAAGAGTTTGAGACCTTGTTTGCAAATAGTGCAAACCACACTACCTTTATTTGTACTTCTTGAAACTACATGACCCTGTTTGCAAATGACTCAAACCAGAAGATCCTTTTTTGTACTTTACCTAGAAATTTATGTTTTTTATTACACCTTAAATAGTCTCTGTATGAACTCATTATCCTTTATATTTTTAAGAAGTACCATAATCCGAGAGCATTCTAAATTTATTTTTTTCAAATTATAAAATCGTAAAATGAAATCTAATACTTAATAACTAAATAAGAATTTAATCGTTAAAGTATAAGTGAGCGTAGTTGTGTTTCGAATTAAGGATGAAATACATAAATTGTTTGATCATAACTAGAATTGAATTTATCATGTTAGTTGTGTCTGTTCGAGCAATAATGAACGTGATAATG
This sequence comes from Euphorbia peplus, assembly GCA_028411795.1. Classification (NCBI taxonomy): domain Eukaryota; kingdom Viridiplantae; phylum Streptophyta; class Magnoliopsida; order Malpighiales; family Euphorbiaceae; genus Euphorbia; species Euphorbia peplus. Next base: position 9,801,003 of record CP110841.1, on the reverse strand, counting down.
AACGTAATGCAATCGTAATAAAATAAAAACAATTTAGAAGGTAAAATAGTGATAGGAGTAGTATATAATAATAAAAATAAAAATAATAATAATGTGGGTAGCCAGCATGGACTCAAAGGCATTTGAAGCAATGTGACACTGAAAATGGTGGACCAGACCAGCCGCCTCTCCTTCGGATGAGACTTCCAATTTGCATTAAATGTCCCCCGTGGCCTCTTCTTTGAATATTTGACCATAAACTCATCAAACAATAGCTTCTTCTTTTTTTTCAATTGAGATGTATTTTTTAATTTCTCTTAATTTTATCTAAAAAATATTATTGATATTAGAAACTACATATACAAATGAGTAAGGATCCTCTCCGGTTAGCTTGAAAGCAGGAGAGGTCCTGTTACTAAAATCTCACCCATTTATTTAGTTTTAATGGCCCTGATTCACTCTTATAATTTATTTTAATTTAAAATTAAATTCAATAAAAATTCTAGACCCTAAAAAATAAACCCTAATTCAATAAAAACCTTAGACCCTCATAAATAAATTTTAGACTCAAAATCATGAATCCGAAATGCTAACATATTTTAAACTCTAAAATAAAAATTCTAGACCCTAATAGATGAACCCTAAACCCTAAATTATCAACCCCAAATGCTAAAATAAAAGAGAGGCAGCCATAAAAAAAAGAGGCAATTAGATTTAGTTTTAAATTAAAATAAATTGTAAAAGTGAATCAGGCCCATTGAAATTAAATAAATGGGTGAGATTTTAGCAACAGGACCTCTCCTGTTTTCAAGCAACGGTAGAGGATCCTAACTCTATACAAATCATATATAATGTAAATGATACTAATTAGGCAATGGTAAAATAATAATTACAAAACCAATCAATACGAATCATTACAAGAAAAGGGGTCTATCGCTACACTTTTTCAACGACATAAATAAAAAGCGTCTCTGATTTTTTCAATATAATGACATTTTTAGAGTTGTGTCGTAATGTTTAACGGTTTAATGACATTTTTATATTTATGTTGCTGTTTTTCTAAATTTGCCTACACTTTATAATTAAAGCGTCTGGATTTGGAAAATTGAAGACAATTCTAAATTTGCATCGGCAAAAAATGTTGCTATATTATAACATTCAGAAACACTTTTCTATTGCGTTAGTATCTTTTTAAATTTAGCGACACTAAATAAAAATGAATCAGCTTATACTAATATTACAACGCTATAAATTTACGTCATACTTCATATTAGGACGCTTTTTTATATGGATCGACATTTATTTAAATTTAGAATGCTTTAAATATGTATGTCGACATATATAATTTTGTTTAGGGACGCTCTTTAACTTTGCATCGTAAAAACTTAACATTGTAACGTTTTGCTTTTTGACACTTTTAGTTTGTGACACTTACCTACATATATTGACATTTATTTTAATTCATAAAAACTTTTTAACAAATACATTTAAAAAAAACATTCCCTCTCATTTTTGCCCGTATACTAGTATAAAATTCTTATAATAGCAGTGTCTCTTATCTAAATAGTACTATATGGGTTTATAATTATTATTTTATATAAACTTCTACATTTGATAACTCCACCATAATTTTAACTCGATGATATATGATGACATTGTTTTTAATTCTAATTTGTCCCTATATTCCTATTTAGATAATTCAAGAATCAAATCTTTTATTCTTTAGCATATATCATAACAATGGCATTTGGCGCCAAAACCTGATTTTTATACCAAATACATATCTCATTTATTAATTTTGTATTCTAATTTTAAGTTTTTCAATTTGATAAAACTTCTCCTTTAGTTATTTGTCTAATGTAAATTCTTTCCCTCTCTTTATTTCCCTCCAAATCTCAAAATCTACTATTATATTTTCCCTCCATTTAAGTGTTATATATATATAGAGTCAAGTTCAGGTGAGACACCCCCCTTATTGTGTGACAGCTTTCTTATGGTGAGACATGGACCAATTGTGTAATTAATCAGGTATGTAAATGTTAACTTTTCCAATTTTATTTCAAAAAAGACACGCGCAGGAGTTAGGGCAGAGGGAGTCGAATTGGGTTACGGCGAAGGCGACGCAACGGCCGCACTCTGGGGAGGAGAGGTTGTCGCAAATTGATACATGCCGCCGTCTATGGTGTCGAGGCAGAGGGACCCGAGCTGGGTTATGGCGGAGGCGACGCACCGGGCACAATCCGGGGAGGAGAGATCGCCGCGACAATGGTATGGGCCGTAGAGGTGTCGGCGCCGCCGGTGGCGGGTGGAATCCAGAGGTGAAGGTGGCGGAGTTTACTAGAGAAGTGAGGAGGGAGGAAGATGATGAGTTTATTAGGAGGGAGCTAGTGAGGAGAGGGATTAAAATAGTGATGCTGTTACTTTTTTTGCAGATTATTAAATTGCAGCATACCATCTTTGTTGTACTTGAGATTAGAAAAAAGCTTCCTTTGTATATCATGCAGCAAGGATTGTTGAAATTAATTTTCTTAGTACTTGGATACAAAATTATGTTGTGACAGCCTCAAAATTATGTTATTTAACAGCCTATTCACATGGAGAAGACTACAAAAATGAGCAAAGACTCAAAATTATGTTATTTATTAATTTGAAACAACTGAGTTCCTAGAACAACCGAGTATTATTTCGAAACAATCGAGTATTATTTCGGAACAACTTGTTCCAGCAGAATACTACACTTGTTCCACGAGACTACTACATTTGTTTCAGCAGAATACTACACTTGTTCCACCAGACTACTACATTTGTTTCAGCAGAATACTACACTTGTTCCACCAGACTACTACATTTGTTTCAGCAGAATACTACACTTGTTCCACCGGACTACTACATTTGTTCCAGCAGAATACTCAGAGAGTGTAAAAAAATGTAGTTTTCTGGTGGAACAAATGTAGTAGTCTGATGGAACAAGTGTAGTATTCTAGTGGAACAACCGAGTATTAATTCGAAACAACCATAGAAAAATAAAATAAAATAAAAATTGCTTATAAATAGCAACAATGGGTCTCAAAATGACCGCCTAATTAATACGAGTTCAGTGGTATAATTTTTTTTTGAAAAATGAGTTCGGGAAGAGCGGGAAAATGCATTTTAAAGAAACTAATTAAAACTTTTTCTCTCTCAAGATGTGACATCAGCGCTGACATCACCTCCTCTTCCTTCCCTCCATTTTCCACGCATAAGGCTTTTGCTCTTAATTACAAGTTTGCCACCTTCCCCTGTTCAATTACAAAATTATCCCCACCTCTTTCCCTTGTCACACCATAAGTGGGCTGTCACACCATAAGCCTATTGTCACACTTGAGCATTTCTCTCTCTCTCTCTCTCTCTCTCTCTATATATATATATGTATATATATATATATATGCATTCAATCATCTACTCTTCTCTCGTATACATAACTCAATTCTAAATTTCTACAGAGGTTTTGTTTCTTTGTTTGTTTTTTAGTTTGCATAATTATTTTAAAACCTTTTTTTACTACTTTAATTTTTACTTCATAATCGATTTCTCATCAATTTGGTGGTAGTGGATTACTTGATTTAATGATATCAAATGAATCCATTTTTCGGCCATATAGCACTCCCATTAAGGATTTTTTTTGTTAAATAATTCTTAAATTCATATAGATTTTTTATTATTATTAATAGAATGTATTTGTTTACTAAGTACTTATTTTTCTTGTATTGTATTATATGATATTAAAATATGGCGGGAAAACGACTTCGAGGTGTTAGAATCACTAATCAACGTGAAACTGATTTCCATGAGTTGGAAACGAATTTACAATATTTAGATAGTGATGAGACTCAACAACCTAGTCAACTAGGTGATGATCATACAGTTGTCCCTGAAACTCAAGCACATAGTGAAGATCAATCTGATAATCCTCCAGAAGAAAATGGGGTGATTGTGGAGGATTATGAAGATGTTCAAGTTAGGGGTAATATTTTACAACTATTTTCCAAAATTAAAATTGTAGACTTGCATTAGGATTTTATTCTATCATTGAGTAAAATGAAACTAAATGGATCTTTCCTTATTTTTATGTATAGATGATGAAGGAACAGTGTTGGCCCTAACAAGAACAGAATCACCTAGAGGGGGGTGAATAGGTGTCTAAGTTGTAAACTGAAAATTTTAAGCTTTTTAAGAAACATAATTTTTCAGAGTCAAATTTCCTCAGGGTTAGAGGCTAGTTTAAAGAAACAGCTTCTGAGGGAAATTCTGCCTGGACACAGTTTAACTGCTTTCAGCAACAGAAGTTCTGAGTTAGAGAACTTCTGGACAGTCTTCTGAACAAAGACAATGATATAAGGAGTAAATCTGTTTCAGCACTAAATATAAGCAAGTACACAGAAGCTAATTAACAAGTATAAAAGGGAGAAAGAAGTTCAGGAGGTCCTGATGAACAATTCGATTTATCCAAGTTCACCACAGAAGTCCTGTGACTACGTCTTGTCCCCTGTGGTCGCAGCCGCCAGAGATTTTAAATCTACTATTCAGAACTTTTATGGCAAGTTCAGAAGCTCCTTTACATCAACAGAACATAAGCTAATTTCTCACTTAGTTCTGACTAGCCTAAAAAGAGTTAAAAGATTTCCACCAGAACAACAAAAACTCTGTTTTCTGGATTTCTCACCCAACTCTAATCTCAACTAGATTTCTCTCTAAATCTAACTAAATATCACAAACGATATCAGTTTATAAGATTCCTATTATGAACTTGTTTTTCTTCACTCTCTCACTTTAACTAAAGCTATGCTAAGAAAGATTGAGAATGGAAAAAGGTGCTCTGTTTTCTTGATTAAAACAGTGCGTTGAGATTTTGCTCGATTATCACACGTGTATGATGCAATGGAGCTTGGCTACTATTTATAGTGCATGAGGATGACTGTTGGAAAATTTGAATCCTCAATAGGGATGACATCAGTTGTTGTAGCCGTTAATCTGTCATGTCTTCAAACGGTCTTCAAACACTTTAATTCCGTTAACCTTGTTCTTTAATTTAATCCGGTAAGTGATTTGAAGTTGAAGATAAGGTTGACTGAAAACATTCAACAAAGGGTAGACAAGGAAATTCTAGTTTTGTTTTGAGTAGACTTCGCGCTCCTTCAAAACAGCTTTTTGAACTTTTGGCGTCTTGCATTAAATGCATTTGTCAGAGCAATAAATGCTTAACAGAACCCGTGACTTAGCTTCTGAAAGCTAATTCCTTTTGTCTAGGCTTCTGATCGAATTGGTAAGGATTTATCTTCTGATTGCTTCTTGGACCTCTGAGGCGAGCTTTAACAGTCTTTACTAAAACTTCAGAGGGGAGCATCCAACTTCTGAATTTTATCTACTGTCTTCAGCTTTCCTGTTTCTTCTGAGTCTTTAAGGCAATCCAGAGATTCTTCATTCAGCACCTGCTGAGAAACTTACACACATACTTAACAAAAATTGTTAGTCAACATTGAAATGTATGTAAGTACATTTTAAATTTCATCTTCTGAAACGTTTGGACATAATCAAAACACTTAGGGTTCATCAAACAGTTCGCAAGAAAAGAGGAGTGACTCGTGCCAATGATGTATGGACCTTACCTGAAGGTCAAAGGATCATTGTTGAATGCAATGAGTTGAGACAACCAATTAAGAGGAGTGGTGCAATTTTAGGGGGATGGTTGGGTACAATTGCAAGAAAGAAAGAATTTTGTTCAATTGAATATAATGATTGGAGGAAAATGCCCATTAGTAATAAAGAAGAATTGATTCAATTAACTAAGGTGCTTTCATTAATTTAGGATTAGCAAAAAAAATATATATTTTTTTCATTATCCTAGTTCTTAATTTGATTATATATTTGTTCAGTAATCTAATTTTATTAACTTATTATTTCAATATTACAGAAATATTTTGATCTACCTGCTCATAACAATCAAGTAGAAAAATGGGTGTTTACATCGATTGCTCGAAAATGGAAGGACTTCAAACATGATTTAAAATGCATGTATTTTGTGCCCGGAAAGACTCAAGGAGAAATTGAAAATTCTGTCCCTACTGGAGTTTTCCCGGATCAATGGAAAATGCTTGTGCAATATTGGTTTTCCGATAAAGCAAAGGTATTGTGTCATTAATTTTTTCTTACAAAGAAAATAGAGCTTTATTATGAATAATCATTAAACTGCTAATGTTTTCATCTATTAATAAATTATGTTTATATTTTTCCGAAATTATCAGAAATGGGAAAAGCATCAAGATCTCGTAACAAAACACCACATACAACTGGTTGTAAGAGTTTTGCAAGAAAAAAAAAATGAGTTGGTAAGTTATCATCATGAAATTAATATAATTTACGATCGAGCTCATAACTACTTTTTCTAGCTCACTTAAAGTAAATTTCTCAATAAATTATTATGATAGGAGGCGACACAAGGGAAAGCTATATCGCCGGTTGAGTTTTTTGGCATCACTCATACAAGACAAGATGGAAATTTGATTAACGAACATGCAAGAGAGCTTATGGTAAATTATAATTAAATTTAAATATATATTAGATTGATATTCAATTTGAGAAGATAACATTATATGTGTTCACTCTATTGTTGTGGTTTAATTGGTTTTTTTTGATACAATTTGTATATGTGATAATTGTTAATCATCTAATTTTTATTTGATATTAAAGAGGAAAAAGCTAGAAATATCATAGCGAACCGTGTTGAAACTTCCCCAAATGTTTATGTAATGAAATATTAGGGAAAGACAAATATGGTAGGGTTAAGGGATATGGACTAGGAGTTACCCCTACACAACTCTTTGGACCAAGGCCTCGATCAAGACAAAACAATGAGCAAGAGGTGCAAAATCTTCAAGGGGAAATTCAAAAGATGCATGAGAATTATGCGGCAGCGGTTACAAAAATGAAAGAGCAATATGAAGAGAAGATGGTACAAATGAAAATGGAGCATGAGATTAAGATGAATGATCTTCGTCAAGAGATGAAAGAGTTTGGCTTAAAAATGTCAAACTTCATGACGGGGTTTTCTGGGGTCAGTATATTTTATATTAACTAGTACATATATGAAAATGGGTCTCAACATGATATTGGATACTCTCAAGATAGCCAAGAAACATGAAGGATATGCAAAGATAGACATGGATTATCAAGCTAGATGCTAAAGAAAGATGTTAGGATGTTAGGAACTTAGGATCGAATAAGTTTTATTTTTCATTTTCTAGCCAATTTTGTTCTAGTATGTTAGGAACTTAGGATCGAATAAATTTTATTTTTTATTTTCTAGCCAATTCTGTTGAGTTTTTCATATGTTTCTAGACTGTGTTGGAGACTTTTATATTCAAGCAAGTAGTGCTAAGCATATTAGCTTTTAATATCCAAGCAATTGTCCTTCCATCTTTTTACTTTCAGATACATTGTGAATACAAACAACTACTGTTTGCTTAACAACTATTGTCTCACAACTCATTAAAATATAAGGTTGATAATATCTGGGAAAAAAAGCTTTCATGCATTATTCAAGTTAATGATCATACATACTATACCGAACTACATGAATTATAATTTGTGCTGTAGAAGACTATTAATGAGAGTCTAGCTCTGGGAAATCATCTTATCATAAAAGAACTACTGACTCTGCAATTAATAAGATGTTTATACAGGTACTGTTGAATTAAGTAACTAGCAGCATATGTGTTTGTTCACATGCTTTCCAACATTTCAACTATTCTAATCATAATAGAAATGAATGCTCCAATTAGTCTATTTACAAACTCAACTTTACGCAGCAGATGAATATTCCATAGAATTAGAAAGAACTTTATAATATGTAGGCTAATTGGTCTATTTACAAACTCAACTTTACTATATTAACTGCAACAATTAATATTTGTAAAATCTCATTGCATTGCATTTGGAGATATTCTCCAATTTTTATCTTATTATATATAGTTTATATCTTAATATGCAAAGAGTCACTATGAAAAGAGTCAACTTCATCAACCAATTTACATACAAAATATTTGGGGTGCTTAAGGAGGCCTTTCGCCTGAGGTAGGGGTGCTATCATAGGATCCCTGTATGAATTAACCTTGTAAAAAATTACCCATTCTTGTACAAATTGTTGTCATGTAACCCTGGAGAATTCGGAAGCTTTACGACCGGACAAGAACTCCAACAGCACAACACCAAATGCATATACATCAGCCTTTTCTGTTATAAGCCCAGTTCCTGTGTATTCATAAAAACAGAATGCTATTGCAAACAATCTTCAAAAAAATGAACAAAACTGACCATATTTCAGAAATTACACCGCAGAACATTAAATCATTCATTAATTTCAAACAATGATCATCAAATTTCAAGTTCCAACTCTCAGTTCAACAAAAATCTATCACAAATCACAACAAACATAACAGAAGATAGGGCAAAAGAAACTCACCGAATCCATTATGGACTGATAAATCAAGGGATGAGCATCCGATTGTAAGGAGAATTAGTAGAGGGACTGAAAAGCAATAGATTTAAAATTACCAATGAATTCACTATACTCAGTGAGAATCACAGCTGCTTGAGAAAGGAGCATGCATTTTTCTCTTCCACTTTTGCTTTTTCTATAGAGATAAAAGAGTTTAGTAGCTGCTAGTCTGCCATTAATTGTAAAAAAGACGTGTATGTTTCCCTCCTTCGAAACGGCGACGTTTCAATTAAATGGAAAAATTAAAATAAAACAAATGTTAATAAAATACCCATATAAGAAATACCCAATGTAACTTGTATCAGTTATCTTCTTTGCAGCCGCATAAAAGAAAAAGTCCTTTGTAGCCAAAATTCAACTGACCAGTTTTCTATCCCAAATAAGAAACGAATCTCAACCAGCCTCTCAGGTCATTAGAGCATTCCCGATCAGAAACCCAGTCACCACTGCTCCTATTGCAGCCATTATTCGACAACTGTGATTGGACATCATCGCTCGATATTATACAGGTTAGTTACAATTATTTTTATTTTGATTAAGCAAACTGATGAATTCTGAAAAGCAAACCTTAGCATTTTAAGACTGTTATTCTCAATTTCTTCCCCTATATCTTCCCTGTAGCTTTTGGCTATTTTGTTTTTGCTACCTTGTTTATCAAACACAATTGTATCTTCAGTTAGTCAATATTAAATTTTCGCAGGAATGGGCAAAAGTTGGATGAAAGAGTCAAGGTCAAGCAAACCTTATATTGATGGTGTATCAAACTTCATCAAATTCGCACTCGAGAAAACATCCATTGATGGAGCAATTTACTGTCCTTGTCGAAAATGTTTTAATAGATACTCATTTTCTTCAGAAACTGTTCATGAGCATCTATTATGGAATGGCATATTGGAAGTATATGACCGTTGGGTGTTACATGGTGAATCAATATTGTTTCCCTCAAACAATCAACCTAATTCTTCAATAAGTACAAGTACTGGTATTTCACAATCAAGTGCTGATGGAGCATATGATATACAAGGACTCCTTGGAGAAGCATTTGCGCTTGCAGCTCAAAATCAAAATAATGATTCAAATCTTATGAATGATCATAGCACTTTGGGATCATCGGAAGAAATACCGTATTCTCCAAATTATGTGGAAGAGCATCCAGAAAATGAGTCCTCATCAACAATCAATGCTACTACTCGACTACAACAATTGATGGAAGATCATGATAAAGAGCTTTATCCAGGTTGTTCAAAGTTCTCTAAATTATCATTCATTTTGAGACTGCACCATCTTAAATGTTTACATGGTTGGTCTGGTAAGTCTTTCAGCATGTTGCTAGAGCTATTAGAAGATGCTTTTCCTTGTGAAAATACTGTACCGTCATCTTATTATGAATCTAAGAAAATAATCAAGGATTTGGGGCTTGGTTATGAAAAAATAGATGCATGCCCTAATGACTGTATATTGTATTGGGGTGATAAGAATAATCTAGAGCAGTGTAGTACATGTGCAACATCAAGATGGGAAACAAATAAAGATGATAATAGTCAACCACAAGATGATGAGTCTGAACAGCCGAGGAAGAAAAAACCAGCAAAAGTTTTGAGATATTTTCCTTTAATACCAAGACTGAAAAGATTGTATATGTCTTCTAAAACAGCTTTCTCTATGACGTGGCATGAAAATGGGAGGAACAAAGATGGAAAGATACGGCACCCAGCAGATGCATTAGCATGGAAATATTTTAACGAGCTATACCAGAATTTGCAGCAGATCCTCGAAATGTGAGACTTGGCTTAGCTAGTGATGGATTTAATCCTTTCGGAACAATGAGTACTACGTATAGTACTTGGCCAGTTGTATTGATCCCGTACAACTTGGAGCCCTGGGTTTGCATGAAACAATCATCATTGGTATTATCGATGCTGATTCCAGGAGAAAAAGGGCCGGGAAATGATATCGATGTCTTCTTACAACCGTTGATTGCAGAATTGCTACAATTGTGGGATGGTGTGGATGCATATGATGCATATACTAGACAAAACTTCAAGCTAAGAGTTGCATTGATTTGGACAATTAATGATTTTCCTGCTTATGCTAACTTATCCGGTTGGAGTACTAAGGGGCGTGTAGCGTGTCCATGTTGTGCGAATTCAACTCATTCTCAATGGTTAAAACATGGAGGAAAGTTCTCTTATATGGGACATCGAATGTGGTTAGATCCTGATCATCATTACCGTTTGGAGAAGGACCAATTTGATGGCACTGAAGAATTACGATCAGCACCGATTCCGCCATCCGGAACTGAAATATTAAGGCAACTGCAGGGTGCTAATTTCTCTTACGGAAAGGCGCCAAAATCAAAACTGAAGCGAAACAGGAGACAAGATGAAGGCTCTAAAGTCCCACCAACCAAAAAAATTTCTAAAGACAATGATGCAACGATTTTTGAAAGTGGTGCTGATTTTCTCAATGAGTATACAAATTTAGAAAATGCTGAAGGAGATGCGGAATCACATTGTTTATGAAAGAGACGAAATATCTTCTTTGATCTTCCCGACTGGCCGTCCAATTTTCTTATGCATAATTTAGATGTTATGCATATTGAAAAGAATGTTTGTGACAATTTGATAAACACTTTTCTGAATGTGGATGGTAAGAGCAAAGACAACTATAAAGCAAGGCTGGATTTAGTTGAAATGGGAATAAGACAAGAACTTCATCCTATAGAAGTTAATAATGTGCCTCGTTGTCCTCCAACATGCTACACGATGACTACAAAGGAAAAGGAAGTTTTTTTGACCGTGTTGAAATTTATGAAGGTTCCAAATGGTTATGCTTCAAACATTTCAAGATGTGTCAACCTCAAAGAACGTAGACTAACCAATCTCAAAAGCCATGATTGCCATATATTGATGCATGATATTCTTCCCATAGCTTTGAGATCTTGTATGCCTCCGCACATAGTTGCTGTTGTGTCAGAATTATCCTCATTTTTCAAGGCGTTATGTTCAAAAACACTTGATCTAGATGAGCTTGACCAGTTGCAGTCAAAGGTGGTGTTGACACTTTGTCGCTTAGAGAAGATATTCCCTCCAAGCTTCTTTACAATTATGGTTCACTTAACTGTACATCTAGTTGCTGAAGCAAAACTTGGTGGTCCTGTTCCATACCGTTGGATGTATCCCATTGAGAGGTTAGAGTATTAATAGTTTTAATTTTTATTCATAACTATAGTCTATTTATTGAAGTTTAGGATATTAGTAATTTTGACTATTGATCTTCTAATTCTTGTATATTTGTAGGAGTTTGGGTCGTTTTAAAGCACTCGTGCAAAACAAAGCCCACCCAGAAGGTTCCATTGCAAAAGGTTATGTTGTAGATGAATGTTTGATTTTCTGTTCACGATATCTTGAAGGAGTTGAGTCTATCATTAAACGTCCTCAACGGAATTTTGACCAGGTAGATAATTCTGAAATTTTTATGTTTTCAACCGGTGGAAGAATTTTGGGAAAAATAGAAGTTGAGGCTCTTGATGAGTTACCCCTTGAACAAATTCATCGATATGTCTTACTTCACTTTGATCATATATCTCCTTATCGAAGGTTTGTAAATCAGATTATTATTTATGTTTTTTCCATTTGTTAAGAAAAAGTAGAATATATAAAACATATGTTAACTTATTTTTTCAAACAGTGAGTTTTTGGCTGCCCAAAGAAGATCGTATCGTCCAAATCGATCTAACCCACGTATGGAACAAAAGTGGCTTCTGGAGAAGTTTTCACATTGGCTTCTTAACCAGGTTACAGGTTACCTAGTGTATATGTTATTTCTTTTAAAGTACGTAAACATTATTAACAATAGGAAGTGCCAACATTCTCATACTTCATATATAATTTGATTTAGGTAACACACATGGTGAAGAATAATGTATCAGAAGAAATAATATCCATTGCAAGAGGCGCTAACAATATCTGTAGTCGGTTTAGTGGTTACATTATAAATGGTTTTAGATTCCATACAAGAAATCGTGAGCGGCTAAGAAAAACCCAAAACAGCGGAGTGGTTGTCGAGGTTGATGGAAAACCATATTATGGAGTCTTTACCGACATAATTGAATTAAATTATTATAGAAAGTTCAAGGTGGTTATGCTTGGATGCGATTGGGTTAATGTCAATTCGTCTATGGGATTGAGAAAAGATGCAAATAGGTGTACCTTAGTTAATTTCTCCAGGTTAATTCATACAGGTCATTCTTTGCAAGATGACCCTTATATTTTTTCATCTCAAGCAAAACAAGTGTTCTATGTTCAAGATCCAAAACACCCTGAATGGTTTCAAGTAATCCATACAAAACCAAGAGATTTATATGATGTGGGAGCTAGTTCGCAAATTGAAGATGATGGTAGTTACACGCAATGCATGCCTCATATGGATATAAGTATTAATGTCAATGATCATATCAACTAGGTTAGAGAGGAACTCGGTGAACTAAATTTTACATGAATTTTTCAGCGTGAGGTATAGTATATTCTGAATGTTCTTATAGTTTCCTTTTGTTTATATGATAAAGTGTATCTGATTGTTAGTAATTTTTCCTCTTCTAGCTGACATTGCCAAAGCTGTTGGTGCTACAACAAGAGAAAAAATAATGCAGGTTTCTGACAGGTATACTTAATGTTGGAACTAGCTAATGCATCATAGTTTGTGTTTTAAAGCTTTACTAGAGTTATTGATTTGTGGAAAATATTTCAGTGTGTTTCCAGCATTCAAATCTGCAGCAGCAGAGGAATTGTTGATTAACTCGGGTTTGTGACCAGTGGATTTACTTTCAAAAGCACTTGCCCTTGACATTAATACTTATATCTATGTCTTTGCAACTTCACTCCAGATGAATTCTGTTTGAATTCTCTCCCTAGTGATGTATTATAGGCTCTCAATGCAGAGGTATGAATTTTCTATTTCTATCATGATGCTATTTCTTGAAAGAAAGATTTTGTTACTTTCAAAAACTTCTGCACTAATTACCAAACTTGTTTTTCTTTTCCCCTTTTCAGAACCTTTTGAAGCGAAAATTTCTAGGAGATTCGATAACGAGCTTCCTTTATTTTGCTGATCGGAATTTATCGCAGAGAAATTTGGCATTTCAAATCAGTCAAGTCCACTTGCAAAGTATGCTGAGACCAATTGGAGAAGCAAGAAACTTGGCAGGAAGTTTTCCACAATGATATAAAAGCATAAAAGAGCTATTAATGTTGGTATGAGCTAGATATTTAATCTATGTAATTTCTTTTCGTATTATATCTAAAAGATAATTGAATTGTATTTTATTATTTTATTTAATGATAAGTTTTATTGATTTTAATTTTTTCTCAATTGTGTAATATATTTAATATATTGGAAAAAGTATACATGGTGTTGCTAAATTAGAACGCAAATATGGAAGTGTTCCAAAATTCAGGACACTTTTTTTAATTAAAAAGCATCCCAAAATTTGTGACATTTATAAGATCTAGAGTCTTCAAATTAAGACGTTTACTAAAAAATGTTACCATAATTAAGACATCCTAAAAATTAGGTGTCTTAAAATTCAGGATGCTTTCTTTAAAAATTGTCACTAAATTAAGGACATTATATTAATTAAATGTCATAAAATTTGGTACACTTTTAATGAAATTGTCGTTAGATGTGGAACGCTTTTGAAATATATTGTAGCTATAGGAAGACACATCATTAAATATTTGTAGTTAATTTAGAAGTGTTTTCGCATAGCGTCGTAAAATTGAACACGCAATTAACATATGGCGTAGACAAATGACGACGCAATTAACATATATCGTAGACAAATGACGACTTAAATAAAATTATGTGTTGCTAAATTGAGATGCTTTCAAGTAAAGGTCGTTAATTTTTCACATTAATACATATATAATTGGATCAACTTTACGACATTTTTAAAACTATAGCGTTGTTAATTTAAGAGACGCTTATATAAAAAGTGTCGTTAGATTTATTTACCGACACAAAGACTTTGCGTCGCTACAAAAATGGCGACGGGACTTTTAGCAACACAAGTGGTGACGCTTATAAAAATGTCGGTAAACACTTAGCGACAACAAAAACTGTCGTTAAAGTATAATTTCAAGCGTCGCGATAGACCATTTTTCTTGTAGTGAATCTTCTTAACCAATGTGAATCTTTCTAAATAATAAGATATTTACATATCTAACACACCTCTGTAGTCGTAACGAGAGGAGAGCGCACGTTGAGACTAGACCGAAAATCTTCAAAAAAAAGGCAGCGAAAGACCTTTAGTAAGATATCGGCCAATTGGTAGCGCGAAGGAACATGCAATACACAGAACAAACCTCACCCTAGATGTGAAGATTCTGGCAATGATAGTATGACTTCATCTAAGGACTTTCTGATAGGACCCTTTTGATTATGTCCAAATGTTTCAGAAGATGAATATATTATCTTTGACTTATACTAATGAACATTGACTAACAATTTTTGTTAAGTATTTTATCAAGTTTTTCTCAGCCGGTGCTGAATGAATTGAATCTGCTTCACTACTGGACTCAGAAGAGATCGCTTTGAGTCAGTCAGAAGATGTCACACAGAAGCTGGAACCTCCGCTCTAAAGTAACTCAGAAGATTGATCAAGGTCTCCTCAGAAGATTCAAAATCCAGAAGCTAAGCTTTCCATTCAGTGATCAAAAGATTAGACAAAAGGAATTAAGTGTCCAGAAGCAGGATCACGTGTCTTATTAAGCATTTAATGCACCTGATAACTGTATTTAATGCTAGGCGCCAAAGTTCATAAAGTTGTTAAAGGAGCGTTGCACTGTTCACTACAAACAAACCCAGAAATTTCCATGTCTATCCCTTGTTGATCCCAATGAAGAAATTCTCCAGTCAACCTTGATTTGAGATTCAAATCTTACCATTTTTGGATTAAAGGACAAGGTTAACGGAATCAAAAGTGTTTGAAGACCGTTTGAAGAACAAGACAGATTAACGGCTACAACTTTGTCATCATCAAATTCAAAGTTCAAATTCAACAACAGACATCTCAAGAGCATTATAAATATTAGCCATGCTCAACTAAGTGTTCACACGCAAATTCTTGATCAAAATCTTAAACTGTTATTCAAGCAAAAACAGAGCATTTCCATTCTTTCTCTTTTCTTATTTATAATTTGTAAAAGTGAGAGAGTGAAGAAAAACAAGTTCATAATAGAAATTTGTAAACTGATATCGCTTGTGATATTCTTTTAGATTTGAGAGAAATCTAGTTGAGGTTTAAGTTGGGTGAGAATTCCAGAAAACATGATTGTTGTTGTTCTGGTGGAAATCCTTTAACTTATTCTAGGTTAGTCAGAACTAAGTGAGAAATTAGCTTAAGTTATATTGATTGTAAATGAGCTTCTGAACGTGCCATAAACGTTCTGAATAGTAGATTTTAAATCTCTACTGACTGCGCTCACAGAGCACAGGACGTAGTCACAGGACTTCTGTGGCGAACCTGGATAAATTGAACTGTTCATCAGGTCCTCTTGAATCTCTTTCTCCCTTTTCTATAACTTGTTATTTTAGACTCGGTGTAATTGCTTTATATTTAGTGTTGAAACAGACTGCTCTTTAAATTCTCTGTCTTCGCTCAGAAGACCATCCAGATGCTCTGTAAAAAAGAACTTTTGTTGCTTAAAAGGCAGAAATTGCCTTAAGGCAGAATCTCTCTCAGAAGCACTTACCTTAAGGTTGCTTCTGACTCTGAAGAGATTAGATTCTGAGTTAAGTTTCTTGAAAAACTTAAACTTGGACTTAGACACCTATTCACCCCCATTTAGGTGATTCTGATCTTGTTAGGGCCAACAAGTGGTATCAGAGAAGGTCACTTTGCGTATTTACTGAAAGATCTAACAATCTAATGTAAGATCCTTATCAGAATCAATAGAGATGGCTGGTAGACACCTACCTGAGAAGAACTTTCACCAAATGATCCCAGAGGGTTCCTGCACAACTAGACCCCCACAATTCAATGGTGACAATTACTCTTATTGGAAAAAGAGGATGATGTATTTCATTCAAGCTCAGAGCATGAGTGCCTGACTTGTTGTCACATATGGTGATTTCATTCCAACCAGAATGGAAGAAGGTTTGGGGAGAGTTATGATACCCTCAATGATGTGGACTGATGAGATCCTTAAAAAATTGCAAACTAATGCTTCAGCAATGAATATGTTGCACTATGCACTTACTGCTACTGAATATAACAAGGTTTCTGCTTGTGAAACAGCCAAGGATATTTGGGACAAGCTTGAAGTAACCTATGAAGGCACAAGCAAAGTGAAGCAATCCAAGGTCAACCAACTCATGAGAAGCTATGAGTTATTTGAAATGCTTGACAAAGAATCTATCTCAACAATGAATTCTTGATTCACCAATATTGTCAATAACCTGAAGAGCCTTGGAAAAGAGATCACATAAGAAGAAAAGATGACTAAAATTCTCAGAAGCTTACCTAGATCATGGCAAGCTAAGAAGAAAGCAATAGAAGAAGTTCAGGATCTAAGCTACTATACTCATGAGATGTCAGTGAAAAATCATGACCTAAGAGAGAGGTCAGAAGGCAAAAGAGGAGTATTCCTGAGAGCCGAGTCTTCTGAATCTGATTCCTATGAAGATGAGGAACTTTCCATGTTGACCAGGAAGTTCGAGAAAGCCTTCAGAAAAGGCAGAGGTGGAAACTACAAAAAGCCCTTAAGGAGCTTTGATAAGCGAACTCCTGAATATGGTGAAAAGCCCAAGAGAGATCCTAGCAAACAAGTTGTGTGTTATGGATGTCATCCACCTGGACATATTAAGCCTAATTGTCCAGAGCTGAAAAAAGATAAGAAGAAGTTTAAAAAAGCTATGCTTGCTGCTTGGTCAGACTCTGAAGTCAGCAGTGGTGCTGAAGAAAAAGAAGAGCAAGCCCAGATATGTTTCATGGCCATTGATGAGCCAACCTTTGAAGTAAAGACATGAGAGACTTCTGCACCTCCTGAACCTACATGATACTGAGGTAAACATATCTCCTGAACAAGATATCCTAAACTCTCTTGAAGAACTTTATAATATGTTCAAATACCTAAAAAGGAAATTGGACAAAAGTGAGGCTGACAAGTTTCTTAGGTTTACTCAAGTTTATTCTGACATGAAAATGTTGGAAGAGAAGCTGTGTAAACAGTTCAGTACTCCTGCCAATGGCCCAAGTGCTAAATGTAAGGAGAAGCTTCCTCTGAGGAGTGATAAACCTCAGAAGAAGAAGAAACTTGTCACTCCCTCTCTTTTGAAAGAGATTTCCTCTCCTACTGAGGAAGGTACTTCTGAGAGCATAAAGGCTCATGAAGAAGATAAAGCCTCTCAGGAGAAGAAGAAACCTCCCAAGAAGCAAAAGGAAAGATCCAAAAACCCTCTTTTTTGCAAGCTTTGCAAAAGTGATGGTCATTGGTTGAAGGATTGCAAGTATCACATTAAAAACCTCTTGCAATCTGAGATATCAGTAAAACCCGCTGAAGATAAATCTAACTCTGAAGGACCCAATAAGGATTGGGTACCCGTCACTAATTGATTGTGTTGCAGGTGGCTCTGAGTGCTCCATCAATGTCAAAGTTGTGGTACATTGACATTGGGTGCTCAAGGCATATGACAGGTGATGAAAAGGCATTCATCACATTTGAGTCTAAAAGAGGTGGGAAAGTCAGCTTTGGAGACGCTAAGAATGAAAAGATCATTGGTTTAGGATCAATTGGCACCAACCCTCCTATTGAAGATGTTTCCCTAGTCAGAGGCCTGAAGTTCAACCTCCTGAGTGTTGCACAGCTGTGTGAAAAAGGTAGAGATGTTGTAGTCAGCTCCTCTGGATGTAAAATCTTGGACATTAGGGTAGAAAATGTTTTCATGCTGAACCTTGAGAATCTCTGTAAAAATATATGCTTGATGTCCAAAGAGGATACCTCCTGGCTATGGCATAGAAGACTTTCTCATGTTAGCATGGACCTTCTGGCAAGGGTAGCTAGACAACAATTGGTTGAGGGTCTACCTGATATTAGTTTTAAGAAAGATCATTTATTTACTGCTTGTCAATCTGGAAAACAATCCAGAAGCTCTTTCAAAACTAAAAAAACCATTTCAACAAAAAGACCTTTAGAATTGCTTCATATGGATCTTTTTGGTCATGTTCAACCAATGAGCATGGGTGGCAAAAAATATGCCTTTGTCATTGTAGATGACTATTCTAGATTCACTTGGGTCATCCTGCTGGCTAGCAAAGATGAGTCATTTTAACACTTCTCAGTACTTCTTAAAATACTTGAGAATGAAAAGAATGAGAAGTTATTCATATCAGAAATGATAATGGTTGAGAACTATCAGTTTGAAGAATTCTGTGAAACCAAGGGCATTGATCAAAACTTTTCTGCTGCCAGAACTCCTCAACAAAATGGGGTAGTTGAAAGGAAGAATATGACTGTAAGCACTGGTTTTCGAACCCAATGACGAAAGCAATTTTCGAGCTCCTCGTTGTCCCGGTCGCCCAAGAATTAGTACTCTCTGAAGAACGGATTGACTTCCTAAAGTGATAACTCCTTCTACCCGCACCCCGGGAACACAAGATTGACACATTCGAACTTGTGGAAAAGTCCTCTTTCTCCCCAAAACCATACGGTCTCCACTCTCTCTAAAGGAGACCGTACGGTGTCCTTCACTTGAATCGTACGGTCTGCCAACATGGCCAAACGGGCACTATCCTTATCTGCCATGTGTCGATAGGCGACAGTGGACTTTTACCGGGCCTTAGTGAAGGCCCGTCAGAGATCTAAAATAGATCTCAGACGGGATATGTGGAGCCCGTACGGTCTCCTTGAGCAAGACCGTACGGTCTCTCCTTATCCTATAAAAAGAGGCTGGATTTCACTCATTCTTCATCAACAAATCTTTCAATCTCTCTCTCTCTAGCTCGTTTTAAGCGATTTCTGACCCGATATAAGTTGCCTCTGAAAGTTTCCTAAAGGTTGCCTCTGATACGATAGAATCGCTTAATTCCGAGTCCTGAGAGCTTTTCCCTTCATAAAAATCCTTATTTCCCAAAGGTCCTCACGACCAGAAAAATCAATCTAAAATCTCGATCCCAGTGTTACTCGCAGCCTCGCTAGGGTAAACACGCAATCCTTCTGAAAATGGACGATTCCCTCGGAGTCCTCCCTTTCCAAATTGTTCGGAGCATGCACGACGCACCTCCAGCCCCAAAGTTCCTCCCGAAACTCCGTTCTTCAACGAGTACTAGCTTGCAAGCTCATCATTGGCACGTAACGAGGGTAAGCTTCTGAGGGTTTTGTACCGTGTCACCCGACGGTTTACCGTATAGTATTTACTGTTATTTAATCGCTTTTGTGTGATAATAATAAATTCAAGATAATAATGAGCTAGGTTGCATTAAAGATCCTCTAGGGCCTAGAATGTCGAAATCAATAAGTTGTATCCACGAACGTAAATAAGAATTTCTTGTTTTCAAAACAATCGGTAACTACATCGGTTCGTACAATTTCCCGGTCGGCCGGATGGAAACTCTAGTCAAAGAAGGCTAAATCCGCTATGAGTGCCCTTTTACGCTCACAATGACTCTTGGTGAAATTGCCAGAGCTATGATCAATGACAGAAGGCTTCCAAAGTACTTCTGGGGAGAAGCTGTGAACACAACTTGTTATGTTCTGAATAGAGTGCTTATCAGAAGCATCCTGAACAAAACCCCCTATCAACTCTGAAAAGGTAGAAAACCTAAGATTGGGTATTTCAGAACCTTTGGTTGTAAATGTTACATTTTGAACACAAAAGAATATCTTGCAAAATTTGATTCAAAGAAAGATGAGGCCATATTTCTTGGTTACTCAACACATAGTAAAAAATATAGGGTTTTTAATAAGAGGACTCAAACTTTAGATGAATCTGTTCATGTTCAGTTTGATTAGACTAACCCTGTGTTAAGTCCAAAATGTACTTAATTTTGCTATGTATCTCACATATTTTTATAACATTTCATATAGTTTTAGCTCATTTAGCTTAGAAATATCTAGGTTAGGGGCAATTTTACCTTTGTGTCTTTGCTTTGATGTGCATAGCTTAATCTAGTAAAATCATGGTGATTTGGTGCTAATTCGAGCTACAAACGAGCAAAATATTGTCATACAAGATTCATAAAAGTTTAGGTTACTTAGAGTTGAAGTTAATTTCAAGAGACAAGCTCTAGAAGTGGAAATAAGTGTTTGTCGCGCTAGAGATATAACTTTGACAGCTTTGACACCTTTTAGTATTTTGGCCATAACTGTCTCATATGAATTTTTTTTTTAGGAGATTAAAGATGCATTGGAAAGCTAAGACATAGATAAACAACTTTCATGTTTTAAGTGTTTCCAAATTCGGAGTGGAAGGTGGTAAAAAATGGGTTCAAAGTCAGAAGAGCATCTCTAGCTCTTTGGCGCGCCGAGACACAGATTCACCTAGAAATTGTGTTTCTTCGCCGTTCTTATCCGTACCACTCTTCCGAAAGGTCGTACACCTTCCCAATGGACACAACCATTCCCTAAAGGTGTAACACTTCGAAAAACACCTCTTGATCCCTATAAATACACCATTCCCCTCTCAAATTCGGATGGTTAATCACTTGTTACACAAAGGAATGCTAAATACTTACTTACATTTCCCATACACTTCAACCCGTAAATTCGCCCATCTCATATAAGTTCCAGCCGTGTATTCAGATCAGAAACACGGTAAGATTTCGTTCCTTTCATAAGGCATTGTATTGATCATCGAGAGATACACTTCTTTCATCCGTCTCGAAGAAAAGAAGAGCAAGAACGCCCCCGAGGCTTGACACGCCTTTCGAGAAAAGTAAACAGGATTGACGCTCCTATTTTTCCCTTGTCGTAGTTCTGTTTAACTTTGATTTTCTGTTTATTTATTGTATGAATATGATATTGAGTTTATTAAGAGATTAATGTTCTTCATATGATTATGTTTTTGAATTAATAAGTTTGCATGCCTAGTAACATATTTACATCAAAATGGTTACTAAGTATGTGAACTTGTGTTTATCATTAACTTGCATCTAAATAATACGAATAGGTTCGGTTGCTTAGATTGTAATCTAGTTTAACTTGTATAACTGTAGTTGATTAAAGAGATTGATACGAATAGGTTCAGTTAGTCTTGATAATTGATGTTCGTATAAGGATAACTTATTTGCATGAATCGAGAGATCGAAATAAGTTAGTAAGATTAGATTGGTCATATTGAGACTACTTAATATTGTGTTTACGTGCTTAAGTGAATTGGTGTCTTTGCCTAAGAATTAGTTTGTAAATCCTTCACTAATTTGTGAGTTTGTGAATTTAAGTATAAGTAATTGTGGCATGGTACATTAAGTTGTGTTCTTATCAACCAAATCAATAAGGATTATCGCTTTTCTATAAACCTCGAGAAAACGAATAAAGTAAACAATGAACGTAAATGAGTAATTAGCGTTTCCCTGTGGGTTCTATGTTTTATTAGTACATGAGTGACTCCGTACACTTGCGGAAATCGCCCAACACCCTGCAAATAGTAAAGCTCCTGAAGAAGATGAAGTTCCAGCTCCTGAAGCTACTCCTTCTGTTGTTGCTGAAGATGTTTCACCAAGAGCTGATGAAGTTCTTCCTCCTGTTACTGTCAATTCAGTTCCAAAAGATAACCATACTCCAGAAGTTAACTTCATTCGAGAAGATGCTCCTATATATGATTCAATAAACGATAAACAAGTTTCAGAAGATACATTGGACATTCCAAAAGAAGTTAGAGCTCCTAGGAATCACCCCTTGGAGAACATCATTGACTCTGTTCACAATCCTGTCATGACCAGCGCTCAGCTCAGAAGATACATGGGGAATGTGGCTTTTGTGTCACTTCTGGAGCCCAAGGACTTCTATGAAGCTGAAGATGATGAATCCTGGTTAATAGCAATGCAAGAAGAACTTGACCAGTTTAAAGGCCAGAGGTTTGAACTTTGGTACCCAGACCTAAAAACAAGAAGATTGTACGTACCAGGTGGGTTCTAAAGAACAAGCTTGATGAATATGGAAATGTTGTGAGGAACAAGGCAAGACTTGTTGCTCAAGGTTACAGTCAACAAGAAGGCATAGATTATGGTGAAACTTTTGCTCCTGTTGCAAGGTTGGAAGCCATAAGGATTCTATGTGCTTTTGCATCATACAAAGGATTCAAGCTGTTCCAAATGGATGTGAAAAGTGCATTCCTAAATGGATACATTGATGAAGAAATTTATGTTTCTCAGCCCCCAGGCTTTGAAGATCCTAAGTTTTCTGATCATGTGTATAAGCTTCAAAAGGCTTTGTATGGACTGAAACAAGCTCTCAGAGCTTGGTATGAGAGGCTGACAAAATTTCTTCTGTCTAAAGGATTTGTCAGAGGCTGTGTTGATACTACTCTGTTCACTTTGAAGAAAGGCAAAGATATCCTTTTAGCATAGGTATATGTTGATGATATTATATTTGGTGCTACTAATGAATCTTTGTGCAGGGAGTTCAACAACCACATGAAATATGAGTTTGAAATGTCTATGATGGGAGAATTAACTTTCTTCTTAGGCCTTCAAGTTAAGCAAAGTAATGATGGTATCTTTATCAACCAAGCCAAGTGTTGATACCCATTTTTGTCCACCTAAAAAACTACATTTTTTCATAAGAATTAATTTATACGCCCTAAAAATATATACATTGTTGGCCCTATCAAGAACAGAATCACCTAGAGGGGGGTGAATAGGTGTCAAAGTTGAAAACTGAAAATTTCTAAGTTTTTCAGGAAACTTAATTTTCAGAGTCCAATTTCCTCAGAGTCAGAAGCTAGCTTACAGAAGTTGCTTCTGAGGGAAATTCTGCCTAAACACAGTTAGACTGTTTTCAGCAACAGAAGTTCTGATTGAGGAACTTCTGGACAGTCTTCTGAACAAAGACAACGATACTTTAGAGAAAATCTGTTTCAGCACTAAATATAAGCAAGTACACAGAAGCAGGAATAACAAGTATAAGAGGGAGAAAGAAGTTCAGGAGATCCTGATTGAACAATTCGATTTATCCAAGTTCGCCACAGAAGTCCTGTGACTACGTCTTGTCCCCTGAGGTCGCAGCCTACAGAGATTTTATAAATCCACTATTCAGAACTTTTATGGCAAGTTCAGAAGCTCCTTTACATCAATAGAACTTAAGCTAATTTCTCACTTAGTTCTGACTAGCCTAAAAAGAGTTAAAGGATTTCCACCAGAACAAACAATACTCTGTTTTCTGGATTTCTCACCCAACTCTAATCTCAACTAGATTTCTCTCTTTAAATCTAACTGAATATCACAAACGATATCAGTTTACAAGAATCCTATTATGAACTTGTTTTTCTTCACTCTCTCACTTTCACTAAGACTATGCTAAGAAAGATTGAGAATGGAAAATGGTGCTCTGTTTTTCTTGTTAAAACAGTGCGTTTAGATTTTGCTCAATGATCACCAGTATGTTGATGATTTGGAGCTTGGCTACTATTTATAGTGAATGAAGATGACCGTTGGTGAGTTTGAATCTTCAATAGAGATGACATCAGTTGTTGTAGCCGTTAATTTGTCAAATCTTCAAACGGTCTTCAAACACTTTGATTCCGTTATCCTTGTTCTTTAACTCAATCCGGTAAGTGATTTGAAATCAAAGAGAGGTTGACTGGAATCATTCTTCAATTGGATCAACAAAGGGTAGACAAGGAAATTCTGGTTTCTTTTGAACAGACAAGCGCGCTCCATTAAAACAGCTTTTTGAACTTTTGGCGCCTTGCATTGAATGCAAGTGTCAGAGCATTAAATGCTCAAACAGAACCCGTGACTAAGCTTTCAGAAGCTAATTTCCAGTTGTCTAGACTTCTGATCAAATTGGCAAAGTTTCTGATTGCAGAGAACTTCTGAGGAGAGCTTTAGCAGACTTCGGCTTCAGAGCGGAGTATCCAGCTTCTGAATAATTGAGACTCTGACTTCAGCAAACAGATCTTCTGAGTCCTTTAGGCAATCCAGAAATGATTCATTCAGCACCTGCTGAGCAACTTACACATAGACTAAGTAAACAAAAATTATTAGTCAATAGTAAACTATATGTAAGGGAGAATTAAGTTTTCATCTTCTGAAACGTTTGGACATAATCAAAACACATAGGGTTCATCATTCTCCCCCATTTTGGTTATGGACAAACCGTGGTCAGAAGGTAACAGAAAATATGAGGTTTAGAAAGTGACTTCCTGATACATATGTTTCATAACTTCTGAGTAAATTAACTCCCCCATTTTAGTGTAAATGGTGGACTTCAGCAATCTGTATAAACTTAGAAATGACTTAAGATCAAGTTGTTAGATTTAATGAAGTATAATTTACTAAGTCACAAAGAAACATAAGCAATAGATTAAGAAGTCAGAGACACAAGAAAGTATAAGAAGGATTCAGTGTATATAAGTTCATCAGAAGACAACATAAGAAACAAAATAATCAGAAGAGCAGAAAAAGTCCTAAGACAAAAACTACCCAACCCAGAACCTAGCTAAGAAGCTTAAGTCCTAAAAGATTACAAGTTCCTAGGTTTCTTCTGAGGAAGAGGAACACCACTAGAACCTTCAGCAGCACTTGATCTCTTCTGACCAGACTTCTCCCCCGTTTGACCAGAACCAAGAGCAACACCCAGAGCACCCTGAGATTTCAATTTTTGCTGAACATTCAGTGCAGTCTGATATTGCTGAGGAGTTGGCCTCACAGTGTTGATCATATCCATTCTTCTTCTGAAGTCATCATCAATGGTCTTCATATGATCAAAGGTCTGACCAGACATAGGTCGCTGTCTCTGAACGTCTTCCACAAGGAGCTTGATCAACCGATTGTTAGCATACACAGCAGCAGTGAGATGCTCATTCTGAATATAAGTCTGTCCTCGAACAAACCTATAGCAATTGTGAAGAGTCTTCTCTTGTTCACGTGCTTGAGTGTGCATAACTTTCAGAAGTTCAGTAAGCTCAGCAATCTGTGCGTTTTGAGCAGATACAGCAGACTCAATGTTGGAGAGTCGATTGTTGAGATCAGGAGTGATGTCATATACAATCTTAGCAGCCCCGGAAGATGATGAACCTTGAGCAGAAGATTTCACTTCTCTCAGAATGTGATTGGCAGTACTTTGCAGGTCATCAATCTTACTTGGGAGCATATTCTCATGAGCCTCATAATGCTCGTTTGCTTCCCTGACTTCTTCTGTCAATATCTCCAAATTCTCATTGACCTTCAGAGAAGAAGCAAGAGCAATGTTGTCCAGTGAAGGAAGAGTCAGAGCTAATTCTCTTAACTTGTACAACTCTTCATAGGTAGCTAGATGAAGTGTAGAAAGGTTGCGTATGTAAACAGAAGGATCCTACATTTGAAGCATAGTCATGAGCTGCAGGTTCTGAGCTTTCAAGGAATGTAATTCTTGCAGCACAATGCCCTGAGCATACATGTCAGCAGCAGAAGTCCTTCACTGGAAATCTATTCAGCAATTCATCAGAGCCACTCTGACTCATTCTTCTCAACTCCTCAACACTGGGAGCACCACCAGCTTCGGATACACCAGAAGCTCTGCCCATGAAGCCAAAACTACCAAACCTGGTATCCAAATCATCTCGATTCATGTGTTTGCGTAGGAAGTCATAATTGGATGACAGCCCAGCAAAACAAGAAGTAGTGGAGGAGGTAGTTAAGGGATCACACACAGGGGGTGCATGTCCAGAGGTTGAGAGTGGAGGGATAGAAGTGTTTGAGGTAGGGATGGTATGTGAGGTTGAAATGGGAGGTAGTGTGGATGGTAGTGAGGAAGATGGAGCAGTAAATCCAATTGATGGACTTATAGAGGAAGTATGCATGGAGGAGGTAGTGGATGTGGCTATGGAATCTGTGAAGATGGGAGCAGTGTTTAGATTCACTTCTGAAAAGGATCCAGAAGGAGGAATAATTGGTGGGGGTACAACCTCAGAAGTTGAAGTTGTAGGAGGAATGGAAGTGTGAGAATCACCAACTTTTGTGACAGAAGGTAGTGAGGGAGATGGATGAGGAGTACGAGGAGAGGATGGATGAGAAGTATGAAGTGGAGATGGAATAACCTGATCAGAGAGGTTTGGATCAAATGTAGAAATGGGCTCAGCAAAGATATGAGCCATTCTGAACAACGTTTCAGAAGCATCCTTTCACCAGGATTTCTCCCTTGACCCAGAAGAACATTATCTAGAAAATCATCAGTGTTGATGTTTTCAGCAAAATTCATAGCATTCTGAATGATAGTATCAGGCTCTTGATCACTATCTTCAGTCAGTTCTTCAATAATGGGAGCATCAGCATCCTTTCCAGCAGACATATCCATCATGTCTTCGTCATCAACCAAGTCCTCTTTTTCAGGAATTGATTCTTCCAGTTCAGTACTCGAAGCAACAGAGAAGTCCTTTTTGATCAGAGACCTTCTCTTTGCTGACATCTTCTTCTTGGGGATTCTTCTGGAGAGAGGAATATCTTCAGAGTCCTCATCCTCTTCAGTAGCCTTTGTACTGATCCGAGTAGAGAGAGAGATATTCTCAAGCTCTTCTCCTTCTTCTGAAGCCTCAACATTCTTTGAGAACTCCACATCCTCAAGTTCAGCAGCACATGCAATGATTCTTGCATCGGCCTTAGCCTTTGCAGCAATTTCTCTTTCAACTGCTAACTTGTCTTCTGCTTCCTTCTGCTTTCTTTTCTTATCAGCAAGAGCCATAACCCTTGCAACCTTCTCAGCTTCAGCAGCCTTCTCTCTTTCAGCAAGGCGTGCGTCCTCAGGCCTAATATGAACATGCTTCATCCTGCTATGCTGAATAGGATTCTTTGAAAGATCAATTGCACTCTTGTTATCACAGTAGATTGTAATTGTTCCAGGGATGACTCCATAGTCAGCAATTTGTTGCTTAATCCAGAGCATCTGAGAAACACAACTTCCAGCAGCAACATACTCAGCTTCAGCAGTTGAGAGAGCCACAGAGGTTTGCTTCTTGCTATGCCAGGAGACTAGGCACTCCCCCAGAAAATGACAACCACCAGAAGTGCTGACTCTTTTCAATTTATCTCTACCATAGTCAGAGTCTGTGTATCCTATAGGAGTAAAATCAGAACTACAGGGATACCACAAACCAGCTTCTGGTGTGCCTTTATGATATCTGAATATTCTTTTGACAGCAACATCATGAATCTCTCTTGGCTTTGATTGATATCTAGCACAAAAACACACAGCAAAATGTATATCTGGCCTGCTGGCTGTTAGGTATAAAAGAGAACCAATCATACCTCTGTAGTTTTTTATATCTACAGGTTTACCAGCTTTCTCTTCATCATCAATGTCTTTGCTGACATCCATTGGAATATCAACAGCATTAGAGTCCATCATGCCAAATTTCTTCAGCACTTCTCTAGTGTACTTGGCTTGATTGATAAACACACCATCATTACTTTGCTTGATCTGAAGTCCTAAGAAGAAGGTTAATTCTCCCATCATAGACATTTCAAACTCAGCCTTCATGTGGTCATTGAACTCTCTGCACAAAGATTCATTAGTAGCACCAAATATAATATCATCAACATATACCTGAGCTATAAGGATATCCTTGTTCTTCTTCAGAGTGAACAGAGTTGTATCAACACAGCCTCTGACAAATCCCTTAGACAGCAGGAATTTTGTCAGTCTCTCATACCAAGCTCTGGGAGCTTGTTTCAGTCCATACAAGGCTTTCTTCAGCTTGTACACATGATCAGGAAACTTAGGATCTTCAAAACCAGGAGGTTGAGACACATAGACTTCCTCATCAATGTAACCATTCAAGAATGCACTTTTCACATCCATTTGAAAGAGCTTAAAACCTTTGTATGATGCAAAAGCACATAAGATTCTAATGGCTTCTAATCTTGCAACAGGAGCAAAAGTTTCACCATAATCTATGCCTTCTTGCTGACTGTAACCTTGAGCAACAAGTCTTGCCTTGTTCCTCACAACATTTCCAAATTCATCAAGCTTGTTCTTCAGAACCCATCTAGTTCCAACAACCTTTATGTTGTTAGGTCTGGGAACCAAAGTCCAAACTTCTGACCTTTTGAACTGGTCAAGTTCTTCTTGCATTTCCGTTAACCAGGAGTCATCATCAGCAGCTTCATAGAAGTCCTTGGGTTCCAGAAGTGACACAAAAGCCACATTCCCCATGTATCTTCTGAGCTGAGCTCTGGTCATGACAGGATTATGAACAGAGTCAATTATGTTCTCTAAGGAATGATTCCTATGAGTTCTAACTTCTCTTGGTACATCCAATGAGTCTTCTGAAACCTGTTCATCATTTGTTGAATCATAAATAGGAGCATCTTCTGGAAGGAAGTGGACTTCTGGAGTGGGATTCTCTTCTTGAGCTTGTTCAGCAACAGGAGGAATCACTTCAGCAGCTCTGGGAGAAACATCTTCTTCTACAACAGGAGATGTAACTACAGGAGCTTGAACTACATCTTCATCAGGAGCTCTACTATCTGCAGGGTTAGTCTCATCAAACTGTACATGAACAGATTCATCTAGAGTTTGAGTCCTCTTATTAAAAACCCTATATGCTTTACTATGTGTTGAGTAACCAAGGAAAATGGCCTCATCTGCCTTTGAATCAAACTTTGAAAGATATTCTTTTGTATTCAAAACATAGCACTTACAACCAAAGGTTCTAAAATAACCTATTTTAGGCTTTCGACCTTTCCAGAGTTCATAAGGAGTCTTTTTCAGAATGCTTCTGATTAGCACTCTATTCAGAACAAAGCAAGCTGTGTTCACAGCTTCTCCCCAAAAGTACTTAGGAAGCCTTCTTTCATTGATCATAGTTCTGGCAATCTCAACCAGAGTTCTATTCTTCCTTTCAACTACTCCATTTTGTTGAGGAGTTCTGGGAGCAGAAAAGTTATGATCAATTCCCTTGGTTTCACAGAATTCTTCAAACCTAAAGTTTTTAAATTCTCCACCATTATCACTTCTGATATGAACAACCTTTTCATTCCTTTCATTCTCAAGTTTCTTTATCAGAACTGAGAAGCATCCAAGTGACTCATCTTTGCTAGACAGCAAGATGACCCAAGTGAATCTTGAATAGTCATCTACAATGACAAAGGCATACTTCTTTCCACCCATGCTCATTGGTTGAACAGGGCCAAAAAGATCCATATGAAGTAATTCCAAAGGTCTTTTAGTTGAAATGACTTTCTTAGTTTTAAAAGAGCTTCTGAATTGTTTACCAGATTGGCAAGCATTGCATAAATGGTTCTTTTTAAAACTAATTTCAGGCAGACCCTCAACCAATTGATTTCTAGCTACTTTGGCCAGAAGGTCCATGCTCACATGAGCAAGTCTTCTATGCCAGAGCCAGGAGGTATCCTCTTTGGACATCAAGCATATATTTTTGCAAAGATTCTCAAGATTCAGCATGAAAACATTTTCAACTCTAGGAGCAGTTAGAATAACTTCCCTTGACTTACTGTCCAAGATTTTACATCCAGCGGAGCTGAAGACAACATCTCTACCTTTATCACATAGTTGTGCAACACTCAGGAGATTGAACTTCAGGCCTCTGACTAGGGAGACATCTTCGATCGGAGGATTAGTTCCTATAGATCCAGAACCAAGTATCCTTCCTTTCTGAGCATCTCCAAAGCTGACTTTTCCACCTCTTTTAGGATCAAATGTGATGAATGCTTTTTCATCACCTGTCATATGCCTTGAGCACCCACTGTCAATGTACCATAGCTTTGACATTGATGGAGCACTCAGAGCCACCTGCAACACAATCAATTAGTGACAGGTACCCAATCCTTATTGGGTCCTTCAGAGTTAGATTTCTCTTCAGCAGGTTTTAATGATATCTCAGATTGCAAGAGGTTTTTAATATGGTACTTGCAATCCTTCAACCAGTGACCATCACTCTTGCAAAGTTTGCAAAATGGAGGGTTCTTGGATCTTTCCCTTTGCTTCTTGGGAGATTTCTTCTTCTTCTGAGAAGGACCAACATCTTCAGAGGCTATAACAGCACTCTCAGAGGTGCCAACATCAGGAGGAGAAGCAATCTCTTTCAGAAGAGAGGGAGTGACAGGTTTCTTCTTCTTCTGGGGTTTATCACTTCCCAGAGGCAGCTTTTCCTTGCCTTTGGCTTTAGAGCCATCAGCAGGAGTGCTGAACTGTTTACACAGTTTTTCTTCTAACACTTTCATGTCAGAATAAACTTGAGTAAACCTAAGAAACTTGTCAGCCTCACTCTTGTCCAATTTCCTTTTCAGGTACTTGAACATACTATAGAGTTCTTCAAGAGAATCAAAGATATTTTGTTCAGAAGATATGTTTACCTCGGAATCATATGTAGCTTCAGGAGGTGCGGAAGTTTCTCCTGTGACATCTTCAGAAGTTGGCTCATCAATAGCCATAAAACAAATCTGAGCTTGCTCTTCCTTTTCTTCAGGATCACTGCTGGTCTCAGAGTCTGACCAGGCAGCCAGCATAGCTTTCTTGAACATTTTCTTATCTTTCTTCAGCTCCGGACAGTTAGGCTTAGTGTGTCCCGGTTGCTGACATCCATAGCACACAATAGGCTTGTTTGGATCTCTCTTGAACTTTTCACCAGAATCAGGAGTTTTCTTGTCAAAGCTCCTGAAAGGCTTCTTGTAGTTTCCACCTCTGCCTTTTCTAAAGGCCTTCTTGAACTTCCTGGTCAACATAGCCAGTTCCTCATCTTCAGAGGATTCTTCAGAAGATTCTGCTTTCAGGACTACTCTTTTTCCTTCTGACCTTTCTCTTAGGTCATGATTTTTTAATGACATCTCATGAGTAATTAGAGACCCAATGAGCTCATCATACAAGTAATAGCTCAAGTCCTGAACTTATTCAATAGCAGTCTTCTTGGCTTGCCAAGACCTTGGTAAGCTTCTGACAATCTTCTTCACTCGATCAGATTCTTCAATGTCCTTTCCTAAACTCTTCAAGTCATTGACTATCTTGGTGAATCTAGAGTTCATATCTGAAATAGATTCTTTATCAAGCATTTCAAATAACTCATATTCTCTCATGAGTTGGTTGACTTTAGATTGCTTCACTTTTCCTGTTCCTTCATATGTGACTTCCAGCTTGTTCCAAATATCCTGTGCAATTTCACAAGAGGAAACTTTGTTATATTCAGTAGCTATAAGTGCACAATGCAACGTATTTATTGCTGAAGCATTAGTTTGGAGTTTTTTCAGAATGTCATCTGTGTATTCTCTCTAAGGAATAACAACATTCCCTAAACCTTGTTCCATTCTGGTGGGAATGAAATCACCATCAGTGATGACATACCAAGCACTCATGTTCTGAGCTTGGATGAAGTACATCATGCCTTTTCTTCCAGTATGAGTAGTTGTTGCCATTAAATAATGGAGGTCTAGTAGTGGAACAACCTTCTGGAACTATGAAGTGAGAAGAGTTCTCAGGCTGGTGTCTACTAGCCATCTCTATTGATTCTGATAGGATCTTACACTTAGATTGTTAGATCTTTAGTAAATATGCGAAGTGACCTTCGCTCTGATACCACTTGTTGGCCCTATCAAAAACAGAATCACCTAGAGGGGGGTGAATAGATGTCAAAGTTGAAAACTGAAAATTTCTAAGTTTTTCGGGAAACTTAATTTTCAGAGTCAAATTTCCTCAGAGTCAGAAGCTAGCTTACAGAAGTTGCTTCTGAGGGAAATTCTGCCTAAACACAGTTAGACTGTTTTCAGCAACAGAAGTTCTGATTGAAGAACTTCTGGACAGTCTTCTGAACAAAGACAATGATACTTTAGAGAAAATCTGTTTCAGCACTAAATATAAGCAAGTACACAGAAGCAGGAATAACAAGTATAAGAGGGAGAAAGAAGTTCAGGAGATCCTGATTGAACAATTCGATTTATCCAAGTTCGCCACAGAAGTCATGTGACTACGTCTTGTCCCCTGAGGTCGCAGCCTACAGAGATTTTATAAATCCACTATTCAGAACTTTTATGGCAAGTTCAGAAGCTCCTTTACATCAACAGAACTTAAGCTAATTTCTCACTTAGTTCTGACTAGCCTAAAAAGAGTTAAAGGATTTCCACCAGAACAAACAATACTCTGTTTTCTGGATTTCTCACCCAACTCTAATCTCAACTAGATTTCTCTCTTTAAATCTAACTGAATATCACAAACGATATCAGTTTACAAGAATCCTAGTATGAACTTGTTTTTCTTCACTTTCTCACTTTAACTAAAACTATGCTAAGAAAGATTGAGAATGGAAAATGGTACTCTGTTTTTCTTGTTAAAACAGTGCGTTGAGATTTTGCTCAATGATCACCCGTATGTTGATGCTTTGGAGCTTGGCTACTATTTATAGTGAATGAAGATGACCGTTGGTGAGTTTGAATCTTCAATAGAGATGACATCAGTTGTTGTAGCCGTTAATTTGTCAAATCTTCAAACGGTCTTCAAACACTTTGATTCTGTTATCCTTGTTCTTTAACTCAATCTGGTAAGTGATTTGAAATCAAAGAGAGGTTGACTGGAATCATTCTTCAATTGGATCAACAAAGGGTAGAGAAGGAAATTCTGGTTTCTTTTGAACAGACAAGCGCGCTCCATTAAAACAGCTTTTTGAACTTTTGGCGCCTTGCATTGAATGCAAGTGTCAGAGCATTAAATGCTCAAACAGAACCCGTGACTAAGCTTTCAGAAGCTAATTTCCAGTTGTCTAGACTTCTGATCAAATTGGCAAAGTTTCTGATTGCAGAGAACTTCTGAGGAGAGCTTTAGCAGACTTCGGCTTCAGAGCGGAGTATCCAGCTTCTGAATAATTGAGACTCTGACTTCAGCAAACAGATCTTCTGAGTCCTTTAGGCAATCCAGAAATGATTCATTCAGCACCTGCTGAGCAACTTACACATAGACTAAGTAAACAAAAATTATTAGTTAATAGTAAACTATATGTAAGGGAGAATTAAGTTTTCATCTTCTGAAACGTTTGGACATAATCAAAACACATAGGGTTCATCATACATGTTATAAATACTCATCATTTTATAACAGTTTTAAAAATTTACCTTATTATCTAAACTTTTCTCAATTTATTTAGAATAGAAATTTTATCTCGAGTTAAGTAAAAATGATGTATTTAATTTCAATTTATCGTATCGAAGTGAAATAAAAACAAAATTTACTGAAATTAGTACATAATTTAAACTTATTACAAGTTTTGCTCGAGAGATATTTCTATTATTCTAGATAAATTTAGTTACGTTTAAATACGAATTGTAATTTATTAATCTTGTTTGAATATTATTTATTTAAACTCTAATAATTTTACCAATTTTACATATTCAATATAATTAATTTGACAGGTACAGTTGTCTAATCCGCAAATTAAAGTCCAAATCGAAAGTTCGAGTCTAAAAGTAGATAGAGCATCCAGTTAAAGCCAAAGGCGTTCAAATCAAAATTCAGACAAAAGCCATATCCAATAAAAGTCAACATTCGAGTTCAAGTCAAGATCAGTTCAACTTCATTTCAGTTTGGGCCAAATCCAATCCAATTCACCAATCCAAGTTATCAACAATTTCATGTCAACTTCAAGCCCATCAACAATCTTGGTCCAATCAAGGCCCAATTCTAAAATGTTCCAGTGGCAAATCCGTAAATATCAAATGTTGAAAATATTGAAGATTATGGACAAGATTTGTTGAAGATTCTGGATAGATTTGCTTCAAGATTATGAAAAGATTCTAAAGATATATGTCTATTTTTTTTGAGAGGCTGTGCTACGTCTATTTACTCTTTAAGTTCAAACTAAATGCAAAAGTCTTTTTTTTTTTTAGAATAAAATCATTAGTTTTCAAATGGATCGGGTTAGAAATAAAACCATGTTTTGCTACTAGTACAATTTTGTTAAATAATTTACATATCCATTTTAAGATCAAAAACTA
This sequence comes from Euphorbia peplus, assembly GCA_028411795.1. Taxonomy (NCBI): domain Eukaryota; kingdom Viridiplantae; phylum Streptophyta; class Magnoliopsida; order Malpighiales; family Euphorbiaceae; genus Euphorbia; species Euphorbia peplus. The sequence goes on along the minus strand of CP110841.1, from coordinate 9,766,366 downwards.
CTTAAGTCAAAAAAAAAAAGAGATCAAAAACTACTTTCAGATTCAAGGTAACAAACTTTTTGACTCGAAAAACTGCTCTGATATCGAACTTGTGAGGGTACGTTGTTTCCCGAAACCACACACGATTATGGTTTGGTCCCTCACCCGATCTCTCACGATCCCTCTTTTTTTATTATCTCGGGTTTATCTTTACAATTTACACTTTTCTTTTCTTTTTTTACAAAACCAAAACTAACGAACCAATTTAATCAAATTTTAATCAACTAAGCTAATCTAACCATATTAACTAATAAATTGTAAGTTTTGTATTCTATTTCTTTTGTTTCCCGTTTTGCCTCTTGTAGTCACAGTCGTAGTCAGAATCTCACCGCCTGCCGGAAACGTCATTGCCAGTCTGTTCCCGTCATAGTCCAGTTGCCGCTCCAGCCACCACAGTCACTCCGGCGGACCTTCTTCGCTGGATACTACCTCTGAAAACCCCAAACCACCAGCCTTACAGAAAACCACCCCCTGAAACACACCAACACATCCGAATCTGACTCAAGCGAATCCCAAATCAAAATAAATACAAATGAAAATAGAAAAAAAAGGAGGAGAATCGTTACCTTGCCACAATTCTTAAGCGGTCCGGTATGTCTCTGCTCTACCATAGATTGCCGTCGAAATTGCCACCGTCTAGGGAATTTCAGTGCCGCCGGTTTACGGAATAGAAGAAGAAGAAAAGGAGGCAGTGAAGAACGGAAAAGAAGGATATTGCAAATGTTAAGGCTTCATCGGGTAAATTACACCAATGGTGTACCAACTTTGACCATAATCACACATTAGTATATGAACTTCAGTTTTGCACATAAAAGTGTACCAACTTTAAGACGACGTCTCATCAAAGTACACGACGGGAAAAATATGCCGGTCAACGCCGATCAACATGCCACGTCATTAACTTTTAATCCACATCTTTAAAAAATGGAACCCTCCACATTTATAATTACCTTCATGTTTTTATAATCAATCGGCATTGACCGTCATGTTTTTCCCGTCGTGTACTTTGATGAGACGTCGTCTTAAAGTTTGTACACTTTTATGTGCAAAACTGAAATTCATATACTAATATGTGATTAGGGTCAAAGTTGGTACACCATTCGTGTAATTTACCCAAGCTTCATCAATTAAATATCTCATTGCAACCCATTTCTCAAGAGCTAAGCCCAACCCAAGTAAGTTTCTTAAGCCCTATTTATTTATTTTTTTGATTAACCATTTTTTTTGCATACTATAAATATATACATGTGTTTTTATAGATTTGTGATTAATGCAAGCAAATGTGAATTAGTTCAATTTCAACAGTTAGTTTAAATGACAATACGGGGTAGTTAATGTTAATTAGTCAAATTAAATATAAAATTTCTCTTTAAACTAAGTGAATTTTATAATTTTAGTACTCATTTTGATTAAACTAATTAACCTTGATATTTAACTAGTAAATATTAGTAAATATGTAGCATATTAAGTAATTTTAACATGTGAATCCATTTTTATTATTATTATTATTATTATGTATTACCATTATTAATTATTTGTTATTATAAACATACAATACTTTCTAAGAAAAAACGGGATTGTCAATTCCGTCAAACCTTTAATATAAATATAATTATTCTTATCAATACGTAAATTAAGTCTCGTTGAATATAAATACGTAAAATGACTCGCTTCTGAAGAGAGTCAGCACTTCTAGAGGTTGTCATTTTCTGGGGGAGTGCTTAGCCTCCTGGCACAGTAAGAAGCAAACTTCTGTGGCACTTTCAACTGCTAAAGCTGAATATGTTGCTGCTGGAAGCTGTGTTTCTCAAATGCTCTGGATCAGGCAATAACTTGTTGGCTATGGAATCACTCTTGGAACTATTACGATCAAATGTGACGACAAAAATGCAATTGACCTTTCAAAGAATCCCATACAACACAATAGAATGAAGCATGTGCATATAAGGCATCATTTTCGGAGAGATCACGTTCTGAAGAAGGATATTATTGTTATTTCACTCTAATTGATTTTGATTACTTGATTTAATATATGGTTTTTATAATATGCTTTATTTATATATATATATATGTGTTTTTATAATATACTTTATATATATATATATATATATATATATATTTGTGACAAAGTAATTTAATTATATACTTTATGTGCTAAACATATAATTAACTCTAGAAATGCTTAAATAAGAATATTATACTATCTAGAGTTACTTTAGTTAAAGTATATGATTAAAGTATATATGTATGCATGTCATGATCACATCTTTTATGGCTTAAATATCACATGCTCGCATGAATCTAAATGATGTTTAAATGATATTTATGCCACGAGCTAAAAAGTTATGCCATGATAAAACACTCTTTTTATCCTATGTATTATGGCATTGTTTTGTGATCAAAATGACACATCTTAACATACTCTTCATTAAAGTCTTATGATATGAACTTAATGTGATTAATATATTTATCATAAGCCATACCATGGTTAAGATGTTTGCATACATACAAACTATGTCATATTGCCATCTATGATATCATCATCTATTTTACGTATGTGATTAACATGTTTACGATGATGAATGCATGTGATATGAATTAAATGCTCATGTGATATCCATGCTTAGATGAATGCAAATGATATTAGTTTATTTGATGATTTAAGAGAAGTATAAAATGAATGGCTAGGATTCAATCACACATTGTGCCATCACCTTAATCCTACAGCCACAATTGTCTCGAAATCATCAAGTTGCCATGTCTCATCAATCTTCTTACAAAGCTCCCATTTCGTATAAGATCTTATCAAATCAAAGTGTAAGAGATAAGGTTACTAATGGAAGAATAGGTTTCCTAATGTAAGAGTAGGTTTCCTAAGTGGGAGATGTTGAAGAAAGAGAATCTCCTAATGTAAGAAGATAAAGGTATGATGTGACTACTCAAAGCTTCTCCATTTCGGCTACAACTTGAAGAGATGAAGAATTTCGCCTATAAATAGCAAGGAGAAGAGAAGGTTGAAGCAAGGAAAAGAAAACCAAGAATCATAGCTTTCAACACGAGATATTCAAGCAAGCTTTGATTATATTTTTCCTTCAACTTTACAACGAGAGTTTGAGTGTTTTATTTCATTCAAAGATCATTGTAAAAGATTAAACGGTGGGGTTTAATCTTGGGTTTTACACTAGATCCTTATAAAAGTGTAAGAGAGGTTCTTGCTTAGCCTTGAAAAGCATATAGGTTCTTAAGCACCCGCAAGCTTAGGAGGTTATCACTGAGCCTTGAAAAGTGCCATAAATTTCTTAGTTGATCTTGAGAAAAACTAAGTGGAGTTGCTCAAACACTTGGAAGTTTGAGGAAGTGAATACTGGGAGAGGTGTTCAGCTCTAGTAGTGTCTCGGATTGTGAGAACTACTCTACCGGCTTGATTTCTGCCCTTAAAGAAATCCTTAGTGGAAAATCTCGAGAGGTGCTCTCGGGGACAGGACTAGGCTCACAAGGAGACCGAACCTGGATAAATGCTCTGCGTCTAATCCTTCTATCCCTACTCTCTTTATTATTGTCTTTTAATCACTTGCTTTGCTTTAAGCTTTTATCTTTAATTGCTTGTGATTAAATCGTACTAAACTTGATTATTTTCTCTCATCTTTTAATCAACTAATCATTCCGCAAAATCTTTTATAGTTGATTATTTAAATAGGCAAATTATTTTAAAGAGAAAATAATAGTTTTTAAAAGGCAATAAATCCTATTCACCCCCCCTCTAGTCTTTATACAGTCATTATTTGGACCAATAATTGGTATCAGAGCCAATCTCTTTGCCTATAAAGATTAACATCTTTAGAGAGATTCAATATGACTAATAGGGTGATTAATTTTCCAGGGAATATGTCTACACAGATTCCTGAGGGACAGTCTACAGTTAGACCGCCCCTATTTTATGGAGTAAATTACTCCTACTGGAAAAATAGGATGAGAAATTTTATTCAGTCTTGTGATATTTTCGTTTGGAAAATAATTAAAGACGGATCATCTATTCCCACAAAAATAGTTGATGGTGTCACAATAAACAAGACTGAATCTGAGTACAACGACGATGATTGGAAGCAATTACAGTTAAATGCTAAAGCTATTAAAATTCTACATTGTGCTTTAGATACTAACGAATATCATCGTGTTTCAGGGTGTACGAGTGCCAAGGAGATATGGGACAAACTTGAGGTCACATATGAAGGAACTCAAAAGCAGAAGGATCTAAGGGTAAATTTGTATATGCGCGAATATGAGTTATTTAAGATGGAGGTAAATGAAACTATTTCAGAAATGAATACGAGGTTTACCACCATCATAAATAATCTAAAAACCCTTGGAAAACCCTTTCAAGATGAGGAGCTAATTAAAAAATTAATGAGAACAATGCCCTCAGCTTGGGATCCTAAATTGACAGCTATTGATGAGGCTAGAGATCTATCCACATATGCTTATGATGAGTTTATTGGATATCTCCTCACTCATGAGATAAAAATGTCATCTGTCAATGATAAAGAGCCCGAAGCAAGAAAGCTTAAATCCACAGGATTAAAAGCTAAGATTATAAGTGAAAGTTCAGAAAATGAATCTGAAGAGGAAATAGCTTTACTTACTCGAAAATTCAACAAGTTCTTGAAAAAGAAGAACTTCAAAAGATTTCCTAAAAATAACTTTCACAAAGAGCCCAGAACTTCTGATAAGTTCAAAAAGGACTCTTCTCAAAATGTTGTTTGCTTTGAGTGTGATAAGCCAGGACATATCAAGCCAAACTGTCCTAACTTGAAGAATGACAACAAGAAGAAAGAGAAGGGAAAAAGGGCTATGGTTGCAACTTGGAGCGATAGCGATGAATCTTCAAGTGATGAAGAAGATGACGAAGTTGCACACATTTGTTTCATGGCAAAAGACGAATCAGAAAATTCTTCAGATGATGGAGATGATGAATCTCTCGAGGTAACTTTTGGTCTTATGTCAAAAGAAGAATTAATTTCTGTTTGCTGTGATTTGTATGATGCCTCTATTGAGACCTTGCTAAAATTCAAAAAATCCAAGAAAGAAAATAAAAGTCTCAAAAAGGAGAATTCAGAATTGCTAGATAAAATTGAAAATCTAGAGACTAGCAATGCTGAAATTCTTAAAGAGGTAGAATCTTTGAAAAACCAAAAAGCAAAAGATGATCATATAATAAAGGGTTTTTCAAAGGGAAAAGAAATCCTTCATGATATTATTAACTCCCAACGATCTTGTGATGATAGATCGGGAATTGGATGCTCCACTAGTTATCATGAAAGATTTACTTCAGATAAACCAAAGAAAAAGAAGGATTATAATAATAAACAGTTAAAACTTCCAAAAATTAAGAAATGTTATTATTGTAATCATAATGACCATGTAATTAAAAATTGCAAATTTAGAAATGGTCAATATAAAGGAAAGTTTATCTGGAAAGCAAAAGTGTCGAGATTGTCTACTGCTAACCTACCAGGACCCAAAATTCATTGGGTACCTAAATCTAAGTGATTAACTGCAGGGACACGTGAGAGGCACACAAAGGTCAAAACAATGGTATGTTGACAGTGCCTGCTCAAGACACATGACTGGTGATAAAAGTACGTTCACCTCAATTAAAGCCTTTAATGGAGGAAGTGTCAGTTTTGGAGACAAGAGAAAAGGACAAGTCATAGGTGAAGGTCAAGTTGGCTCACAACCATCCATTGAAGATTTATCTTTGGTCAACGGGCTAAAATACAATCTTCTAAGCGTAAGTCGTCTATGTGATAAAGGTATGAAGGTAGTTTTCAACTCCAAAAGCTGTGAAGTTTTTGATGCAAGCACTTGATGGTGCTGACGAGGTCATGGAGAACATAGAAAGAGAAAGAGTCCTTGAAGCTTCTAGGATTGCTATTGAAGAATCCAATGACTTCTTGGACAAAGTGCTGATGGGTCAAGGTCGAGAATCAGAAGAAGAACTTACTACCTCTGACCACTCTGGTCATGTTGAAATTCTGCACTCTCTTCGTGCTAAACCTATTCAATCTTACAATCCCTATCTCTCTGAACAACATGCTTCTCCCACTATCCATACTCCTATTCCTTCTCCCGCTCATCCTTCAACCATTTCATCTCATCCTGTACATTCATCTCCACTACCTTCTGCCACAGAAGTTAATGATCATATTTCAATTCTTCCCACTACAACTTCAACATCAGAAGTTATAGTTCCTAAAACTACTCCACCTTCTGGACCCTTTTCAGAAGTGAATATGGCCTCTGGCCCCATCTTTTCCGACTCAACTTCCATTTCCTCCTCTTTTTCATTATCTACTTCTTCTGTATTTCCTCCTTTAGGATTTACAGCTCCTGCTTTATCTTTACCATTTACAATTCCTTCCTTCTCTACCTTACTTTCCACTTCCCAAACTATTTTTTTCTACTATCTCTACTTCTGCTCCTTCCACTACTTCTATTTCTCTCTCTTCTACACCCTCTGGACATACACCTCCTGTGTGTGTTCCATTAACAACTTCTGGCTCCACCCAGGCAGCTCCTTTACTAGGCTAAATACCAACTATGAGTTTCTTCAGAATGTCTTGTCTCAACATGAGAAAGTTGACTATTTTAGGGGACATGGGTTCACTGGGAGGATGCCTGTTCCTTATGGTGCTGGCAATGTCCCATCCGTTGCAGAGCTGAGAAGAATGAGTCAGGGTGGCTCTGGTGATTTCTTAACTAGGTTAGCTGGACTTGGTCAGAAAAATGTTGATGCTGATATGATTGCTCAGATTTCAGTTCTTCAGGAACTGCAATACTTGAAGGCTCAGAACCTACAGCTTATGTCTATGCTGCAATTGCAAGATCCCTCTGTCTACATTCAGAACCTGGCCAGTCTTCACTTGGCTGCCAATGATGAGCTGTATAGGTTGAGACAGTTTGCACTTACTCTTCCCACTCTAGAAAATATTGCTTCTGCCTCTGCTAAGCAAGTCACTCTTGCTTTGGATGGTTTGACTGCTGAAGTCACAGAAGCTAATGAGCAATTTAAGGCTCGGAGTGAAGAGTTCCCAAAGAGGTTTGATGATCTTCGAAGTGCTGCAAATCAGATTTTGAGAGAAGTGAAATCTTCTGCTCTTTCATCATCAACCTCTTCCCCTGCTCAACCTCCGATTAATGTGTCTCCTGATTTGACCAGAAGACTTGAAACCCTTGAAAATGCTCAAGCAGTCCAGAATGCTCAAATTGAGGAACTTACTAACCTTATGAAGGTTACTCATGATCTTACTGCGAAACTAGAGAAAAATCTGGCAAGCTGTGTCCGTTTTGTCAAAGGTCTCTTCAGGAGATCCTTCATTATGCTTTGTTCCTCGAAAAAGCCATTGTCAATTTATGCTCCTTTCCATTTTCGAGGATTCTTATCTTTGGAATCGATAGGTCTACCACGCTTTATGCGTCAGTGAGACTCATTATCAGTTTGAAGTTGTCCTTCAGGGACTTCAATTATATTTGGAGCATTTACAACTGGAATATGTGACTTAATCACTCTCTTTGGGTCAGAAAATGCGCCTGGCAATTGATTTGCTAAGTTTTATAAATGAATTATTTTTTGAACTTCTGGTTCATATTATTTAATAAGAGGATCAAAATGAGACATGGATAATCTATTCCAACTAATTTCTTGTTCCAACTGTTTCTTTTCTCCCCCTAATGTTGGAAAAACTGACTCATAGAGTGATAGTCAGCAAATCGAGCCTTTTTTGGAAAGTTAACAGACCCTATTTCACTCTTTAATTAGCGGAAAATAAAAAATAAGTCGAATTAAACCTTGAAAAGGATATCAAAGTGACTGGTGGTGCAACTCTATTTTCAACAATGTAATCCACATGTTTTTTTTCACTTTTTTTTTTCTTTTTCACTTCTTTATTTGACTTTTTTCTTTTATTTCCATTTATTTTCTCATTTTTAATTCTTTTCTTAAATCTTCTTTTACTTTTTATTTTATTTTTTGAAGGAAGAACAAAATAAAAATACATAGTTTGGGTTAAAAATTAAACCTATGCTAAAAATAAAAATTTTTACATACCTCAATGCCTCGTAAATTTAAAATCATTAAGATCATGTAAATGTTGAGTTAATTATACCTGGCGTCCTCTAACTTTCAGAAATGGAACCACAATGCCACAAAACTTCATTTCTTAACACAAAACTCATCAAACTTCCATTAATGTTACCTCCATCGTCCTTATAGCCGGTTTCCGATTTCAAAAGTCGTCGGAGACACCACATGGTTGTCACGTCATCATTTTTTGCCAAGTATAAAAAACAATTGATGACTCAATAAACCACCCAACAACTAACCCAACTTTTCTAATTACCCAACCCAACCCAATTTAAACAACTCAAATCAGATTTTTTATAATTCTATTAAAATTAATAATCAAAAGATCTTTAAAAGGTAAAAAAAAAATCCCTAAAATTGTGTCCTCATTGCAGATCTAATTTCATGTCGTAAGATCTTCTTCTTCCAAAGCTCTTCTTCCTCGAACGCCTTCTTTCTTCTAAAGCTCTTCTTCTCCTTCTTCCTTCAATACTCTTCTTGCTTTTCTTCATTTCGATTTCGCGTTCTTCTATTTCTGATTTTAGTAATGCTTAGTTTACGATTTCTAATTATAGTTTTTAGATTCCTTGAACTGATTTCTATTTTATGAGTTTTAGATGTCGAACTCATCTCGTAGAAGCTCACATTCAACAACTTCCAGACGCAGCCCACGAATTTGTGATTGTGGCTTCATGGCACCAGTTGCACAATCGTGTACTGAGAGAAACTCAGGAATGAGGTTTTTCGGATACAAAAATTATGTAAGTAAATTCGTGATAGTTTTATTGTTGTAACCTAATTTTATTGCTTGAAGTATGATTTAATATTTTGATTGTTGTTCATGGTGATAGAGAAATGGAGGATGCCAATATTTTTATTGGATTGATCCAGAACTTTCGACACATTACAAAAATTTGATGAATGAGATGCTTGCAAAGATTATATAATTAACAAGGAGAAAGATATGGAGAAGGAAAAATGCCTGGTATTGGAGCTAGAGAACAAGAAGATGAAGACCCATAGTGAAAAATTATGTAAACTGAAGAACACAATTGTTAGTTTGTGTGTGGCTTTGATCATGTTAATATTTGTAATGGTCATTACTTAACTGATGTGATTTTCTCTATTAGAATATGTAAATGGTTCCTAAGATCTTTTTTGTTGTTTCTTTAGAAATTCCTCATGTATGGAGCACCTATGTATCAGTTAACAGCTTTTGTAGTTAAAGGTGTTATTTTTTAAGGGTTAATTTTTATTTTGGTTCAATTTAATCCACACCGAGTGGTTGTTTTAGCGTATCTTAGTTCTTATCAGTTTTTTGTTGTTCAGTTGTTACACTATCTGTTTTTGCTTGATTTGTTGTTGAGTTGTTATATTACTTTTGAAATCTCAATTCAATTTTTTTTTGAAGGAGCTGATATCATATCTCTAGAAGGGTTTGTAGTCAAAACACATAGTTATCTAACATTAACACTTGAGCAACAATTCATCATCATAGCGAGGAATAACCTAGAAAATTACAGAATAATTAATCATCCAAAATACATTTCGCCCAAAAAAAAAAGCATCCAAAATACATATCTTAAAATTCATCTTATGCATAAACATCTTTATGCATAAAAAATACACATCCAAAATGCATATTCAAAAAACAATCACTAAAGGTCATTTCAACCATTTTTTTGTTCTATATACTTAGATGCAACAATTCTGCCTCTGCCTCTGCCTCTCACTCTCTTAACAGTAGTCCGACCTCTAGCTTTATTGACTCGCAACATGGTACCATGAGATTGGGAGTTTCTAGTTGGTTGTTGAATGAAGTCCTACATATAACCAATCAAGTGGTGCATGAAATTATATATATATATATATATATATATATATATATATGTATAAAATAAATAACTTCATTGAACAACAAAAAATATACATACCTGCACTTGTTGATTCTGAATTACTTCTCTTGTCAAATCTGTGATAGTCCTTGGCATCTACAATTTCAAAAAATTAAAATAACTTTCACTTGTTTGGTCCATATTAAAGTGATTTGTTGGGTATATAAATTGTTACCTAAGATCTAATTATTACCTGCTCATGGACTTGATTTCTATCAAGACATGTAAGATCTGAAATTGTTGCCTCCTTATATATCTGTAATAAAGAATAAATGTAAGCAAGATTTAGAATTAGTCAATATCAGTAAATAAATGAGCACATTAGCACATTAATATATTAATCATATACATGAGTGTCCGCTTCACTCTGTGAGTTTGATGGAACTTGATAAGTCTCGCTTGGGCCTGCATTATCTCCTTGATTGGAAACCTGTAGATATAGAAAAATAAATCTCATCATTCAATTCTAAATTTTTTTCATTGATCATAGACTATAGTAAAAATAAATGAGCTCACTTTATGAAATCTCTTATTGTGGTTCTGAGCACCACAGATAGAACAAGTCATAATAGTAACCCCTTTTCTGCTTATCTTTTTCTTTTGGGAATCATTCTCAATCTCTTCACCCTCCTTTCTCCTTGCACTAACTTTTCTTCCTCTTTTCCTCTTCTTCTCATCGGGTGGTCTAACAGCCGCTTGACCATCAACAATAGACCATAATTCCTCACTGTTTGTTGGGTTGATGTAGTATTTATATACATTCATGTACGTGCTTTTTAGGTAACATTCATGAACATACTTTTCTGGTTGCTCATTATTCTCTACAATGCAAGAAATTGCATGAGGACATAGCAATCCTGCCAATTGCCATTTTCTACATGAGCAACTATGCTCCACCATATCAACAACCCATGTTTTTCCATGTCCCGTTACAGATGCCTTTGGACCTCCAGAAAATTCAGGGTAATAATGGGAAGATTCTTGCTTTAACTTTTTAAACGTCTTCTTCACTTTCAGACAAATAAGATCATCATACTTCTCGATTATATCTTTTTTCTTCTTCATTCTCCTCATCAACTTTACCTTAATCATCTCCACTAATGTAACTACTCCTTTATCCCTTGCATCAAGTATATAAAAATTAAAGCATTCCAATAAATTGTTGAACAACATGTCGCACTTACATTCCAGCCTAAAAAACGCTCTTGACCAACTATCCATATGCCTATCAGGATGGAGCAACCACTTCTTGGCATCTGGATCTTGCTTCTCAATTTCTTCCATCCATAATTTAAATCGTTCCTCATATGTTGCTCGTGCAACATTCCACAATAAGTCTGTCATCCACAAGATCATCAATGTCTTCTCCTTGGCCTTCAACAGGTGTGTTAAAATGGGGCTGCTCACTTTCCATTCCTTGATCATCAATAGCCTGCATTAGTTTACCACTCCCACTTGCCTGATTTACTATGTTAGCAACATCATAATCTAATCTTCTTGCAACAGATCCTACAACTCTAGGCCTAGTACTACTTCCCCTTTGTTCATAAGTCAAACTGTCTCCATCAATCTCCTGCGATATAGTGAGCATATATATAATTACACTTTGTAATCCCTTTCACACCATTCTTCAAGAATAAATTACATAATCTACATGTAATTGGTTCAGAATTGTAGATTTCCTCATCACTATTCAAGTGCTTCACATATATATCCACATTTTTGTCCTCAAAAATTTCCAATGACATATTAAATACATCATTATCTTTCACAAGCAAGGTAAACCCATTCATGTTGCCACAAGCCTTATACAAGTATTGCACAAATCCCAAACACCCCATTTGATACATTAAGTTATCAAGAATATCAAGAGATAAGTTCTTCACATGGCACCAGTCCAAGTAGACTATATCATCCCCGATGTATTCTTCCTCTCCTAACATTCCATTGTAGTGAACTTTAATGGTGAAGTAGTACTCTTCGGGATCTGAAGAAACAAACAATTCTAAAACATTAGTTTACACATACTGCAGTTTCAAGTCCCATCAACAGAAATGTAAAAGTAAAATTTCAAGTCGGAGGTTGGTCGGACTATGAAATTGCAAGTCTTTAGCTAACAAGGCTTGAAATTACACAATCAAGTAAATGTTAGGCTTAATGTTGCACCCTTTCTACTTTCCCCCGAGCAACTACATAGCTAAATTTGTATCTAATCCCCAAACCTAAGCATTTGAAAGCAATGGAAAAAGAGGAATTTTGAAATTGCACAACTTTAAAATCACATTCTTACCCTTTCTTCTTTAGATTACCAAGAAAAAAAATGAACAAAAAACAGTTAAAGAGTTTTTTGTTATCCAAAAAATGAAAAGTAAAAGCAAAATTATGAGATTAGAACACACAGTTTAATAAAAAACTTTTCATTTTCCACTTCCATTCCAATCACTTTCTCAGCTTCTTTCACTCAGAAAATAACAAAAGCATAAAACACCCCACCATCGACCATGAATAAAGAAATCCAAAGCATGTATTATGTAGCCCCACCATGGACCACCAATTGAATAATAATTGATAAAAAAAATTAAAGCAACCAAGTATATAAGTTGAAAGATGTGTGTTGGGTGTGATTTGTGTCTATAAAATCAAGGGTTTTCCATAGTATTTTCGTGCCAAAACTGTGTTTCGAACAACATGAGATTGTTCTTTAAGGCACAAGTTCAGCATGTGCTCCCAGTTAGTCTGCCTGTGCTTAGTTGAGTCTGCAGAAAATCAGGTCAAAGATACCCTCTCCTCACATGTTCTCGGTTTTGTGATGTGGGGAAGAGAAAAAGCAATGTTTTGGAGGTTTGTGAAGGCATTGGGATGTGAAGTTGTCTTCTTGTGCATTTGTCTCTTTCTGCAGGTTGACTTGTCCTATTATGCAGTTATCTTCTTCTACTGGAGAACAACCTGCCCAAGAACAGCCAGATTCCGAGAAGCATCTTTACTTTGTTTATTTCATTTCTTTCTTGTATAAATACTCCTGCGAGAGTATTGTTTATCATCCACCATATCTTAGTTTAGTAGACATTAGTTTCACTTTCAGTTTAGTAGTTGTAGCAGTTTTCTGTGGAAGTCTCATTCGAGGCCAAGCAGAACCTGTTCTTAGTATTTTCATTCCTTCAAACGCCGTAAACATGACAATGAGTGAGTAGTCACTCAAGGTGGAAAGCCAGCCTTATGGCTGGTGGTTTGTAAGCGTCACTTTCCTTTTATTCAATGAAATCATGTTTATTCTGCTTGTTCAATAGAATCTTCATTCATATATAAGTCTAGCTAACTTGTATTTTCAGTTGTTTGATGTTGTAGGGACCAACTCGGATCAAGCAATAGATAAACTGATTGAACACACATATTTTATACCGGGACCAATAAGGATAAAATGTGTGCTAAGGGTTCTTATTTATAAGATGCTTCTTGTGCTTAACGCTTATGCTTGTGTAATCTAATGGAAACTAATTTTGCATAAGTATAAAGAATCTTGGGAACATGTGACCATCTGACTTGAGTGATTCTAGTGAAGATACCTTAGACTTATAATAAACATGGTGGATTTGTATAAAGGGAATGTGTGCTTGTGTGCCATCAGTTCTGGCTGTGCTTTACACCTGCTTCTTTATTATTGATATCTCTTAATTTATTTTTATGCTCAGTGACAACCTTAGTTTAATAATAGATATAGTTAATTTAAAATTAATCAATCAAAGTAAGATCAACCACCCGACTGTTCTGTTTCAGTAAAGAAACTAGCTTGAAACTGTTCTATCCCTGTGGAGACGATAACTTATCACTTTATTACTTGTCTAGTGCACTTGCTAGTGTCATCCCACTCATTTGTACACAACAAGTTTTTGGCGCCGTTGCTGGGGATAGAAAGATTTTTAAGCCAAAACATTCTTACCTTTATTGTGATAAAACAGTTGGATTTTACCTGTTTGTTTCAGTGTGCAGTTTGATTTTAGGTTGTTTATGCGAAGAGCCCGACTTCCACCAGAGCCTATTGATCCTGAGATTGAGGCAACCTTGAGAAGGAGAAACGCCCTTAGGAGAATCAGACAAAGGGAAAGACTGGCCACTCGTGACCAGGAACAGCCTATTCATAACGCTGTTCTGGAAGGACAACCTGAACAAGAACAAATACACCCAGAACAACCAGAGGAAGGGCAAGGAGACAACGTGGAGGACGGAGCCGTTCCACCCTTGCCAATGAAGGAATATTCAAAACCTTCCACCGAGGGTCACTCATCTTGCATTGTGGTCCCCGATGAAGGAGATAACCATTTTGAGGTCAAGGCATTCACGATCCAAATGTTACAAACAGCTGTTCAATTTGGAGGACTGCCCAGTGAAGACCCAAATGCTCACATCCAAGACTTTGTCACGATGTGTAACACTTTTAAGACAAACCGAGGAGTCAGTGATGACGTGATCAGGCTCAAGCTGTTCCTATATTCACTAAGGGACAAAGCTAGAACCTGGATGAAAAATTTGCAACCTCGCTCAATCACAACATGGGAGGCCATGGCAAATGCTTTCCTTACTAAGTTCTTTCCACCAAGATAAGCAATCAGACTCAGAAATGTTGTGTCCCATTTCTCTCAACACCCCGAAGAGTCTCTTTCCGAGGCATGAGAGAGATATAAAGATCTTTTGAGGAGAGTGCCCAACCACAAGATTCCCATGTGGATGCAGATTCAGAACTTTTATAATGGCCTAACGAATGTCTACAAAATTCAGTTGGAGTCCGTAGCAAATGGAGACCTAGAGGAACTTGATCCCGAAGCATTGTATGAACTCATAGAGCGCCTGGTCAACACCAGTTATAAATGGCACTCTGTGAGGGAAGATGGCAGAAATGAATCAAACTCTCCAGTAGCTGAAGAAGTTTCTAGACTGACTGCACAAGTTGAACAGTTGAGCAAGCAAATTGTCAAACTGAACAAGCCAACCAACCAAGTTCATGTTGTTCAATGTGATTTTTGTGAAGGAAATCATCGTTCTGTTGATTGCACAGGAAACCAATTGCCTAACCAACAAGTTGAGCATTGTGACTATGCAGGGAACAACCAGAGGCCGCGCTCAGATCCATATTCAAACCACTATAATGATGGATGGAGGAATCATCCGAACCTTAGTTGGACTCCCCAGCCCAACCAGAATTCTCATCCACCATATCAGAGACCTCATAACAACTACCAACAGAACAGCAAACCCAGGCAGAACAACTATCATCAAGGTGGCCCCTCAAATTACCAGCAGCACAACCAGGGAGGAGAAGAAAAGAAGTCCAAGGTGGAGGAGATGTTATCTCAGATGATGCAGCAGCAACAGAGCATAATCAAAAACCTTGAGACACAGTTTCACCAACTCACCAATATTGTGATGCCAAAGAACAAGGGGGTGATTCCAAGCAAGACGGAAGCAAACCCCAAGGAGACTGTGCAAGCTATCTCACTCAGGAATGGAAAATAAGTAGACCAACTAGTGGGAGAAAAGCACAAGTCAGTCCGGATAGATCAGGCAGGGACCAGTGAACAAGCTCCACCTGTTCGATCCACAGATCATGT
This sequence comes from Euphorbia peplus, assembly GCA_028411795.1. Classification (NCBI taxonomy): domain Eukaryota; kingdom Viridiplantae; phylum Streptophyta; class Magnoliopsida; order Malpighiales; family Euphorbiaceae; genus Euphorbia; species Euphorbia peplus. The sequence goes on along the minus strand of CP110841.1, from coordinate 9,750,710 downwards.
CATTGACATACCAGCAGCAACCGGATCGGAAGCTGTTCCACCAGAGCAAGCTGAGCCTGCTTACGTTCCAAGAGTTCCATACCCAACCAGGCTCAAGCAACCAAGCTTGGATAAACAGCAAACAAGATTCTTAGAGATGCTCAGGAAGATCCACATCAACATACCATTTGTGGATGCTTTATCAGCATCACCAGTCTATGTAAAATTCCTGAAGGACTTGCTGCAGAACAAGACGAAGCTGGAAAGTGTATCAATGGTCCAGTTGAATCGTACATGTTCTTCAATATTGCAGAACAAGCAGCTTCTCCCCAAAAAGGAGAAAGACCCAGGAAGTTTTACTATACCTTGCTCATTTGGTAGTCTTAACATTGATAATGCTTTATGTGACCTAGGAGCTAGCATAAATCTCATGCCCTATTCAATTTACAAATAGCTTGGCCTAGGAGAGCCCCAACCAACAAGGATGTCTATCCAATTGGCTGATCGTTCAGTCAAGTACCCTATTGGAATGGTTGAGGATGTTCTGGTCAAGGTGGATAAGTTTATACTTCCAGCTGATTTTGCAATAATGGACATAGAGGAAGATGCACATGTTCCAATCATCTTAGGTAGACCATTTTTAGCTACTGCTAGGGCTATAATAGATGTCTACGCTGGAGAACTTAGGCTCAAAGTAAACAATCAACAAGTAGTGTTTAAGATGAATGAAGCAATGAGACATCCACCAACCAGTGATGATACATGTTACTTTCTTGAAACTTTTGATGCACCCTATTATGATAATTTGCAGGAACATGTTGAACCTGACCTCAAGGAGGAGGCACATGATGACAAAGAGGCCAATGAGAGCAGTTTTATGGTCTATGGGAACAAGCAGACCCCTGTTGAACCTTTGAACAACCCACCAAAGCCACCTCTCAAACCCTCACTCGAAGAACCACCTGTTCTAGAGTTCAAAACTTTGCCAAGTCATTTGGAATATGCCTACCTACAACCCCCTGACAAATTACCAGTTATCATCTCATCAGACTTGACCCCTGAACATAAAGCCCAACTTCTGCTTGTTCTCCAAAACATAAGGATGCTCTGGCATGGCAGATCTCTGACATTAGCCCAGGGATCTGTGTGCATAGAATCCTGATGGAAGAAAACCACAAGACAAGTGTGCAGCCACAAAGGAGGCTCAATCCAAACATGAAGGAGGTTGTGCGCAAGGAGGTCATCAAGCTGATCGATGCGGGCATCATATTTCCAATCTCAGACAGTGCTTGGACCAGTCCTGTTCAAGTAGTACCAAAGAAGGGAGGAATGACCGTGATCCAAAATGAGAACAATGAGCTGATTCCTACAAGAACAGTCACAGGCTGGCGTGTTTGCATAGATTACAGAAAATTAAATGATGCAACACGCAAGGATCACTTCCCATTTCCATTCATTGATCAAATGCTTGAGAGATTGGCAGGCTATGCCTTCTATTGTTTTCTTGATGGTTATTCGGGGTACAATCAAATTCCAATACACCCAAATGACATTGAGAAAACAACCTTTACTTGCCCCTATGGTACTTATGCCTATAGGAGAATGCCCTTTGGTCTTTGCAATGCACCAGCCACTTTTCAAAGGTGTATGATGGCTATCTTTCATGACATGGTTGGGAAAACAGTTGAAATCTTCATGGATGACTTTTCTGTCTATGGAAGATCATTCACGGACTGTTTGAACAATCTGGAAGCTGTGCTAGAAAAGTGTGAAGAGACCAATCTTGTTCTCAATTGGGAGAAATGTCATTTCATGGTAAAGGAAGGGATAGTCCTTGGACACAAAATCTCAGAGAAAGGTCTTGAAGTTGACCGAGCCAAGGTAGAAGTCATAGAAGGACTACCTGTTCCTTCTTCTGTCAAGGATGTTCGAAGTTTCCTTGGGCATGCTGGTTTCTACAGAAGGTTCATCAAGGACTTTTCAAAGATTGCAATACCATTGTCCAACTTACTCCACAAAGATGCTGAATTCAGGTTTAATGAAAAATGTATTCATGCTTTTGAACAACTTAAGACTAGACTAGTCACTGCACCCATACTTATATCACCAAACTGGGAATTACCTTTTGAGATAATGTGTGATGCTAGTGACACATGTATAGGAGCTATTCTAGGCCAGAGAATGATGAACCCTAAGTGTTTTGATTATGTCCAAACGTTTCAGAAGATGAAAACCTAATACTCTCTTACATATAGTTTATTGTTGACTAATATTTTTTCTACTTAGTCTATGTGTAAGTTACTCAGCAGGTGCTGAATGAAGATTTTTCAGATTGCCTAAAGAACCTCAGAAGTCTCGATTGCTGAAGACAGAGTTTCATTATCAGAAGCTGGATGCTCCGCTCTGAAGATATTAAAGTCTGTTGAAGCTCTTCTCAGAGGTCATTTGCAATCAGAAGCCTTTTACCAATTTGATCAGAAGCTTAGTCACGGGTTCTGGATAGCATTTAATGCTCTGACAAGTGCATTTAATGCAAGGCGCCAAAAGTTCAAAAAGCTGTTTTGATGGAGCGCGCTTGTCTGTTCAAGAGAAACCAGAATTTCCTTGTTTACCCTTTGTTGATCCAATTGAAGAATGATTCCAGTCAACCTCATCTTTGATTTCAAATCACTTACCAGATTTAGTTAAAGAACAAGGATAACGGAATCAAAGTGTTTGAAGACCGTTTGAAGACTTGACAAATTAACAGCTACAACAACTGATGTCATCTCTATTGAAGATTCAAATTCACCAACGGTCATCCTCATTCACTATAAATAGTAGCCAAGCTCCAAAGCATCAACCACGCGTGATCATCGAGCAAAAATCTCAACGCACTGTTTTAACAAGAAAAACAGAGCCTTCTTTTTCCATTCTCAATCCTTCTTAGCATAGCTTAAGTTTAAGTGAGAGAATGAAGAAAAACAAGTTTATAATAGGAATCTTGTAAACTGATATCATTTGTGATATTCAGTTAGATTTAAAGAGAGAAATCTAGTTGAGATTAGAGTTGGGTGAGAAATCCAGAAAACAGAGTTGTTGTTGTTCTGGTGGAAATCCTTTAACTCTTTTTAGGCTAGTCAGAACTAAGTGAGAAATTAGCTTAAGTTCTGTTGATGTAAAGGAGCTTCTGAACTTGCCAGAAAAGTTCTGAATAGTGGATTTATAAAATCTCTGTAGGCTGCGACCTCAGGGGACAAGACGTAGTCACAGGACTTCTGTGGCGAACTTGGATAAATCGAATTGTTCAATCAGGATCTCCTGAACTTCTTTCTCCCTCTTATACTTGTTATTTTTGCTTCTGTGTACTTGCTTATATTTAGTGCTGAAACAGATTTTCTCTAAGTATCATTGTCTTTGTTCAGAAGACTGTCCAGAAGTTCTCAAATCAGAACTTCCCTCAGAAGCAGTCTAACTGTGTTTAGGCAGAATTTCCCTCAGAAGCAACTTCTGTAAGCTAGCTTCTGACTCTGAGGAAATTTGACTCTGAAAATTAATTTTCCCGAAAAACTTGAGAAATTTTCAGTTTTCAACTTTGACACCTATTCACCCCCCTCTAGGTGATTCTATTCTTGTTAGGGCCAACAAGTGGTATCAGAGCGAAGGTCACTTTGTATATTTACTAAAGATCTAACAATCTAAGTGTAAGATCCTATCAGAATCAATAGAGATGGCTCGTAGACACCAGCCTGAGAATTCTTCTCACTTCATAGTCCCAGAAGGTTCTTCCACTACTAGACCTCCATTATTTAATGGCAACAACTACTCATACTGGAAGAAAAGGATGATGTACTTCATCCAAGCTCAGAACATGAGTGCTTGGTATGTCATCACTAATGGTGATTTCATTCCTACCAGAATGGAACAAGGTCTAGGGAATGTTGTTATTCCTCAGAGAGAATACACAGATGACATTCTGAAAAAACTCCAAACTAATGCTTCAGCAATAAATATGTTGCATTGTGCACTTACAGCTACTGAATATAACAAAGTCTCTTCTTGTCAAACTGCACAGGATATTTGGAACAAGCTGGAAGTCGCACTTGAAGGAACAGGAAAAGTGAAGCAATCTAAAGACAACCAACTCATGAGAGAATATGAGTTATTTGAAATGCTTGATAAAGAATCTATTTCAGATATGAACTCTAGATTGACCAAGATAGTCAATGACTTGAAGAGTTTAGGAAAAGACATTGAAGAATCTGATCGAGTGAAGAAGATTGTCAGAAGCTTACCAAGGTCTTGGCAAGCCAAGAAGACTGCTATTGAAGAACTTCAGGATTTGAGCTATTACATGTATGATGAGCTCATTGGGTCTCTAATTACTCATGAGATGTCATTAAAGAATCATGACCTAAGAGAAAGGTCAGAAGGAAAAAGAGTAGTCCTGAAAGCAAAATCTTCTGAAGAATCCTCTAAAGATGAGGAACTGGCTATGCTGACCAGGAAGTTCAAGAAGACCTTTAGAAAAGGCAGAGGTGGAAACTACAAGAAGCCGTTCAGGAGTTTTGACAAGAAAACTCCTGATTCTGGTGAAAAGTTCAAGAGAGATCCAAATAAGCCTATTGTGTGCTATGGATGTCAGCAACCGGGGCACATTAAGCGTAACTGCCCGGAGCTGAAGAAAGATAAGAAAAAGTTCAAGAAAGCTATGCTGGCTGCCTCGTCAGACTCTGAGACCAGCAGTGATCCTGAAGAAAAGGAAGAGCAAGCTCATATTTGTTTTATGGCTATTGATGAGCCAACTTCTGAAGATGTCACAGGAGAACCTTCCGCACCTCCTGAAGCTACATATGATTCCGAGGTAAACATATCTTCTGAACAAAATATCTTTGATTCTCTTGAAGAACTCTATAGTATGTTCAAGTACCTGAAAAGGAAATTGGACAAGAGTGAGGCTGACAAGTTTCTTAGGTTTACTCAAGTTTATTCTGACATGAAAATGTTGGAAGAAAAGCTGTGTAAACAGTTCAGCACTCCTGCTGATGGTTCCAAAGCCAAAGGCAAGGAAAAGCTGCCTCTGGGAAGTGATAAACCCCAGAAGAAGAAGAAACCTGTCACTCCCTCTCTTCTGAAAGAGATAGCTTCTCCTCCTGATGTTGGTACCTCTGAGAGTGCTGTTATAGCCTCTGAAGATGTGCGTCCTTCTCAGAAAAAGAAGAAATCTCCCAAGAAACAAAGGGAAAGATCCAAGAACCCTCCCTTTTGCAAGCTTTGCAAGAGTGATGGTCATTGGTTGAAGGATTTCAAGTATCATATTAAAAACCTCTTGCAATCTGAGATATCATTAAAACCTGCTGAAGAGAAATCTAACTCTGAAGGACCCAATAAGAATTGGGTACCTGTCACTAATTGATTGTGTTGCAGGTAGCTCTGAGTGCTCCATCAATGTCAAAGCTGTGGTACATTGACAGTGGGTGCTCAAGGCATATGACATGTGATGAAAAAGCATTCATCACATTTGATCCTAAAAGAGGTGGAAAAGTCAGCTTTGGAGATGCTCAGAAAGGAAGGATACTTGGTTCTGGATCCATAGGAACTAATCCTCCGATCGAAGATGTCTCCCTAGTCAGAGGCCTGAAGTTCAATCTCCTGAGTGTTGCACAATTTTGTGATAAAGGTAGAGATGTTGTCTTCAGCTCCTCTGGATGTAAAATCTTAGACAGTAAGTCAAGGGAAGTTATTCTAACTGCTCCTAGAGTTGAAAATGTTTTCATGCTGAACCTTGAGAATCTTTGCAAAAATATATGCTTGATATCCAAAGAGGATACCTCCTGGCTCTGGCATAGAAGACTTGCTCATGTGAGCATGGACCTTCTGGCCAAAGTAGCTAGAAATCAATTGGTTGAGGGTCTGCCTGAAATTAGTTTTAAAAAGAATCATTTATGCAATGCTTGCCAATCTGGTAAACAATCCAGAAGCTCTTTTAAAACTAAGAAAGTCATTTCAACTAAAAGACCTTTGGAATTACTTCATATGGATCTTTTTGGCACTGTTCAACCAATGAGCATGGGTGGAAAGAAGTATGCCTTTGTCATTGTAGATGACTATTCAAGATTCACTTGGGTCATCCTGCTGTCTAGCAAAGATGAGTCACTTGGATGTTTCTCAGTTCTGATAAAGAAACTTGAGAATGAAAGGAATGACAAGGTTGTTCATATCAGAAGTGATAATGGTGGAGAATTCAAAAACTTTATGTTTGAAGAATTCTGTGAAACCAAGGGAATTGATCATAATTTTTCTGCTCCCAGAACTCCTCAACAAAATGGGGTAGTTGAAAGGAAGAATAGAACTCTGGTTGAGATTGCCAGAACTATGATCAATGAAAGAAGGCTTCCTAAGTACTTTTGGGGAGAAGCTGTTAACACAGCTTGCTATGTTTTGAATAGAGTGCTAATCAGAAGCATTCTGAATAAGACCCCTTATGAACTCTGGAAAGGTCGAAAGCCTAAAATAGGTTATTTCAGAACCTTTGGTTGTAAGTGTTATGCTTTGAATACAAAAGAATATCTTTCAAAGTTTGATTCAAAGGCAGATGAGGCCATTTTTCTTGGTTACTCAACACATAGTAAAGCGTATAGGGTTTTTAATAAGAGGACTCAAACTTTAGATGAATCTGTTCATGTACAGTTTGATGAGACTAACCCTGCAGATAGTAGAGCTCCTGATGAAGATGTAGTTCAAGCTCCTAAAGTAACATCTTCTGATGTAAAAGAAGATGTTTCTCCCAGAGCTGCTGAAGTGGATCCTCCTGTTGCTGAACAAGCTCAAGAAGAGAATCCTACTCCAGAAGTCAACTTCCTTCCAGAAGATGCTCCTATATATGATTCAACAAATGATGAACAAGTTTCAGAAGACTCATTGGTTGACCAAGAGAAGTTATAGCTCATAGGAATCATTCCTTAGAGAACATAATTGACTCTGTTCATAATCCTATCATGACCAGAGCTCAGCTCAGAAGATACATGGGGAATGTGGCTTTTGTGTCACTTCTGGAACCCAAGGACTTCTATGAAGCTGCAGATGATGATTCCTGGTTAATGGCAATGCAAGAAGAACTTGACCAGTTCAAAAGGTCAGAAGTTTGGACTTTGGTTCCCAGACCTAACAACATAACGGTTGTTGGAACTAGATGGGGTCTGAAGAACAAGCTTGATGAATTTGGAAATGTTGTGAGGAACAAGGCAAGACTTGTTGCTCAAGGTTACAGTCAGCAAGAAGGCATAGATTATGGTGAAACTTTTGCTCCTGTTGCAAGATTAGAAGCCATTAGAATCTTATGTGCTTTTGCATCATACAAAGGTTTCAAGCTCTTTCAAATGGATGTGAAAAGTGCATTCTTGAATGGTTACATTGATGAGGAAGTCTATGTGTCTCAACCCCCTGGTTTTGAAGATCCTAAGTTTCCTAATCATGTGTACAAGCTGAAGAAAGCCTTGTATGGACTGAAACAAGCTCCCAGAGCTTGGTATGAGAGACTGACAAAGTTCCTGCTGTCTAAGGGATTTGTCAGAGGCTGTGTTGATACAACTCTGTTCACTCTGAAGAAGAACAAGGATATCCTTATAGCTCAGGTATATGTTGATGATATTATATTTGGTGCTACTAATGAATCTTTGTGCAGAGAGTTCAGTGACCACATGAAGGCTGAGTTTGAAATGTCTATGATGGGAGAATTAACCTTCTTCTTAGGACTTCAGATCAAGCAAAGTAATGATGGTGTGTTTATCAATCAAGCCAAGTACACTAGAGAAGTGCTGAAGGAATTTGGCATGATGGACTCTAATGCTGTTGATATTCTAATGGATGTCAGCAAAGACATTGATGATGAAGAGAAAGCTGGTAAACCTGTAGATATAAAAACCTACAGAGGTATGATTGGTTCTCTTTTATACCTAACAGCCAGCAGGCCAGATATACATTTTGCTGTGTGTTTTTGTGCTAGATATCAATCAAAGCCAAGAGAAATTCATGATGTTGCTGTCAAAAGAATTCTCAGATATCTTAAAGGCACACCAGAAGCTGGTTTGTGGTATCCCTGTAGTTCTGATTTTACTCCTATAGGATACACAGACTCTGACTATGGTAGAGATAAATTGAAAAGGGTCAGCACTTCTGGTGGTTGTCATTTTCTGGGGGAGTGCCTAGTCTCCTGACATAGTAAGAAGCAAACCTCTGTGGCTCTCTCAACTGCTGAAGCTGAGTATGTTGCTGCTGGAAGTTGTGTTTCTCAGATGCTCTGGATTAAGCAACAAATTGCTGACTATGGAGTCATCCCTGGAACAATTACAATCTACTGTGATAACAAGAGTGCTATTGATCTTTCAAAGAATCCTATTCAGCACAGCAGGATGAAGCATGTTCATATTAGGCATCACTTTTTGAGAGATCATGTTCTGAAGAAGGATATTATCATTACTCATGTTCCCCCTGAAGAGAATCTTGCTGACATGTTTACTAAGCCTCTGGCTGGTAATTCCTTCAGCAACTTACGAGAAGGCATTGGTATGACTTATCCACTTCAGTAATTTAGTTTAATTATTTCTGTATGTCTTAAGTGATTAATCGTTTGAGATAATTAAGTGATAATTAATTCTAATCATGATTTGACATCTAAGCATGCGTTATCTACTGCATTTTACGGCGTTGTTCTGTGGTTAACGGTTATCTGTTCCCTTTTAAACGGTGTGTATTTACTTTTTGAATTGGAATGGTTTCCTTGTTTGGATATAAATAGGGGTTTTCCATACTTAGAAGTTTTTACTCTCATTTTTCATTGCTATTAGAATCTCCATTGATTTTCTGTGTTCTCTTCCTCTCAAAACTCTTAACCTAATTTCTTATATCTTCTACAATGGCTCAAGAAATCACTGTCACTCACATTTTCACCACTGAGAACAAAGAGAAAGTTAGCGAATCTAGGGTATTCACCTCTAGGTTTCTAGATGATGAAGTTAAATCCACTGAACCTATCTCAAAATGGCTTAGCGCACAAAACTGGAATTCATTCGTTTCTCTCGATGAATTTATCTACCCTAAGTTAGTCACCGAATCCTACAAGAACCTCCATTTCTTTTCTAATGAGGAGGATGTTCTTCACTCAGAAGTTGGAGAAGTTGAGATCGAGGTCAGCAGGGCTTCTATCTCTCAAGCAATCGGTATAGATGATGAAGGAATCATCATAGGTGATGATGGTTCAACATATGGTTTTTCAGAAGCAAATTGGGCTAGACCAGATCTTAGTGCCAAGGAAACTTATGCCACTTGGCTCACTCAGCACCAGAGGTGGGCACACTATCTTACAACTAACGTGTTTCTTCCGAAGGCTGGAGGGGTTAATGGTGTTTCCAACAGGGAAAGAGTTTTTATGTGGCATCTGGTCAATCAGAAGAAGATCAATCTCCCTGCCATGCTGATAAGGCAGATGAAAAATGTGACTACTGTGAGTGCATTAGCTTATGGCTCACTCCTGACTAGGTTGTTTGAGGCAGCCTCTGTGGTGGTCTCAGGAGAAGGTGTTACAAGTAGGAGTACGGTTCTGAAGATGCATACCTTCAGGAACCTTAACTTTGGTGTGACTCCGAAGAAGAATGAGAAGGGCTCCTCTATGAGTATTGCTCAGAAGGAGATTGTGGTTGACACTGCTCAGAAAGGAAAGAAAGCTGCCAGAAAGGGCAAACGAAAGAAAGGGTCAAGTAAGTTGGTCCTGACCGTTGAGAAGGTGGTTGTTTCAGAACCTCTTCCCACGATGGTTCAAACTACTATTAGTGTTGGACCTTCTGGAAGGATCGTTGCTGAAAAACCAATGGATGCTACTGAGATAGCAAATCAAGAAGCTGAGGACGCACGTCTTGATGAACGGGAAAAGGCTGCTGAAGCTGAAAAGATTGCAAGAGTTGTAGCCCTTGCTGAAGAGAAAAGATTGAGAAAGGAAGCTGAGGATAAGTTAGCAGCTGAAAGAGAAATTGTTGCAAAGGCTAAGGCCGATGCAAGACTTATAGCATGTGCTGCTGAACTTAAGGATGCGGAGTTCTCAATGGATGTTGAGGCTTCAGAAGAAGGTGAGAAACTTGAGAATATCTCTCTTTCCACTCGGATTCTTGAGAATATCTCTCTCCACAAGGATCGGAAAGAAGGCTGTAGCAAAACGAAGGTCTCTTAGGAAAAAGGACTTCGTTGTTGCTCCTAGTGCTGAATTAGAAGATCATGTTGTTGAGGAACCGGAAGTTGCTGCTGATGAAGACATGTTGGAGATGTCTGCTGAAGAGGATGTTGATGCTCCTCTGATTGAAGAGTTGTCAGAAGAGAGTGAACCAGAAGATGAAGAGGTTCTTCAGGGTGCAAAACAGTTTGTTGAGAATGTTGATGATGAAAATTTCATTGACAACATTCTTCTGAATCAAGGAAGAAACCCTGGTGATAGGGATGCCTCTGAAACACTGATCAGAATGGCTCACATCTTTGCTGAGCCCATTTCTATGTTTGATCCAAACTCCTCTGAACAGGTTATCTCATCTCCCACTCATACTCCTCATCCATCTCTTTCACTACCTTTTGTCACAGAAGTGAGTGAATCTCACACTTCCATTCCTCTTACAACTTCAACTTCTGAAGTTGTACCTCCACAAATTATTCCTCCTTCTGGATCCTTTTCAGAAGTGAATCTAAACACTGCTCCCATTTTCACAGACTCCATAGCCACATCCACTACCTCCTCCATTCATACCTCCTCTGTAAGTCCATCAATTGGATTTACTGCTCCATCTTTCTCACTACCATCCACTCTACCATCCATCTCAACTACCATTTCCTCCTCAACCACACATACAATCCCTTCCTCATCCACTCAAATCCCTCCTCTCTCAACCTCTGGACATGCACCTCCTGTGTGTGATCCCTTAACTACCTCCTCCTCTACTTCCTGCTTTGATGGACTGTCATCCAATTATGACTTCCTACGCAAGCACATGAATCGAGATGATCTGGATAACAGATTCGGTAGTTTTGGTTTCATGGGCAGAGCTTCTGGTGTATCCGAAGCTGGTGGTGCTCCCAGTGTTGAGGAGTTGAGAAGAATGAGTCAGAGTGGCTCTGATGAATTGCTGAATAGATTTGCTGGTATGGGGCAAAGGACTTCTGCTGCTGACATGTATGCTCAGGGCATTGTGCTGCAAGAATTACAATCCTTGAAAGCTCAGAACCTGCAGCTCATGACTATGCTTCAAATGCAGGATCCTTCTGTCTACATACGCAATCTTTCTTCACTTCATCTAGCTACCTATGATGAGCTGTACAAGTTAAGAGAATTAGCTCTGACTCTTCCTTCATTGGACAACATTGCTCTTGCTTCTTCTCTGAAGGTCAATGAGAATTTGGAGATATTGGCAGAAGAAGTCAAGGAAGCAAACGAGCATTATGAGGCTCATGAGAAGATGCTCCCAAGTAAGATTGATGACCTGCAAAGTACTGCCAATCACATTCTGAGAGAAGTGAAATCTTCTGCTCAAGGTTCATCATCTTCCGGGGCTGCTAAGATTGTGTATGACATCACTCCTGATCTCAACAATCGACTCTCAAACATTGAGTCTACTGTATCTGCTTAGAACGCACAGATTGCTGAGCTTACTGAGCTTCTGAAAGTTATGCACACTCAAGCACGTGAACAAGAGAAGACTCTTCACAATTGCTATAGGTTTGTTCGAGGACAGACTTATATTCAGAATGAGCATCTCACTGCTGCTGTGTATGCTAACAATCGGTTGATCAAGCTCCTTCTGGAAGACGTTCAGAGACAGCGACCTATGTCTGGTCAGACTTTTGATCATATGAAGACCATTGATGCTGATTTCAGAAGAAGAATGGATATGATCAACACTGTGAGGCCAACTCCTCAGCAATATTCTACTGCAATGAAAGTTCAGCAAAAATTGGACTCTCAAGGTGCTTTGGGTATTCCTGTTGGTTCTGGTCAAACGGGGGAGAAGTCTGCTCAGCAGAGTGGTCAGACGTTGAAGAGATCAAGTGCTGCTGAAGGATCCAGTGGTGTTCCTCCTCCTCAGAAGAAACCTAGGAACTTGTAATCTCATTAGGACTTAAGCTTCTTAGCTAGGTTCTGGGTTGGGTAGTTTCTGTCTTAGGACTTTTTTCTGCTCTTCTGATTATCTTGTTTCATATGTTCTCTTCTGATGATTTAATACACCGAATCTTTCTTATACATTCTTGTGCCTCTGATTACTTACTTGTTGCTTATGTTTCTTTTTGACTTAGTAAATTATACTTCACTAAATCTAACAACTTGATCTTAAGTCATTTCTAAGTTTATACAGATTGCTGAAGTTCACCATTTACACTAAAATGGGGGAGTTAATTTACTCAGAAGTTATGAAACATATGTATCAGGAAGTCATTTTCTAAACCTTGTGTTTTCTTTTACCTTATGACCACGGTTTGTCCATAACCAAAATGGGGGAGAATGATGAACCCTGAGTGTTTTGATTATGTCCAAACGTTTCAGAAGATGAAAACCTAATACTCTCTTACATATAGTTTATTGTTGACTAATATTTTTTCTACTTAGTCTATGTGTAAGTTACTCAGCAGGTGCTGAATGAAGATTTTTCAGATTGCCTAAAGAACCTCAGAAGTCTCGATTGCTGAAGACAGAGTTTCATTATCAGAAGCTGGATGCTCCGCTCTGAAGATATTAAAGTCTGTTGAAGCTCTTCTCAGAGGTCATTTGCAATCAAAAGCCTTTTACCAATTTGATCAGAAGCTTAGTCACGGGTTCTGGATAGCATTTAATGCTCTGACAAGTGCATTTAATGCAAGGCGCCAAAAGTTCAAAAAGCTGTTTTGATGGAGCGCGCTTGTCTGTTCAAGAGAAACCAAAATTTCCTTGTTTACCCTTTGTTGATCCAATTGAAGAATGATTCCAGTCAACCTCATCTTTGATTTCAAATCACTTACCAGATTTAGTTAAAGAACAAGGATAACGGAATCAAAGTGTTTGAAGACCGTTTGAAGACTTGACAAATTAACGGCTACAACAACTGATGTCATCTCTATTGAAGATTCAAATTCACCAACGGTCAACCTCATTCACTATAGATAGTAGCCAAGCTCCAAAGCATCAACCACGCGTGATCATCGAGCAAAAATCTCAACGCACTGTTTTAACAAGAAAAACAGAGCCTTCTTTTTCCATTCTCAATCCTTCTTAGCATAGCTTAAGTTTAAGTGAGAGAGTGAAGAAAGACAAGTTCATAATAAGAATCTTGTAAACTGATATCGTTTGTGATATTCAGTTAGATTTAAAGAGAGAAATCTAGTTGAGATTAGAGTTGGGTGAGAAATCCAGAAAACAGAGTTGTTGTTGTTCTGGTGGAAATCCTTTAACTCTTTTTAGGCTAGTCAGAACTAAGTGAGAAATTAGCTTAAGTTCTGTTGATGTAAAGGAGCTTCTGAACTTGCCAGAAAAGTTCTGAATAGTGGATTTATAAAATCTCTGTAGGCTGCGACCTCAGGGGACAAGACGTAGTCACAGGACTTCTGTGGCGAACTTGGATAAATCGAATTGTTCAATCAGGATCTCCTGAACTTCTTTCTCCCTCTTATACTTGTTATTTTTGCTTCTGTGTACTTGCTTATATTTAGTGCTGAAACAGATTTTCTCTAAGTATCATTGTCTTTGTTCAGAAGACTGTCCAGAAGTTCTCAAATCAGAACTTCTGTTGCTGAAAACAGTCTAACTGTGTTTAGGCAGAATTTCCCTCAGAAGCAACTTCTGTAAGCTAGTTTCTGACTCTGAGGAAATTTGACTCTGAAAATTAAGTTTCCCGAAAAACTTGAGAAATTTTCAGTTTTCAACTTTGACACCTATGCACCCCCCCTCTAGGTGATTCTGTTCTTGTTAGGGCCAACAGAGAATTGATAAGCATTTCAACCCAATCTACTATGCAAGCAAAACACTAAATGATGCACAACAAAACTACACCGTAACTGAAAAAGAATTACTTGCAGTTGTGTATGCTTTTGATAAATTCAGATCTTACTTTGTTCTTTCCAAAGTGGTTGTGTTTACAGATCATGCAGCCTTGAAATATTTGCTCTCCAAGCAAGATGCCAAGCCTAGACTGATCAGGTGGGTCTTGCTCCTCCAAGAATTTAATCTTGAAATCAAAGACAAGAAGGGAGCAGAGAATGTGGCAGCTGATCACCTATCCAGGTTGGAAGAGAACAAGCAGGCAGCACAAGTAGAGATCCTGGATACCTTTCCAGATGAACAACTTTATGCTGTGCAAAGTGATTGAAGAAGTTCTTTGCAGACCTCAAGTATTACTTATGGGAAGAACCATATTTTTTCAAGCTGTGCGTCGATCAGATTATGAGGAGATGTGTAGCACAAGAAGAGACTGTTCCTATTTTACATCATTGCCATAGCAGAGAGGCAGGAGGTCACTTTGGAGCTAATAGAACAGCTGCCAAGGTACTCGAATCAGGTTTTTATTGGCCTTCCTTGTTCAAGGATGCCCACAGGCATGTCTCTAAATGCAATGAGTGTCAAAGAACAGGTAACATCTCATCTAAGAATGCAATGCCACTAAATAACATTGTGGTATGTGAAGTGTTTGATATTTGGGGAATTGACTTCATGGACCCTTCCCTTGCTCTTATGGGAACAAGTACATACTTGTGGCGGTAGATTATGTGAGCAAATGGGTTGAGGCCATGGCAACTCCCACAAATGATGCAAGAGTAGTTGTGAAATTCCTGAAAAAGTTGTTTTCCAGATTTGGTATGCCTAGAGCGATTATAAGTGACCAAGGAACTCATTTTTGTAATGCACAATTTGAAAAACTCCTTGGAAGATATGGTGTGACCCATAGAGTAGCCACTCCCTACCACCCACAATCAAATGGACAAGCTGAGATATCTAATAGAGAAATCAAAAGAATCTTGGAGAAAACAGTTGGCTGTGCTAGGAAAGAATGGACCAATAGGCTAGATGATGCTCTTTGGGCATATAGAACAGCCTATAAAACTCCAATTGGAATGTCACCCTATAGATTGCTTTACGGTAAATCATGTCACCTACCTGTTGAACTAGAGCATATAGCTCTTTGGGCTATTAATTTTTTGAATTTTGATGAGCAGGCAGCAGGTGATCATAGGAAATCACAACTGAATGAGCTTGATGAGTTCAGACTGTTCTCTTTTGAGAATGCCCAAATCTACAAGGAGAAAACCAAGAAGTGGCATGACAAGCACATCCACATCAAGGAATTCCACCCAGGGCAGAGGGTGTTGTTGTTCAACTCACGCCTCAGACTATTCCCTGGAAAGTTGAAGTCAAGATGGTCAAGACCATTCAATGTGACCAAGGTGTTCCCACACGGTGCTGTTGAAATATCCGATGGAACAGGCGAGCCATTCAAAGTCAATGGACAAAGGCTCAAGCCCTACCTCGTTGGAGAGAACAACCAAGTGGAGAACTACCGTGTCCATGAACCACCATGAGGCTAGTTGGAGAAGTCTAGCTCAAGACAGAAAACAGAGCAACCTGAGGGAACAAGCTATACCTGTTCTCTCTGCCCGTTCCAGAAAAACAATAAAAACAAAAATAAAAATAAAGTCTTTTGGCCTTGGAAAAATGAGTTGGCCGGTTATTTGTTGTTTATGGACTAACTTTTGTTGTTTTGTAGGTTTTTGTCTTAAGTGGGCTTTGTCCTTGTGCAAGCCCAAAACAAAATAAAAACCACCAATCAAAACAGCCACATCAGCCCACTACCTGAAAAGTAACCTGCACGCCGAATCCCAGCCAAACCCAACTGCCCACCACTCCAAACCGCCTGCCCATTCCCACTTCCCCATAACCGTTCCCCAAACTGCTCTCTCTCCACAATCCCTTCAAATTCTCACTTCCAAATCCATTCAATCACCAAAATCCACACCACCACCATCACTTCATCTTTTTCAAACTCAAACCTACCCCTGTCCAATCTCAGAAAATCAAAATCACCATGGGACCTCGTCTGCGCCCCAAGAGAAACCAAACCCCTGTTCCAATTGAAAACATCGAACTGAGTGATGATACTCAGAGGTCCGATGAGCTGCTAAACCGTCTCACTACCTTCACCGAAGCTGAAACCAAGATGAGATACAAGGCACTCAAAGGCCTTGCCTTCATTCCGGCGAGAGTTATTGACTGGAACAGCCTGCAAATTCTAGGTCTTGATGATGAAATCCGCACGCTTCTACAAGGTGTTGGTTTGTTGGAGTTCTCTGAGATCAATGAGATTGCTTTTCGTGAATGTACTCTCGAATTTCTGTCCACCTTCAAGATCGATGTTGCCATCAAGGATCATGCCGATTCGAAGAAGTATAAGTTCAGGCTCATGGGGATTGACATGAGTGATGAACCCTAAGTGTTTTAATTATGTCCAAACATTTCAGAAGATGAAAAATTAAATTTATCCTATATACTCTGCATGTTGACTAACAATTTTGTTAAGTGTTGGATAAGTTTTTCTCAGCAGGTGCTGAATGAAATATCCCTGGTCGCTTGCTTTACTCAGAAGATATCAGAAGCTGAAGACAGAAGATGTTGATCAGAAGCTGGTACAACCGCTCTGAAGCTCTTGTAGTCTGTTTCTACCATCTCAGAAGTTTGCTCAAGTAACCAGAAGATAAAATTGATAAAGATCAGAAGCGCTAATGTAGATTTAAGAACTTTCAGAAGTTCGTTATCACGGGTTTTGTTTAGCATTTAATGCTGTGTCAGTTGCATTTAATGCTAGGCGCCAAAAGTTCAAAAAGCTGTTTGAAGGGCGCGCTTGGTCCACTAAAGAACAAAACCTGTCTCCTAGCAGCGCCGATCGAAATCAAATAAGTCCAAGTCAACTCCATCCTTTTCTTTATCTCGTTCAAGATTAAGCAAAAGTACAGTTGACATGATTAAGTGTCAGTGTCCGTTTGAAGAAGATGACAAGAATAACGGCTTCTCTCTTCCATGTCATCTGTGAAGATTCAAATCCTCACAACGGTCATTTCCAAGACACTATATAAAGAAGCCAAGCTCAAATGCATCAACTACGCATGATTCAAGAGAGCTGAAATCTCAACGCACTGTTAATATCAAGAAAACAGAGCACTATTTCCATTCTCAATCTCTACTTAGCTTAGCTATTGTTTTAGTGAGAGAGTGAAGAAAAACAAGTTCATAATAGGAATCTTGTAAACTGATATCGTTTGTGATATTCAGTTAGATTTTGAGAGAAATCTAGTTGAGATTAGAGTTGGGTGAGAAATCCAGAAAACAGAGTACTTGTTGTTCTGGTGGAAATCCTTTAACTCTTTTTAGGCTAGTCAGAACTAAGTGAGAAATTAGCTTAAGTTCTGTTGATGTAAAGGAGCTTCTGAACTTGCCATAAAAGTTCTGAATAGTGGATTTATAAAATCTCTGGAGGGTGCGACCTCAGAGGACAAGACGTAGTCACAGGACTTCTGTGGCGAACTTGGATAAATTGAACTGTTCATCAGGACCTCCTGAATCTCTTTCTCCCTTCCTTATACTTGTTAAATTACTTCTGTGTACTTGTTATATATTTAGTGCTGAAACAGATTTACACTTTAAAATCACAAGTCTTTGTTCAGAAGATTGTCCAGAAGTTCTCATATCAGAACTTTTGTTGCTGAAAAGACAGAAACTGTCTTAAAGCAGAATATCCCTCAGAGGCTACTTCAATAAGCTTGCCTCTGACTCTGAGGATTTTTGACTCTGAAATTTGAGTTTCCTTAAAAACTTAAAAGTATCAGTTTTATGTTTGAAACACCTATTCACCCCCCTCTAGGTGATTCTGTTCTTGTTAGGGCCAACAAGTGGTATCAGAGCGAAGGTCACTTCGTATATTTACTAAAGATCTAACAATCTAAGTGTAAGATCCTATCAGAATCAATAGAGATGGCTAGTAGACACCAGCCTGAGAATTCTTCTCACTTCATTGTCCCAGAGGGATCCTCTACAACCAAACCTCCATTGTTCAATGGTGACAACTACTCTTATTGGAAAAAGAGAATGATGTATTTCATCCAAGCTCATAATATGAGTGCTTGGTTTGTCATCAAAGATGGTGATTTCATTCCTACCAGAATGGAACCAGGACTAGGGACTGTTGTTATCCCTCAGAGAGAATATTCAGATGATATTCTGAAAAAGCTCCAAACAAATGCTTCAGCAATAAATATGTTGCATTGTGCACTTACAGCCACTGAATATAACAAAGTTTCTTCTTGTGAAACAACACAGGATATATGGAACAAGCTGGAAGTCACATATGAAGGAATAGGAAAAGTGAAGCAGTCTAAAGTCAACCAACTCATGAGAGAATATGAGTTATTTGAAATGCTTGACAAGGAATCTATCTCAGAAATGAATTCTAGATTCACCAAGATAGTCAATGACTTGAAGAGTTTGGGCAGAGACATTGAAGAGTCTGAAAGAGTGAAGAAGATTGTCAGAAGCTTACCAAGGTCTTGGCAAGCCAAGAAGACTGCCATTGAAGAAGTTCAGGACTTGAGCTATTACTTGTATGATGAACTCATTGGGTCCTTAATCACCCATGAGATGTCATTGAAGAATCATGACCTAAGAGAAAGGTAAGAAGGAAAGAGACAAGTAGTCCTGAAGGCAGAATCTTCAGAAGAATCATCAGAAGATGAAGAATTGGCCATGCTGACCAGGAAGTTTAAGAAAGCCTTTAGAAAAGGCAGAGGTGCAAACTACAAGAAGCCATTCAGAAGTTTTGACAAGAAAACTCCTGAGTTTGGTGAGAAGACCAAGAGAGATCCAAGCAAACCAATAGTATGCTATGGATGTCAGCAACCAGGACATATTAAGCCTAACTGTCCTGAGCTGAAGAAGGATAAGAAGAAGTTCAAAAGAGCTATGCTGGCTGCCTGGTCAGACTCTGAGACTGGCAGTGATCCAGAAGAAAAGGAAGAGCAAGCTCAGATATGTTTTATGGCTATTGATGAGCCATCCTCTGAAGATGTACAAGGAGAAACTTCCGCACCTCCTGAGGCTACATATGACTCTGAGGTAAACATATCTCCTGAACAAGATATCCTCGATTCTCTTGAAGAACTATATAGCATGTTCAAGTATCTGAAAAGAAAGTTGGACAAAAGCGAGGCTGACAAATTTCTTAGGTTTACTCAAGTTTATTCTGATATGAAAATATTAGAAGATAAACTAAGTAAACAATTCAGCTCTCCTTCTGAAGGCTCAAATGCCAAAGGAAAGGAAAAACTGCCTTTGAGGAATGATAAACCTCAGAAGAAGAAATATGTCACTCCCTCACTTTTGAAAGAGATTTTTTCCCCTCCTAAAGTCGGAACCTCTCAGAGTGCTTCTGCCTCTAAAGATGTAGTACCCTCTCAGAAGAAGAAAAATTCTCCTAAGAAGCAAAGGGAAAGATCCAAGAATCCTCCTTCTTGCAAACTTTGTAAGAAAGAAGGACATTGGTTAATGGATTGCAAGTATCATATTAAAAACCTCTTGCAATCTGAACTATCAGAAGAACCTGTAGTAGTTAAGTCTAACTCTGAAGGACCCAATAAGGATTGGGTAACTGTCACTAATTGATTGTGCTGCAGGTAGCTCTGAGTGCTCCATCAATGTCAAAGTTGTGGTACATTGACAGTGGGTGCTCAAGGCATATGACAGGTGATGAAAGGCATTCATCACATTTGTGCCTAAGAGAGGTGGTAAAGTCAGCTTTGGAGATGCTCAGAAGGGAAGAATAATTGGCTCTGGATCTATTGGAACCAATCCTCCCATTGAAGATGTCTCCCTAGTCAGAGGACTGAAGTTCAATCTCCTGAGTGTTGCACAACTGTGTGATAAAGGTAGAGATGTAGTCTTCAGCACCTCTGGATGTAAAATCTTGGACAGTAAGTCAAGGGAAGTTATTCTAACTGCTCCTAGAGTAGAAAATGTTTTCATGCTGAACCTTGAGAATCTTTGCAAAAATATATGCTTGATGTCCAAAGAGGATACCTCCTGGCTCTGGCATAGAAGACTTGCTCATGTTAGCATGGATCTTCTGGCCAAAATAGCTAGATATCAATTGGTTGAGGGTCTGCCTGAAATTAGTTTTAAAAAGAACCATTTGTGTACTGCTTGTCAATCTGGTAAACAATCCAGAAGCTCTTTTAAAACTAAGAAAGTCATTTCAACTAAAAGACCTTTAGAATTACTTCATATGGATCTTTTTGGCCCTGTTCAACCAATGAGCATGGGTGGAAAGAAGTATGCCTTAGTCATTGTAGATGACTATTCAAGATTCACTTGGGTCATCCTGCTTTCTAGCAAAGATGAGTCACTTGGATATTTCTCAGTTCTGATTAAGAAACTTGAGAATGAAAGAAATGAAAAGGTAGTCCATATCAGAAGTGATAATGGTGGAGAATTCAAGAACTTTAAGTTTGAAGAATTCTGTGACATCAAAGGCATTGATCATTACTTTTCTGCTCCCAGAACTCCTCAACAAAATGGGGTAGTTGAAAGGAAGAATAGGACTCTGGTTGAAATTGCCAGAACTATGATCAATGACAGAAGGCTTCCAAAGTATTTCTGGGGAGAAGCTGTTAACACAACATGTTATGTTCTGAATAGAGTACTCATCAGAAGCATTCTGAACAAAACACCCTATGAACTCTGGAAAGGCAGAAAGCCTAAAATAGGTTATTTCAGAACTTTTAGTTGTAAATGTTATGCTTTGAATACAAAAGAACATCTTTCAAAATTTGATTCAAAGGCAGATGAAGCTATCTTTCTTGGCTACTCAACACATAGTAAAGCATATAGGGTTTTTAATAAGAGGACTCAAACTTTAGATGAATCTATTCATGTACAGTTTGATGAGACTAACCCTGCAGATAGTAGAGCCTCTGAAGAAGATGAAGTTCTTGCTCCTGAAGTAACATCTCCTGCTGATGAAGATGTTATTCCTAAAGCTGCTGAAATTATTTCTCCTGTTGCTGAACAAGTTCCAGAAGAAAACTCAACTACAGAAGTTAACTTCCTTCCAGAAGATGCTCCTATATATGATTCAACAAATGATGAACAAGTTTCAGAAGATACATTGGATGTACCAAGAGAAGTTAGAACTCCTAGGAATCACCCCTTGGAGAATGTAATTGACTCTGTTCACAATCCTGTCATGACTAGAGCTCAGCTCAGAAGATACATGGGGAATGTGGCCTTTGTGTCACTTCTGGAACCAAAGGACTTCTATGAAGCAGAAGATGATGAATCCTGGTTAATGGCAATGCAAGAAGAACTTGATCAGTTCAAAAGGTCAGAAGTTTGGACCTTAGTTCCCAGACCTAACAATAAGAAGGTTGTTGGTACTAGATGGGTTCTGAAGAAAAAATTGGATGAATATGGGAATGTTGTGAGGAACAAGGCTAGACTTGTTGCTCAAGGTTACAGTCAGCAAGAAGGCATAGACTATGGTGAAACTTTTGCTCATGTTGCAAGATTAGAAGCCATAAGAATTCTATGTGCCTTTGCATCATACAAAGGATTCAAGCTATTTCAAATGGATGTGAAAAGTGCATTCTTGAATGGTTACATTGAAGAAGAAGTGTATGTTTCTCAACCTCCTTGTTTTGTAGATCCCAAGCTTCCAAATCATGTATACAAGCTGAAGAAAGCCTTGTATGGACTGAAACAAGCTCCTAGAGCTTGGTATGAGAGACTGACTAAATTCCTTCTGTCTAAGGGATTTGTCAGAGGCTGTGTTGATACAACCCTGTTTACTCTGAAGAAAAACAAAGATATCCTTTTAGCTCAGGTATATGTTGATGATATTATATTTGGTGCTACTGATGAATCTTTGTGCAGAGAATTCAGCAATCAAGTGAAGGCTGAGTTTGAAATGTCTATGATGGGAGAGTTGACATTCTTCTTAGGACTTCAAATCAAGCAAAGTAATGATGGAGTGTTTATCAACCAAGCTAAGTATACCAGAGAAGTTCTGAAGAAATTTAGCATGCTGGATTCCAATGCTGTTGACACCTTCATGGATGTTAACAAAGACTTTGATGATGAAGCAAAAGCAGGTGATCCTGTAGATATCAGAATCTACAGAGGTATGATTGGATCTCTTTTATATCTAACAGCCAGTAGGCCAGATATACATTTTGGTGTGTGCTTTTGTGCTAGGTATCAAGCTAAACCAAAGGAGATTCATGACATTGCTGTCAAAAGAATTCTCAGATATCTAAAAGGTACTTCAGAAGCTGGTTTGTGGTATCCGTGTAGTACTAATTTTGCTCATGTAGGATACACAGACTCTGATTATGGTAGAGATAAATTGAAAAGAGTCAGCACTTCTGGTGGATGTCACTTTCTGGGGGAGTGCTTAGTCTCCTGGCATAGTAAGAAACAAACCTCTGTTGCTCTCTCAACTGCTGAAGCTGAGTATGTTGCTGCTGGAAGTTGTGTTTCTCAGATGCTCTGGATAAAGCAACAAATTGCTGACTATGGAATCACTCCTGGAACAATGACTATCTTCTGTGATAACAAAAGTGCAATTGACCTTTCCAAGAATCCCATACAACACAGTAGAATGAAGCATGTTCACATAAGGCATCACTTTCTGAGAGACCATGTTCTGAAGAAAGATATTTTCATTACCCATGTTCCCTCTGAAGACAACCTTACTGATATGTTTACTAAGCCTCTGGCTTATAATCCTTTCAGAAGCTTGAGAGAAGGCATTGGTATGACTTATCAACTACAGTAACTTACTTTAACTGCTTTATTAATTTTAACTGTTATATGTTTCAAATTACTTAAGTATGATTAAGGTTAATCATGGTTTTTGTTTAAGGCGTGCCTACATTAAATGCTATTACTGCGCCGTTCTGTTATTAACGGTAACTGGTTCCCTGTCAAACGGTAGTCAGTTACTTTTTGAAATTGAACTGTTTACTGTTTGGGTATAAATAAGGGGTTTCAACACTTAGCTATGTTCACTCGAAAATCTTTTGCTATCAAGATTTCACAGCTAGAAACTACTCTGCAATTTTTCCTGCAATCTCTCTGTTGGCCCTAACAAGAACAGAATCACCTAGAGGGGGGTGAATAGGTGTCTAAGTTGAAAACTGAAAATTTCTAAGTTTTTCGAGAAACTTAATTTTAGAATCAAATTTCCTCAGAGTCAGAGGCAAGCTTACAGAAGCAGCTTCTGAGGGAAATTCTGCCTAAACACAGTTAGACTGTTTCAGCAACAGAAGCTCTGAGTAAGATAGCTTCTGGACAGTCTTCTGAACAAAGACAATGATAAAAAGAGTAAAGTCTGTTTCAGCACTAAATATAAGCAAGTACACAGAAGCAAATTAACAAGTATAAGGAAGGGAGAAAGAGATTCAGGAGGTCCTGATGAACAGTTCAATTTATCCAAGTTCGCCACAGAAGTCCTGTGACTACGTCTTGTCCCCTGAGGTCGCAGCCTACAGAGATTTTATAAATCCACTATTCAGAACTTTTCTGGCAAGTTCAGAAGCTCCTTTACATCAACAGAACTTAAGCTAATTTCTCACTTAGTTATGACTAGCCTAAAAAGAGTTAAAGGATTTCCACCAGAACAACAGCAACTCTGTTTTCTGGATTTCTCACCCAACTCTAATCTCAACTAGATTTCTCTCTTTAAATCTAACTGAATATCACAAACGATATCAGTTTACAAGATTCCTATTATGAACTTGTTTTTCTTCACTCTCTCACTTAAACTTAAGCTATGCTAAGAAAGATTGAGAACATAAAAGGAATGCTCTGTTTTTCTCGTTAAAACAGTGCGTTGAGATTTTGCTCAAATAAATCACGCGTAGTTGATGCTTTGGAGCTTGGCTACTATTTATAGTGAATGAGGATGACCGTTGGGAAAATTTGAATCTTCACAGAGATGACATCAGATGTTGTAGCCATTAATTTGTCAAGTCTTCAGGCGGTCTTCAAACACTTTGATTCCGTTAACCTTGTTCTTTAACTAAATCCGGTAAGTGATTTGAAGTTGAAGATAAGGTTGACTGGAAACATTCTTCAATTGGATCAACAAAGGGTAGACAAGGAAATTCTGGTTTCGCTTTGAGTAGACAGGCGCGCTCCTTCAAAACAGCTTTTTGAACTTTTGGCGTCTTTCATTAAATGCAATTGTCAGAGCATTAAATGCTAACGGAATCCGTGACTTAGCTTCTGATAGCTAACTTCATTTGTCTAGACTTCTGATCGAATTGGTAGAAACTTCTAATTGTAAGGAACCTCTGAGAAGAGCTTTAGCAAACTTCAAAGCATCGGAGCGGAGTATCCAGCTTCTGATTAATGAAGCACTGTCTTCAGCTTTCGAAACTTTTGAGTCTTGCAAACAGTCCAGAATTATTTCATTCAGCACCTGCTGAGTAACTTACATACAAACTTAATGCCAAAAATTATTAGTCAAAATTAAACCGAATGTAAGGGAATTTTAATTTTCATCTTCTGAAACGTTTGGACATAATCAAAACACTTAGGGTTCATCATTCTCCCCCATTTTGGTTATGGACAAACCGTGGTCAGAAGGTAACAGTTATTTAAGAAATTACAAGGTTTAGAGTGTAACTTCCTGATACATATGTTTGTTTTAGCTTCTGAGTAACTCAACTCCCCCATTTTAGTGTAAATGATGAACTTCAACAATCTGTGTAAACTTCAGATAGACTTGAGATCAAGTTTGTTAGATTTTTAGTGAAGACAAAGTTACTAGGTTAAAAGAAACATAAACAGTAAGAGATTAATCAGAGACAATTAATATGTATAAGAAAAGTTCAGTGTATATAATAGTCAGAAGAAACAACAAACGAAATAATCAGAAGGAAAGTAAAGTCCTAGGACAAGACTACCCGACCCAGAACCTAGCTAAGAAGCTTAAGTCCTAAAGTGATTACACGTTTCTAGATCTCTTCTGAGGAGGAGGAACACCACTGGAACTTTCATCAACATTCTGTCTCTTCAATCCAGACTTGAGACCACCTTGCTGAGCAGACTTCTCCCCCGTTTGGCCAGAACCAACAGGAACACCAAGAGCACCTTGAGAGTCCAAGTTCTGCTGAACATTCAAAGCAGTCTGATACCGCTGAGGAGTAGGCCTTACAGAGTTGATCATATCCATTCTTCTTCTGAAATCAGCATCAATGGTTTTCATATAATCAAAGGTCTGTCTAGACAAAGGTCGCTGTTTCTGAACATCTTCCAGAAGGAGCTTGATCAACCTATTGTTAGCATACACAACAGCAGTGAGATGCTTATTCTGTATATAAGTCTGTCCACGAACAAACCTATAACAATTATGAAGAACCTTCTCTTGTTCATGTGCTTGAGTGTGCATAACTTTCAGAAGTTCAGTAAGCTCAGCAATCTGGGCGCTCTGAGCAGTCACGGCGGACTCAATGCTCTGTAGACGATTGTTGAGATCAGGAGTGATGTCATATACAATCCTAGCAGCCCCTGAAGATGATGATCCTTGAGCAGAAGATTTCACTTCTCTCAGAATATGATTAGCAGTACTTTGCAGATCATCAATCTTACTTAGAAGAATTTTCTCATGAGCCTCATAATGCTCATTTGCTTCCTTGACTTCTTCTGACAAAATCTCCAGATTTTCATTAACCTTCAGAGAAGAAGCAAGAGCAATGTTTTCGAGAGTTGGAAGAGTCAAAGCCAATTCTCTCAACTTGTAAAGTTCATCATAAGTAGCGAGATGAAGTGTAGAAAGGTTGCAAGTGTAGACAGTAGGGTTCTGCATTTGAAGCATAGTCATGAGCTGCAGGTTCTGAGCTTTCAAAGATTGAATTTCTTGCAGCACAATGCCCTGAGCAAACATGTCAGCAGCAGAAGACCGTTGTCCTAAACCAGCAAATCTATTCAGCAATTCATCAGAGCCACTCTGACTCATTCTTCTCAGTTCTTCAACACTGGGAACACCACCAGCTTTGGATACACCATAAGCTCTTCCCATGAAACCAAAACTACCAAATCGTATCTCCTGATCATCTCGATTCATATAATTGCGTAGGAAGTCATAGTTGGATGACAACCCAACAAAGAAAGAGGGAGAGGAAGAAGTAGTTAAGGGATCACACACAGGAGGTGCATGTCCAGAGGTTGAGAGGGGAGGAATTTGTGAGGTTGAGGAAGGGATTGTATGTGTAGTAGAGGAAGAGATTGTAGGGGTGAAGGATGGAAGAGTAGATGGTAGTGAGAAAGATGGAGCAGTAAATCCAATTGATGGAATTACAGAGGAAGTAGTTTGGGAGGAAGTAGTGGAATTAGATATGGAATCTGTGAAAATGGGTCCAGAATTCAGGTTTACTTCTGAATAGGATCCAGAAGGAGGAGCAGTTTTAGGAGGTACAACTTCAGAGGGTGAAGTTGTAGGAGGAATAGAAGTGTGAGAATCACTAACTTCTGTGACAGAAGGTAGTGAAGGAGATGGATGAGGAGTATGAGGAGAGGATGGATGAGAAGTACGAAGGGGAGATGAAATAACCTGATCAGAGAGGTTTGGATCAAATGTGGAGATAGGTTCAGCAAACACATGAGCCATTCTGAACAGAGTTTCAGAGGCATCTCTTTCACCAGGATTTCTCCCTTGACCCAGAAGAACATTGTCTAGAAAATCATCACTGTTGATGTTTTTAGCAAACTTCATAGCGTCCTGAATGATAGAATCAGGTTCTTGATCACTATCTTCAGACAGTTCTTCAATAATAGGAGCATCAGCATCCTTTTCAGCAGACATATCCATCATGTCTTCATCATCAACCAAGTCCTCTTTTTCAGGAATTGATTCATCCAGTTCAGTACTCGGAGCAATATAGAAGTCCTTTTTTATCAGAGACCTTCTATTTGCTGACATCTTCTTCTTGGGGATTCTTCTGGAGAGAGGAATATCTTCAGAATCCTCATCTTCTTCTGTACCCTCAACATCTCCTGAGAACGCTACATTCCCAACTTCTTCAGCAGCGCATTCAGCAATTCTAGCATCAGCCTTAGCCTTTGCTGCAATTTCACGCTCAGCTGCTAACTTATCTTCAGCTTCCTTCTTCTTCCTTTTCAAATCAGCAAGAGCTACAACTCTTGCAATCTTCTCAGCTTCAGCAGCCTTCTCTCTTTCAGCAAGACGTGCATCCTCAGCTTCCTGAGCTTCTTTCTCAGAAGCATCTTTTGGCTTCTCAGCAACAATCTTCCCCGAAGGTTCAACACTGATTATTGTTTGAACCATAGTAGGAAGAGGTTCTGAGACAACCATCTTCTCAACAGTCAGGACCAACTTACTTGATCCTTTCTTTCCATTGCCCTTCTTGGCAGCATTCTTTCCTTTCTACACAGTAGCCTCATCAATTTCCTTCTGAGCAATGCTAACAGAGGGAGCATTCTCAGTCTTCTTTGGTATCATACCAAAGGAAAGGTGCATAAGTGTTTGCATCTTGAGGACAGTACTACTGCTGGTTACACCTTCTCCTGAGATCACCACAGAGGCAGCTTCAAATATCCTCATCAGGAGTGAACCATAGGCCAGAGCACTGACAACCTTCACATTTTTCATCTGCCTTATAATCATGGCAGGAAGGTTGATCTTCTTCTGATTCATCAAATGCCACATGAAAACCCTTTCCCGGTTGGAGACACCATTAACTCCTCCAGCCTTCGGAAGGAACACATTTGTTGTCAAGTAGTGTGCCCACCTTTGGTGCTGAGTGAGCCAGGTGGCATAGGTTTCCTTGGCACCCAGAACTGGTCTAGCCCAATTTGCATCACTAAACCCTTCAGCAGAACCATCATCTCCAATGATGATTCCCCCATCAACAACTCCAATAACCTGTGAAATAGAAGCCCTGCTGACCTCAATCTCAACTTCTCCAACCACCGAGTGAACGACATCCTCCTCATTGGATAGGTAGTAGAGATTCTGATAGAACTCAGTGACTAACTTAGGATAGATGAACTCATCCAAGGAGACGAACGAGTTCCAGTTTTGAGTACTTAGCCATTTAGAGATGGGTTCAGTGGATTTGACTTCATCATCTAGGAACCTAGAAGTGAAAACCCTAGATTCGCTAACTTTCTTCTTTTTCTCGGAGTCAAAGATGTGAGTGGCAGTGACGATTTCAATGGGTTGTTCTTGAGCCATTGAGAGATTTTTAAGAAATTTGGTTAAGTGTTTGAGAGAAAGGAAAATACAGAGAAATGACTATGGGAATTCTAAAAGCAATGAAGATGCAAGTGAAAGTTTTCTAAGTATGGAATACCCTTATTTATACCCAAAAAACGCAACTGTTCCAATTCAAAAAGTAAATACACACCGTTTAAAAAGGGAACAGATAACCGTTAAACACCAGAACAGCGCCGTAATAAGCAGTAAATGTACGCATGCTTAAAGTCAAGATCATGATTAGATTTTATCATACTTAATTATCTTAAGTTATTAACATTTAAGATAGAAGAGAATATAATAAAAACTAAGTTATTGAAGTGGATAAGTCATACCAATGCCTTCTCGTAAGCTGCTGAAAGGAGTACCAGCCAGAGGCTTAGTAAACATGTCAGCAAGATTTTCTTCAGAGGGAACATGAGTGATGATGATATCCTTCTTCAGAACATGATCTCTCAGAAAGTGATGCCTAATATGAGCATGCTTCATCCTGCTGTGCTGAATAGGATTCTTTGAAAGGTCAATAGCACTCTTGTTATCACAAAAGATTGTAATTGTTCCAAGGATGACTCCATAGTCAGCAATTTGTTGCTTAATCCAGAGCATCTGAGAAACACAACTTCCAGCAGCAACATACTCAGCTTCAGCAGTTGAGAGAGCCACAGAGGTTTGTTTCTTGCTATGCCAAGAGACTAGGCACTCCCCCAGAAAATGACAACCACCAGAAGTGCTGACCCTCTTCAATTTATCCCTACCATAGTCAGAGTCTGTGTATCCTATGGGGGTAAAATCAGAACTACAGGGATACCACAAACCAGCTTCTGGTGTGCCTTTAAGATATCTGAGAATTCTTTTGACAGCAACATCATGAATCTCTCTAGGTTTAGACTGATATCTAGCACAAAAACACACAGCAAAATGTATATCTGGCCTGCTGGCTGTTAGGTATAAAAGAGAACCAATCATACCTCTGTAGGTTTTTATATCTACAGGTTTACCAGCTTTTTCTTCATCATCAATGTCTTTGCTGACATCCATTGGAATATCAACAGCATTAGAATCCATCATGCCGAATTTCTTCAGCACTTCTCTAGTGTACTGGGCTTGATTGATAAACACACCATCATTACTTTGCTTGATCTGAAGTCCTAAGAAGAAGGTTAATTCTCCCATCATAGAAATTTCAAACTCAGCCTTCATGTGGTCACTGAACTCTCTGCACAAAGATTCATTAGTAGCACCAAATATAATATCATCAACATATACCTGAGCTAAAAGGATATCCTTGTTCTTCTTCAGAGTGAACAGAGTTGTATCAACACAGCCTCTAACAAATCCCTTAGACAGAAGGAACTTAGTCAGTCTCTCATACCAAGCTCTGGGTGCTTGTTTCAGTCCATACAATGCTTTCTTCAGCTTGTACACATGATCAGGAAACTTAGGATCTTCAAAACCAGGAGGTTTAGATACATAAACTTCTTCATCAATGTAACCATTCAAGAATGCACTTTTCACATCCATTTGAAAGAGCTTAAAACCTTTGTATGATGCAAAAGCACATAAGATTCTAATGGCTTCTAATCTTGCAACAGGAGCAAAAGTTTCACCATAATCTATGCCTTCTTGCTGACTGTAACCTTGAGCAACAAGTCTTGCCTTGTTCCTCACAACATTTCCAAATTCATCAAGTTTGTTCTTCAGAACCCATCTAGTTCCAACAACCTTTATGTTGTTAGGTCTGGGAACCAAAGTCCAAACTTCTGACCTTTTGAACTGGTCAAGTTCTTCTTGCATTGCCATTAACCAGGAATCATCATCTGCAGCTTCATAGAAGTCCTTGGGTTCCAGAAGTGACACAAAAGCCACATTCCCCATGTATCTTCTGAGCTGAGCTCTGGTCATGACAGGATTATGAACAGAGTCAATTATGTTCTCTAAGGAATGATTCATATGAGCTCTAACTTCTCTTGGTACATCCAATGAGTCTTCTGAAACTTGTTCATCATTTGTTGAATGATATATAGGAGCATCTTCTGGAAGGAAGTTGACTTCTGGAGTAGGATTCTCTTCTTGAGCTTGTTCAGCAACAGGAGGAACCACTTCAGCAGCTCTGGGAGAAACATCTTCTACTACATCAGGAGATGCAACTTCAGGAGCTTGAACTACATCTTCATCAGGAGCTCTACTATCTGCAGGGTTAGTTTCATCAAACTGTACATGAACAGATTCATCTAAAGTTTGAGTCCTCTTATTAAAAACCCTATATGCTTTACTATGTGTTGAGTAACCAAGAAAAATGGCTTCATCTGCCTTTGAATCAAACTTTGAAAGATATTATTTTGTATTCAAAACATAACACTTACAACCAAAGGTTCTGAAATAACCTATTTTAGGCTTTCGACCTTTCCGGAGTTCATAAGGGGTCTTGTTCAGAATGCTTCTGATTAGCACTCTATTCAGAACATAGCAAGCTGTGTTAACAGCTTCTCCCCAAAAATACTTTGGAAGCCTTCTTTCATTGATCATAGTCCTGGTGATTTCAACCAGAGTTCTATTCTTCCTTTCAACTACCCCATTTTGTTGAGGAGTTCTGGGAGCAAAAAAGTTATGATCAATGCCCTTGGTTTCACAGAATTCTTCAAACATAAAGTTTTTGAATTCTCCACCATTATCACTTCTGATATGAACAACCTTTTCATTCCTTTCATTCTCAAGTTTCTTTATCAGAACTGAGAAACATCCAAGTGACTCATCTTTGCTAGACAGCAAGATGACCCAAGTGAATCTTGAATAGTCATCTACTATGACAAAGGCATACTTCTTTCCACCCATGCTCATTGGTTGAACAGGGCCAAAAAGGTCCATATGAAGTAATTCTAAAGGTCTCTTAGTTGAAATGACTTTCTTAGTTTTAAAAGAGCTTCTGGATTGTTTACCAGATTGACAAGCATTGCATAAATGGTTCTTTTTAAAACTAATTTCAGGCAGACCCTCAACCAATTGATTTCTAGCTACTTTGGCCAGAAGATCCATGCTCACATGAGCAAGTCTTCTATGCCAGAGCCAGGAGGTATCCTCTTTGGACATCAAGCATATATTTTTGCAAAGATTCTCAAGATTCAGCATGAAAATATTTTCAACTCTAGGAGCAGTTAGAATAACTTCCCTTGACTTACTTTCCAAGATTTTACATCCAGAGGAGCTGAAGACAACATCTCTACCTTTATCACACAGTTGTGCAACACTCAGGAGATTGAACTTCTGGCCTCTGACTAGGGAGACATCTTCGATCGGAGGATTAGTTCCTATGGATCCAGAACCAAGTATCCTTCCTTTCTGAGCATCTCCAAAGCTGACTTTTCCACCTCTTTTAGGATCAAATGTGATGAATGCTTTTTCATCACCTGTCATCTGCCTTGAGCACCCACTGTCAATGTACCACAGCTTTGACATTGATGGAGCACTCAGAGCCACCTGCAACACAATCAATTAGTGACAGGTACCCAATCCTTATTGGGTCCTTCAGAGTTAGATTTCTCTTCAGCAGGTTTTAATGATATCTCAGATTGCAAGAGGTTTTTAATATGGTACTTGCAATCCTTCAACCAATGACCATCACTCTTGCAAAGCTTGCAAAAGGGAGGGTTCTTGGATCTTTCCCTTTGCTTCTTGGGAGATTTCTTCTTCTTCTGAGAAGGACCAACATCTTCAGAGGCTACAGCAGCTCTCTCAGAGGTGCCAACATCAGGAGGAGAAGTTATCTCTTTCAGAAGAGATGGAGTGACAGGTTTCTTCTTCTTCTGGGGTTTATCACTTCCCAGAGGCAGCTTTTCCTTGCCTTTGGCTTTAGAGCCATCAGCAGGAGTGCTGAACTGTTTACACAGCTTTTATTCTAACACTTTCATGTCAGAGTAAACTTGAGTAAACCTAAGAAACTTGTCAGCCTCACTCTTGTCCAATTTCCTTTTCAGGTACTTGAACATACTATAGAGTTCTTCAAGAGAATCAAAGATATTTTGTTCAGAAGATATGTTTACCTCGGAATCATATGTAGCTTCAGGAGGTGCGGAAGTTTCTCCTGTGACATCTTCAGAAGTTGGCTCATCAATAGCCATAAAACATATCTTGGTGAATCTAGAGTTCATGTCTGAAATAGATTCTTTATCAAGCATTTCAAATAACTCATATTCTCTCATGAGTTGATTGACTTTTGATTGCTTCACCTTTCCAGTACCTTCATATGTGACTTCCAGCTTATCACAAGAAGAGACTTTGTTATATTCAGTAGCTGTAAGTGCACAATGCAACATATTTATTGCTGAAGCATTAGTTTGGAGTTTTTTCAGAATGTCATCTGTGTATTCTCTCTGAGGAATAACAACATTCCCTAAACCTTGTTCCATTCTGGTAGGAATGAAATCACCATTAGTGATGACATACCAAGCACTCATGTTCTGAGCTTGGATGAAGTACATCATCCTTTTCTTCCAGTATGAGTAGTTGTTGCCATTAAATAATGGAGGTCTAGTAGTGGAAGAACCTTCTGGAACAATGAAGTGAGAAGAATTCTCAGGCTGGTGTCTACTAGCCATCTCTATTGATTCTGATAGGATCTTACACTTAGATTGTTGGATCTTTAGTAAATATACGAAGTGACCTTCGCTCTGATACCACTTCTTGGCCCTAACAAGAACAGAATCACCTAGAGCGGGGTGAATAGGTGTCTAAGTTGAAAACTGAAAATTTCTAAGTTTTTCGAGAAACTTAATTTCAGAATCAAATTTCCTCAGAGTCAGAGATAAGCTTACAGAAGCAGCTTCTGAGGGAAATTCTGCCTAAACAAAGTTAGACTGTTTTCAGCTACAGAAGCTCTGAGTAAGATAGCTTCTGGACAGTCTTTTGAACAAAGACAATGATAGAAAGAGTAAAGTCTGTTTCAGCACTAAATATAAGCAAGTACACAGAAGCAAATTAACAAGTATAAGGAAGGGAGAAAGAGATTCAGGAGGTCCTGATGAACAGTTCAATTTATCCAAGTTCGCCACAGAAGTCCTGTGACTACGTCTTGTCCCCTGAGGTCGCAGCCTACAGAGATTTTATAAATCCACTATTCAGAACTTTTCTGGCAAGTTCAGAAGCTCCTTTACATCAACAGAACTTAAGCTAATTTCTCACTTAGTTCTGACTAGCCTAAAAAGAGTTAAAGGATTTCCACCAGAACAACAACAACTCTGTTTTCTGGATTTCTCACCCAACTCTAATCTCAACTAGATTTCTCTCTTTAAATCTAACTGAATATCACAAACGATATCAGTTTACAATATTCCTATTATGAACTTGTTTTTCTTCACTCTCTCACTTAAACTTAAGCTATGCTAAGAAAGATTGAGAATGGAAAAGGAAAGCTCTGTTTTTCTCGTTAAAACAGTGCGTTGAGATTTTGCTCAAATAAATCACGCGTAGTTGATGCTTTGGAGCTTGGCTACTATTTATAGTGAATGAGGATGACCGTTGGGAAAATTTGAATCTTTACAGAGATGACATCAGATGTTGTAGCCGTTAATTTGTCAAGTCTTCAGGTGGTCTTCAAACACTTTGATTCCGTTAACCTTGTTCTTTAACTAAATCCGGTAAGTGATTTGAAGTTGAAGATAAGGTTGACTGGAAACATTCTTCAATTGGATCAACAAAGGGTAGACAAGGAAATTCTGGTTTCGCTTTGAGTAGACAGGCGCGCTCCTTCAAAACAGCTTTTTGAACTTTTAGCGCCTTTCATTAAATGCAATTGTCAGAGCATTAAATGCTAACGGAACCCGTGACTTAGCTTCTGATAGCTAACTTCATTTGTCTAGACTTCTGATCGAATTGGTAGAAACTTCTGGTTGCAAGGAACCTCTGAGAAGAGCTTTAGCAAAGTTCAAAGCATCGGAGCGGAGTATCCAGCTTCTGATTAATGAAGCACTGTCTTCAGCTTTCGAAACTTCAGAGTCTTGCAAACAGTCCAGAATTATTTCATTCAGCACCTGCTGAGTAACTTACATACAAACTTAATGACAAAAATTATTAGTCAAAATTAAACCGAATGTAAGGGAATTTTAATTTTCATCTTCTGAAACGTTTGGACATAATCAAAACACTTAGGGTTCATCACTCTCTACTTAACCTAAAATTTCTCAACTTCTTTCTCAAAAATGGCTCAAGAAAACGCTCCTCAAGTCACTATCACCCACATTCTGTCTAGTGATGAGAAACTTAGTGAATCTAGGGTTTTCACATCTAGGTTCTTAGATGATGATGTCAAATCCTCCTTACCCATCTCTACATGGATAAGTTCGCAAAACTGGAACTCCTTTGTTTCCTTGAATGAGTTTATCTATCCCAAGATGATAACAGAGTTCTATCAGAACCTCCACTTTAGATCTGATGAAGAGGATGTTGTGCATTCAGTAATTGGTGGTGTTGATTTTGAGGTCAGCATGACTTCAATCACTCAGGCTATAAGCATAGATGATGAGGGAATCATCATTGGGGATGATGGTTCTGCTGAAGGTTTTTCATAAGTAAACTGGGCAAAGCCAGTTCAGAGCGCCAAAGAGACCTATGCCACATGGTTAACTCAGCATCAGAGGTGGGCACACTATTTGACCACAAATGTGTTCCTTCCGAAATCTGGAGCTGTCAATGGGGTCTCAAATAGAGAGAGGGTATTCATGTACCATTTGATGAACGAAAAGAAGATCAACTTACCTGCCATGATTATAAGGCAGATGAAGAATGTGAAGGTGGCCAGTGCTTTGGCTTATGGTTCCCTTCTGACCAGACTGTTTGAATCTGTTTCTATAGAGATTTCTGGTGAAGGGGTTACTACCAGAAGTACTCCACTTAAAATGAATACTCTGACCAAATTGGAACACAGTGTTGTACCAAAGAAGTCAGAAGCTCCTACTTCTTCTGTGGTTGCAGGTCAGAAGGAAACAGTGAAAGCTCCTGAGCAAAAGACAAAGACTGTTGTCAAAGGAGGGAAAGGAAAGAAGAAATCCACTAAGGTGGTAATGAATGTTGAGAAGGTGGTTGTTTCAGAACCTCCTACCACTTTGGTTCAATCAACTACAAGTATTAAACCATCTGGGAAAGTGGTTGCTGAAGAACCAAGGGCTGTTGATTCAAAGAAGGCATCAGA
Source organism: Euphorbia peplus (assembly GCA_028411795.1). Taxonomy (NCBI): domain Eukaryota; kingdom Viridiplantae; phylum Streptophyta; class Magnoliopsida; order Malpighiales; family Euphorbiaceae; genus Euphorbia; species Euphorbia peplus. The sequence goes on along the minus strand of CP110841.1, from coordinate 9,715,256 downwards.
AGAAGAAGCAGAGGAGAGCAGACTTGCTGCATTAGCAAAGGCTGCTGAGGATAAGCTGATTGAGGAAAGAGTTGTTCCTCTGGAAGAATTGCACAGAAGAGATAGAGAAGCTCAGCAACTTAGTGCAAGTTTGGAAGCTGAGAGAAAAGCTTTGGCAGAAGCTAAGGAAAAAGCCAGATTAAAAGAAGCTGCTGCTCAACTGGATGACAATGTGCTTTTGTCAGAAGTAGTTGGTGAGGAAGAAAATGCTGAGAGAGAAATTCCACTCTCAAGAGGCATGAGAAGGAAAACAACAGCAGTCAGAAGGGTCTTGAACAAGAAGGACTTCTATGTTAAGTCTGCTGAGTTGGAAGAAGAGATTTCTGAAGAAGAATTTGTTGATGAGGACATGATTGATATGTCAGAAGAGAATCTTGATGCTCCTACTGTTGAAGATGTCTCAGAGGATAGCGAACAAGAGATTGACACTATCATTCAGGATGCTGTTCAAATGGCTAGAGACATTGAGACAGATGATTTTTTGGACAATGTGCTTCTGGGTCAAGGAAGGAACCCTGGTGACAAGGATGCTCATGCAACCATTGAGAAGATGGCTCATCTTTTTGCCACTCCAATTGCATCTTTCAATCCAAATGCTCCTGAATAACAAGTTGGTTCTGATCATGTTTTCCCATCTCCATCTCAAGATGTTATTCCATCTCCCATACATCCTTCCCTACCATCTTCTGCACCTACTCCTGTCTCAGAAGTAAGTGCCTCTGAAATTTTCACTAATCCTACATCTTCACCTTCTGAAGATGTATCTCTTAAAACTACTCTTCCTTCCGGATCTTATTCAGAAGTTCACATTTCTACAACTCCATTATTTTCAGACTCCATCCTAACCTCTACTCACTCACTTAATCCTAAGGCTGTTTTTCCATCCTCTGGAATTCCAACCTCTACCTTTACACCTCCATCTACCTTACCTAAATCTCCTCCTCCTCCTCCTCAAACCAATTTTGCTCCATTTTTCACAACTAAGTTACCTCAATCTTCAACCTCTGGACATACACCTTCTGTGTGTGATCCCTTACCAACCTCTTCTGTATCCACTCCTCTCACCTATGCTGGTGTTCATTCGAACTACAATTTTCTGTTCAACCACTTACATAGAGATGAGATGGCTGCCAGTTTTGGAAGTTTTGGGATTCCTACAAGAGCTCTTGTTGTCTCAGAAGCTAGTGGTGTTCCCACTGTTGAGGACTTGAGAAGGATGAGTCAAAGTGGCTCTGATGGATTGTTGAACAATCTTGCTGGTCTTGGAAGAACTCCTGCTGCTGACCTTTATGCACAGGGAATGGTGCTCCAAGAACTTCAAGCTCTGAAGGCTCAGAATCTACAGTTGATGACAATGCTTCAGATGCAAAATCCCTCTGTATACATTCAGAACCTTTCAACACTTCATCTGGCTGCTTATGATGAATTTTACAAACTAAGGCAATTGGCTCTGACCCTTCCTACTCAAGAGAATATTGCTCACGCCTCTGCTAGCAACGTGAATGAGAATTTGAACATTCTCCAGCTAGAGGTTAAAGAAGCAAATGAGCGTTTTGAAGCTCAAGAGAAGGTTCTACCTAGAAAGATTGATGATCTCCAAAGTACAATAAATCATGTTCTGAGAGAAGTAAAAGCTTCTGCTCAAGGCACATCATCTTCTGGGGTTGCCAATGTTGTGTGTAATGCTCATCCTGACCTTGACAATCGTCTCCAGACCCTTGAATCCACTGTAAACGCACAGAATGCACAGATTGCTGAATTGACTGAGTTTATGAAGGTCATGCATTCTCAGAACAAGGAACAAGAAAAGACTCTTTGCCACTGCTATAGGTTTGTCAGAGGATAGACTTATCTTCAGAATGAGTACTTAACAACTGCTGTTTACATGAACAATAAAGGGATCAAGATGCTTCTGGAAGATGCCCAGAAATAAAGGCCTCAGACTGGTCTTTCTCTTCCTGAAATGAGAAAGAATGAAGCTGACTTCAAGACTCAGATGGAGAAGCTAAATTCTTTAAGGTCCAACAAATTCCAACTTGCTGCCACCATCAAAGATCAACAAAAATTAATGGCACAAGGTGCATTGGGGGAAGATGTTGTTTATGGCCAAACGGGGGAGAAACCTGAAATGCAGGGTGGTCCAAGTTCTGATATGGCTGGTTCAACTGGTGTCAAGAGATCAAGTGAGAATATAAGTTCTGGAAGTTTTCATCCTCTTCAGAAGAAACCAAGAAAGCCTCCATCAAATCCATAGAGTTTTAGAATCTCTTAGTTAGGTTCTGGGTTGGGTAGCTTTTGTTAAGTTATCTATTTGCTCTGATTTATGTTTGCTTCTGTGTTTTCCTCTGACTATTTATATGAACTTCAGAATTTCTCACATAAGCTGTCTTATTGTTTGTTGTTGATAATAACTGCTTGCTTATATGCTTTCTAAACTTAGCAACTTTTGCTTCACAAAAATCTAACAACTTGACCTTGAGATTATCTTTAAGTTTTCAGATTGATGAAGTTCACCATTTACACTAAAATGGGGGAGTTAAGTTACTTAGAAGTTATAGAAGCTATAACCAACAAGAAGTTACTTTCTAAACTCTTAAGTTTTCTAAGTAATTTTTACCTTCTGGACCACGGTTTGTCCATAACCAAAATGGGGGAGAATGATGAACCCTAAGTGTTTTGATTATGTCCAAACGTTTCAGAAGATGAAAAATTAAATTTATCCTATATACTCTGCATGTTGACTAACAATTTTGTTAAGTGTTGGATAAGTTTTTCTCAGCAGGTGCTGAATGAAATATCCCTGGTCGCTTGCTTTACTCAGAAGATATCAGAAGCTGAAGACAGAAGATGTTGATCAGAAGCTGGTACAACCGCTCTGAAGCTCTTGTAGTCTGTTTCTACTATCTCAGAAGTTTGCTCAAGTAACCAGAAGATAAAATTGATAAAGATCAGAAGCGCTAATGTAGATTTAAGAACTTTCAGAAGTTCGTTATCACGGGTTTTGTTTAGCATTTAATGTTGTGTCAGTTGCATTTAATGCTAGGCGCCAAAAGTTCAAAAAGCTGTTTGAAGGGCGAGCTTGGTCCACTAAAGAACAAAACCTGTCTCCTAACAGCGCCGATCGAAATCAAATAAGTCCAAGTCAACTCCATCCTTTTCTTCATCTCGTTCAAGATTAAGCAAAAGTACAGTTGACAGGATTAAGTGTCAGTGTCCGTTTGAAGAAGATGACAAGAATAACGGCTTCTCTCTTCCATGTCATCTATGAAGATTCAGATCCTCACAACGGTCATTTCCAAGACACTATATAAAGAAGCCAATCTCCAATGCATCAACTACGCATGATTCAAGAGAGCTGAAATCTTAACGCACTGTTAATATCAAGAAAACAGAGCACTATTTCCATTCTCAATCTCTACTTAGCTTAGCTATTGTTTTAGTGAGAGAGTGAAGAAAAATAAGTTCATAATAGGAATCTTGTAAACTGATATCGTTTGTGATATTCAGTTAGATTTTGAGAGAAATCTAGTTGAGATTAGAGTTGGGTGAGAAATCCAGAAAACAGAGTACTTGTTGTTCTGGTGGAAATCCTTTAACTCTTTTTAGGCTAGTCAGAACTAAGTGAGAAATTAGCTTAAGTTCTGTTGATGTAAAGGAGCTTCTGAACTTGCCATAAAAGTTCTGAATAGTGGATTTATAAAATCTCTGGAGGCTGCGACCTCAGAGGATAAGACGTAGTCACAAGACTTCTGTGGCGAACTTGGATAAATTGAACTGTTCATCAGGACCTCCTGAATCTCTTTCTCCCTTCCTTATACTTGTTAAATTACTTTTGTGTACTTGTTATATATTTAGTGCTGAAACAGATTTACTCTTTAAAATCACAAGTCTTTGTTCAGAAGATTGTCCAGAAGTTCTCATATCAGAACTTCTGTTGCTGAAAAGACAGAAACTGTCTTAAAGCAGAATATCCCTCAGAGGCTACTTCAATAAGCTTGCCTCTGACTCTGAGGATTTTTGACTCTGAAATTTGAGTTTCCTTAAAAACTTAAAAGTATCAGTTTTCTGTTTGAAACACCTATTCACCCCCCCTCTAGGTGATTCTGTTCTTGTTAGGGCCAACAATGAGTATCTCCTTGAACAGCCTGAATGTGTACTTGGGCATTGTCAGTTCCAAAGATGTTGCTAAACCTGAGTTTCAGAGCAGGTTGAGAGATTTTGATCCTAGGTTCAAAGCCAAGTCATTTTGGACCGAGCTGACTGGTCAGAAAGAGTACAATGCCAGTGATTCCAAGTCCACTTTTCTCCAGACCCATTCCATGAGGTTCATTCAAAGGTACCTTGCTTCTAGCCTGTTCGCCAGGTATAGCCAGAGTAACATGCCAAAGAATGATCTATTTGTGGCATGGTGCATGCTGAACAAGAAGCCAATCAATGTTGGTCATTGGCTTGCTACATACTTGAACAGCCAGGAGAGCACAACTTCAAAGTACATTTGTGCATGACCCTTTATCACCAAACTGGCCAAGACCATGGGTATTTTCAATCCCCAGATCCACACTTTGACCCTTGCATGCAAGATGGAGAAATTTGACTGTGCTACCATGGGAAAGTTGGGGATATGCTCCAAAACTGGGAACACTTGGGCCTTGAAAGTGCTTGAGCCACGATCAGCTGCAACTACTGTCAAGAGAAAGCAAGATGAAAGTGCTCTGCCTGAGTCAAGTGTGTCTGCATCCAAGCGCCACTTGTTCACTGATGCTCACTTTGTCCCTGATGCCGCTGATGTTACAATGAGGCAAGTGATGGATATTTGGCTCAGTTATTTGACAAGAACAAGGAGCTGGAGGAGAAGACCAAGCAGTAGGATAAGGAGATCAGTCTGTTGAGGAGGCTGTGCATGGTACAACCTATTTCCATGATTCGCCCTAAGAGTCCTGAGAAAGCTGGTGGAGAAGCATCCTGTCAGAGTGCCTCGTCCAAGCCCAGGAAGGAGAAGAACAGTGGTAAAATGGTAATGGTTGAGGAGCAGCCTGAGAAAACCAAGTCCGATTCTGAGAGGTTATCTGAGGAGATTGAGGAGGCACTGAGGTGTGCTGAAGGAGAAGTGAAGCGAGCTGAGGAAGTGTTTCAGGCTGATCTAAATGTTAAGCAGCCTGAAGAGCACAGTAAAGAGGATCCTGAAGAGGAGCAGGAGGAGGAACAAGCACCAGACACTGAGGAGGAGCTGGAAGAAGATGCAGAAGCAGGTAAATCTGGAGTAGTCATCAACTATTACCAAAGCATACTTCTTGCCTCCTAGACTTGATGGTTGAATTGGACCAAACAAATCTAAGTGGAGTAATTCAAGTGGTCTATTAGTTGATACGACTCCTTTTAAGCTAAAAGAGCTTCTAGTTTGTTTACCCTTTTGACATGCATCACAAATGTGATCTTTGTTGAAACTTATCTTAGGAAGACCTTTTACAAGTTCTTTCTTAGATAATTTCGAAATTAAGTGCATACTAGCATGTCCTAACCTTTTGTGCCACAACCAACTTTCATCATTATGTGAAACAAGGCATTTATCGTAAGATATCTTATCAAGATTAAGCATATAAACATTTTCAATTCTTGGAACTGTGAATAAAACCTTGTCAGATTTTGCATCAAAAACTTCACAGCTTTTGGAGTTGAAAACTACCTTCATACCTTTATCACATAGATGACTGTTGGGTGTGATTTGTGTCTATAAAATCAAGGGTTTTCCATAGTATTTTCGTGCCAAAACTGTGTTTCGAACAGCCTGAGATTGTTCTTTAAGGCACAAGTTCAGCATGTGGTCCCAGTTAGTCTGCATGTGCTTAGTTGAGTCTGAACAGCCTGAATTTAGGGTTGAATCTGCAGAAAATCAGGTCAAAGATACCCTCTCCTCACATGTTCTCGGTTTTGTAATGTGGGGAAGAGAAAAAACAATGTTTTGGAGGTTTGTGAAGGCATTGGGATGTGAAGTTGTCTTCTTGTGCATTTGTCTCTTTCTGCAGGTTGACTTGTCCTATTATGCAGTTGTCTTCTTCTGCTGGAGAACAACCTGCCCAAGAACAGCCAGATTCCGAGAAGAATCTTTACTTTGTTTATTTCATTTCTTTCTTGTATAAATACTCCTGCGAGAGTATTGTTTATCATCCATCATATCTTAGTTTAGTAGACATTAGTTTCACTTTCAGTTTAGTAGTTGTAGCAGTTTTCTGTGGAAGTCTCATTCGAGGCCAAGCAGAACTTGTTCTTAGTATTTTCATTCCTTCAAACGCCGTAAACATGACAATGAGTGAGTAGTCACTCAAGGTGGAAAGCCAGCCTTATGGCTGGTGGTTTGTAAGCGTCACTTTCCTTTTATTCAATGAAATCATGTTTATTCTGCTTGTTCAATAGAATCTTCATTCATATATAAGTCTAGCTAACTTGTATTTTCAGTTGTTTGATGTTGTAGGGACCAACTCGGATCAAGCAATAGATAAACTGATTGAACACACATATTTTATACCGGGACCAATAAGGATAAAATGTGTGCTAAGGGTTCTTATTTATAAGATGCTTCTTGTGCTTAACGCTTATGCTTGTGTAATCTAATGGAAACTAATTTTGCATAAGTATAAAGAATCTTGGGAACATGTGACCATCTGACTTGAGTGATTCTAGTGAAGATACGTTAGACTTATAATAAACATGGTGGATTTGTATAAAGGGAATGTGTGCTTGTGTGCCATCAATTCTGGCTGTGCTTTACACCTGCTTCTTTATTATTGATATCTCTTAATTTATTTTCATGCTCAGTGACAACCTTAGTTTAATAATAGATATAGTTAATTTAAAATTAATCAATCAAAGTAAGATCAACCACCCGACTGTTCTGTTTCAGTAAAGAAACTAGCTTGAAACTGTTCTATCCCTGTGGAGACGATAACTTATCACTTTATTACTTGTCTAGTGCACTTGCTAGTGTCATCCCACTCATTTGTACACAACAATGTGCAAATGTCAGGAATTCAAGTTCAAAAACTGACAAAAAAACTGGTGAATCAACATTCCTTTACTCCAAAAACATAGTTTAATTAACTTACGAAAACTCTATAAAATTTAAGATATATAGCAAGTTACGTACCATAAATAGGTAAGCCACATGAACCTGTTATTTCACTCTAAATTGATTTTGATTACTTGATTTAAAAATATGGTTTTTATATCATGCTTTATATATATATATATATATATATATATATATATATATATATATATATATATATATATATATATATATAGGGGGAGGATCATGTGAGACAAGGTCCTTAGGTGTGACAACTTTTATGGTGTGACAACTTATATTTAAAATACATTTTTCCGATGATCCCGAACCCGATTTTCAAAAAAATTTATACCGTTGGATTCGTATTAATTAGCCGGTCATTTTGAGATCCATTGTGTTCAAATAAAAACGATTTTTTTTCAAATTTCTTGATATTCCAAAAATCATTACCAAATCTTCCAAAAGTCATTACCAAATATTTCAAAATGAAAAAATCGTTTTTATTTGACCACAATGGATCTCAAAATGACTAGCTAATTAATACGAGTCCAACGGTATAAAAAATATCGAAAACCGAGTTCGGGATCATCGGGAAAATGTATTTTAAAGAAAAGAAATAAAAGACTTTTCTCTCTCCTGCGATAACATCAGCGCTGACATCATTAGCCTCCTTCCCTTCCTTCCACGTGTATGCCCCTCAAAATATGCCATCCTTTTTCATTTAATTACACAATTGTCACCTCTTGTCACACAATAAAAATCAGTCTCACAATAACATAAGTGTCACACTTGATCCTTTCTCTATATATATAATTATATATACTTGTGACAAAATAACTTTATTATATACTTTATATGCTAAGAAAGGACTTAACTCTAGAAATGCTTTAATAAGAATTATCATCTTAACTAGAGTTACTTTATTTAAAGTATATAATCAAGTATGTATGTATGAATGTCATGATCACATCTATATAGGTTTAAATGTCATATGCTCACATGAATATATGTTTTAAGAGATGATATTTATACCATGAACTAAAACGATATACCATGATCAAACACTTTCTTATACTCTACGGATTATGGTTTACTATGTGATCAAATGACATATTTTGCCATGCCATCTCCTTGAGTTTTTATGATTTGAACTTAAACATGATTTATATATATATAATAAGCTATGCCATGGTTAAAGATGATGTAATACATACAAACTATGTTATGTCATCATCTATTGATTTCATCATCGATCATACTTATGTGTTGCCATGCTTATGATGATGAATGCATGTATATGAATGTAGTATACACGAATATGTCATACATGCTTATATGATGTTAATAGCATAAGTTTAATGGTGTTTAAAGGAAAGATGAAATGAAGGGCTAGGATTCAATCACACTTTATGTCATCTCTTCATCCGACGGCCAAGATCGTTTCTTCATCACCAAGATAAGTGTCTTGTCAAGAAAACTCATCAAATCCTCCTACACCACAAGATTTCGGATTCAAGATATGGATTTGATGGATATAATGTACTTTGACTTGGTTTCTTACAAGATCTTATCATCTTACACAAATCTTATCCTTCCATAAAGTTATTTACTAAGTAAAGAAATCTTATCTTTTGGATTTGATGGGACAGGACATAAATTGGCTCCTCCTTCATCTCTCTTCAAGATTTCGGCAAGAGGGGTTGAAAACCACTATAAAAGGAGAAGAGGAGCAAAGGTTGAAGGCAAGGAAAACAAACCGAGATTCAAAGCTTTTCACCCGAGATATTCAAGCGAGCTTTGATTATATTTTTCCTTCAACTACAACGAGAGTTTGAGTGTTATATTCTTTCATTCAAATCATTGTAAAAGATTAAACGGTGGGGTTTAATCTTGAATTTTACACTAGACCCTTATAAAAGTGTAAAAGAGGTTTTTGCTTAGCCTTGAAAAGCAAATAGGTTCTTAAGCACCCGCAAGCTTAGGAGGTTATCACTTAGCCTGTAAAAGTGCCATAAGTTTCTTAGTTGAGCTTGAGAAAAACTAAGGGAGAGTTTCTCAAACACTTGGAAGTTTGAGGGATTGAATACTGGGAGAGGTGTTCAGCTCTAGTAGTGTCTCGGATTGTGAGAACTACTCTACCGGCTTGATTTCTGCCCTTAAAGAAATCATTAGTGGAAAATCTCGAGAGGTTCTCTCGGGGACAGGACTAGGCTCACAAGGAGACCGAACCTGGATAAATGCTCTGCGTCTAATCCTTCTATCCCTACTCTCTTTATTATTGTCTTTTAATCACTTGCTTTGCTTTAAGCTTTATCTATAATTGCTTGTGATTAAATTGTGCTTAAACTTGTTTATTTTCTCTTATCATCTAATCAACTATTTATTCCGCAAAATCTTTTATAGTTGATTATTTAATAGGCAAAATATTTTAAAGAGAAAATAATTGTTTTTAAAGGCAATAAATCCTATTCACCCCCCTCTAGTCTTTATATAGTCATATTTTGGGCCAACAGAACCAACTCTTGTAAGTGCTTCAAACATGGTTGGATTTGCTAAATTTGGACAGAATATCGTATGACAACAACACAAAACCAACTCTTCTAGTCGAGATTTGAGAATACAGTCGAGATTTCGTTGCCGATCAACAACTTATCGTCGATTACATGATGTGGGAGATGATTTCGAAGAAAACATGTGTAAAAAGGAATTAGGGTTTGAATTTTCATACTCCCATTGTAAAGAAAAGAAAGGGGTTTCTTTATGGAGGGTTACTAGATTATGGGATTGAAGATCAGTCAAAATTTAATGGGCATAGAGAGGATATTTTAATAGAATTAATTTAAAAAATCTGATTAGGGTTGTTTAAATTGGGTTAGGTTGGGTAATTAGAAAAGTTGGGTTAATTGTTGAGTGGTTAATGAGTCATCAATTTTTTTGACACGTGGCAAAAAATGATGACGTGGCAGCCACGTGGCGTCTCCGGCGAGTTTTGAAACCGGAAACCGGCCATAAGGACGATGGAGGTAACATTAATGGAAGTTTAATGAGTTTTGTGTTAAGAAATGAAGTTTTATGGTATTATGGTTCATTTTCTGAAAGTTGGAGGATGCCAGATGTAATTAACCCTGTAAATGTTTTTATATGTTTATTAAGTGATTGAATAAATTTAATTGATCATCACTAGAAATAAACTAAATGCCAAACTTCAAAATCATTGATTTGAATCTTTATATATATAGATAGAAAAAAAGAAAAGTGGATTGTTATTTACAGCTCAATTTTTTTCGAACTACAGCCTCCTTTTTCAATTTTACCTTTGCCACTTTTACCTTTTCTTGAACTTTTCTTTTTCAAATTCTCTCAACCCTCTTCTCGTTAAATAGGAAACAAGGAAAAATAGAGAAATATTTGAGATCCGAAAACTAAGACACGAAAAAGATAACAATTTCGATCGAAAAAAGTTAAGAAAACACTTAACAAACTCTCAAATTTAAATAGGGAGTTACTATATATCGACCCCCTAAATTACTAAACATCGACCATGGCCCACTTTTTACAAAATTCTTTCCTATTATACCTTTCCTCATTTCACTAATTATATTTATAATTCATTTTCTAAAATAATATTTATAATGAATATTCTTTTAAAATAATATTAATTCATTTTTTTAAGAATTTTAAAAATTAGTCCGTTTTTTAAAACTCACTAAAATAGTCCGTTTATTACTCTAAAATAGTTCGTTTTTTCAATATTCTCTAAATAGTCCGTTTTTTCAATACTCTCTAAAATAATCCGTTTTGTAAAACTCTTTAAAATAGTTCGTTTTTTCAATACTCTCTAAAATAGTTTGTTTTTTCAATAATCTCTAAAATAGTCCATTTTGTAAAACACTCTAAAATAGTCTGTTTTTAAGAATTAAAGATCCAAATTACTCCATTTTTTTAAATCTCAAAAAGAGTCCGTTTTTTCATAAGCTCAAAAATAGTCCGTAGATTATATATTAAAACCTACTATTAAATGTTATAAAAATACAATTTATTAATTTTTTGATTTTTTTATAAATATTTTTTTTATAAAAAAAAAGGGCGGCGGCGACGTTCTCCATTAATTTTTTTTTATTTTTTCTAAATTTGTTTATAATCTTAAAAAATAATTATATTTATTTAAAAAAAACTAAATAATTTAATAAATATTAAAATACAAAATAAAAGAAAATTCAAAATTCATGTTTCACATTATATCACTCTAAACTACCTATTTTCTATACAATAAATACACCATTTAAAATTCAAATTATATCTTTATCATATCTAACTCATATCTCCACAACTCATTTCAAATTCATATCTCACATTTCTCTCTCTCTCTCTCTCTCTCTCTCTCTCTAACTTCTCTCTTGAAGTTTATCATTTTTTGAGCAAGGTCATGGAAACCGCGGGTACATCGTCGAAAATGTAAAAAATTGTAAGTTTTCTTTGTTGGCCCTATCAAGAACAGAATCACCTAGAGGGGGGTGAATATGTGTCAAAGTTGAAAACTGAAAAATTTCTAAGTTTTTCGGGAAACTTAATTTTCAGAGTCAAATTTCCTCAGGGTCAGAAGCTAGCTTACAGAAGTTGCTTCTGAGGGAAATTCTGCCTTAACACAGTTGGACTGTTTTCAGCAACAAAAGTTCTGATTGAAGAACTTCTGGACAGTCTTCTGAACAAAGACAATGATACTTTAGAGAAAATCTGTTTCAGCACTAAATATAGGCAAGTACACAGAAGCAAAAATAACAAGTATAAGAGGGAGAAAGAAGTTCAGGAGATCCTGATTGAACAATTCGATTTATCCAAGTTCGCAACAGAAGTCCTGTGACTACGTCTTGTCCCCTGAGGTCGCAGCCTTCAGAGATTTTATAAATCCACTATTCAGAACTTTTATGGCAAGTTCAGAAGCTCCTTTACATCAACAGAACTTAAGCTAATTTCTCACTTAGTTCTGACTAGCCTAAAAAGGGTTAAAGGATTTCCACCAGAACAAACAATACTCTGTTTTCTGGATTTCTCACCCAACTCTAATCTCAACTAGATTTCTCTCTATAAATCTAACTGAAGATCACAAACGATCTCAGTTTACAAGATTCCTATTATGAACTTGTTTTTCTTCACTCTCTCACTTTAACTAAGACTATGCTAAGAAAGATTGAGAATGGAAAATTTGCTCTGTTTTTCTTGTTAGAACAGTGCATTGAGATTTTGCTCGATGATCACGCGTGTGTTGATGCTTTGGAGCTTGGCTACTATTTATAGTGAATGAAGATGACCGTTGGTGAGTTTGAATCTTCGAAGGAGGTGACATCAGTTGTTGTAGCCGTTAGTTTGTCAAATCTTCAAACGGTCTTCAAACACTTTGATTCCGTTATCCTTGTTCTTTAACTCAATCCGGTAAGTGATTTGAAATCAAAGATGAGGTTGACTGGAATCATTCTTCAATTGGATCAACAAAGGGTAGACAAGGAAATTCTGGTTTCTTTTGAACAGACAAGCGCGCTCCATCAAACCAGCTTTTTGAACTTTTGGCGCCTTGCATTGAATGTAAGTGTCAGAGCATTAAATGCTCAAACAGAACCCGTGACTTAGCTATCAGAAGCTAATTTCCAGTTGTCTAGACTTCTGATCAAATTGGCAAAACTTCTGATTGCAAAGAACTTCTGAGGAGAGCTTTAGCAGACTTCGGCTTCAGAGCGGAGTATCCAGCTTCTGAGTTATAGAAACTCTAACTTCAGCAAACTGATCTTCTGAGTTCTTTAGGCAATCCAGAAATGATTCATTCAGCACCTGCTGAGCAACTTACACATAGACTAAGTAAACAAAAATTATTAGTCAATAGTAAACTATATGTAAGGGAATATTAAGTTTTCATCTTCTGAAACGTTTGGACATAATCAAAACATATAGGGTTCATCATTCTTGTTATATCGAGTAATTTTGACTTAATTACGTTTACTTATGTTAATATGTATTAATTAATTCATTTCACGATTTAAATGTAGCCTTGCATTGATGTTAGTAGACAGTTGAATATGGCGAATGTGATCATTGGTGATGGTGAGAGAAATGTTAAAAATCGAGGTATTAATGCATGCGGTCGTATTGCATGGGCGAAGAGGGTTCGGGTCAACGTGAATGTAGAGGTAGGTGATGATTTAGACGTAGAGGAGGTCGGAGGCGATGACGATCTACACGATCTGCCTTACAATGCTTTAGATGAAGAGGTTGAGGGCGAAGATGGCTTTGAGGCCGACGATGAGGCCGATTGTGATTTTGATGATGAGGACTTTGTAACGGTTGAAACATTTAAGGACAAACGTGGTCGATTTGCTAAGGGAAAAGGAGGTAACGTTTCTAAAGGCAAAAGAGCTGAGGAAGACCGGAGTTGGGTGGTTACCGGGCCCGTTGTCGGGAGTGCTAGTGATGGTTCGGTTATTCCGAGTTTTTTAGGGCACGTGGCATCAAAGCATGGGGAGATTCGAGACATACTAAGGATGGAAAATCGAGTAGCAATAAATCAAAAATTACTATTAATGTACAGAGATGCCGTTCCCGAGGTTAGTAGTTTAATTTAATGAATACTAATTAGGTAATTATGAACCCGTTAGAAATATTATTATCATTATTCTAATTATTATTATTACTATCGTTATTGTTATTATTAGTATAGTGAACAAACAATGATTGAGAACAAGTGTTATTTGGTATTATAGTCGATAGATTATTAATATGTATCAGTATATTATTATCGTTATTCTAATTATTATTATTATTATTATCGTTATTGTTATTATTAGTATAGTGAACAAACAATGATTGAGAACAAGTGTTATTTGGTATTATAGTCGATAGATTATTAATATGTATCGGTATATTATTATCGTTATTCTAATTATTATTATTATTATTATCGCTATTGTTATTTTTAGTATAGTGAACAAACAATGATTGAGAACAAGTGTTATTTGGTATTATAGTCGATAGATTATTAATATGTATCGGTATATTATTATTAGCTTACTTAAGTATATTTTTGTATGGGTTTAGGTGCAGTCAAGGATCAATGATACCGAGCTATTTCATTTGCCTTCTATTATGTTTGATTTCCTTGACATGCCCTTGATATCTGCCTTCGTTGAGCATTGGCAACCGGATACGAACTCATTTCATATGTCGTTCGGAGAGATGATCATCATGTTACATGATGTGTGGGAGATTCTTCGCATCCACGTGGCCGGAGCACTTGTCATCGCTTCCAGTGGCTTGGAGGATCTTTACAGTTTATATCAAGATCTATTTGGATGTGATCGAGAAACGGTGTTAGAAAAGCACTGGAAGACCGGTGGCATTAGGCTTAATCATTCGAGGCGCTTTTTCACGAGACTAGAGATGCGGATACTAAGGCAAAGTCATAGCTTCATATGTTGGCCCTAACAAGGTCAGAATCACCTAGAGGGGGGTGAATAGGTGTCTAAGTTGAAAACTGATAATTTTAAGTTTTTAGAGAAACTTAATTTTTCAGAGTCAAATTTCTTCAGAGTCAGAGGCAAGCTTAGTGAAGTAGCTTCTGAGGGAAATTCTGCCTTTTCCCAGTAACTGCTTTTAGCAACAGAAGTTCAGAGTTAGAGAACTTTTGGACAGTCTTCTGAACAAAGACAGTGATATAAAGAGTAAATCTGTTTTAGCACTAAATATTCAGCAAGTACACAGAAGCAAATAACAAGTATAAGGAAGGGAGAAAGAGATTCAGGAGGTCTTGATAAACAATTCTATTTATCCAGGTTCGCCACAGAAGTCCTGTGACTACGTCTTGTCCTCTGTGATCGCAGTCAGCAGAGATTTTAAATCCACTATATAGAACTTTTATGGCAAGTTCAGAAGCTCCTTTACATCAACAGAACTTAAGCTAATTTCTCACTTAGTTCTGACTAGCCTAGAATGAGGTAAAGGATTTCCACCAGAACAACAACAACCCTGTTTTCTTGAATTCTCACCTAACTCAAACCTTAACTAGATTTCTCTCAAAATTTAACTGAATATCACAAACGATATCAGTTTACAAGATTCCTATTATGAACTTGTTTTTCTTCACTCTCTCACTATTACAAAGTCTAAAACTAAGAAAGATTGAGAATGGAAAATAGTTGCTCTATTTTGCTTGTTAAAACAGTGCGTTGAGATTTTGCTCGATAATCGCGTGTGTAGAACACAGTTGAGCTTGGCTACTATTTATAGTGCTTTGTAGATGACCATTGTTTGAGTTTGAATCTTCAATTGACGACATCAGTTTGTTGTAGCCGTTAATCTGTCATTTCTTCAAACGGTCTTCAAACACTTTGATTCCGTTAACCTTGTTCTTTAACTTAATCCGGTAAGAGATTTGAAATCAAAGATAAGGTTGACTGGAAGTTTGCTTCATTTGGATCAACAAAGGGTAGACAAGGAAATGCTGGTTTTGTTTGAGGCAGACATGCGCGCTTCATCAAAACAGCTTTTTAAACTTTTGGCGCCTTGCATTAAATGCAAATGTCAGAGCATTAAATGCCAAGTGAAACCCGTGACTAGCGCTTCTGAGCTCTTAATTCCTTTTGTCTAAGCTTCTGACCAAATGGAAGGACTTCTGGTTGCTTCTAAACTTCTGAGGCGAGCTTTAACAGTATTCAGAAAATCTTCACAGCGGAGTATCCAGCTTCTGAGCTTTATCTTCTGTCTTCAGCTATTCTTCTATTCTGAGTCTTCTAGGCAATCCAGAGTTTCTTCTTTCAACACCTGCTGAGTAAACTTATATAAAACTTAACAAAAATTGTTAGTCAACATTGAAAAGTATATAAGTAAAAGTCAAAGTACATCTTCTGAAACGTTTGGACATAATCAAAACACTAAGGGTTCATCATCTTATGATGTTAGGATCGACGTTGTTTGTGGATACGAGTGGATGTGCCGTTCGTGCCTCATGCATCCAAGAATTGTCGAATGGGTTTACCGGGGTTGCGACATTTTCGTGGGCATCGGCCACCTTAGCAACCCTATATCACCATTTGGGACGGCGAGTAGAGGTGATTGTAAAAGGATCGCGGGGTGTTTGGTCCTTACCCAAACATGGATCTATGAGCATTTTCCAGATTTTAGGACATAAGTTGATGCGATGGAGACGGATTTCGCGCCCCGGGCATCTTTGTGGCACCCTAGCCAACCCAGTAGATCAAACAAGCGTCTAACTCTTTTTCGCGAGCGTATTGATCGGCTACAGGCACACGAGGTAAACACCTTCCACATTCTAAGTTATGTTTTTTTTAAAAAATTGTTGATATATGTGAAAGATTGTAATAACATTTGTTATCATTTGATATTTAGGTGTCGTGGATGCCTTATGGTGGCGGTCCTATTGAGGAGTTCTTATGGCTGACTTATAGCGGTTGGGTTCAATGTCGTCATATCATCAAGCCTTATTTTCCCGGAAGATGTACTCGTCAAACTAGATAGTGGAGTAACTACCTTTCATCGTGAAACCAACGAGCGTGTCGACCATATAGAGAAAAGGTGTTAACGGAAGTTAAAGCTGCAAAGTACATACAAAACAAACATAAAAAGCATGATTAGAGAAAAAACAAAGAATTATAAACTTCATATTAATAACATTTGCACAAATCATGAAACTACCGTTATTCCACACGTTAGTAGTCGGATGACATGACGAAGCATTAGCCGAAGTCGAGGCATGATCGATCGTAGAGGTATCGCCCAAATGTGACTCGTGTAGGTTTTGTTCCGTATCTCCAACTGGTGATCCACGACCCAACGGCGATTGAGGAACTTTACCTCTACGAGGCGTTATCGGAACTTTACATCTACGAGGTGTTATCAGAGGAGGTGGTTCGCCACCGGCCCCGGCGGCGGCGGCGGCGACCGACCGCCGGCCATAGGGGCTGCTGTTACAGCAGTCCCCGATTTCCAAAGGGGGCTGCTGTAACAGCAGCTCCCGCTGCTACATGGCAGCAGTCCGGTGAGACTGCTGGCCACGGCCAGCGGCGGCCGGCGAAGGCGCCGCCCTGCGAGGGGCGGCCGCCGGTGCCCCTGGACTGCTGCCTCACGGCAGCAGCCACTAGGCGGACTGCCCAGCAGTCCGCCATGGGTTCGGGGCGACCCGAACCCGCCCCGAACGCCCCCGAAACCGTAATTTTTGAAAAATTGATCTCGGGGCACAGGTCGGAGCGGGAAACGGGTCGGGTCCGGTATATTTGGGGGCAATTTAATTTTTATTTCGATTGATTTAAAACTTGTTTTTATTAAAAATTAATTTGGCCCAAATATAGTTAATTAATTTATTAGCTTAGGTTAAAATTAATTAATTGAAATGTTTATGTCGTGCCATGCATTTGTATATCTTAGATTTATTTTCGACGATATTAAATTGAATATGGTATGATGATAAAATTAATTTAATGGATCGAGACACCGGTGGCATTAAATGTGTTTTAGTTTTCAATTGAGTAATTCCCAAATTTTAGTGGGAGCAATGATTTAATCATTGGACCTTCACGGGCGAATTTACTGGTTGAGAAAACTGAAACGATTTTATCAAATTGGGTTGGCTTAATTTAATCAAAATGTGAATCAGGATTACCATAGTCATGCATTTATTTTATTTCGTCTAACGTTCTTTTGCAGCAACTTGATATAGAATCTTATGGGCTTTTAATTGAAGTATGGAATGTAATTTTAGATTTTATTTTTCATTACATTTACTTAGATATTTGTATAGGTTTTATTTTTGATGTAATCTGATGAAACCGAAGAATAGTTCCTGATGAGCCCAAGCCCATGGAGGAAGCCCGAAGTCTGAAGATTTATTTCATATTGTCAATTGGTAGTCCAATAGGATGTATTAGAAAAGCCCATAGGATGTCTATTTTATTTTTGTATTATTATATCTTATATAATATGTAAAATGGACTATTAAAACGAATCTAATAAGTTGCATCGCTATTGATCACCAGATCAATTCTTTTTCACATGTTAAGCCGATCACCCAATGTAATCTGTTAAAACAAAATATCGGGTATTTTATAAATGCTTTACCTAAACCTCACCTCTTCCTCCCAGGTGGTGCTACACTATATATCATGCCCTAGCAGAATATATTGTAGTAACTGGTGGGCCGTTGAGGGTTAAGATACTTTCTTTTGAGAGTGTGGTTAACAGAGATTGTAGGTTTTACTCGAAGAAGGAACATCATTAAGCTTGTTGCGGGTTCCTAAGCATGGATAGGTAAAGTGTCAATAGACCTATCAAACCAAAAGTTCTCTAGGTGGGAGAATTGAGTAGGTTGCTCTACCAAATACGCTAATATGAGATACAAGCCCTAGCTTGATCAATTATTAATGGGATTGTGGATCTTGGTATAACGAAGTCAATATAATCACCAAAAGAAATTAATTTAACAAATATTAATTTGTTTATTGACATTAAAGTCCTTATTCTAATTCTCTCTCTCTCTTTCTGCAGAATCTACTTAAAACTTAAACTTGATTAAGAAAAGAGATGGCAACTAACAATCCTCTCAAACCACTGTTGGAAAAGGAGAAGTTGACGGGGTCAAACTTCCTAGATTGGGCTAGGGCGGTGCAAATCGTCCTAAGGCACGAGGCTAGGGAGTATGTGCTGACAACTCCTATTCCAGCTGCTCCTGCTGCACGTGCCACTGATGCAGTCATCCAAGCTTATGAAAAGCATATTAAGGATGACAGAGAGGTGGCATGTGTGATGCTTGGTACAATGACTGCTGAGTTACAAAAGCAGTGCATGGATCAGGGTGCCCGTCAAATGATGACCAATCTTAGAACTATGTTCCAAGACCAGGCTCGTCAGGAGAGGTACCTGACCACCAAGGCATTGAGCACCACTGTGATGCAACCTGGGACTTCTGTTAGCGCTCATGTGCTAAAGATGAAGGGCTACATTGGCAGGTCTCAACTCTGCTGTGCTTGAGACCATTGCAGTGGACATGATCCTCAGTTCACTCCCTCCTTCCTTCGACGCTTTTATCCTGAACTACAATATGCAGGGTCGGGATAGAACAGTCATGGAGTTGCATGGCCTGCTAAAACAGGCTGAGCAGACTATGACTAAGGGTAGGAAGGTGGAGGTGAATGTGGTGAGTGGTGGCAAAGCTAATGGGCCTAAGAACAAGAAGACGTTCAAGAACAAGGGTAGGAAGCTCGCTGGTAAAGGCAAGAAGAAAGCCTTCAAGCCTCACCCATTAGACCTATGCCACGAGTGTGGTGAAAAGGGGCACTGGAAGAGTGCATGTCCTAAGCTAAGGGGAAATGTGAAGAACTAGCAGGCTGCTTCATCTTCAGGTATTTATATTGTTGAGATTAATCTCACTATTTCATCATCTTGGGTTTTAGACACAGGATGTAGTTCTCACATTTGTTCTAATGTGCAGGGGCTGAGAAATAGGAGGAGCTTGAGTTGGAGTGATGTGGATCTCCGCGTCGGAAATGGTGCTAAAGTGCAGGCATTAGATGCAGGAGATTATTACTTATGTTTGCCCACTGGGCTGGAACTCATTTTGAGAAATTGTTACTATGTACCTGCAATGCGCAGGAATATTATTTCAGTTTCTTGTTTGGATGATTTGGTATTTTCCTTTAATATTATGCATGGAACTTTTAGTATCTTGTGTGGTAATATTTTGTATGGAACAGGCGTTCTTCAGAACGGGTTGTATGTCTTAGATTTATCAAATCAATCTCATTTATACAATGTAAATAAAAGGATTAAAATAAGTGATTATAATAATCCTACATATGTCTGGCATTGCCGTCTTGGGCACATAAACGAGAGACGTATCGCTGAGCTCCACTCAAGTGGAATTTTAGGATCTTTTGATCTGCAGGCTCTAGATACTTGTGAATCTTGTTTACGTGGCAAGATGACAAAAGCACCTTTCAAGAAGACTGGTGAAAGATCAACTGAGCTATTGGGGCTTATACATTCAGATGTATGTGGACCAATGAGCACACAAGCTAGACAAGGTTTTCAGTATTTCATTACTTTCACAGATGACTATAGCCGTTTCGGCTATGTGTATTTGATGAGACACAAATCTGAGACACTTCAAAAGTTCAAGGATTTTAAGAATGAAGTTGAAAACCAGCTTGGTAAGAAGATTAAAGCACTCCGGTCTGATAGAGGGGGTGAATATCTGAGCCAAGAGTTTGACGAATTCTTGAGTGAGTGTGGGATAGTATCCCAACTTACTCCTCCTGGTACACCTCAATGGAATGGGGTTTCAGAGAGGAGAAACAGGACCTTGTTAGACATGGTCCGCTCAATGATGAGTCACGCTAATCTCCCTATATCCTTTTGGGGATATGCTTTAGAGACTGCTGCATACATTCTAAACAATACACCCAGCAAGGCAGTTAAGGGAACACCATACGAGCTATGGAAGGGCAGGAAATCCTGTGTGTCCTTTATGAAGATCTGGGGCTGTGATGCTCATGTCAAGAAATTGATTAGTAGCAAACTAGAGTCCAGAACTGTCAAATGTCAGTTTGTAGGTTACCCTAAGGAAACTAAGGGTTACTATTTCTACAATCCATTAGAGAACAAAGTTTTTGTTGCTCGAACTGGAGTCTTTTTGGAAAAGGATTTCATTTCCAAGAAAGACAGTGGGAGCAGTATTGAACTTGGAGAAGTTCAAGAACCACAAACTCCTGCAGCAATTGTTCCTGATGTTCAAGTTGATGAACAGGTAGAACATATTGTACGGGAACCTAGAAGGTCTGGTAGGTCACGTCAAGGGCCTGAGAGGTATGGATACCTGGTCACCCAAGACGAAGAGATCATGGTTGTGGAACAAGATGATCCAAAATCCTACAAGGAGGCTATTGAAGGACCACAATCAGATAAATGGCGTGGAGCCATGGAATCTGAAATGCAATCTATCTATGACAATGAGGTCTGGCGGTTGGTTGATCCCTTCCCTGGAGTCAAAGTTGTGGAGAGCATGTGGCTTTTCAAGCTGAAAGCTGACAACACCTTCAAGGGGCGTCTGGTGGCAAAAGGATTCAGGCAAATTCATGGAATTTATTATGATGAAACCTTCTCACCAGTAGCTATGCTCAAATCCATAAGGATATTGCTTGCTATAGCGGCATGGTACGACTATGAGATATGGCAAATGGATGTCAAGACCGCTTTCTTGAATGGAGAGCTAGAGGAAGATGTCTATATGGCTCAACCTGAAGGTTTTGTAAATCCAGAATATCCTAACCGAATATGCAAGCTTCAAAAGTCCATCTATGGACTTAAGCAAGCATCTAGGTCTTGGAACAAGAAGTTCAATGAATCTATAAAGGAATTTGGATTCATTCAGAACCTCGATGAGCCCTGTGTGTATCGTAAGAATAGCGGGAGCTCGGACACTTTCCTAGTGCTCTATGTCGATGACATTTTATTGATAGGAGGAAACATTTCCGAGCTGCAAGCCATAAAGCAGTGGCTGAACAAATGTTTTGCAATGAAGGACCTTGGGGAGGCTGAGACTATCTTGGGGATCAGAATCCACAGAGATAGGGCAAAACGCCTGCTGGGGCTTTCTCAAGCAAAGTACATAGACAAAATCCTTAAGAGGTTCAACATGTCCAACTCAAAGAAGGGATTCATCCCTATGGCACATGGTTTGAAACTGTCTAAGAAGGAACACAGTCCTAAGACTGAGAAAGAGAGACGCAAGGTCTCTAAGTACCCTTATGCTTCTGCTATAGGGTCGATTATGTACGCTATGCTATTTACCAGGCCTGATGTTGCTTTTGCCCTCAGTATGACTAGCCGTTTCCAGTCTTGCTTCGGCGAGAAACACTGGAAGGCAGTCAAGGCAATTCTAAAGTACTTGAGACGTACTAGCGATCTTTTCTTGGTTTATGGTGGCGATGATGAGTTGGCTGTGTCCAGTTACACTGACTCAGGATTCCAGACTGATCAGGATGAACAACAATCCCAATCTGGTTTTGTGTTCCTCTTGAATGGCGGTGCCATTAGTTGGAAGTCCACTAAACAGCCAACTGTTGCAGATTCTAAGCAGAAGCTGAGTACATTACTGCTTGTGACGCTTCTAAGGAAGAGGTCTGGATGAGGAAGTTCATTTCTGATCTTGGAGTAGTACCTTCTATCCAGGATTCAGTAGTGCTCTTCTGTGACAACAATGGGGCCATGATACAAGCTAAGGAGCCCCAGTCTACAAAGAAGAATCAACATGTACTCAGGAAATTTCACCTTATCCGGGAGATTATCCAAAGAGGTGATGTTAGACTACAGAGAGTTGATACAGATAACAATGTTGCTGATCCGATAAGGAAGGCTCTTGCTGAACGCAAGAACAATGCTCATGCTAGATCTATAGGAATTAGGGCTATGCCTGCTTGGACCTAGGTCAAGTGGGAGATTGTTGGTGTGCCCTAGTTCTAGGCATAGTTATTTTGTTATTGTATTGTACTTTTGTTGATTGTACTATACAATTGTTTTATGGAATAAAAGGCATTAATTCATTCAGTTAATATATCTTGTATTATATGTACTGTATGAAGTATCCATTGATTGTATATCATAAATAACCAGAAGTTAGTTCTACTCATGGGAATGAATAGAATGTAAAGCTTTTACGAACAGGATATGTACACGTGTACATGATATGTTTGTAGGTACGTATGACCAATACGGGACTTGGTCGATCCGCTTTAGAAGGCACATGGTGGAAGTGTCATTGCCCTTCTATAAATGTAGATCTCTTTTATCTGTCGACCTGATTTCAATATAGTATTGAATAAGGAATCTGATTAGATTTGACATACGCCTAACAGGTCTGTAAAAGGATGCCAAATACGGGTATGATTGGTCTAGTCAGTGAACTCATTCATACTGATAGTTGAAGTGAAGGGATTACCACTCACTCCATAAGTGAGATGATATCATTAGGCCACTCGTTGAGTTGAACTGAGAAATGTGTGGCCACACTCAGATAAGCTGGTTACTTATCTGTTCTTCAGTTAACTCTAGATCGAGAAATATCTCAAGTTGTAGAGGATGACGTCCACCATGCCTCATACTTGATATATCGATATGCTTGGTAAGAGATGTTAGAGAATACTACAGGGTATCTATCTGTATGAGATGGACTAACACTGTAATTGATTGGTGACTGATATGGTCTAGGCAACTCTCTATCAGTCGTTGAGCTAATTGATTATGGCCCACAGGATCTTGCACACTAGACACTGAGACTTGTACTCGGAGAACTAATACATGTAGTGTATTTGTGATGAACTTATTATTAGTTGTTAACTGATAATGTTAATTGATTAATTGTTCTGATTGACACAAGTTAATTGATTATTTGGAGGGATTAATTATTCAATCGGGTTAATTAATTAAGCGATTGATTAATTAGATTTTCTTTAGGGGTTAGTGTGTGATTAATTATAACCTAATTGATGTTAATTGAATCTATTGTATTCTATTGTGGTACAATCAGATTAATTAAATTAGTGCAGGTACTAAAACTGTAATTAGTCGACACACTAAAAATTAATCCTAATCGATTGAAACCCCAGACTTTCTGACACAGAGAAAAATCAGAAAACCCTAATCCCCTGGAACCCCATTCGGCCGACTTCTGCAGGAGGTGTCTGGAGGTTTTGTTCATCGTTCTTCGTGCCTATTTCGAGGACTTGTCGTCTGAAGTGTTGTGCACGTGAATTTGGAGGAATCACCGATCGTGCGGTTCGTCCATCTCTCTCAGAGGGATTCCATGTGAGTGACTAATGTTGGTTTAATCACTTTAGTTAAATAAATAACATTGAGGCAATGATAAAGATCAAAGTAATCTGATCAATGATGTTAATATCGATTTTCTCGCTTCCGCTGCGCGACTCTGATCGTTGATCAGATTCCAATAGATTTGTGGCGTACACTTCTTTCATACACTGAACCTCGTAGTTGTAGGTTTCGATAGACGGCGCATGAATGATTTTTCTCCACCGACCCGATTTGAAAATTTGGGCAAAATTGTCCGTTTGCTTACATTTTTTAATGACATGAGCTACCACATCTCGGTTAATATGCCATGTAGAAAGCATATGTTGACTCTCCGGAAAAACCTCTTCCAACGGTCGAAGTAACCCTAATTCTCGATCACTTGTAATGGCCACCGGAAATTTATCTTTCGGAAAGAGTCCCCTCAATGTTTCAAGCGCCCATCTATAGCTTTCCGATGATTCATTTTGCAAAAAAACATATGCAACAAGAAAATTTTTTTGGCATGGCGTCGTTCCAACGATTTTTAACAACGACATGTTGTATTTGTTTGTTTTGTATGTTGAATCAATGCCAATCCACCAATAATACATGTGTAGTAGCTTCACAGCTACAGGATGTGCCATAAAAATATGAGTTAGGACGTTACCTTCAGCAACTTGGTACGAGTAAGTGTAGTTGTTCTTCTTGGCAAGATAGAACATTTATGAAGGTACATCCCGGCTGTCCATCGCTTTACGCCTTGAATCCTCTCTCTCGTTGTATATGCGCGTAATATGTGTATTATCGTAAGCACATGCCTTATGCACCGCGGCTAATATCGGTCCCGGCTTAGCTTGAGCATCTGTCATATCCCGCACAGTGGCTTTCGAAGAAGGACTCAACTGGCTCATTTGTCGATATCCCTCTGCATATACCGCCAAAGGGTGGTTATGCAGACTTTCAGCCGGAGAACAAGTATGTATACTCCAAAAGCTCCCATCTGGATATCTCCTAAGTTTCAATCAAAGTTTAACAGGACATCCACATTTGTTCGTTTGGCGTTGCCTTTGGCATGTCGACGGATCCGCTAAGGGTTTGTACCATAAACCCCAAGAACACCTCATTGTACATTGTCTCTCATTCTTGTGGTTTGATGCTATAACCATCTCGAAATGTTGAATTATTGCAATCGACTTAACATGTTCGACGGCTTCATCCCTAGTTTCAAACTTTTCGTCAGTTATAAAACTCAGACCATAATCAACCCCATCTTCGACCAACACCTCGTCCGGAGATGCATAACCTCCGTCTGATATCCCAATATCAACTAGGAAAAATAACGAAGACAAACATTTTGTTGGAAAATGAAGTTAGAGAGAGTGAGTTGGAGAAAATAGTATGGATTGGTGGAATGGAAATATGGTGTGAATGAGAGTAATATAGAGAAAATATGAGTTTTTAATACTTATTAATTAACAGTTAATATAAAGTTTTTTTAAAACACAAATTTAAAAAATAATTTTTAATTTTTTTTTGGCCGGCGACGGTCACTGTGATCGTCGCTGGCCAATATTTAATTTTTTAAACAAAATTTAATTTTATTAAATTATTTTAAATTAAAATAAATAAAGTATTTTTCAATCAATCAACTAAAAGGAAAAGTTTGATGAGACTACATATTGACACGATTTAACCATACATTGACACGAATATCGAGAAATTTGTCCATTTTACTCGGGACGAAACGAGCTCTATTCCTTACTTTAGCGCGTAGATCGAGGTCCGAAACAACACGTTAGTTCGGGTTCGAAACAACACGTTAAATCAGACTGTTTTTATAAAACGGAATGTTTTTATATAACGGACTAATTTTGAGAATTTCAAAATTTCGGACTCTTTTATGATTTAATGGAAAAATTCTGAGAGTTAGATTAAAAATTATTTATAGAACTAAATCTCTTAAATTTGTAGTTACGATTTTTCTATTATTTAAACCGATTTCGAAATATCCGTTTTTAAATGCTCTGAATTACCCGACTATATAATTGTAGTCAATTATCTGAATCTGTGGAATGTCAAGGAAGAGCAATCCGAGTCTTCGGAGAAACCTTTGTTTGTCTTAAAGTGTTTCACCCATATATTCCGTTCATGTCTTGTTTTAAGCAATGTTTTAAAACTCGGACCGAACCGGCCGGTTGAACCGGTCGGACCCGGAACAATCCAGTTTAGACTAGGCTGGGTTTTTCATCTTTAACATCCCAAAGAGAACCGAAGTTGAACCGGAAACCGAATTGACTCTGGTTTTCTAAATTTTCTTAAAAAAACATAAAAACAATTATATATTAACTAAGCCCAACTCATGTATTACATGGTAAATTAGGCATGGGCATCAATAACACTTGGCCCATCAAATTTATTACTTTAATTGAAAGAGAAAAACTGTTGTGAATAAACGAGAGAGATATAGAGAGAGAATATTGATGTGTGTCTTATTCCATATAGAGAGGTCCTTTATATAGGATACAAGAGTTAGAGTTTGTATGGGAATAGGACATCTAGAATATTCCGGGAGTATAATGGTCATCCACTTAATTAATTCATAACACTCCCCCTTGGATGTCCATTATACAAAAATAAGTAAATGCGCTTGGGGATGCTGCCTCATTAAAAACCTTACCAGGAAAACCCAGTGGGAAAAAACCATGGTTAAGGAAAAGAGTGCAGCACGCATTTACTCCCCCTCATAAATACATAAGTAAAAATATTTACAACAACGCATTCCAATGCGATAACCTAACTTCTTGAAAGTAGCAGTTGGAAGCGCCTTGTGAAATAAATCCGTCAATTTGTCACTTGAACGAACCGGTTGAACTTGTACATCACCATTCTTTTGTAGATCATGGGTGAAGAAGAATTTTGGTAAGATGTGCTTCATTCTGTCTCCTTTAATGTATCATTCCTTCAGATGTGCAATACATGCAACATTATCTTCATATAAAATTGTTGGAGCTTCTTTTCGGGTGGATAAACCACAATCTTCTCGAATATGTTGAGTCACATGCCGTAACCATACACATTCACGACTAGACTAAAATTTCTGCATGATTAAAAGAAGTAGCTGCAATGGTTTGCTTCATACAACGCCAAGAAATAGCAACACCACCACATGTAAACACATATCCCGTTTGTGATCGAGTAATATGGGGATTACAATAATATCATCCATCACTCTAACCAATAAAGTCCTCTTGGGACTGGTTAGAAAAGAATAAGTCCATATATTTTGTACCTTAGAGGTAACAGAGTACCATGTTTAATTTCATTCCAATGCCTCGGGTTGGACATGAGCTAAACCTTGCTGCAAATTCACAAAAATAATATGTCGAGTCTTGTATGACTAGCAATGTACATCAATGCCCCAACTGTAATCAAGTAAGGTACTTCTAGACCAAGAATTTCTTCATTGCTTTCCCGAGGACAGAAGGGATCTTTATCCACATCAAGGGATCCTACAATAATTGGGCTACTCAATGGTTGTGCTTGATACAAATAGAACATTTTCAACACCTTTTCTGTGTATGTTATGTGATGCCCAAGTATTTCATCTTTAAGATGTTCAATTTGCAATCTCAAGCAAAATTTTGTCTTTCCAAGATCTTTGATCTCAAATTCTTTCTTCAAATATTTCACTGTATGTGAAATCTCTTCAGGAGTCAACATACACTTTAATTATGACAAATTCAGACTCAAATTTCTTAATAAAAATGCATGTAACTATCGATTGAGTCATTCTTATAACCTCCTTCTATCAAATATTCACTAAGGCGATTATTTCACATATGTCATGATTGTTTCAATCTATAAATAGATCTATTTAACTTTATGCATTAATGTTCTCGAGAACTAGCTGCTTCTGGCAGCTTAAATCCTTCCGAGACTTTCATATAAATGTCATTATCCAGTGGTCATTCTCTTATTGCCAGACTTATGAGAAACTTAAAAGTAGTTGCATCCACCACAGGAGAGTATGTTTCTTCATAATCAATTCTAGGTCTTAGTGAGAATTCTTGTGCAACTGAACGTGCTTTATATCTTACAATATCACCATTTTCATTCTTTCTCACAAAGACTCATTTATGTCTCACTGGTTTTACACCTTTAGGTGTACGGACTACTGGTCCAAATACTCATCTCTTCGTAAGAGATCCAATTCTGTCTCAATTCCTTCTTTCAATTTTGGCCAATCATTACTTTGTGTACACATTTCAATGGATTTTTAGTTCATGATCCTCATTTTTTATCCATAACATCAACTGCTATATTGCATGCATAAATTTCATCGACGTCGATTTTATTTCGATTCCATTTTATTTCAGACATGACATAATTAATAGAGATCTCTTCATTATTCTCAGGTACCTGAATTTCTTTCTTTGTCATGTTTATGGTCTCTTCAGGAGATCCTTCATTGTGTTTTGTTCCTCGGAAAAGCCATTGTCAATTTATGCTCCTTTCCATTTCCGAGGATTCTTATCTTTGGAATCGATAGGTCTACCACGCTTCATGCGTTGTGTGAGACTCATTAGCAGTTTGAAGTTGTCCTGCAGGGACTTCAATTATATTTGGAGCATTTACAGCTGGAACATGTGACTTAGTCACTCTCTTTGGGTCAGAAAATGCGTCTGGCAATTAATTCGCTAAGTTTTCTAAATGGATTATCTTTTGAACTTCTGGTTCATATTTTTTAATAAGAGGATCAAAATGAGACAGGATAATCCATTCCAACTAATTTCTTTTTCAAGCTGTTTCTTTTCTCCCCCTAATGTTGGAAAAACTGACTCATTAATGTGACAGTCAGCAAATCGAGCCTTAAATAGAGTTTCAACATTTGGCTCTAGATACTTAATGATTGATGGGGATTCAAATCAAACATATATTCCCTTCATCCTTTGAGGACCCATCTTAGTGCGTTGTGGTGGAGCAATTAGAACATATACCGCACATTCAAAAACTTTCAAATGGGAAATATTTGGTTTCTGACCAAGAACCAATTGTGATGTGGAGAATTGTTAATTACTTGTTGGCCTGATGCGAATTAATGTTGCTACATGTAATATAACATGTCCGTAAACAAATATTGGGAGTTTAGACTTTATAAGCAATCGTCTAGCAATTAACTCTTTTCATGAGCAACCAACAAAATGAAAAATCATTAGGAAGAATCTTCTAGTTCTTTAATGAATGTCCACACAAATTTTCAATTATTTTTTCGCATCATTATAGATCTAGGATGGCCTACCCGGTCATGCCAAACAATAAAATTATAAGGAAACTTCTGGTTTACTATAGCATATAAACTTCTGGTTTACAATAACATATGAATAATGAGTAAACTTCTGGTTTACTATAGCATATAATTCAATTCTGCTGATTTTAGTGAGTACAAATGAGTGTTAACCTCTTCAAAATATGTATAGTGCCTCGAGAATACTCATATTTTGAAGGTATTCTATATTTCCTTTACTAATCGTCTCAACATTATAATATTTTTAAAACTCAATAAATTACCTTGAGACTTGGGAGATTATCATCAATGATTTCATATTTCATTCCCATATATAGACAACAATAAATTTGCTCTTCTGGAGCTTTCCATATGTTTGCTCTTATGGAGCTTTCAATAATCTTTGTACTACATGATATAATTCTCACACTACTCCCTTTCATTCTTAAATGAGACAAATATATGCTACTATTCAATATGTTATGAGTAGTTGTACTACCTGCTATAGGCATAAATCTTCACTGTTCAATGCTCTTCCGGAGCTTTCAATAATTTTGTACACTTTTTCTAACATTCATACTACTCAAGTTGTAAAGTACACATGACAAACACATATATGCAAATCTAAAGATTCATATCAAACTCAAAGTATGATCTAAGGATTCATATCAAACTCAAAGTATGATTGTTTCTTTTTGTGACCTATTATATCAACTTAATGTCACAAAGCCATATCAAACTCTCACCATTCTTCTTACTAATATAAACACATGAAGAACAATAATTTCACAAAATAACAAGGTCAACCTCAAAGTAGTTGTTTGTTATTTAGTATAACAAAACTTTGAGCAGCACATGAACTTTTAAAACAATCATGACTTTTATCAAAACAAACCCTTAGAAATAACTTCATATTCACTATGGACAAACTGAAGTCATGATTACATCAAATTCCAAATATTATAAATTAACCCAAACTATAGAATGTCAAACTTTATAAACAAGCTATCGTCAGAGGTTTAACAGATACATACTTGTAAAACTCAATCTAAAAATAAGAGCATGTATTATGGTTACAATAGAAATATATTTGTATTTCATAACAATTAATATGTCATCGAATTAATATCACATACATATGTCAATGGTCGTATTCCTCAAGTAAGTTATAATAATCACGTAGTTTCAATCATCACAAATTTGACCACAGATAACAAGGGCACACACATATGTTTTATTTTCTCGAGTGTAACACATCAATCAACTGAATAATAATTACAAGTTCAACCATCAAATACAAGAACCACATAAATATAATCAAGATCTCGTCAAATTAGCTCTAAATGCTAATAACATTAATGAAGACTTACAAAATCTCTTGCACGGATCAAGTTTTTCGAATATCTATTAAATATAATAACTCCAAATAAATTTAAACTCAATTCAAAATACATAAGCAAAGTATATCATATGCCTTAATTATAATAATAGATGTTTTTGTAACCACTGGTTAATAACTTTGCACGTTAAAATAAAGACCTCAATTACTAAATACAATTGACAAACTCAATTTTCTAGCTATGTTTTATATAACCAAGGGTTCTGAATTTATAACAGTAATAAAATAATACTCACATATACATCATTAAACAAATTATAATTGAAGTGTTACACTATAAGCTTTATCTATATCGAAGCGTCATAATGAACACATTCACACCATTGAACTCATACGTCTATTATTCCACAATATTTTTTAACCTAGAAACTTAATTATCGTATAGACAGATGAATTAAAAACAAAATAGCAACAAAATTTTGTTTCCATAGAGATAAGCTTATGCATAGGAAAACAATGAAATTAAGTACTGCTCGCAAAACAAGAACAATTGAAAGTTTATCTATAGTCTATTATTCCCATGATTGACAATGAAATTAAGTATTGTCTCCAAATCAAGAACAATTGAAAGCTTTGTTTTTGGTGAACCATGGATCCGAAATAATTTTACAGGTATGCCTCCGATTAATAGGATTTTATATCGCATACCCTAATCAATGAAATACGTAAAATACCAAACCAATTGTACAACAATTTTAATGAAATAATTAAGTATGTATGTGCTACCAGATCAATTATTCTTAACCTCAAATCATCTTTTGTGCTTTTACCAATATCAAGCACAATAATACTTTGTTGGAAGCTCGACAACAATAATTTAATGAAATAAAAAGATTTTCCTGAAAGACGCTAGAGTTTTATGCTCAATGAAATTTTCTTTTCGATGATAGAAGAAAAGAGAGACTTACCTTAATGGCGTTTTCTTTTCGATTTGTTCAGGTGGCTAGGGTTTCCATGCTAGACTTACTTCAATAGAGCTTTCTTTTCGTTTCGCTCGAGTGGCTAGGGTTTCGTGGTCTTTTGTTTTGCTCAAGCGGCTAAGTTTTTGTGTTACACTTACTTGAATAGAGTTTTCTTTTCGTTTTGCTCAAGCAGCTAGGGTTTCGTGCTGATAACGTGTTGTGAATAAACGAGAGAGATATAGAGAGAGAATATTGATGTGTGTCTTATTCCATATAGAGAGGTCCTTTATATAGGATACAAGAGTTAGAGTTTGTATGGGAATAGGACATTTAGAATATTCCGGGAGTATAATGGTCATCCACTTAATTAATTCATAACAAAAACAACTCTTTTTATAGTCATTTGTATATTGTTCTCCCTACCTTCAATCCAATGTGGGATATCATACCATAACCTTTTAACTCTTGTTTTTTGTTATCTATAATAGTTTGCATATTACTTCTAGTTTTTTCTTTTTAATTGTTGTACCTTTATTATTATTAAATCCTTCTAATTAATTTTTTCTAATTCTCATTTTCTATTCCTTCTAGTTTTCAAAATAAATAAAACATACCACTATAACAAATATTAGCATTTTCAATTAAATATAGCATTATGTATAACATCCGTTTTTTATTTTTAAGATAATGAATATTAAGAAATATGCTAAAATTAAATAATTATAGAATTAACTCTTTTCACCTATATTGTATTTAGAATATAATTTCTAAAAATAATTTTAAATTAATATATATGACTTATATATTATTTATTATATCATTATATCAGTCGGTTCGACCAATCCGGGCTATATGGTTGAACCAAGTGACCCGTGACCCAAATATAAATCTGGTTCGATGTCCGCTTCAGGTTTTAAAACATTGGTTTTAAGCTCCAGATTCAGGCGAGTTCCCAACTTCAACACTTCATATGTTGTGGTGGTTATGCTATATGCATTGCATGCCATTTGAATTTTCGGTTCAAGAACGGTGCAACAGTTTTAATCAAGGCAATATTCCGAACAATATTATAACCTTTTTGGAATGGTTTATGCCCGAAAATAATTGGCTACAATTGTTCAGCAGCCTATTATTAAACAACAACAGGGACAACATTCTCAACTCAACCATTTTCTTAAAATGGTCAGAATCAACTCCGACCGTCGACGTTTTTCTCACATACCCATTTTCTATCGTTCAAGAGTGGGATCAACGTGAAAGAGTAGTGAGTTCATTAAGAAATGTAAGTCCAGTGAAGAACAATTATGGTGAAGAATAATTATGGTGAATATATTATGCATAGAAACATTGCCAATGCTCCTTGGAATACAATCCCGATTTCTTATATCGATTTTATTTCCGAGCAAACACGGATTTACGAAGTTATCCAATCGTCTCAGCCTCCAAATTTGAAAAAATTCGTGAAAAACTTACAAGATGATGAGTGGATAGTTGATGACCCATCTAATGCGGTTGATTGGTAGATTCAGAATAAAGTCGATGTTTTTTTATCAACGTGTTTAAGTTAATTTGTTTTAATTATGCTTTTTGCGATTATTTGTTTAATTATCGTGTAACTTATGTTTTTAATTATTATTAAATATAATTATGTACCTTTTTGTTTCATTTTTTAAGTATTGTTTAAATAAGCGGACTGATTCTTAAATTACTTAAGAAAACATCTTAAATTTTATATTTTTGAAAAACGTGCTAATTTTGAGACTTCGAACAAACTAACTAATTTTTAAATTTTGAAAACAATATCAAATAATATATATTTAATATTATTATTTTGAATTTAATTAATTAATTAAACTAATTTTTATTTAAAAAAAATTAAAAAAATAGAAAAAAATATGTAAATATATTAAGTAAATTAATAAAAAAAAATTTATAAATATATTAATTATTAACAAGTATAATTAATTAATGGGTATAACTATTTACAGCCCACTTTTTCTGAACTACAGCCCACTTTGACAAATTTGCCCTTTTCATTATGGACAAGTCACAAAAGATAAAAGTTGAAAGCTCTGAAATCAAAAAACCTAATTTTGAAACTCTAACATTAAAAATTCAGAGTTTGAGATGTCCAATGACCCAACGAATTCGGAATGGAACAGTGATGATCAATCATTAGAAGACGAGGTACTCGAACACTAAAAAAAACGTTGATTTTTTTGTTTTTTTAGAAAACGGCCATCAAAGTCGTTTTGCACCATATGGTGAAACGACCACCAAGGTCGTTTCGCCTTATGGAGGAACGGCCACCAAAGCCGTTTTGCCTTAGAGCAAACCGTTTCTCCGTTTTTGGAGTCGTTTAACAACTCGATATTGATATTAATTAGTTGAATGTAATTTTCAGGTTCCGTTAGAAAGTTTTGTTGGGGATGGTGTAGATTATAGCGGACAATTCAAGATTGATCGTCGTTTTGGGACTATTGAAGAAGTGGTTGGATGGGTAAAATCAAAAGCTATTTCTTTAGGTTTTGAGTTAGTAATTGGTTCTCATAAAAACAACGGAAAAACTAAAATGTTGACTTGTGCACGTGGCGTTCCGTATAGAGGAGTATTTCAATGTTTAGACGACATTGTACGTAGGAAATCGAAAACCAAGTCTTTCCATGCAAATTTCAAATAAATGTGAAGAAATTTCACAACGGTTCGAATGTAATTGTATTTCCTGGAGATAAAGGCAAACACAATCACGCAATGGTCGTGTATCCTGAAGGGCACCGACAAATGAGCGAACTAGTCCCGCATCAAAGCTAATTGTGAAGACATTAACTGCCATTCATGCAAAACCAAGTGCTATTTTGTCGGAGATTTTAAGAACACATCCCAATGACAAAACTACCGTGAAACACGTGTATAATTATCGAGATTGGTTGAAGAAAGAGGGCATGGAGGGTAGAAGCGTGATGGGTCAGTTATTTCATTTAGCGGACAAGAAACGTTATATAAGCTTTGTGAAAGGCGATCAAGTGACTCGTGCCTTGACTTGTCTTCTTTTGGTACATCCCGAAGCGGCCAAATTGTTACGTAGTTATCTGTGGTTTATCGGCATCGACTCTACCTACAAAATAAATAAGTACAAGATCCCGTTAGTAGAAATTGTGGGGATGAGTCCGTGTAACACGAACTTCTTGATAGGATATGCCATGGTGAGGGACGAAAGTATGAAAAGTAATCGTTGGGTCATAAACAAATTGAGGATCGTGCTTGGATTTGAGATTGAGCCTATAGCCATTGTCACGAATCGAGAGTTGGGGTTGATAACCCCGATTATGGAGGTTTTTCCCCAATCTTCTCGTTTACTTTGCACATGGCACATCAACAAAGACGTGGCAGAATATGTGTACAAACATTGTGGAAAAGATAAAGGTTTTGCGGACGCATTCAAGAACGGAAGATGGAGAATGATCCTTGAAGCAAAAACTGAATTCGAATATGAATCTGCTTTGACCAGCATGAAGACAGCGATGAGGCGTTATCCCACATCATATCATACCTTTACGATACATGGCTCGTGCATAAGGAAAAGTTTGTTCACGTGTGGACAAACAATGTGCGCCATTTTGGCAATACTACTACTTGTAGAGTGGAGGCTGCGTACGCTGCAATGAAAAAATGGTTAAGTTCTGCGGCATGTGGTCTTGATACGATCTTTGTCAAACTTGATGGTAAAATGGAGGCCGAACTAACGCCAACCCGGTAAGAACAACATATTTTGTAAATTATTAGCAAAATTATTTCCGGTTATTAATGTTTTAATTAATTTTTTTGATGAACAAAGAAGCATTAGAACATTCGGCACGGAGGGCCGGTGTCTCATATTTTGGGTTGCCCTACAACAATTTGGTATGTCGTGTTTCCGACTACTGTTTGGGATTAATTGCAAAAGAGTTGGATCAGATGACAAGCTTGAGCGATGAAGTGTATGATCGTTGCAGATGTGTGTTGCCAAGAACTCATGGTATTCATTGTTTATGTGAGTTGAAAAGGTTAATGGATTCTAAAACACTGATCGATTTGCAACACATTCACGTATTTTGGAGAACACTTGTTTACGGTGAAACAGTGGACGAGGACACCGAGGATGGACATGATGACGAGCGAATTTTGCAGTCTGTGATTGACAAGGTGAAACAGGGTGATCGCGCGCTCATTCGTAACGTTACTCAAACCGTCAACATAATCCTTTTTCCGGATCAAGCAAATTACGAAGAACCAGAGACGAACCAAAATCCTAGGGGACGACCGAAAGGGAGTACTTCAACCAAGCGTTTTCGGAGTACTTATGAGAAGGATAGGGGTCGTCAAGGTCGTGCGCGAACCACTTCGGGCCGCGGTACTAGTGCCACATCATCGTCACACGGCCACCAAAACACTGCCTCTGGTATTAATATCATCACAATTTCTCATGTTTATAATTCATATACACAAGATATTTAATTAACGAAAATAAATGTTTTTTTATTGTTGTAGGCAAACCGAACATTTTGGATACATACTTGCATAAATATATTCTAGGAATTATTTTGACGTTTGTTGAAGATTATGTCGATGTATGTGGAGATGGCAATTGTGGTTTTCGTGTGGTGGCCGATTGTGTATTTGGAGATCAAGATAGATATGTATATGTCCGAGACATATTAGCAAATGAACTCGTTGCCAAAGAAGACATTTACAGGAATATATACCAAAATCAAGTTCAAGCTGCTATTAATCGTATTCGATGGGTTGGTGGCGCATTGGATGGAAAATTTTTCGGACTTGTTTGTTATCGCCACATGTTTCAATGCGGCAGTGTTTCTTTACGGATACGGTAATAACAACCAATCATTAGCTTATTCTATTACCGTGTCGATCGATACTCCTCCATTCTGCCAACACTTCTTGTTGCCTTTCACGTCTTCCTCCGTCATGCCGAATAAAATTTTAACCGCACTCTGATGAACCCCTAGTGTTTTGATTATGTCCAAACATTTCAGAAGATGAAACTTAATCTTGTCTTACATACTTTTCAATGTTGACTAACAATTTTTGTTAAGTATTGTATAATTTTTTCTCAGCAGGCGCTGAATGAAGAAACTCTGGATTGCCTTGAAGACTCGGAAGAGAAGTAAAGCTGAAGACAAATTTTGAAGACTCAGAAGCTGGACTCTCCACTCTGAAGATTTCACGAAGACTGTTAAAGCTCTCCTCAGACGTTTCAGAAGCAATCAGAAGAAAAATCCTTACCAATTCGATCAGAAGCTTAGACAAAAGGAATTAGCTTTCAGAAGCTAAGTCACGAGTTCTGTTAAGCATTTAATGCTCTGTCAACTGCATTTAATGCAAGAAGCCAAAAGTTCAAAAAGCTATTTTGAAGGAGCGCGCATGTCTACTCAAAACAAAACCAGAATTTCCTTGTCTACCCTTTGTTGATCCAATTGAAGAAAGTTTTCAGTCAACCTTATCTTCAACTTCAAATCACTTACCGGATTTAGTTAAAGAACAAGGTTAACGGAATCAAAACGTTTGAAGACCGTTTGAAGACATGACAGATTAACGGCTACAACAACTGATGTCATCAATTTGAAGATTCAAACTTCACCAACGGTCATCTTCAAAGCACTATAAGTAGTAGCCAAGATCCATTGCATCACACACGTGATAATCGAGCTAAATCTCAACGCACTGTTTGAACAAGAAAAACAGAGCACCATTTTCCATTCTCAATCTTTCTTAGCATAGCTTTAGTTAAAGTGAGAGAGTGAAGAAAAACAAGTTCATAATAGGAATCTTGTAAACTGATATCGTTTGTGATATTCAGTTAGATTTGGAGAGAAATCTAGTTGAGATCAGAGTTGGGTGAGAAATCCAGAAAACAGGATTGTTGTTGTTCTGGTGGAAATCCTTTAACTCTCTTTAGACTAGTCAGAACTAAGTGAGAAATTAGCTTAAGTTCTGTTGATGTAAAGGGGTTTCTGAACTTGCCATAAAAGTTCTGAATAGTGGATTTAAAATCTCTGGCGGCTGCGACCACATGGGACAGGACGTAGTCACAGGACTTGTGTGGCAAACCTGGATAAATCGAACTGTTCATCATGACCTCCTGAATCTCTTTCTCCCTTCCTTATACTTGTTAATTTGCTTCTGCGTACTTGCTTGTATTTAGAGCTGAAATAGATTTACTCCTTTTATCATTGTCTTTCTTCACAAGATTGTCCAGAAGTTCTCTAACTCAGAGCTTCTGTTGCTGAAAGGGCATAAACTGTCTTAAGGCAGAATTTTCCTCAGAGGCTACTTCTGTAAGCTTGCCTCTGAACCAGAAGGAAATTTGACTCTGAAAAATTAAGTTTCTTCAAAAACTTAAAATTATCAGTTTTCCACTTAGACACCTATTCACCCCCCCCCC
This sequence comes from Euphorbia peplus, assembly GCA_028411795.1. Lineage (NCBI taxonomy): Eukaryota > Viridiplantae > Streptophyta > Magnoliopsida > Malpighiales > Euphorbiaceae > Euphorbia > Euphorbia peplus. The sequence continues at coordinate 9,677,288 of CP110841.1, read as the reverse complement.
CTCTAGGTGATTATTTTCTTGTTAGGGCCAACACACTCTTCAAATCGTTGGAACTAGCATCTTTCGAAACCATGAGTCCCTCGACCCGAAGACCAAGAATATGAGCAACATCGTGCATCATAATGGTCATCTCACCAAATGGCATGTGAAATGAGTTAGTATCTGGCTGCCACCGCTCTGTGAATGCTGTAAGCAATGGCCAATCTAGAGGACTGAGCATGCTATCCTGCAAGTACACTAACCCAGTCCCATCAAGCTTTTTTTGCACCTACACAAATTCAATAAAACAGTTCAAATATATATATATATATATATATGTATTACTAATCATAAATAATATAAATAAGATAACTCACCTCATCCGGCATATTGTCATACCAATCTCCAAGCTTCTCACAAGCTTGAGCTCTACTATGGACTTTCAAAATTGTTTCTATAACTTTATCGTCCTCTCCCCACCATATAATAGAACCTATGTGTCCAAGAAAACTCGGTATCACACTATCGTCTGTTGGTCCTCCGACAACAGACTCATTCACTAACCAGTTTTCATCAACATTCTGTTTAGATGCTCCTATATTTGATAAAAAAAAAATAATTTAAACTATAAATTGCATAATTCAAAATCATCTAATTCGAGTAATTACAATGTTGATTTTTACCTGATGACTCTCCACCAGGCTTGAACCGACCATCCTTTCTATGATTTATGGCAACATTATGTGTCCTACGTACATGAGACACACTAGAAAACACATTATCATCACTCTGAATGTCATGTGTATCCGCCATATGCGTATCATGATCATCTTGAAATTATGTTCCCTCATCAACAGTTTCCTCATGCACATCAACCTCCTCGTGCATGCTACCGCCCACTTTATTCTTGTCTTTTGCCCTTCGAGCCGACGCGGTAACACCGCATCTTCTAGTTTCTCGCTGCCCGGATGTAATATCAGGTTCTATCCGCACACCCAAACTTTCTTTCATACGTTTTAAAAGGGTCAAACTTTTCCCCCCTCCTTTTTTCGCCTGACGATCACCGTGAACATAATGGATTACCAATCACAAAATTAACTCTATTATCATATTAACTCTATGAAGTTTTTTTTTTCGGTCTCGTCGTTTGAGGAAAGACTAGTTGTTTCTCCATAAGGAGAAACGGCCATCGTGACCATTTTTAAGGCGAAACGGCCACCATGGCCGTTTCTCCATAAACTCGGCCTCCAAACCCTAATCAATCCACTTTTTCAAAATTTTGATCAAATTAACCCTTATTGAGTTTGTTTTCGTACCTTATTCGTGTTTTTGTCCATGATTGAGAGCAAAAACTATGATTTTGAAGTTAAAAAGTTCAATCTTAAAAAATAGGTTGTTAAGAGGTTTTAAACATCAAAATTAAGTAGGAAATTATGGGAGGGGTGTTTTGGGCATAAATGGGCGGTAGTTCGAAAAAAGTGGACTGTAAATAGTAACCCAGTTAATTAATTGGTCCATATATAAATAAAATATAATATATTAACTACTAATTAAATAAATAATATATAACTTATAATAAGTCATAATATATATATATATATATATATATATATATATATATATATATATATATATATATATATATATATATATATATATATATATTGATGAACCTTAAGTGTTTTGATTATGTCCAAACGTTTCAGAAGATGAAAATTAAAATTCTCTTCATACTGTTTAATATTGACTAACAATTTTTTGTTAAGTCTGTATGAAAGTTACTCAGCAGGTGCTAAATGAACAATTTCTGGATTGCTTAAGGTCTCAGAAGAAACGAAAGCTGAAGACTGTATTCCCTCCTTCAGAAGCTGGATGTTCCGCTCTGAAGATATCGAAGTTTGTTAAAGCTCTCCTCAGAGGACCATTGCAATCAGAAGTATAATTCTACCAATTAGATCAGAAGCTTAGACAAATGAAATTAGCTATTAGAAGCTAAGTCACGAGTTCCGTTAAGCATTTATTGCTCTGACAAATGCATTTAACGCAAGGCGCCAAAAAGTTCAAAAAGCTGTTTTGAAGGAGCGCGCTTGTCTACTCAAAGCGAAACCAGAATTTCCTTGTCTACCCTTTGTTGATCCAATTGAAGTATGTTTCCAGTCAACCTTATTTTCAACTTCAAATCACTTACCGGATTAAGTTAAAGAACAAGGTTAACGGAATCAAAGTGTTTGAAGATCGTTTGAAGATTTGACAAATTAACGTCTACAACAACTGATGTCATCTCTATTGAAGATTCAAATTCACCAACGGTCATCCTCATTCACTATAAATAGTAGCCAAGCTCCACTGCATCATCTACGTGTGATTATCGAGCAAAATCTCAACGCACTGTTTGAACTAGAAAAAGAGAGCACACTTTTTCCATTCTCAATCTTTCTTAGCTTAGCCTTAGTTAAAGTGAGAGAGTGAAATAAAACAAGTTCATAATAGGAATCTTGTAAACTGATATCGTTTGTGATATTCAGTTAGATTTAGAGAGAAATCTAGTTGAGATTTGAGTTGGGTGAGAAATCCAGAAAACAGAGTTGTTGTTGTTCTGGTGGAAATCCTTTAACTCTTTTTAGACTAGTCAGAACTAAATGAGAAATTAGCTTATGTTCTGTTGATGTAAAGGAGCTTCTGAACTTGCCATAAAAGTTCTGAATAGTAGATTTAAAATCTCTGGTGGCTGCGACCTCAGGGGACAAGACGTAGTCACATGACTTCTGTGGCGAACTTGGATAAATCGACTTGTTCATCAGGATCTCCTGAACCTCTTTCTCCCTCTTATACTTGTTATTATTGCTTCTGTGCGCTTGCTCATATTTAGTGTTGAAACAGATTTACTCCTAATATCATTGTCTTTGTTCAGAAGACCGTCCAAAAGTTCTCAAACTCTGAACTTCTGTTGCTGAAAACAGTTTAACTGTGCTTAGGCAGAATTTCCATCAGAAGCTGCTTCTGTAAGCCAGCCTCTGATTCTGAGGAAATTTGACTCTGAAAATTAAGTTTCTTTAAAAACTTAGAAATTTTAAGTTTTAAACTTAGACACCTATTCACCCCCCTCTAGGTGATTATGTTCTTGTTAGGGCCAACAAGTGGTATCAGAGCGAAGGTCACTTCGTATATTTACTAAAGATCTAACAATCTAAGTGTAAGATCCTATCAGAATCAATAGAGATGGCTAGTAGACACCAGCCTGAGAACCCTTCTCACTTTATTACCCCCGAGGGCTCTTCCACAACTAGACCTCCACTATTCAATAGTGATAACTACTCTTATTGGAAAAAGAGGATGATGTGTTTCATCCAAGCTCAGAATATGAGCGCCTGGAATGTTATCACTGATGGTGACTTCATCCCAACAAGGATGGAAGTTGGTTTAGGTAATGTTGTAATTCCTCAGAGAGAATACACTGATGATATCCTTAAAAAACTTCAAACCAATGCTTCAGCAATGAATATGATGCGTTGTGCACTTTCTGCTACTGAGTATAACAAAGTTACCTCTTGTGAAACAGCACAGGAGATCTGGAACAAGCTGGAAGTCACTTATGAAGGAACTGGAAAAGTGAAGCAATCTAAAATCAATCAACTCATGAGAGACTATGAGTTATTTGAAATGCTTGACAAAGAATCTATTTCAAGTATGAATTTTAGATTCACCAAGATTGTCAATGACTTGAAGAGTTTGGGGAAGGATATTGAAGAACCCGAGAAAGTGAAGAAGATTCTCTGAAGCTTACCAAGGTCTTGGCAAGCCAAGAAGACTGCTATTGAAGAAGTTCAGGACTTCAGCTATTATGAGTATGATGAACTCATTGGCTCTCTAATTACTCATGAGATGTCCATGAAGAATCATGACCTAAGAGAAAGGTCAGAAGGAAAAAAAGGAGTAGTCCTAAAAGCAAAGTCTTCTGAAGAATCCTCTGAAGATGAGAATATGGCTATGCTGACCAGGAAGTTCAAGAAGGCCTTTAGAAAAGGCAGAGGTGGAAACTACAAGAAGCCTTTCAGGAGCTTTGACAAGAGAACTCCTGATTCTGGTGAAAAGTTCAAGAGAGATCCAAACAAGCCTATTGTGTGCTATGGATGTCAGCAACCGGGGCACATTAAGCCTAACTGCCCGGAGCTGAAGAAAGATAAGAAAAAGTTCAAGAAAGCTATGCTGGCTGCGTGGTCAGACTCTGAGACCAGTAGTGATCCTGAAGAAAAGGAAGAGCAAGCTCAGATTTGTTTCATGGCTATTTAAAGTGCCAACTTCTGAAGATGTCACAGGAGAAACTTCCGCACCTCCTGAAGCTACATATGATTCTGAGGTAAACAATTCTCACGAACTAGATATCTTTGATTCTCTTGAAGAACTCTATTGTATGTTCAAGTACCTTAAGAGAAAATTGGACAAGAGTGAGTCTGACAAGTTTCTTAGGTTTACTCAAGTTTATTCTGACATGAAAGTGTTAGAAGAAAAGTTGTGTAAACAGTTCAGCACTCCTGCTGATGGCTCCAAAGCCAAAGGCAAGGAAAAGCTGCCTCTGGGAAGTGATAAACCCCAGAAGAAGAAGAAACATGTCGCTCCCTCCCTTCTGAAAGAGATAGCTTCTCCTCCTGATGTTGGTACCTCTGAGAGCGCTGTTGTAGCCTCTGAAGATGTTGCACCTTCTCAGAAGAAGAAGAAATCTCCCAAGAAGCAAAGGGAAAGATCCAAGAACCCTCCCTTTTGCAAACTTTGCAAGAGTGATGGTCACTGGTTGAAGGATTGCAAGTATCACATTAAAAACATCTTGCAATTTGAGATATCACTAAAACCTGCTGAAGAAAAATCTAACAATGAAGGACCCAATAAGGATTGGGTACCTGTCACTAATTGATTGTGTTGCAGGTGGCTCTGACTGCTCCATCAATGTCAAAGTTGTGGTACATTGACAGTGGGTGCTCAAGGCATATGACAGGTGATGAAAAAGCATTCATCACATTTGATCCTAAAAGAGGTGGAAAAGTCAGCTTTGGAGATGCTCAGAAAGGAAGGATACTTGGTTCTGGATCCATAGGAACTAATCCTCCGATCGAAGATGTCTCCCTAGTCAGAGGCCTGAAGTTCAATCTCCTGAGTGTTGCACATCTGTGTGATAAAGGTAGAGATGTTGTCTTCAGCTCCTCTGGATGTAAAATCTTGGATAGTAAGTCAAGGGAAGTTATTCTAACAGCTCCTAGACTTGAAAATGTTTTCATGCTGAACCTTGAGAATCTTTGCAAAAATATATGCTTGATGTCAAAAGAGGATACCTCCTGGCTCTAGCATAGAAGACTTGCTCATGTGAGCATGGACCTTCTGGCCAAAGTAGCTAGATATCAATTGGTTGAGGGTCTGCCTGAAATTAGTTTTAAAAAGAATCATTTATGCACTGCTTGTCAATCTGGTAAACAATCCAGAAGCTCTTTTAAAACTACAAAGATCATTTCAACTAAAAGACCTTTGGAATTACTTCATATGGACCTTTTTGGCCCTGTTCAACCAATGAGCATGGGTGGAAAGAAGTATGCCTTTGTCATAGTAGATGACTATTCAAGATTCACTTGGGTAATCTTGCTGTCTAGCAAAGATGAGTCACTTGGATGTTTCTCAGTTCTGATAAAGAAACTTGAGAATGAAAGGAATGAAAAGGTTGTTCATATCAGAAGTGATAATGGTGGAGAATCCAAAAACTTTATGTTTGAAGAATTCTGTGAAACCAAGGGCATTGATCATAAATTTTCTGCTCCCAGAACTCCTCAACAAAATGGGGTAGTTGAAAGGAAGAATAGGACTCTGGTTGAAATAGCCAGAACTATGATCAATGAAAGAAGGCTTCCAAAGTATTTTTGGGGAGAAGCTGTTAACACAGCTTGCTATGTTCTGAATAGAGTGCTAATCAGAAGCATTCTGAACAAAACCCCTTATGAACTCTGGAAAGGTCGTAAGCCTAAAATAGGTTACTTCAGAACCTTTGGTTGTAAGTGTTATGTCTTGAATACAAAAGAATACCTTTCAAAGTTTGATTCAAAGGCAGATGAGGCCATTTTTCTTGGTTACTCAACACATAGTAAATCATATAGGGTTTTTAATAAGAGGACTCAAACTTTAGATGAATCTGTTCATGTACAGTTTGATGAGACTAACCCTGCAGATATTAGAGCTCCTGAAGAAGATGTAGTTCAAGCTCCTGAAGAATCGTCTCCTGTTATAGAAGAAGATGTTTCTCCCAGAGCTGATGAAGTGGTTTCTCCTGTTACTGAACAAGTTCCAGAAGAGTATGCTACTCCAGAAGTCAACTTCCTTCCAGAAGATGCTCCTATGTATGATTCAACAAATGATGAACAAGTTTCAGAAGACTCATTGGATGTACCAAGAGAAGTTAGAGCTCATAGGAATCATTCCTTAGAGAACATAATTGACTCTGTTCACAATCCTGTCATGACCAGAGCTCAGCTCAGAAGATATATGGGGAATGTGGCTTTTGTGTCACTTCTGGAACCCAAGGACTTCTATGAAGCTGCACATGATGATTCCTGGTTAATGGCAATGCAAGAAGAACTTGACCAGTTTAAAAGGTCAGAAGTTTGGATTTTGGTTCCCAGACCTAACAACATAAAGGTTGTTGGCACTAGATGGGTTCTGAAAAACAAGCTTGATGAATTTGGAAATGTTGTGAGGAACAAGGCAAGACTTGTTGCTCAAGGTTACAGTCAGCAAGAAGGCATAGATTATGGTGAAACTTTTGCTCCTGTTGCAAGATTAGAAGCCATTAGAATCTTATGTGCTTTTGCATCATACAAAGGTTTTAAACTCTTTCAAATGGATGTGAAAAGTGCATTCTTGAATGGTTACATTGATGAGGAAGTTTATGTATCTCAACCTCTTGGTTTTGAAGATCCTAAGTTTCCTGATCATGTGTACAAGCTGAAGAAAGCTTTGTATGGACTGAAACAAGCTCCCAGAGCTTGGTATGAGAGACTGACAAAGTTCCTTCTGTCTAAGGGATTTGTCAGAGGCTGTGTTGATACAACTCTGTTCACGCTGAAGAAGAACAAGGATATCCTTTTAGCACAGGTATATGTTGATGATGGGAGAATTAACTTTCTTCTTAGGACTTCAGATCAAGCAAAGTAATGATGGTGTGTTTATCAATCAAGCCAAGTACACTAGAGAAGTGCTGAAGAAATTTGGCATGATGGACTCTAATGCTGTTGATATTCCAATGGATGTCAGCAAAGACATTGATGATGAAGAGAAAGCTGGTAAACCTGTAGATATAAAAACCTACAGAGGTATGATTGGTTCTCTTTTATACCTAACCGCTAGCAGGCCAGATATATGTTTTGCTGTGTGTTTTTGTGCTAGATATCAGTCTAAACCAAGGGAGATTCATGATGTTGATGTCAAAAGAATTCTCAGATATCTTAAAGGCACACCAGAAGATGGTTTGTGGTATCCTTGTAGTTCTGATTTTACTCCTATAGGATACACAGACTCTGACTATGGTAGGGATAAATTGAAGAGGATCAGCACTTCTGGTGGTTGTCATTTTCTGGGGGAGTGCCTAGTCTCCTGGCATAGCAAGAAACAAACCTCTGTGGCTCTCTCAACTGCTGAAGCTGAGTATGTTGCTGCTGGAAGTTGTGTTTCTGAGATGCTCTGGATTAAGCAACAAATTGCTGACTATGGAGTCATCCCTGAAACAATTACAATCTACTGTGATAACAAGAGTGCAATTGATCTTTCAAAGAATCCTATTCAGCACAGCAGGATGAAGCATGTTCATATTAGGCATCACTTTCTGAGAGATCATGTTCTGAAGAAGGATATCATCATCACCCATGTTCCCTCTGAAGAAAATCTTGCTGACATGTTTACTAAGCCTCTGGCTGGTACTCCGTTCAGCAACTTACGAGAAGGCATTGGTATGACTTATCCACTTCAGTAATCTAGTTTAATTATATCTTTTTCTATCTTAAATGTTAATAACTTAAGATAATTAAGTGTGATAAAAACTAATCATGATTTTGAATTAAGCATGCGTACATTTATTGCTATTACGGCGATGTTACTGGTGTTTAACGGTTATCTGTTCCCCTTTTAACGGTGGTTAGTTACTTTTTGAATTGGAACAGTTTCTAGTTTGGGTATAAATAAGGGAATTCCACACTTAGAAGTTTTTCACTTTCATTTTCTCTGCAATTAGATTTTCCATAGACATCTCTCTGTGTTTTCTTTCTCTCAAACACTTAACCTAATTTCTTAAAAAATCTCTCAATGGCTCAAGAACAACCCATTGAAGCTATCACTGTCACTCATATCTTTAACTCTGAAACTAAGAAGAAAGTTAGCGAATCTAGGGTTTTCACTTCTAGGTTCCTAGACGATGAAGTCAAATCCACTGAACCCATCTCTAAATGGCTAAGTACTCAAAATTGGAATTCATTCGTCTCTTTGGATGAGTTCATCTATCCGAAATTAGTCACTGAATTCTATCAGAACCTCCACTACCTATCTAATAAGGAGGATGTTGTTCACTAGGTGGTTGGAGAAGTTGAGATTGAGGTCAGTAGGGCTTCCATTTCTCAGGTTATCGGGATTGATGATGAGGGAATCATCATTGGAGATGATGGTTCTGCTGAAGGGTTTAATGAAGCCAATTGGGCGAGGCCAGATCTGAGTGCCAAGGAAACCTATGCCACCTGGCTCACTCAGCACCAGAGGTGGGCACACTACTTGACCACAAATGTGTTCCTTCTGAAGGCTGAAGGAGTTAATAGTGTTTCCAATCGGGAACGGGTTTTCATGTGGCATATGGTAAACCAGAAGAAGATCAATCTTCCTGCCATGCTGATACGGCAGATGAAAAATGTGTCTGTTGTTAGTGCACTTGCATATGGTTCTCTTCTGACTAGGCTGTTTGAAGCAGCCTCTGTGGTCGTTTATGGAGAAGGTGTAACCAGCAGGAGTACTGTTCTTAAGATGCATACCCTTAGGAACCTTTCCTTTGGTATGATTCCAAAGAAGAAGGAGAATGCTTCCTCTGTAGGCATTGCTCAGAAGGAGATTGTCGAAGCTACTGTGCAGAAAGGAAAGAATGCTGCCAAGAATGGCAAAGGAAAGAAAGGGTCAAGTAAGTTGGTCCTAACAGTAGAGAAGGTTGTTGTCTCAGAACCTCTTCCAGCTCTGGTTCAAACAACTATCAGTGTTGAACCTTCTGGCAAGATTGTTGCTGAGAAGCCAAGGGATGCTGCTGAGAAAACAGCTCAGGAAGCTGAGGATGCACGTCTTGATGAAAGGGAAAAGGCTGCTGAGGCTGAGAGAATTGCAAGAGTTGTAGCTCTTGCTGATGTGAAAAGGAAGAAGAAGGAAACTGAAGATAAGTTAGCAGCTGAGCGAGAAATTGCAGCAAAAGCTAAGGCTGATGCTAGAATTGCTGAATGTGCTGCTGAAGTTGGGAATGTTGAGTTCTCAGGAAATGTTGAGGCTACGGGAGAAGATGAGGACTCTGAAGATATTCCTCTCTCCAGACTCCCAAGGAAGAAGGTTGATGCAAATAGAAGGTCTGTGAACAAAAAGGACTTCTATATTGCTCCGAGTACTGAATTGGATGAATCAACTCCTGAAAAAGAGTACTTGGTTGATGACGAAGACATGATGGATATGTCTGCCGAAAAGGATGCCGATGCTCCTGTCATTGAAGAACTGTCGGAAGATAGTGATCAAGAACCTGATACTATCATTCAGGACGCAATAAAGTTTGCTGAAAACATCAACACTGATGATTTTCTAGATAAAGTTCTTCTGGGTCAAGGCAGAAACCCTGGTGATAGAGATGCCTCTGAAACGCTGTTCAGAATGGCTCATGTGTTTGCTGAACCTATCTCCACGTTTGATCCAAATCTCTCTGATCAGGTTATCTCATCTCCCACTCATATTCATCATTCATCTCCCCTTAGTGATTCTCAAACTTCTATTCCTCCTACAACTTCAACCTCTGAAGTTGTACCTCCTAGAACTGCTCCTCCTTCTGGATCCTATTCAGAAGTGAATTTATCTTCTGGACCCATTTTCACAGATTCCATATCTACCTCCACTACTTCCTCTCTCTCTACTTCCTCTGTAATTCCATCAATTGGATTTACTGCTCCATCTTTCTCACTACCATCCACACTACCATCCATTTCACCTACTCTCTCTTCCTCTTCCACACATACCATTCCTTCCACAACCACACATATCCCTCCTCCTTCAACTTCTGGACATGCACCTCCTGTGTGTGATCCCTTAACTACTTCTTCCTCTACCTCTTTCTTTGCTGGGTTGTCATCCAACTGTGACTTCCTACGCAATACAATGGATCGAGATGATCTGGAAAGAAGATTTGGTGGTTTTGGTTTCATGGGCAGAGCTTCTGGTGTATCCGTAGCTGGTGGTGCTCCATCTGTTGAAGAGTTGAGAAGAATGAGTCAGAGTGGCTCTGATGAATTGCTGAATAGATTTGCTGGTTTAGGGCAACGGTCTTCTGCTGCTGACATGTATGCTCAGGGCATTGTGCTGCAAGAAATTCAATCCTTGAAAGCTCAGAACCTGCAGCTCATGACTATGCTTCAAGTGCAGAACCCTACTGTCTACACTCGCAATCTTTCTACACTTCATCTGGCTACGTATGATGAAATTTACAAGTTGAGAGAATTGGCTCTGACTCTTCCAACTCTCGAAAATGTTGCTCTTGCTTCTTCTCTGAAAGTTAATGAAAATCTGGAGATTTTGACAGAAGAAGTTAAGGAAGCAAATGAGCATTATGAGGCTCATGAGAAAATTCTTCCAAGTAAGATTGATGATTTGCAAAGTACTGCTAATCATATTCTGAGAGAAGTGAAATCTTCTGCTCAAGGGTCATCATCTTCAGGGGCTGCTAAGATTGTATATGACATCACTCCTGATCTCAACAATCGTCTACAGAGCATTGAGTCCGCTGTGACTGCTCAGAGCGCCCAGATTGCTGAGCTTACTGAACTTCTGAAAGTTATGCACACTCAAGCACGAGAACAAGAGAAGGTCCTTCATAATTGTTATAGGTTTGTTCGCGGACAGACTTATATTCAGAATGAGCATCTCACTGTTGTTGTGTATGCTAACAACGGTTGATCAAGCTCCTTCTGGAAGATGTTCAGAGACATCGACCTTTGTCTGGACAGACTTTTGATCATATGAAAACCATTGATGCTGATTTCAGAAGAACAATGGATATGATCAACACTGTAAGGCCTACACCTCAGCAATATCAGACTGCTTTGAATGTTCAGCAGAAATTGGACTCTCAAGGTGCTCTGGGTGTTCCTGTTGGTTCTGGCCAAACGGGGGAGAAGTCTGCTCAGCAGGGTGGTCTCAAGTCTGCTGGGATGAAGAGACAGAATGTTGATGAAAGTTCCAGTGGTGTTCCTCCTCCTCAGAAGAGATCTAGAAACTTATAATAATTTTAGGACTTAAGCTTCTTAGCTAGGTTCTGGGTTGGGTAGTCTTGTCTTAGGACTTTCCTTCTGATGATTATTTTGTTTGATGTTTCTTCTGACTGTTATATACTCTGAACTTTTCTTATACATATTGTAATTGTCTCTGATTAATTTCTTACTGTTTATGTTTCTTTTTAACTTAGTAACTTTATCTTCACTAAAAATCTAACAACTTGATTTCAGAAGAAACGAAAGCTGAAGACTGTATTCCCTCCTTCAGAAGCTGGATGTTCCGCTCTGAAGATATCGAAGTTTGTTAAAGCTCTCCTCAGAGGACCATTGCAATCAGAAGTATAATTCTACCAATTAGATCAGAAGCTTAGACAAATGAAATTAGCTATCAGAAGCTAAGTCATGGGTTCCGTTAAGCATTTATGCTCTGACAAATGTATTTAATGCAAGGCGCCAAAAAGTTCAAAAAGCTGTTTTGAAGGAGCGCGCTTGTCTACTAAAAGCGAAACCAAAATTTCCTTGTTTACCGTTTGTTGATTCAATTGAAGAATGTTTCCAGTCAACCTTATCTTCAACTTCAAATCACTTACCGGATTAAGTTAAAGAACAAGGTTAACGAAATCAAAGTGTTTGAAGACCGTTTGAAGATTTGACAAATTAACGGCTACAACAACTGATTGTTGGCCCTAACAAGAACAGAATCACCTAGAGGGGGGTGAATAGGTGTCAAAGTTGAAAACTGAAAATTTTTCAAGTTTTTCGGGAGACTTAATTTTCAGAGTCAAATTTCCTCAGAGTTAGAAGCTAGCTTACAGAAGTTGCTTCTGAGGGAAATTCTGCCTAAACACAGTTAGACTGTTTTCAGCAACAGAAGTTCTGATTTGAGAACTTCTCGACAGTCTTCCGAACAAAGACAATGATACTTAGAGAAAATCTGTTTCAGCACTAAATATAAGCAAGTACACAGAAGCAAAAATAACAAGTATAAGAGGGAGAAAGAAGTTCAGGAGATCCTGATTGAACAATTCGATTTATCCAAGTTCGCCACAAAAGTCCTGTGACTACGTCTTGTCCCCTGAGGTTGCAGCCTACAGAGATTTTATAAATCCACTATTCAGAACTTTTCTGGCAAGTTCAGAAGCTCCTTTACATCAACAGAACTTAAGCTAATTTCTCACTTAGTTTTGACTAGCCTAAAAAGAGTTAAAGGATTTCCACCAGAACAACAACAACTCTGTTTTCTGGATTTCTCACCCAACTCTAATCTCAACTAGATTTCTCTCTTTAAATCTAACTGAATATCACAAACGATATCATTTTACAAGATTCCTATTATGAACTTGTTTTTCTTCACTCTCTCACTTAAACTTAAGCTATGCTAAGAAGGATTGAGAATGGAAAAAGAATGCTCTGTTTTTCTTGTTAAAACAATGCGTTGAGATTTTTGCTCGATGATCACGCGTGGTTGATGCTTTGGAGCTTGGCTACTACTTATAGTGAATGAGGATGACCGTTGGTGAATTTGAATCTTCAATAGAGATGACATTAGTTGTTGTAGCCGTTAATTTCTCAAGTCTTCAAACGGTCTTCAAACACTTTGATTCCGTTATCCTTGTTCTTTAACTAAATCCGGTAAGTGATTTAAAATCAAAGATGAGGTTGACTGGAATCATTCTTCAATTGGATCAACAAAGGGTAAACAAGGAAATTCTGGTTTCTCTTGAACAGACAAGCGCGCTCCATCAAAACAGCTTTTTGAACTTTTGGCGCCTTGCATTAAATGCACTTGTCAGAGCATTAAATGCTATCCAGAACCCGTGACTAAGCTTCTGATCAAATTGGTAAAAGGCTTCTGATTGCAAATGACCTCTGAGAAGAGCTTCAACAGACTTTAATATCTTCATAGCGGAGCATCCAGCTTCTAATAATGAAACTCTGTCTTCAGCAATCGACACTTCTGAGGTTCTTTAGGCAATCTGAAAAATCTTCATTCAGCACCTGCTGAGTAACTTACACATAGACTAAGTAGAAAAAATATTAGTCAACAATAAACTATATGTAAGAGAGTATTAGGTTTTCATCTTCTGAAACGTTTGGACATAATCAAAACACTTAGGGTTCATCACTGATGTCATCTCTATTTAAGATTCAAATTCACCAACGGTCATCCTCATTCACTATAAATAGTAGCCAAGCTCCACTGCATCATCTATGCGTGATTATCGAGCAAAATCTCAACGCACTGTTTGAACTAGAAAAACAGAGCACACTTTTTCCATTCTCAATCTTTCTTAGCTTAACCTTAGTTAAAGTGAGAGAGTGAAGCAAAACAAGTTCATAATAGGAATCTTGTAAACTGATATCGTTTGTGATATTCAGTTAGATTTAGAGAGAAATCTAGTTGAGATTTGAGTTGGCTAAGAAATCCAGAAAACAGAGTTGTTGTTGTTCTGGTGGAAATCCTTTAACTCTTTTTAGACTAGTCAGAACTAAGTGAGAAATTACCATATGTTCTGTTGATGTAAAGGAGCTTCTGAACTTGCCATAAAAGTTCTGAATAGTAGATTTAAAATCTCTGGTGGCTGCGACCTCAGGGGACAAGACGTAGTCACAGGACTTCTGTGGCGAACTTGGATAAATCGACTTGTTCATCAGGATCTCCTGAACCTCTTTCTCCCTCTTATACTTGTTATTATTGTTTCTGTGCGCTTGCTCATATTTAGTGCTGAAACAGATTTACTCCTAATATCATTGTCTTTGTTCATAAGACCGTCCAGAAGTTCTCAAACTCTGAACTTCTGTTGCTGAAAACAGTTTAACTGTGCTTAGGCAGAATTTCCCTCAGAAGCTGCTTCTGTAAGCCAGCCTCTGATTCTGAGGAAATTTGACTCTGAAAATGAAGTTTCTTTAAAAACTTAGAAATTTTCAGTTTTAAACTTAGACACCTATTCACCCCCCTCTAGGTGATTCTGTTCTTGTTAGGGCCAACATATATATATATATATATATATATATATATATATATATATATATATAACTTAAAATATTAAATTAGAAAAAGTATAATTTATAATATATAAATAAAACTTAAAATATTAAATTAAATTAAATTAGAAAAAAAGTATAATTTATAATATATAAAGGGTATATTGGACTTTTTTTAAATCAAAAGTGGGCGAAGGTCGATGTTTAGTAATTTAGGAGATCGGTGTATAGTAGTTCACTTTAAATAAAACAATTTATTTGAAAAAAGAGTAAAGACCCAAACAGCCTACTAGAAAGTTTTTCCAAATGAGTAAACGAGTAAGGTGGCCGTTTGCCTTTAGATATTTAAAAAAAATAAAAAATTTAAACAAAACATTTTCTTATAAAATTTATTTTTTAACTAATCCTAATTAGTTACATATAATTTATTAATTCTATACTTTTGTTTAAAAGTTATAATTCACACTTTAGAATTTAGAATTTAGGTTTAAGGTTTCAAATAAAATCATACGACATGAAATTAATAGTAAATGTTCGAACTAATTGTAATTGTTGTTTTTTTTAATACGTTAGTTTAATTTTAAGTATTATTGTAATTGACAAAATTAATGCTAAATAAAAAAATAGCTCATTAATTTGTACTAAATTTTTAATTTTTTTTTTCTTAAATGGCTTTGGTGGCTGTTTCACCATAGGTAGAAACGTCTTAGGAGGTCGACGTTTCTACCTATGGTGAAACGGCCACCGTGGCCGTTTCGGCGAAAAAAATGGGCGAAAAGGATTTTCTTTTTTTAAAAAAAATGATAGTTTAGTTTAACGTTAGGAAAATTAAAAGGACATAAATGTTCAAAGTAGACTGTTGTTTAAAAACCTGGGTTGTAAATGGTAATACCGAAAAAAAACATTATTAATTTGAATGAAACTGAACTGGAAAAATCCGTTTTTGTGGCTCAATTAAACAAAACTGCGGAGATAATTTATAATAGGGTTAATAGTTGTGAACTTGAAGACTACAAGAAGTTTTGGAAAGTTTTTTAAAATGGTCCAAGACTAAGAATAACAGTGATTCAGGCCCACTATAGAACTACTTACGATTTTGATTTGGCAACTGTTAAAAGTAAAAGGAACAAAATAATCCTTTAAATCCAAACTAACACTTGTGCTCACCTAGCCAATAACTCACCAAATACAATTCAGTCAATCATCATTAGATTAGAATCTAAGGGTGGAGATTAAAACATAATGAAATCACCTAAAGACGACGGGTTGATACAAGACTATCTAGGGTATAGTAAAAAAATAAAAAAAAAACATTATTTTATAATTATAGTAAAACATGTGATTTTATTAGATTTTAATCTCCACCCTTAAATTTTAATCTAATGGTGATTGACCAAACTTTATTTGATCAATTATCGACTAAGCAGGGGCGGACCCAAGATTTGTCCTTCTCTGCGGCTAAACTTAAACTTGAGTCACTACTTTTCATACGATAAAGCATTCATCCAAAATATTAATACAAAAACTCTAAATAATTTAAGTCGATAATGTATCATCTCGTAGAATCATTGTTTCAAATTAATTTGCACTGAAATAACCTTCAAAATAATTACATAAGTGAAGACATGACAGATTAACGGCTACAACAACTGATGTCATCAATTTGAAGATTCAAACTTCACCAACGGTCATCTTCAAAGCACTATAAATAGTAGCCAAGCTCCATTGCATCAGACACGCGATAATCGAGCAAAATCTCAACGCACTGTTTGAACAAGAAAAACAGAGCACCATTTTCCATTCTCAATCTTTCTTAGCGTAACTTTAGTTAAAGTGAGAGAGTGAAAAAAAACAAGTTCATAATAGGAATCTTGTAAACTGATATTGTTTGTGATATTAAGTTAGATTTGGAGAGAAATCTAGTTGAGATTAGAGTTGGGTGAGAAATCCAGAAAACAGGATTGTTGTTGTTCTGGTGGAAATCCTTTAACTCTCTTTAGGCTAGTTAGAACTAAGTGAGAAATTAGCTTAAGTTCTGTTGATGTAAAGGGGCTTCTGAACTTGCCATAAAAGTTCTGAATAGTGGATTTAAAATCTCTGGCGGCTGCGACCACAGGGGACAGGACGTAGTCACAGGACTTCTGTGGCGAACCTGGATAAATCGAACTGTTCATCAGGACCTCCTGAATCTCTTTCTCCCTTCCTTATACTTGTTAATTTTCCTTTGTGTACTTGCTTGTATCTAGTGCTGAAACAGATTTACTCCTTTTATCATTGTCTTTGTTCAGAAGACTATCGAGAAGTTCTCTAACTCAGAGCTTCTGTTGCTGAAAGGGCAGAAACTGTCTTAAGGCAGAGTTTCCCTCAGAGGCTACTCCTGTTAGCTTGCCTCTGAATCAGAAGGAAATTTGATTCTGAAAAATTAAGTTTCTTCAAAAACTTAAAATTATCAGTTTTCCACTTAGACACCTATTCACCCCCTTCTAGGTGATTCTGTTCTTGTTAGGGCCAACAAGTGGTATCAGAGCGAAGGTCACTTCGTATATTTACTAAAGATCTAACAATCTTGATGAACCCTAAGTGTTTTGATTATGTCCAAACGTTTCAGAAGATGATAACCTAATTCTATCTTACATATACTTTATTGTTCACTAATATTTTTGCTTTAGTCTATGTGTAAGTTTCTCAGCAGTTGCTGAATGAATCATTTTCGGATTGCCTAAAGGACTCAGAAGACCTGTTTGCTAAAGTCAGAGTTTCAACAATTCAGAAGCTGGATTCCTCCGCTCTGAAGCTGAAGTCTGCTAAAGCTCTCCTCAGAAGTTCTTTGCAATCAGAAGTTTTGCCAATTTGATCAGAAGTCTAGACAACTGAAAATTAGCTTCTGAAAGCTAGAGTCAAGGGTTCTGGATAGCATTTAATGCTCTGACAAGTGCATTTAATGCAAGGCGCCAAAAGTTCAAAAAGCTGTTTTGATGGAGCGCGCCTGTCTGTTTAAAAGAAACAAGAATTTCCATGTCTACCCTTTGTTGATCCAATTGAAGAATGATTCCTGTCAACTTTGTCTTTGATTTCAAATCACTTACCGGATTAAGTTAAAGAATAAGGATAACGGAATCAAAGTGTTTGAAGACCGTTTGAAGATTTGACAAACTAACGGCTACAACAACTGATGTCATCTCCTTTGAAGATTCAAACTCGCCAACGGTCATCTTCATTCACTATAAATAGTAGCCAAGCTCCAATGCATCAATATACGCATGATCATCGAGCAAAATCTCAACGCACTGTTTTAACGAGAAAAACAGAGCATTCTTTTTCCATTCTCAATCATTCTTAGCATAGCTTAAGTTTAAAAGTGAGAGAGTGAAGAAAAACAAGTTCATAATAGGAATCTTGTAAACTGAGATCGTTTGTGATCTTCAGTTAGATTTAAAGAGAGAAATCTAGTTGAGATTAGAGTTGGGTGAGAAATCCAGAAAACAGAGTATTGTTTGTTCTGGTGGAAATCCTTTAACTCTTTTTAGGCTAGTCAGAACTAAGTGAGAAATTAGCTTAAGTTCTGTTGATGTAAAGGAGCTTCTGAACTTGCCATAAAAGTTCTGAATAGTGGATTTATAAAATCTCTGTAGGCTGCGACCTCAGGGGACAAGACGTAGTCACAGGACTTCTGTGGCGAACTTGGATAAATCGATTTGTTCAATCAGGATCTCCTGAACTTCTTTCTCCCTCTTATACTTGTTATTGTTGCCTCTGTGTACTTGTTCATATTTAGTGCTGAAATAGATTTTCTCTAAAGTATCATTGTCTTTGTTCAGAAGACTGTCCAGAAGTTCTTCAATCAGAACTTCTGTTGCTGAAAACAGTCTAACTGTGTTTAGGCAGAATTTCCCTCAGAAGCAACTTCTGTAAGCTAGCTTCTGACTCTGAGGAAATTTGACTCTGAAAATTAAGTTTCCCGAAAAACTTAGAAATTTTCAGTTTTCAACTTTGACACCTATTCCCCCCCCCCCCCCTCTACGTGATTCTGTTCTTGATAGGGCCAACAAGTGGTATCAGAGCCAGGTCACTTCGCATATTTACTAAAGATCTAACAATCTAAGTGTAAGATCCTATCAGAATCAATAGAGATGGCTAGTAGACACCAGCCTGATAATTCTTCTCACTTCATAGTTCCAGAAGGTTCTTCCACTACCAGACCTCCATTGTTTAATGGCAACAACTACTCATACTGGAAGAAAAGGATGATGTACTTCATCCAAGCTCAGAACATGAGTGCTTGGTATGTCATCACTAATGGTGATTTTATTCCCACCAGAATGGAACAAGGTTTAGGGGATGTTGTTATTCCTCAGAGAGAATATACAGATGACATTCTAAAAAAACTCCAAACTAATGCTTCAGCAATAAATATGTTGCATTGTGCCCTTACAGCTACTGAATATAACAAAGTTTCCTCTTGTGAAACAGCACAGGATATTTGGAACAAGCTAGAAGTCACATATGAAGGAACAGGAAAAGTGAAGCAATCTAAAGTCAACCAACTCATGAGAGAATATGAGTTATTTGAAATGCTTGATAAAGAATCTATTTCAGATATGAACTCTAGATTCACCAAGATAGTCAATGACTTGAAGAGTTTAGGAAAAGACATTGAAGAATCTGATCGAGTGAAGAAGATTGTCAGAAGCTTACCAAGGTCTTGGCAAGCCAAGAAGACTGCTATTGAAGAAGTTCAGGACTTGAGCTATTACTTGTATGATGAACTCATTGGGTCCTTAATTACTCATGAGATGTCATTAAAGAATCATGACCTAAGAGAAAGGTCAGAAGGAAAAAGAGTTGTCCTGAAAGCAGAATCTTCTTCAGAATCCTCAGAAGATGAGGAACTGGCTATGTTGACCAGGAAGTTCAAGAAGGCCTTTAGAAAAGGCAGAGGTGGAAACTACAAGAAGCCTTTCAGGAGCTTTGATAAGAAAACTCCTGATTCTGGTGAAAAGTTCAAGAGAGATCCAAACAAGCCAATTGTGTGCTATGGATGTCAGCAACCGGGGCACATTAAGCCTAACTGTCCGGAGCTGAAGAAAGATAAGAAAAAGTTCAAGAAAGCTATGATGGCTGCCTGGTCAGACTCTGAGACCAGCAGTGATCCTGAAGAAAAGGAAGAGCAAGCTCAGATTTGTTTTATGGCTATTGATGAGCCAACTTCTGAAGATGTCACAGGAGAAACTTCCGCACCTCCTGAAGCTACATCTGATTCCGAGGTAAACATATCTTCTGAACAAAATATCTTTGATTCTCTTGAAGAACTCTATAGTATGTTCAAGTACCTGAAAAGGAAATTGGACAAGAGTGAGGCTGACAAGTTTCTTAGGTTTACTCAAGTTTATTCTGACATGAAAGTGTTAGAAGAAAAACTGTGTAAACAGTTCAGCACTCCTGCTGATGGCTCTATAGTCAAAGGCAAGGAAAAGCTGCCTCTGGGAAGTGATAAACTCCAGAAGAAGAAGAAACTTGTCACTCCCTCTCTTCTGAAAGAGATAGCTTCTCCTCCTGACGTTGGAACCTCTGAGAGTGCTGGTATAGCCTCTGAAGATGTTGGTTCTTCTCAGAAGAAGAAGAAATCTCCCAGGAAGCAAAGGGAAAGATCCAAGAACCCTCCCTTTTGCAAACTTTGCAAGAGTGATGGTCACTGGTTGAAGGATTGCAAGTACCATATTAAAAACCTCTTGCAATCTGAGATATCATTAAAACCTGCTGAAGAGAAATCTAAGTCTGAAGGACCCAATAAGGATTGGGTACCTGTCACTAATTGATTGTGTTGCAAGTGGCTCTGAGTGCTCCATCAATGTCAAAGCTGTGGTACATTGACAGTGGGTGCTCAAGGCATATGACAGGTGATGAAAAAGCATTCATCACATTTGATCCTAAAAGAGGTGGAAAAGTCAGCTTTGGAGATGCTCAGAAAGGAAGGATACTTGGTTCTGGATCCATAGGAACTAATCCTCCGATCGAAGATGTCTCCCTAGTCAGAGGCCTGAAGTTCAATCTCCTGAGTGTTGCACAACTGTGTGATAAAGGTAGAGATGTTGTCTTCAGCTCCTCTGGATGTAAAATCTTGGACAGTAAGTCAAGGGAAGTTATTCTAACTGCTCCTAGAGTTGAAAATGTTTTCATGCTGAATCTTGAGAATCTTTGCAAAAATATATGCTTGATGTCCAAAGAGGATACCTCCTGGCTCTGGCATAGGAGACTTGCTCATGTGAGCATGGACCTTCTGGCCAAAGTAGCTAGAAATCAATTGGTTGAGGGTCTGCCTGAAATTAGTTTTAAAAAGAACCATTTATGCAATGCTTGCCAATCTGGTAAACAATCTAGAAGCTCTTTTAAAACTAAGAAAGTCATTTCAACTAAAAGACCTTTGGAATTACTTCATATGGATCTTTTTGGCCCTGTTCAACCAATGAGCATGGGTGGAAAGAAGTATGCCTTTGTCATTATAGATGACTATTCAAGATTCACTTGGGTCATTTTGCTGTCTAGCAAAGATGAGTCACTTGGATGTTTCTCAGTTCTGATAAAGAAACTTGAGAATGAAAGGAATGAAAAGGTTGTTCATATCAGAAGTGATAATGGTGGAGAATTCAAAAACTTTAGGTTTGAAGAATTCTGTGAAATCAAGGGAATTGATCATAACTTTTCTGCTCCTAGGACTCCTCAACAAAATGGGGTAGTTGAAAGGAAGAATAGAACTCTGGTTGAGATTGCCAGAACTATGATCAATGAAAGAAGGCTTCCTAAGTACTTTTGGGGAGAAGCTGTGAACACAGCTTGCTATGTTCTGAATAGAGTGCTAATTAGAAGCATTCTGAACAAGACCCCTTATGAACTCTGGAAAGGTCGAAAGCATAAAATAGGTTATCTCAGAACCTTTGGTTGTAAGTGTTATGTTTTGAATACAAAATAATATCTTTCAAAGTTTGATTCAAAGGCAGATGAGGCCATTTTTCTTGGTTACTCAACACATAGTAAAGCATATAGGGTTTTTAATAAGAGGACTCAAACTTTAGATGAATCTGTTCATGTACAGTTTGATGACACTAACCCTGCAGATAGTAGAGCTCCTGATGAAGATGAAGTTCAAGCTCCTGAAGTTACTTCTCCTTTTGAAGAAGAAGATGTTTCTTCCAGAGCTGCTGAAGTAATCCCTCCTGTTGCTGAACAAGCGCAAGAAGAGAATCCTACTCCAGAAGTCAACTGTCTTCCAGAAGATGCTCCTATATATGATTCAACAAATGATGAACAGGTTTCAGAAGACTCATTGGATGTACCAAGAGAAGTTAGAACTCATAGGAATCATTCCTTAGAGAATATAATTGACTCTGTTCATAATCCTGTCATGACCAGAGCTCAGCTCAGAAGATACATGGGGAATGTGGCTTTTGTGTCACTTCTGGAACCCAAGGACTTCTATGAAGCTACTGATGATGACTCCTGGTTAATGGCAATGCAAGAAGAACTTGACCAGTTCAAAAGGTCAGAAGTTTGATATTTGGTTCCCAGACCTAACAACATAAAGGTTGTTGGAACTAGATGGGTTCTGAAGAACAAGCTTGATGAATTTGGAAATGTTGTGAGGAACAAGGCAAGACTTGTTGCTCAAGGTTACAGTCAGCAAGAAGGCATAGATTATGGTGAAACTTTTGCTCCTGTTGCAAGATTAGAAGCCATTAGAATCTTATGTGCTTTTGCATCATACAAAGGTTTTAAGCTCTTTCAAATGGATGTGAAAAGTGCATTCTTGAATGGTTACATTGATGAGGAAGTCTATGTATCTCAACCTCCTGGTTTTGAAGATCCTAAGTTTCCTGATCATGTATTTAAGCTGAAGAAAGCATTGTATGGACTGAAACAAGCTCCCAGAGCTTGGTATGAGAGACTGACAAAGTTCCTTTTGTCTAAGGGATTTGTCAGAGGCTGTGTTGATACAACTCTGTTCACTCTGAAGAAGAACAAGGATATCCTTATAGCTCAGGTATATGTTGATGATATTATATTTGGTGCTACTAATGAATCTTTGTGCAGAGAGTTCAGTGACCACATGAAGGCTGAGTTTGAAATGTCTATGATGGGAGAATTAACCTTCTTCTTAGGACTTCAGATCAAGCAAAGTAATGATGGTGTGTTTATCAATCAAGCCAAGTACACTAGAGAAGTGCTGAAGAAATTTGGCATGATGGACTCTAATGCTGTTGATATTTCAATGGATGTCAGCAAAGACATTGATGATGAAGAGAAAGCTGGTAAACCTGTAGATATAAAAACCTACAGAGGTATGATTGGTTCTCTTTTATACCTAACCGCCAGCAGGCCAGATATACATTTTGCTGTGTGTTTTTGTGCTAGATATCAATCAAAGCCAAGAGAAGTTCATGATGTTGCTGTCAAAAGAATTCTTAGATATCTTAAAGGCACACCAGAAGCTGGTTTGTGGTATCCCTGTAGTTCTGATTTTACTCCTATAGGATACACAGACTCTGACTATGGTAGAGATAAATTGAAAAGGGTCAGCACTTCTGGTGGTTGTCATTTTCTGGGGGAGTGCCTAGTCTCCTGGCATAGCAAGAAGCAAACCTCTGTGGCTCTCTCAACTGCTGAAGCTGAGTATGTTGCTGCTGGAAGTTGTGTTTCTCAGATGCTCTGGATCAAGCAACAAATTGCTGACTATGGAATCATCCCTGGAACAATTACAATCTACTGTGATAACAAGAGTGCTATTGATCTTTCAAAGAATCCTATTCAGCACAGCAGGATGAAGCATGTTCATATTAGGCATCACTTTCTGAGAGATCATGTTCTGAAGAAGGATATTATCATTACTCATGTTCCCTCTGAAGAGAATCTTGCTGACATGTTTACCAAGCCTCTGGCTGGTATGTCTTTCAGCAACTTACGAGAAGGCATTGGTATGACTTATCCACTTCAATAACTTAGATTAATTTATTTCTGTATGTCTTAAGTGATTAATCGTTTGAGATAATTAAGTTATAATTAATTCTAATCATGATTTGACTTGAAAGCATGCGTTATCTACTGCATTTTACGGCGCTGTTCTGTGGTTAACGGTTATCTGTTCCCTTTTTAAACGGTGTGTATTTGCTTTTTGAATTGGAACGGTTTCTGTGTTTGGGTATAAATAAGGGTTTTCCATACTTAGAAAATTTTCACTTGCATTCTCTTTGCTATTAGAATTTCCATCAAGTTTCTGTGTTCTTTCCTCTCAAATCTTTTAACCTAATTTCTTATATCTTCAAAAATGGCTCAAGAAATCAATGTCACTCACATCTTCTCCACTGAATCACAAAAGAAGGTTAGCGAATCTAGGGTATTCACCTCTAGGTTCCTAGATGATGAAGTTAAATCGACTGAACCTATTTCTCACTGGCTTAGC
The DNA here is from genome assembly GCA_028411795.1 of Euphorbia peplus. Taxonomy (NCBI): domain Eukaryota; kingdom Viridiplantae; phylum Streptophyta; class Magnoliopsida; order Malpighiales; family Euphorbiaceae; genus Euphorbia; species Euphorbia peplus. The sequence continues at coordinate 9,653,351 of CP110841.1, read as the reverse complement.
GCTCAAAACTGGAATTCATTCGTCTCTCTCGATGAATTCATCTATCCTAAGTTAGTTACAGAATTCTATCAGAACCTTCATTTCTTTTCTAATGAGGAGGATGTTCTACATTCTGAAGTCGGGGAAGTTGAGATCGAAGTCAGCAGGGCTTCCATTTCTCAAGTAATAGGGATTGATGATGAAGGAATCATCATTGGTGATGATGGTTCAGCAGATGGTTTTACTGAAGCCAACTGGGCTAGGCCAGATCTGAATGCCAAGGAAACGTATACCACCTGGTTGACTCAGCACCAGAGGTGGGCACACTATTTGACTACAAATGTCTTTCTTCCGAAGGCTGGAGGAGTCAATGGGGTTTCCAACAGGGAAAGGGTTTTCATGTGGCATCTGGTCAACCAGAAGAAAATTAATTTACCTGCCATGCTGATAAGGCAGATGAAGAATGTAACGACCGTGAGTGCATTAGCATATGGCTCACTCCTGACGAGGTTGTTTGAGGCAGCCTCTGTTGTTGTTTCAGAAGAAGGTGTTACTAGTAGGAGTACGGTTCTGAAGATGCATACCTTCAGGAACCTGAGTTTTGGTGTGACTCCGAAGAAGATTGAGAAGGGCTCATCTGTGAGTATTGCTCAGAAGGAAATTATGGAAGCTACTGTGCAGAAAGGAAAGAATGCTGCCAAGAAGGGCAAGGGAAATAAGGGATCAAGTAAGTTGGTCCTGACTGTTGAGAAGGTGGTTGTCTCAGAACCTCTTCCCACGATGGTTCAAACAACAATCAATGTTGAACCCTCTGGCAAGATTGTTGCTGAGAAGCCAAAGGATGTTCCTGAGAAAGATGCTCAGGATGCTGAGGAAGCACGCCTTGCTGAGAAAGAAAAGGCTGCTGAAGCTGAAAAAGTTGCAAGAGTTGTGGCTTTTGCTGAAGAGAAAAGAAAGAAGAAGGAAGCTGAGGATCAGTTAGCTGCTGAAAGAGAAATTGCTGCAAAGGCTAAGGCCGATGCAAGACTTATAGCATGTGCTGCTGAACTTCAGGATGCGGAGTTCTCAAAGGAAGTTGAAGCTTTAGAAGAAGGAGAGAATCTTGAGAATATCTCTCTGTCCTCTCGGATAATTGAGAATATCTCTCTCTCTACCAGGATTGGGAAGAAGGCTGTAGCAAAATGAAGGGTTCTGAAAAAGAAGGACTTCGTTATTGCTCCTAATGCTGATTTGGAGGATCCGGCTGTTGAGCAATCGGAAGTTGCTGATAAAGACTTGTCAGAGATGTCTGATGAAGAGAATATTGATGCTCCTCTGATTGAAGAGTTGTCAGAAGAGAGTGAACCAGAAGATGAAGAGGTTCTTCAGGGTGCAAAACAATTTGTTGAGAATGTTGATGATGAAAATTTCATTGACAACATTCTTCTGAATCAAGGAAGAAACCCTGGTGAAAGGGACGCCTCTGAAACACTGATCAGGATGGCTCACATCTTTGCTGAGCCCATCTCAATGTTTGATCCAAACTCTGACCAGGTCATCTCTTCTCCCACTCTTACTCCTCATCAATCTCCTTCACTCCCTTCTGTCACAGAAGTGAGTGGATCCCAAACTTCCATTCCTCCTACAACTTCAACCTCTGAGGTTGTACCTCCTTCAATCATTCCTCCTTCTGGATCCTTTTCAGAAGTGAATTTAAACACTGCTCCCATTTTCACAGACTCTATATCCACATCCACTACCTCTTCTATTCTCTCCTTCTCTGTAAGTCCATCAATTGGATTTACTGCTCCATCTTTCTCCCTACCATCTACTTTACCTTCCATTTCCCCTACCACCAATGCCATCCCTTCCTCAAACACTCAAATTCCTCCTCTCTCAACTTCTGGACATACACCTCCTGTGTGTGATCCCTTAACTACCTCCTCCACTACTTCTTGTTTTGCTGGGTTGTCATCCAACTATGACTTCCTGCGCAAACACATGAACCGGGATGATCTGGATACCAGGTTTGGTAGTTTTGGCTTCATGGGCAAAGCTTCTGGTATTTTCGAAGCTGGAGGTGCCCCCAGTGTTGAAGAGTTGAGACGAATGAGTCAGAGTGGCTCGGATGAACTGCTGAATAGATTTGCTGGTATGGGGCAAAGGACTTCTGCTGCTGACATATATGCTCAGGGCATTGTGCTGCAAGAATTACATTCTTTGAAAGCTCAGAACCTGCAGCTCATGACTATGCTTCAAATGCAGGATCCTTCTGTCTACATACGCAATCTTTCTTCACTTCATCTAGCTACCTATGAAGAGCTGTACAAATTGAGAGAATTAGCTCTGACTCTTCCTTCTCTGGATAATATTGCTCTTGCTTCTTCTCTGAAGGTCAATGAGAATCTGGAGATATTGACAGAAGAAGTCAAGGAAGCAAACGAGCATTATGAGGCTCATGAGAAGATGCTCCCAAGTAAGATTGATGACTTGCAAAGTACTGCAAATCACATTCTGAGAGAAGTGAAATCTTCTGCTCAAGGTTCATCATCTTCAGGAGCTGCTAAGATTGTATATGACATCAATCCTGATCTCAACAATCGACTCTCCAACATTGAGTCTGCTGTATCTGCTCAGAACGCACAGATTGCTGAGCTTACTGAACTTCTGAAGGTTATGCACACTCAAGCACGAGAACAAGAGAAGACTCTTCACAATTGTTATAGGTTTGTTTGAGGACAGACTTATATTCAGAATGAGCATCTTACTGCTGCTGTGTATGCTAACAATAGGTTGATCAAGCTCCTTCTGGATGATGTTCAGAGACAGCGACCTATGTCTGGTCAGACCTTTGATCATATGAAGACCATTGATGATGACTTCAGAAGAAGAATGGATATGATCAATACTGTGAGACCAACTCCTCAGCAATATCAGACTGCACTGAATGTTCAGCAAAAATTGAAATCTCAGGGTGCTCTGGGTGTTGCTCTTGGTTCTTGTCAAACGGGGGAGAAGTCTGGTCAGAAGAGATCAAGTGATGCTGAAGGTTCCTGTGTTGTTCCTCCTCCTCAGAAGAAACCTAGGAACATGTAATCTTTTAGGACTTAAGCTTCTTAGCTAGGTTCTGGGTTGGGTAGTTTTTGTCTTAGGACTTTTTCTGCTCTTCTGATTATTTTGCTTCTTATGTTGTCTTCTGAATGAATTTATATACACTGAATCTTTCTTATACTCTCTTGTATATCTGACTTCTTATTTGTTTGCTTATGTTTCTGTTTTGACTTAGTAAATTACACTTCATTAAATCTAACAACTTGATCTTAAGTCTTTCTTTAAGTTTATACAGATTGCTGAAGTTCACCATTTACACTAAAATGGGGGAGTTAATTTACTCAGAAGTTATGAAACATTTGCATCAGGAAGTCATTTTCTAAACCTCATGTTTTCTGTTACCTTCTGACCACGGTTTGTCCATAACCAAAATGGGGGAGAATGATGAACCCTAAGTGTTTTGATTATGTCCAAACGTTTCAGAAGATGATAACCTAATTCTATCTTACATATAGTTTATTGTTGACTAATATTTTTGCTTTAGTCTATGTGTAAGTTTCTCAGCAGTTGCTGAATGAATCATTTTTGGATTGCCTAAAGGACTCAGAAGACCTGTTTGCTAAAGTCAGAGTTTCAACAATTCAGAAGCTGGATTCCTCCGCTCTGAAGCTGAAGTCTGCTAAAGCTCTCCTCAGAAGTTCTTTGCAATCAGAAGTTTTGCCAATTTGATCAGAAGTCTAGACAACTGAAAATTAGCTTCTGAAAGCTAGAGTCAAGGGTTCTGGATAGCATTTAATGCTCTGACAAGTGCATTTAATGCAAGGCGCCAAAAGTTCAAAAAGCTGTTTTGATGGAGCGCGCCTGTCTGTTTAAAAGAAACCAGAATTTCCATGTCTACCCTTTGTTGATCCAATTGAAGAATGATTCCTATCAACTTTGTCTTTGATTTCAAATCACTTACCGGATTAAGTTAAAGAATAAGGATAACGGAATCAAAGTGTTTGAAGACCGTTTGAAGATTTGACAAACTAACGGCTACAACAACTGATGTCATCTCCTTTGAAGATTCAAACTCACCAACGGTCATCTTCATTCACTATAAATAGTAGCCAAGCTCCAATGCATCAATATACGCATGATCATCGAGCAAAATCTCAACGCACTGTTTTAACGAGAAAAACAGAGCATTCTTTTTCCATTCTCAATCTTTCTTAGCATAGCTTAAGTTTAAAAGTGAGAGAGTGAAGAAAAACAAGTTCATAATAGGAATCTTGTAAACTGAGATCGTTTGTGATCTTCAGTTAGATTTAAAGAGAGAAATCTAGTTGAGATTAGAGTTGGATGAGAAATCCAGAAAACAGAGTATTGTTTGTTCTGGTGGAAATCCTTTAACTCTTTTTAGGCTAGTCAGAACTAAGTGAGAAATTAGCTTAAGTTCTGTTGATGTAAAGGAGCTTCTGAACTTGCCATAAAAGTTCTGAATAGTGGATTTATAAAATCTCTGTAGGCTGCGACCTCAGGGGACAAGACGTAGTCACAGGACTTCTGTGGCGAACTTGGATAAATCGATTTGTTCAATCAGGATCTCCTGAACTTCTTTCTCCCTCTTATACTTGTTATTGTTGCCTCTGTGTACTTGTTCATATTTAGTGCTGAAATAGATTTTCTCTAAAGTATCATTGTCTTTGTTCAGAAGACTGTCCAGAAGTTCTTCAATCAGAACTTCTGTTGCTGAAAACAGTCTAACTGTGTTTAGGCAGAATTTCCCTCAGAAGCAACTTCTGTAAGCTAGCTTCTGACTCTGAGGAAATTTGACTCTGAAAATTAAGTTTCCCGAAAAACTTAGAAATTTTCAGTTTTCAACTTTGACACCTATTCCCCCCCCCCCCCCCCCCTCTAGGTGATTCTGTTCTTGATAGGGCCAACAAATCTAAGTGTAAGATCCTATCAGAATCAATAGAGATGGCTAGTAGACACCAGCCTGAGAATTCCTCCCACTTTATTGTCCCAGAGGGCTCTTCCACAACTAGACCTCCACTGTTTAATGGTGATAACTACTCTTACTAAAAAAGAGGATGATGTATTTAATCCAAGCCCAGAATATGAGTGCCTGGATTGTTATCACTGATGGTGACTTCATCCCAACAAGGATGGAAGCTGGTTTAGGGAATGTTATAATTCCTCAGAGGGAATACACTGATGATATTCTTAAAAAACTCCAAACTAATGCTTCAGCAATAAATATGTTGCATTGTGCACTTATTGCTACTGAGTATAACAAAGTTTCTTCTTGTCAAACAGCACAAGATATCTGGAACAAGCTGGAAGTCACTTATGAAGGAACTGGAAAAGTGAAGCAGTCTAAAGTCAATCAACTCATGAGAGACTATGAGTTATTTGAAATGCTTGAAAAAGAATCTATTTCAAACATGAATTCTAGATTCACCAAGATTGTCAATGACTAGAAGAGTTTGGGAAATGATATTGAAGAATCAGAGAAAGTGAAAAAGATTCTCAGAAACTAAGGTCTTGGCAAGCCAAGAAGACTGTCATTGAAGAAGTTCAGGACCTGGGCTATTATCAATATGATGAACTCATTGGTTCATTAATTACTCATGAGATGTCAATGAAGAACCATGACCTGAGAGAAAGGTCAGCAGGAAAAAGAGGAGTAGTCCTGAAAGCAGAATCTTCTGAAGAATCCTCTGAAGATGAGGAACTGGCTATGCTGACCAGGAATTCAAGAAGGCCTTTAGGAAAGGCAGAGGTGGAAACTACAAGAAGCCTTTCAGGAGCTTTGATAAGAAGACTCCTGATTCTGGTGAAAAATCCAAGAGAGATCCTAGCAAGCCTATTGTGTGCTATGGATGTCAGCAACCAGGGCATATTAAGCCTAATTGCCCAGAGCTGAAGAAAGATAAAAGAAAGTTCAAGAAAGCTATGCTGGCTGCATGGTCAGACTCTGAGACCAGCAGTGATCCTGAAGAAAAGGAAGAGCAAGCTCAGATTTGTTTCATGGCTCTTGAAGAGTCAACTTCTGAAGATGTCACAGGAGAAACTTCCGCACCTCCTGAAGTAACATATGACTCTGAGGTAAACAATTCTCACGAACTAGATATCTTTGATTCTCTTAAAGAACTATATAGCATGTTCCAGTATCTGAAAAGAAAGTTGGACAAAAATGAGGCTGACAAATTTCTTAGGTTTACTCAAGTTTATGCTGATATGAAAATATTAGAAGAAAAACTTAGTAAACAATTCAGTTCTCCTTCTGATGGCCCAAAAGCCAAAGGTAAGGAAAAACTGCCTCTGAGAAGTGATAAACCTCAGAAGAAGAAATCTGTCACTCCCTCTCTTCTGAAAGAGATCTCTTCTCCTCATGATGTGGGAACCTCTGAGAGTGCTATTGCCTCTGAAGAAGTTACACCTTCCCAGAAGAAGAAGAAGAAAGCTCCTAAGAAGCAAAGGGAAAGATCCAAAAACCCTCTTTTTTGCAAATTGTGCAAGAGTGATGGACATTGGTTAAATGATTGCAAGTACCATATAAAGAATATCTTGCAATCTGAATTATTAGAAAAACCTGTAGAAGATAAATCTAACTCTGAAGGACCCAATAAAGATTGGGTACCTGTCACTAATTGATTGTATTGCAGGTGGCTCTGAGTGCTCCATCAATGTCAAAGCTATGGTACATTGACAGTGGGTGCTCAAGGCATATGACAGGTGATGAAAAAGCATTCATCACATTTGATTCTTGGTTCTAGATCCACTGGAACCAATCCCCCTATTGAAGATGTCTCCCTAGTCAGAGGCTTGAAGTTCAACCTCCTGAGTGTTGCACAGTTGTGCGACAAAGGTAGAGATGTAGTCTTCAGCTCCTCTGGATGTAAAATCTTGGACAGTAAGTCAAGGGAAGTTATTCTAACTGCTCATAGAGTAGAAAATGTTTTCATGCTGAACCTTGAGAATCTCTGCAAAAATATATGCTTAATGTCCAAAGAGGATACTTCCTGGCTCTGGCATGGATCTTCTGGCCAAAGTAGCTAGATATCAATTGGTTGAGGGTCTGCCTGAAATTAGTTTTAAAAAGAACCATTTGTGTACTGCCTGTCAATCTGATAAACAATGCAGAAGCTCTTTTAAAACTAAGAAAACCATTTCAACTAAAAGACCTTTGGAATTACTTCATATGTTTCTCAGTACTTGTTAAAAGACTTGAGAATGAAAGGAATGAAAAGGTTATCCATATCAGAAGTGATAATGGTGGAGAATTCAAGAACTTTCTGTTTGAAGAATTCTGTGAAACCAAGGGCATTGATCATAACTTTTCTGCTCCTAGGACTCCTCAACAAAATGGGGTAGTTGAAAGGAAGAATAGGACTCTGGTTGAGATCGCCAGAACCATGATCAATGACAGAAGGCTTCCAAAGTACTTTTGGGGAGAAGCTGTTAACACAGCCTGTTATGTTCTGAATATAGTACTAATCAGAAGCATTTTGAACAAAACTCCCTATGAACTCTGGAAAGGTAGAAAGCCTAAGATAGGTTATTTTAGAACCTTTGGTTGTAAGTGTTTTGTTTTGAATACAAAAGAATATCTTTCAGAGTTTGATTCAAAGGCAGATGAGGCCATTTTTCTTGGTTACTCATCACATAGTAAAGCATATAGGGTTTTTAATAAGAGGACTCAGACTTTAGATGAATCTGTTCATGTACAGTTTGATGAGACTAACCCTACAGTTTCATGTAGTTCATGCTCCTGAAGTCACATCTCCTGTTGAAAAAGAAGATGTTTCTCCAAGAGCTGTTGAAGTGGTTCGTCCTATTGCTGAACAAGTTCCAGAAGAGAATCCTACTCCAGATGTCAACTTCCTTCCAGAAGATGCTCCTATATATGATTCAACAAATGATGGACAAGTTTCAAAAGATACATTGGATGTACCAAGAGAAGTTAGAGCTCCTAGGAATCACCCCTTGGAGAATGTAATTGACTCTGTTCACAATCCTGTCATGACCAGAGCTCAGCTCAGAAGATATATGGGGAATGTGGCTTTTGTGTCACTTCTGGAACCCAAGGACTTTTATGAAGATGAAGATGATGAATCCTTGTTAATGGCAATGCAAGAAGAACTTGATCCGGTCAAAAGGTCAGAAGTTTGGATTTTGGTTCCCAGAACTAACAACAAGAAAGTTGTTGGTACAAGATGGGTTTTGAAGAACAAGCTTGATGAATTTGGAAATGTCGTGAGGAACAAGGCAAGACTTGTTGCTCAAGGTTACAGTCAGCAAGAAGGCATAGATTATGGTGAAACTTTTGCTCCTGTTGCAAGATTAGAAGCCATTAGAATTCTGTGTGCTTTTGCATCATACAAAGGCTTCAAGCTGTTCCAAATGGATGTGAAAAGTGCATTCATGAATGGTTACATTGATAAGGAAGTTTATGTGTCTCAACCTCCTGGTTTTGAAGATCCTAAGTTTCCAGATCATGTGTATAAGCTGAAGAAAGCCTTATATGGACTGAAACAAGCTCCCAGAGCTTGGTATGAGAGACTGACAAAGTTCCTTCTGTCTAAGGGATTTGTCAGAGGCTGTGTTGACACAACTCTGTTCACTCTAAAGAAGAACAAAGATATCCTTTTAGCTCAGGTATATGTTGATGATATTATATTTGGTGCTACTAATGAATCTTTGTGCAAGGAGTTCAGTGATCACATGAAAGTTGAGTTTGAAATGTCTATGATGGGAGAATTAACATTCTTCTTAGGACTTCAAATTAAGCAAAGTAATGATGGTGTGTTTATCAATCAAGCCAAGTACACTAGAGAAGTGCTAAAGAAATTTGGCATGATGGAATCTAATGTTGTTGATAGCGCAATGGATGTCAGCAAGGACTTTGATGATGAAGAGAAAGCTGGTAAACCTGTAGACATAAAAACCTACAGAGGTATGATTGGTTCTCTTTTATATCTAACTGCCAGTAGGCCAGATATACATTTTGCTGTGTGCTTTTGTGCTAGATATCAGGCTAAACCAAAGGAGATTCATGATGTTGCTGTCAAAAGAATTCTCAGATATCTTAAAGGCACTTCAGAAGCTGGTTTGTGGTATCCTTGTAGTACAAACTCTACTCCTGTAGGATACACAGACTCTGACTATGGTAGAGATAAATTGAAAAGAGTCAGCACTTCTGGTGGTTGTCACTTTCTGGGGGAGTGCCTAGTCTCCTGGCATAGTAAGAAGGAAACTTTTGTGGCACTTTCAACTGCTAAAGCTAAATATGTCGCTGCTGGAAGCTGTGTTTCTCAAATGCTCTGGATCAAGCAACAAATTGCTGACTATGATGTCATTCCTGGAACAATTACCATCTTCTGTGATAACAAGAGTGCAATTGATCTTTCAAAGACTCCCATTCAACACAACAAGATGAAGCATGTTCATATTAGGCATCACTTTTTGAGAGATCATGTTCTGAAGAAGGATATCATTCTAACTCATGTTTCCTCTGAAGACAATCTTGCTGACATGTTTACTAAGCCTCTGGCTTGTACTTCTTTCAGCAGCTTGCGAGAAGGCATTGGTATGACTAATCCACTTCAGTAATTTAGTTTTAATTATATTCCTATTATCTTAACTGCTAGCCGCTTAAGATAGTTAAGTGTGATTAAGGTTAATTATGATTTTTATTTAAGCGTGCCTATATTTAATGCTATTACTGCATTTTTCCTGGTGTTAACGGTAACTGGTTCCCCTTTTAACGGTGTTTACTCACTTTTTGAATTGGAACCGTTTATTGTTTGGGTATAAATAAGGGTTTCTCACACTTAGCAACTTTTCACTCGAAATCTTTTTGCATTTAGAATTCACATAGAAACTTTCTCTGCAATTTCTCTGCAAATTTCTTTCTCTCAAAATTTGAGCTAGCTTTCAAAATTCTCTCAAATGGCTCAAGAACAATCTATTGCACCCAAAATCACTGTTACCTATCTTTTCTCCGATGAACCGGAAGATGTGCTTAGTGAATCTAGGGTTTTCACTTCTAGGTTCCTAGAAAATGAAGTTAAATCCACTGACCCCATCTCAAAATGGCTAAGTGCTCAAAACTGGAACTCTTTTGTCTCCTTGGATGAATTCATTTATCCTAAGTTAGTCATCGAGTTCTATCAGAACTTCCATTTTCAGTCTAATGAGGAGGATGTTGTTCGCTCTTCTATTGGGGGAGTTGAGTTTGAGGTCAGCAGGACTTCCATTGCACAGGTAATCAGCATTAACGATGAAGGAATCATATTGGAGATGATGGTTCTGCTGAAGGTTATACATAGGAGAATTGGGCTAGACCTGATTTGAGTGCTAAGGAAACTTATGCTACTTGGCTCACTCAGCATCAGAGGTGGGCACATTATCTGACTACTAATGTATTTTTACCTAAGGCTGGTGGTGTCAATGGAGTTTCCAACAGGGAAAGGGTTTTCATGTACCATCTGATGAATCAGAAGAAGATCAACTTACCTGCCATGATTATAAGGCAGATGAAGAATGTAAAGGTGGTCAGCACTCTTGCTTATGGATCTCTCCTGAGGAGGCTGTTTGAATCTACCTCTATCAATATTCCAGGAGATGGAGTTACCAGCAGGAGTACCCTCCTAAAGATGTCTACTCTGAGGAATCTTTCTCATAGTGTGGTACCAAAGAAGACTGAGTCTTCTGCCTCCCTATCTGTTGTCAATATCAGAAGAAAAGTGTGAAGAATACTGAGCAGAAGGGCAAGAAAGGTGCCCAGAAGGGCAAGAGTAAGAAAGGATCAAGTAAGTTGGTTCTAACTGTAAAGAAGATGGCTGTCTCAGAACCTCTTCCAGCTTTGGTTCAAACAACTATCAATGTTGAACCTTCTGGTAGAATTATTGCTGAGAAGCCAAGTGAGACTACTGAGAAGGTAGCGAAGGAAGCTGACGATAGCAGACTTGCTGAACTAGCAAAGGTTGCTGAGGCTGAGAAGTTGAAAGTTGCAAGAGTTGTTGCTCTTGCTGAAAGGACAAGGAAAGAGAGAGAAGCTGCTGAGTTAGCTGATAAACTAGCAGCAGAGCGTAATTTGTTGGCAAAGGCTAAGGCTGATGCTAAACTTGCTGATGCTGCTCAAGTTGAGAGCACAGTGGCCTCTGAAAATGTTGAGGCTACTGGAGAAGAAGAGGATGCTGAGAATGAGATTTCTCTCTCCAGAAGAAGAATGAAGAAGGTTGCTGCAAATAGAAGATCTTTGAATAAGAAGGACTTCTATATTGCTTCAAATGCTGAATTGGAAGATACAATTCCTGAGGAAGAGGACATTGTTGATGATGAGGACATGTTTCATATGTCTGCTGAAGGGAATCTTGATGCTCCTATAATTGAGGACATCTCAGAGGATAGTGAACCAGAAGCTGAAGCTCTTGAAGCTGCTATTTAGAATGCTCAGAGGTTCATTGAGAATGTTGACAACGAAGATTTTATGGACAACATTCTTTTGGGTCAAGGTAGAAGCCCTGGTGATAGGGATGCTCATGAAACTCTTAACAAAATGGCTCATGTGTTTGCTGAGCCCCTTGCCACACATGATCCTAATGCTACTGAGATCCCTCCTCCTACCTCTGAACAGGTTATTTCGTCTCCCACTCATATCCATGATCCATCTCCTATTCATACTTCTCAACCATCTCCTACACTTCATTCTGTCACAGAAGTAAGTGAATCTCAAACCTTCATTCCCCCTACAACTTCAACTTCAGAAGTTGTACCTCCTAAAGCAGCTCCTCCTTATGGATCCTATTCAGAAGTGAATTTGGCCTCTGGCCCTCTTTTCACAGACTCCATAACAACTTCGACCACTTCCTCTCTTAACACTTCCTCCGTAATTCCTTCCATAGGTTTTACAGCTCCATCTTTCTCACTTCCATCCACTACTTCTACCATTTCTTCCTCTACCACAAAATCTGCCCCTTCTTCCACTTCCAAAATTTCTCCTCCTTCAACCTCTGGACATACACCTCCTGTGTGTCATCCCTTATCTACTTCCACTACTTCTTCCTCCTTTGTTGGTTTATCTTCAAACTATGACTTTCTCCGCAGTTCGATGAATCAGCATGAGAAGGAAACTCAGTTTGGTGGTAAGGGGTTCATTGGGAGTGCTTCTGTTGTTTCTGAAGCTGGTGGTGCTCCTTCTGTTGAGGAGTTGAGAAGAATGAGTCAGAGTGGCTCTGATGAACTGTTAAATAGATTTGTTGGATTAGGGCAAAGGACTTCTGCTGCTGACATGTATGCTCAGGGCATTGTGCTGCAAGAATTACATTCTCTGAAAGCTCAGAACCTGCAGCTCATGACTATGCTCCAAATGCAGGATCCTTCTGTCTATATTCGTAATCTTTCAACACTTCATCTTCCTACTCATGATGAGTTTTACAGACTGAGACAGCTGGCATTGACCCTTCCCAATCTTGAAAATATAGCTCTTGCCTCTACCAAGAATGTCAATGAGAGTTTGGGGATCTTGACAGTGGAAGTTAAAGAAGCTAATGAACATTATGAGGCTCATGAGAAGGTTCTTCCTAGTAAGCTTGATGACCTGCAGAGTGCTACTAATCATATTCTAAAAGAAGTGAAATCTTCTGCTCAAGGTTCATCATCTTCTGGGGCTGCCAGAATTGTGTATGACATCACTCCTGATCTCAATAATCGTCTTCAGAGCATAGAGTCTGTTGTGACTGCTCAGAACGCCCAGATTGCAGAGCTTACAGATTTTCTGAAGGTTATTCATACTCAAGCAAAGGAATAAGAGAAAGTTCTTCATAATTGCTATAGGTTTGTTCGAGGACAGACTTATATTCAGAATGAGCATCTCACTGCTGCTGTGTATGCGAATAATCAATTTATCAAGCTGCTTCTGGAGGATGTTCACAGAGAGCGACCTCTTTCTAGACAGACTTTTGATCGTATGAAAGCCATTGATGCTGATTTTCGGCGAAGAATGGATCTGATCAACTATGCCAGGCCTTCTCATCAGCAATTTCAGACTGCTCTTAATGTTCAGCAGAAGCTGTTCTCACAAGGAGCTCTGGGTATTCCTGTTGCTTCTGGCCAAACGGGGGAGAAGTTTGCTCAGCAAGAAGGTCCTGGCTCTGGGATGAAGAGACATAATGTGGATGTTGGTTGAAGTGGTGCAATTCCTCCTCAGAAGAAATCTATAACTGATAAGCCAATCAAATAGAAATAGGACTTAAGCTTCTTAGCTAGGTTTTGGGTTGGGTAGCTTTTGTCTTAGGACCTTATGTTATCCTTCTGTCTGTTTGATTGTTGATATACTATGTTTCTTCTGATCATATATATTCACTGAACCGTTACATACTTCCAATTGTCTCTGAATACTTTTTACATTGTTTATGCCTTTTAACTTAGTAACTTAGACTTCATTAAAATCTAACAACTTGATCTTAAGCTTATTTTAAGTTAATACAGATTGTTGGAGTTCACCATTTATACTAAAATGGGGGAGTTAAGTTACTCAAAAGTTGTAAAAATCATAACCAATAAGGAAGTTACTTTCTAAAATTTGTGTTTATCTAAGTAATTTTACCTTCTGGACCACGGTTTGTCCATAACCAAAATGGGGGAGAATGATGAACCCCTAGTGTTTTGATCATGTCCAAACGTTTCAGAAGATGAAATTTAATCTTGTCTTACATACTTTTCAATGTTGACTAACAATTTTTGTTAAGTATTGTATAAGCTTTTCTCAGAAGGTGCTGAATGAAGAAACTCTGGATTGCCTTGAAAACTCAGAAGAGAAGTAAAGCTGAAGATAGATTTTGAAGACTCAGAAGCTGGACTCTCCACTCTGAAGATTTCACGAAGACTGTTAAAGCTCTCCTCCGAGGTTTCAGAAGCAATTAGAAGAAAAATCCTTACCAATTCGATCAGAAGCTTAGACAAAAGGAATTAGCTCTCAGAAGCTAAGTCACAGGTTCTGTTAAGCCTTTAATGCTCTGACAACTTCATTTACTGCAAGGCGCCAAAAGTTCAAAAGGCTGTTTTGAAGGAGCGCGCATGTCTACTCAAAACAAAACCAGAATTTCCTTGTCTACCCTTTGTTGATCCAATTGAAGAAAGTTTTTTGTCAACCTTATCTTTGATTTCAAATCACTTACCGGATTAAGTTAAAGAACAAGGTTAACGGAATCAAAGTGTTTGAAGACCGTTTGAAGACATGACAGATTAACGGCTACAACAACTGATGTCATCAATTTGAAGATTCAAACTTCACCAACGGTCATCTTCAAAGCACTATAAATAGTAGCCAAGCTCCATTGCATCAGACACGCGATAATCGAGCAAAATATCAATGCACTGTTTGAACAAGAAAAACAGAGCACCATTTTCCATTCTCAATCTTCCTTAGCGTAGCTTTAGTTAAAGTGAGAGAGTGAAGAAAAACAAGTTCATAATAGGAATCTTGTAAACTGATATTGTTTGTGATATTCAGTTAGATTTGGAGAGAAATCTAGTTGAGATTAGAGTTGGGTGAGAAATCCAGAAAACAGGATTGTTGTTGTTCTGGTGGAAATCCTTTAACTCTCTTTAGGCTAGTTAGAACTAAGTGAGAAATTAGCTTAAGTTCTGTTGATGTAAAGGGGCTTCTAAACTTGCCATAAAAGTTCTGAGCAGTGGATTTAAAATCTTTGGCGGCTGCGACCACAGGGGACAGGACGTAGTCACAGGACTTCTGTGGCGAACCTGGATAAATCGAACTGTTCATCAGGACCTCCTGAATCTCTTTCTCCCTTCCTTATACTTGTTAATTTGCCTCTGTGTACTTGCTTGTATTTAGTGCTGAAACAGGTTTACTCCTTTTATCATTGTCTTTGTTCAGAAGACTGTCCAGAAGTTCTCTAACTCAGAGCTTATGTTGCTGAAAGGGCAGAAACTGTCTTAAGGCAGAGTTTCCCTCAAAGGCTACTCCTGTTAGCTTGCCTCTGAATCAGAAGGAAATTTGACTCTGAAAAATTAAGTTTCTTCAAAAACTTAAAACTATCAGTTTTCCACTTAGACACATATTCACCCCCCTCTAAGTGATTCTGTTCTTGTTAGGGCCAATAATAAGTTGTACTCGACGATGATTTGTAACGTAAAATTCATCAATTACGTCATTTGGATCAATTTCTTCAGCAAACTCCCTCTCAACCTTGATAAGCATAATATCTCTGAAAAAATCCCCATCCATATTATTCTTAAGATTTGTCTACACTAGTTTCATATGTGAAAATGCCCGTTCTGTTGTTGCTGTTGGCCCAAATATGACTAATACTAAAACTAGAGGGGGTGAATAGGATTAGTTCTCTTTAAAAACTTAAGTATACTCCTAATTCGTTTTGCCTATTAGAATAAACAACTGTTTAAAAGATTTACGGAAGACACAATTATTTAAGTAAAGTAAGAGTATAAGCAGTTTTAAGCACATATTAATCATAAGCAAGTATATCAAATATAAAAGCAAGGCAAGTGATTAAAGATGGTAAGTAAAGAGAGTAGGGATAGAAGGATTAGACATAGAGCATTTATCCAGGTTCGGTCTCCTTGTGAGCCTAGTCCTGTCCCCAAGAGAACCTCTTGAGATTTTCAACTATGTGATTTCTTTAAGGGCAGAAATCAAGCCTGTAGAGTAGTTCTCACAATCCGAGATACTACTAGAGCTGAACACCTCTCTCAGTATTCACTCCCTCAAACTTCCAAGTGATTGAGCAACTCCCCCTCAGTTTTTCACAAGTACAACTGAGAAACTTCTGACACTTTCCAAGGCTAAGTGTTAACCTCTCCTAAGCTTCAATGGTGCTTAAGAACCTCTTTCACTTTTCAAGGCTAAGTAAGAACCTCTTTTACACTTTTTTCGGGATCTAGTGCTAAACCCAGTTTAAGCCCCACTGCTTAAACTATTACAAAATATTTTTGAATGATTAATATGATGAACCCTAAGAATTTTGATTATGTTCAAACGTTTCAGAAGATGAAAACTCAACAGTACCTTACATATAGTTTTCTATTGACTAATAATTTTTATTCTTAGTCTATGTGTAAGATGTTCAGCAGGTGCTGAATGAATCATTTCTGGATTGCCTAAAGAACTCAGAAGATCAGGTTGCTGAAGTCAGAGTTTCAATAACTCAGAAGCTGGATATTCCGCTCTGAAGCCGAAGTCTGCCAAAGCTCTCCTCAATAGTTCTCTGCAATCAGAAGTTTTGCCAATTGTGATCAGAAGTTTAGTCAAGAGGACTTTAGCTCCTGAAAGCTAAGTCACGGGTTCTTGATAGCATTTAATGCTCTGACAAGTTCATTTAATGCAAGGCGCCAAAAGTTCAAAAAGCTGTTTTGTTGGAGCGCGCCTGTCTGTTCAAGAGAAACCGGATTTTCCTTGTCTACCCTTTGTTGATCCAATTGAAGAATGATTCTGTCATCCTCATCCTTGATTTCAAATCACTTACCGGATTTAGTTAAAGAACAAGGATAACGGAATCAAAGTGTTTGAAGACCGTTTGAAGATTTGACAAACTAACGGCTACAACAACTGATGTCATCTCCTTTGAAGATTCAAACTCACCAACGGTCATCTTCATACACTATAAATAGTAGCCTTGCTCCACTGCATCAAAACACGCGTGATCATCGAGCAAAAATCTCAACGCACTGTTTTAACAACGAAAACAGAGCATTCTTTTCCATTCTCAAACTTTCTTAGCATAGTCTTAGTTAAAGTGAGAGAGTGAAGAAAAACAAGTTCATAATAGGAATCTTGTAAACTAAGATCGTTTGTGATCTTCAGTTAGATTTAAAGAGAGAAATCTAGTTGAGATTAGAGTTGGGTGAGAAATCCAGAAAACAGAGTATTGTTTGTTCTGGTGGAAATCCTTTAACTCTTTTTAGGCTAGTCAGAACTAAGTGAGAAATTAGCTTAAGTTCTGTTGATGTAAAGGAGCTTCTGAACTTGCCATAAAAGTTCTGAATAGTGGATTTATAAAATCTCTGTAGGCTGCGACCTCAGGGGACAAGACGTAGTCACAGGACTTCTGTGGCGAACTTGGATAAATCGAATTGTTCACTCAGGATCTCCTGAACTTCTTTCTCCCTCTTATACTTGTTATTTTTGCTTCTGTGTACTTGTTCATATTTAGTGCTGAAACAGATTTTCTCTAAAAATATCATTGTCTTTGTTCAGAAGACTGTCCAGAAGTTCTCAAATCAGAACTTCTGTTGCTGAAAACAGTCTAACTGTGTTTAGGCAGAATTTCCCTCAGAAGCAACTTCCTTAAGCTAGCTTCTGACTCTGAGGAAATTTGACTCTGAATTTTTAGTTTCTTAAAAAACTTAGAAAAATTCAGTTTACAACTTAGACACCTATTCACCCCCCTCTAGGTGATTCTGTTCTTGTTAGGGCCAACATAATAGAAACACTCAAACTCTCGTAATTCTGTTGAAGGAAATGATTAACTAAAAGCTCTTTTGCATGTAACTCAATCTTGTAGCTTTAGTTCACGATTTGTATTTCCTTGAGTTTTTCCTTCAACCTTCTCTTCCTTTTATACTCCAAGCTTTTGTTGTTTGAGATTCAAATTTGAATTGGGAGGGAAGAGAGCCGTTGGTGTAGATTTGTTGCAGCAAAGACAACTTGCAAAGGTACACAAAATCTTTCATAGGTAGATATGGAAATCTTGATAGGATTTGAAGAATATTTTGTGTAAGACAACTTGTCATAGCTTCTCCAACAATCTCATATACTCGGCTGAAATGGATTAACAAAATCCTTGTGCAATCTTGTATTAGCAAGCTAGGTAGATGTAGGATATCATTTCTGCAGAGCCAAAAATCCATAGCTTTATTCTTGAGATCTTTTGTAGGAAAGCTAGGATTTAGGAAATCTTTATTTAGCAAATAGAAGATTTGTTTGCAGAATGTAATCCATAGCTTTTGTAGCTCAAATCTTGTGTAAGAAACCTAGGATATGACAAATCTTTAGTTAGCAAAGCTAGATTGCATTTGTACTTTCAAATCTTGCATTAGTAAAATAAGATATGGTGAGTTGTCTAAACTTGGGCACAAAGTATTGTATCATGACCGTAGGATTAATCTTTCAAGTTTTGATCATCCATTCATGCAACATATGATCTCATGCATACTATTTCATTTTCCAGCAAAGTACATGCATCAAGATATGCATGACATGTTCATCATAAACTTAAGACGCACAAGACATACATGTAACATATGGCAATGTGATTTCGAGATGTGTATGCTTAAGATTGACATGGATAAAATGTTAATCATCATGGATTAAGGATAATGTCATGTATTAAAACATTGTTTAGATTTTTAAATCAATTCATGACATATATTTTTAGCATACCATGATAAACTACATATTAAAGCATAGATGACATGTTATTTCAAAATTATACTTCCAAGTATATGTGATGCACTAACACACTTTAATTAAGAAAATATTTAG
Source organism: Euphorbia peplus (assembly GCA_028411795.1). Classification (NCBI taxonomy): domain Eukaryota; kingdom Viridiplantae; phylum Streptophyta; class Magnoliopsida; order Malpighiales; family Euphorbiaceae; genus Euphorbia; species Euphorbia peplus. The sequence continues at coordinate 9,634,825 of CP110841.1, read as the reverse complement.
CATGTAAATATTTCCACTTTTGTCACATGATTAGAGTATAATAAAAAATCAATTAGTTTAATCAAGTTAATCAAAATCAAGAATAACAGTTGCAGTAGAAACTGGCAGAGTTAACACAAGACAAACCAACTGATATATCGAATTGTATTGTTCTGAAACTTTTCATGATGCAATAAATCAAGTTTGTAATGGTCAAGCTGCAACTGTAAATATATCAAATCTTGTGAGTAAAAACTCACTAGGATAAGACTTACTAGCAAGCTTGTAGATTTTTTCAATATCAAACAGCTTGAAGTTGTCCATCGGTTCCAACGCTGAACTTAATACTAAAAGAAAACAAACAATGAGAATTGAGATATTTAAATTTAATAAACTCGAATGAACAATTGAAATTTTATCAAATTTGATTGGTCTTAAAACTTGAATTTGATTGAGATAATCGTTGATGATGAGAGGGGAGTAGAAAACAAAATATGAAGCATGTAAACTCTGTATGCTTTCTCGGAGAAAAAAGATGAAGCCCTAAATTAATTTTTTTAATAAATATGAGCCCTAAATTTGGTAAAGCATAAAACTAAATTTTTTTCTATTTTTATAGGCTGACCCGAGCTGGAGCCCACCCCAGCCCAGCCCTAGGTCCGCCCCTGCGACTAAGTGAGCACCACTATCTAAACTAGTACTAAACAACTAAAATCGAATAAAAGTACAAAAATATAAAAAAAAATACGAGATTTTTATTTGGAAGAAAACTTAAACTGAAGAAACCAAATAATAACATAGATGATGGATGGACGTAGCAATACGGGAATTGAGTCGTCTGGTGATGTTGTTGTTTGGTCAAGACTAGCTGTGGTGGGACGTTCAAATGCAACATTGATGCTGTTATTTTCGATCTGATAAATTACTTTGGGGTTGGGGTGGTCGCTAGGGACCATGAGGCTCCTTTGTGGTTTGTTAGACTGCATTTAAAGGTGGAATTCTTACTTCTAAATTTGCGAAAATGACTTTTCGTAGTAGTATTTCATGGACATTCTCCCTTAGTTACCAGAATGTGTCTTTCGAGGTGGATGCTAAAGTTTGGTATCTAGTATTCTAGCTTCTTCTCTTGACTTATCTGAGTTCAGAGGTATTATACAAATAATCTAAGATTTTCTGAACGATCGTCAAGTTTATAAAGTAGTGCATATTCCACGATCAGCTAATTGTGTTCCTCATGAACTTGTCCGTGGTACATGTTCGAATGATAATCCATGTTGTTCTTATTTTTATTTCGTGTTTTGTTAATAGAACTTTATATAAGGATTCTTTGATCATTGGTTAATAAAATACTATTTTTCTTTGATCATTGGTTAATACAATCTATTTCAAAATCTCAAATATTTAATTAAAACAATTAATACTAATGGGCTGGTGGTATCCTTAATTAACGGGGTCCATCAATTTTGTTAAATTTTAATTTATTTGCTCTGACTTTTGTTTTGTTAATTTATTAAGATTGGACAGAATGTATGTTAGGGTCATGAGACATTTTTTTTGGAAGGACAGCTAAGAACCCAATTCAAGTAGAAGGAGATTAATACCACATTCATAGCTATTGGAATGTTAATCTGGGATGGAATTGGATCCGCCTTAGCCATGATCTCCCAAATGCGGCGATTCTGAAACTTACTTATATTTTCTTTTGCCTTCGAAAAATGAGTCCAATATCTAAGTATGGAACGTATTGGAATGTGGTCGTGGAATTTGGTTTGGAGTTTGCCAGTGCAAAAGCGAATTAAATATTTCATGCGAACTGTTATGCATAAGGCCATTATTAATGTGAATCGTTTTTGTAATCGCTTAAACTCTGTGGATCTTTGCGCCTCGTGTCCAACTCTCCATCTATTGCAGGACTGTTTTCTTGGCGAGTAATATTTGGGACAGCCTTATTCCGATAGGTTAGAGGCTGTTGTTCTATGGGGCGGACATGGAGTGTTGGTTGGAAGGGAATTTGGTTGAGGTTTATAAATGGAAGAATGTTGATAACTTTGAGAATTCCAAGGTGTTCTTCTCTACGTAGTACCTGCAAAACAGCGTCGGCGACTGTATCGCCGGGTAATTCTCCGATGCTAAAGTCAGTCACTGTTTGAGGAGTGTTTAGCAAGTAAACAATAATGAATGAATACATGTACCATACTAGTGTCTTTATATACTCGGATAGTCTAGGGTTTGAGAGTTTGTTACTCATTAGGACTTATATTCCTTTGTAGTTGTCTATTTAGGAAGACGTCTTATTAGGGAATAATCACCCCTTTTGGGCCTTAGTTCATCCGCCCCACTCAAGCCCTGAGTAAGCCTGTTAGTGGGCTTGTGGTGTATTTATACAATACTTGGGCCTGTCATTTTAAGAGTAAGGACAGATAACAATTTTAGCTTGTTATCAAATGTTGACTGCCCGATGGAGTTTATTATTACTTATTACGTGTTGGTGAACGACAGTAATAATTGATTTCATTACTTTGAGATCGTTGAATTGGTGAAAACTTGCGAAGAGAAAAGGTGACAAATCCAAAAAATAGCAATTAAATGGAAACCTCTTGATTGCGAATGGGTCAAAAAGTGAATATTGACGGGGCCACTAAAGGGAACTTGGAGATGGCGTTGACTAGAGGTCTGATTCGGGATGCTTCGGGTTATTGGCTAGGATAGTTTTTCTGTAATTTGGGTATTTGTTCGGCTACATATTAGCGGAATTATTGGGCATGTATTATGGTTTCGGGTTAATCAAAGTCGATTCGCATATTGTGGTTCGTCTCTTATATGGTCAGGATAGATGTTGTCATAGGTATGTTGGGTTAGCTGAAGGGTGTAAGATGTTTATGAACCAAAATTGAGATGTCAGAGTTGTTTATAGTTTTTGGGAAAGTAAGAAAGCAACTGATTAGATGGCGAATTTGATAGGAATTTATTCCTTGGGTCATTACGAGTGTGTTGTGCCACCTCAAAGCATCTAGAATCTCCTTTTTGATGATAAGTGTGGTTTAAGCATCCTATAGAGAGTTCGTTTGTTGTTTATTTTTTTCCTTTCCTGCTTTCCAGGGAAGTCCCCAGAAACCTCCTTGTAAAAAAAATTAAAATTTCATTAAATTCCCATATTTGGGAGATTATCATGAAAGTCGAAGAAGCTTTTGCTTCTGTCCAAAACTAAGGTTGTGGCTAATCATTTTGTTTGTTCAGTTAGAGCATCTATAGCGGTTGAATTGCCACATTATTTAACATATATTATTATAACATTTCTATCAAATATGAATAATCTACTCAAAAACCTTTGAGAATTTTTTTTAGAGAAAAATTCAAATATAAGGCTTGTGATTTACTCAATTTTCAAATAGTGGTCTCTAGTTAACATTTTACAATTAGAGATATGTAGTAAGATTATTTTTGCAAATAGAAGTATGTGGTGTGAATAGATTTATAAAACAGATATGTGTATATTAATTCTGGAAAATTTAAATTCGATTTCAGATGAACAATTAGCAACTGTTCATCGACTGCAGCCGTCGGTAACAACCATGGTCTTCAGTCTCCCAACATCCCTAGCTTCCTTCTTAGGCCGTTTTTGAACAGCGTGACGCGAATGGTTTCACATTACTATCCTAGTTATTATTAAAAACTTCTAGATTTAAATATTCCAAAATTTATTTAAATCTAAATTTTTTAGTGATTAAAACATATATATGATATATGTGTTAATTGAGATAGGATCAGGTGAGACAAAGTAATTATGGAGAGACTTTTTTTTAGTGCGAGACAATTAAAAAGTTGTGGCATTTTTGAAATTTTAAAAACATGGAGGGACATTATTGAAGGGAAGAGGAGGTGATGTCAGTGTTGATGTCACATTTGGAGAGAGAAAAAAAAATTATTATTTTATTTAAAATGTATTTTCTTGCTCTTTCCGAACTCATTTTTCAAAAAAAATTATACCACTGAACTCGTATTAATTAGGCGGTCATTTTGAGATCCATTGTTGTTATTTATAGACGATTTTTATTTTTTTTATTTTTGTTCCAAATTGGATACTCGGTTGTTCCAATAGAATACTACATTTGTTCCACCAGACTACTACATTTGTTCCAGCAGAATATTTTCATTATTTTTTTTTAAATGCACTCTGGAAGTGTAAAAAAATGTAGTATTCTGGTGGAACAATTGGAGTAGTCCGGTGGAACAAATATAGTATTCTGTTGGAACAATTATTAAAAAATAAAAAAAAAATTCGTCTATATGTTGCGCGTCTTTATGACTTTACTAGCAAGTATACTAGGTCAGACAGTAGAGGTGTAAGCATACAAGTGTCGATCCCACAGGGAGTAAGTTAAGTGTATTAGAGATTTACAGAGGAACAGCTTGTTCTTATGCAGAACAGGTTGTTTCATTCAGTTTTGAGGTTGTTTGTAATTGTCACAGCTTGAAAACAGAATTTTAAAGGTTGTAATTCAATGGTTTGGAAGAGACAAGCCTGGTACAGTACTAACCAACAATTGCATGTATGTTTATCCTTAATTTTAGATGAATGTTAAGTGAATTGAGTCAAGGTTTCTACTATGCACCTCACTTTGAGTCAACGGTCGTATTTTCCAAAAGATACTAAGAACTTACTAACACTTAATGGCCCGTTAAATGAATTCTTTTCCAGCCTTAAACACGAGTAGCATTCCATAAATTATGAAAACCCTTGATACTAAGATCAATCGCGTCCCCGTAACCATGATCTTGCATGCATAATGATACTAAGTGAAGATAAACCGATCCCTCGTGAACTATCAACACTAAAATGGGAAATTGATATCATTAAGCACTCAATTATGAAAATAACATTCATTAAACATTGGACAAACACACATACATTGCCGGTATTGACTGACCGGACTTGACTAAAGAGGACTACTCACTCATCATGTTGAGTGATAGCCCTTAAAGAAAAGAAAACTAAAAGGAACAATGTAGCTAAACTTAAAACGAGTACAGAATTGATAAAGAGATGTGAACTGAGTATGGGATGATCAAACATGTCTTCCCAACTCAGTATTTAAAGACTTCAAGAACATAAAACAACAAAATCCTAAGTTATGTCACTAACTCAAAGGAACGGACTGTTCTGGATTAAAATAAAGAAAAGTCAAAGATGCCTTCAATAAAATAGTGTTCTTTCTGGGTCAACTGCAGTTTTACTTCAGAATTTGCTCCCCACTACTCCTCTCCTTTGTTGTCTTCTTCCCTCTCTCTCTCTTGCACGATTCTCCAATCCCAGCAGGCTGTTTCTGCTGCCTTTTGGCTGTTTCTGCATGCATTTTTGGCCTTTTCTCCTCAAAATGATGTCATGCTTGTGTCAACTTCCACTACCTACATTTTAACCATAATCAGCAATTATAATACTCAAAAACACTTAGCTTAGGCTGAATTAAGTCAATAATAGGTGCTAAAATATAGTGTTTTATAGAGTTAAAATTCGGCACATCACTATTTAAATAACAAAAATGGATCTCAAAATGACCCCCTAATTAATAAGAGTTCACTGGTATAATATTTTTTGAAAAACGAGTTCGGAAAGAGCGGGAAAATGCATTTTAAAGAAAATAATTAAAATTATTTCTCTCTCTAGCGGTGACATCACCTCCTCTTCCTTCCCTTCAATTCACGCATGATGAGTGTTCCTTTAATTACAAGTTTGCCACATTCCCCTATTGAATTACAAAAATACCTCTTGTCTCACCATAAAAACTAGTCTCATCCTAAACTCTTGTCTCATTTAAACTTAACTCTAGTTTAACTAGTCGTACAAATATATAAACACGTAAGTTATAATGATCGGTTCAATTAAATATAAGGGATTATTTTGGAATTGAATGATTATTAAAATATTTTTGAATGGTCAATTTTGATATTATTTGAATTGTTTAAATTATATTGTATCTTGATACATTCGGTAATTATGGATTAGTGGACACGTAATAGTCATAGGATGTGTCTATAATTATTGATCTTTGTTTCGAGTCATTGCATGATGAAGGAATTAACCCAACACATTAATTTATATGAGATACTAGGTTTAGGCGTACCTGATATAGCAGAACCAACAAATCTCTCAGAAAAATGGAAGTGGTAGCGGAAGCGAATCTTAGCACCACGTTCTTGTATCACCGGATTGAGACGACCAAATAGCGTTAACCGGAGAAGTCTTAATGATCCAGAGACTAAGAGCGAAGAACGAGAGAATGTGAGTATAGGGGGCGGCCGAATATAGAGAGGGAGGGATAGAGCTCCGATGTCTCTCTTGTCTTCCTTTTTATGTGGTGATTAGGGTTAGCCTATTTATAAGTGGAGAAACCATAATTTCTCAAATTAACCTAACCACCCATATGAGTCTGACCCGCTTCATTCGGACGGGTCGGATTAATTAGGTCCAATCTGAATTAATCATAACACTTGAGAATGTAATTAGAATCAAACGAATTAATTAAGATTGATGGGACTTAAAATATTAAATTCTTCTATATAAAAATTAAGTCACTTTTAGGTCTCGTTCTTTTTTATTGAACTGAACTGAACTAAATGAAACTGAACGGAACTGAATTTGCTGAAATGACTGAATTTTGAACAAAGAAAGAATTTTACTGTAATTTGCTAAACTAAACTGAGCTGAATTTTGCTGAAATTAAGTAGGCCATGTTCTTTTCTTACTTATATTCAACACATTTCAACAATTTCAGTTTAGTTCAATAATTTTAGTTCAGTTTTCAGTTTTATCTAGCAATTTCAGTTCATTTCAACAATATATATTCTATTCAACAATTTTAATTCTGTTCAGCAATTTTAGTTATACCTTATTTATAATTTAGTAATTATTGATTATAAATATAATAATTTCATTTCTTAAATTATTTTCTTTTATTTTAATAATTTTCCAAATTATTTTACCTTTCAAAATAGTAGTTGGTATATTCATGTGGAAAAAAATTGAGCTATCATATTGGTAATATAAATTTTAATTATAGCCGTATATAGTGATTGAGTATTCCATTAAATTATTTTATTTTTTAAGAATTTCATCTAATTATTTTTTATTTTTTAAATAACAAAATATTCATCCTAATAAATAAATATTATATTAATTTATATAGGTGACAATCATCTATAAATTAATCTTCCAAATACATTAATTATTTTTTTCAATTTCATCATCATAACCATTTTTATTTTCCTCTCAGTTCTTCATTCTCCCATCAGCTATTTATCTATTTACATTTAGTTTTATATAAATTAAGCTAAACTACTCTAAATTATATCGCGAGTGTGCATATATGCAATATTTCTCTTAAGTGGTGTGAATGAATAATATTCTCAAAGAAGTTGTTTTTTACATTTAATATATTTTTATAACATACAGTGTTTATAATTTCACTTATTGTTTATGAATGATGGACCTTTAATCATATCTTAAACTATACCTATTTATTTGTTTATTTATTTATGTATCATAATTTTAGTATTAATTTTTTTCAAATTGATAAAATTGATTTAATTATATTCAATAAGTAAATTCAGTTCAGTTCAAAAATTTCAGTTCAGTTGAACAATTTTACCAATTTCAGTTCAGTTTTACAATTTCAGTTTTATTCATCAATTTTAATTTAGAACTAAAAAAGGTATTCATTGCCTTCTGTTTATTATAATTCAACCTGGTTCTTATAAATGTTTTAACTTTTAAGTTGTTTATTAAACTCAAGCCTAAGCTTTTATTGAAACACGTGAATGATTAGAAATGTGTTTTCATGAATAAATAGGTTATTGACTTAAATTAGTATTACATGACTGGATACGAGAAATTTGACATTTAATTATTTTTTCTTTTATAAAAAATTATCATATCATTGAATAATATAGAAAAATTACGATGATATAGTATAAATCGCATATAGGGCAAATAAATGCTACACAGAGCCTAAAACACCATAAAGGTATTAAAAAAAAATGACATAACACATCATATATTTCTTGAGATTCTGGATCTGTAAAAAAACAATCGAAAGCCATTCTTCAACACCTATGCTTCTCCAGAAAATCAGATCTATGTCCTTCATGAAATTGCACTCCCGTAGATCTACAGATCTATGGATTAAGTCAACCTTTTCCGTCCGTGCTAAATCTGAACGAGCTATAAATGAAGAAAATATAGCTATCGGATGCAGATCTGATGACCAAAGAATACTGTTGAGATATATGATGCTAAACAAAATGAGCGATGAGAAGAATGAGAAAAATAAATCAGATTTGGGGTTGGGAGGAGGAAGAAAGAAGCAAAACTTCTTTCTTCGTCCTCGATTTCAAGCTCAAAACAGAAGGTTTTTAGAATTAAGGTTTTGAGAGAAAAGAGGGCTAGGTTTTTAGAATTGACATTTAATTACTAATTGGCAAAAGTTAGTATATTATTATAAATGTAATTAGTAATTAATGTGGTTAATAACCTAACTATATCTCTTTTAAAAAAAAAAAACCTAACTATATAGTTATAGTATATGATATGATTGATTATAAGAATTTACCTAACCGAAATAAGTGTAGCTTGTTGAGTAAAATCAAGGTAAAACTTCTATTCTTGAATTTCAATTTAGAAAAAAAAAAAGGTCTTAGTTGACTCATGTTTATTACTATAATTCAACCTAGTTCGTATAACGATAAAGTCTCTGATAAAATCTATCTAGATAAAAAAAAAAATATGACATAGATTACTCAAATACCCTCATTTAATGTTATTATTAATTTAACATATAAATAATTAATGTTTAGATTTCCCATATTAATAATGATTATCTCAATCTCTAACACTTTGAAAAATATTAATAGTTATTAATTAAACTAAATGAAAATAAAAAAATATATATTTATAAGCTAAAAGCATTAGTAGTATAGCATTGGAATTTTTCTATTTTTATGTTTACGGTTTTGTTTTTTCTTTTCACAAAAAAACTTAAAATAAGGGAGAAAGAGAAACAGTAAAAACCAATAACTAAAAATGAAAATCTTTCCGAGAACAAAAGACAAAAAGAAACATCACAAACCAACAAATGAAAATGACACAAATGTATTAAATAGACTGAATTTTTATTTAATTAAATATTTTTAAGGCTAATTTTTTATTGTCATTACATGATTCAGTACATCATGATTCTATTTTCTTCTTTCCTTAAACGGAAGAATTTGATGCTGAGGTTGAACTATCAATCACAATCACCGAGCAACTTTTTTACTGAACTGAAATGAAAAAAATTGAACTAAACTGAAAAAAACTGAATTATGACTGAATGTGTGTTAAATTTACTGAATTTACTGAACTTAACTTAACTTAATTTTAGTGACTTTAAAAAAAAAGAACAGGGCCTAAGGTCATATTCTTTTCGACTTAATTTAGTAAAATTCAGTTCAGTTCAGTAAATTCAGTAAAAGCATAACACATTCAGTCAATAAGCCAGTTCAGCTTAGTTTTTTTCATTTCAAGTTTTTTAGGGTTTTCTTAAGTTCTTTCAACTTAATCATAACACATTTAGTAAAATTTAGGGTTTTGTTAGGGTCTTTTAGGGTTTTTTAAGTTCTAAAGTACATAAATAGTCTTACATGTTACAAGAGTTGAGTGTTAATCATCCCAAGGGAATGCATTTACTTTGCGATAGCATGTCAACCGACAATTTACATTGCTAAAAATTTTATAACACCAAATTAGGTTCTCACACGTGGTGGATATTTTCACAAAACCACTCGGACGTATACAGTTTGAGTTTCTAATACTAGTTGGACATTTGTTATCTCCATACTCCAACTTAATAGTAGGAGATAATTTTTCATTGATATGTCAGAACCAATTTCTGGTGAGAACCACATGAAACGGCGCCGTTTTGGGGGTTGAAACACGCGGTGGCAAAGCTGTAATTAACCAATGGCATATTTAATCAGGATTAAATGTCAAAATGAGTGAGGTGGGGTTCGAACACTAGACAGCAAGGGAGCGCAACACCTGCTCAACCACCAGGCCACTCACTCTTTTTGATAGTAAGGGGACTGGTATATATATAAACCTTACAACGGGCCCTTAAGCCCACATTTTACTTTTGTTTTTTAATATTTTTGAAATGGCCCTTGAGCAATTATATCAACCAATAATGCATCATATTCATTACAATAGCCAGCGGAGTCAAGTAATTCAATAAATTATATATTGATTAATTAATAACTTGTTATATTTTTTGAATGTTTAATTTCTAATCTTCATTTTTGCACGTGATTAATTGCAATTAATTAATTACTTGTTATATGGAAAGAACTTGTGATTTAAGTGAACCCAAAACCCAAATAAGTGAACCCGAAACCCTAAATTAGTGAACCTAAAACCCAAATAAGTGAACCCGAAACCCTATATTAGTCAACCTAAAAACCCAAATAAGTCAACCCAAAACCACAAATAAGTGAACCCGAAACCAAAAATTATTTGTTTTTTTATTTCTTAAAAATTTTGAAATTTTTAATTATGGGCTTGTACATATAAATGTTCAGAATGTTTTGCATGTTTTGCCTCACGTTCAGAATGTTTTGCCTCATGTTCAGAATGTTTTGCATCGTGTTCAGAAGTTTAACATTCATGTTCAGAATGTTTTGCCTCATGTTCAGAATGTTTTGCATGTTTTGCCTCATGTTCAGAATGTTTTGCCTCATGTTCAGAATGTTTTGCCTCGTGTTCAGAAGTTTAACATTCATGTTCAGAATGTTTTGCCTTTTTTGTCTGATTTTTTGAATGGAATTTATACATGTTCAGGATATTAGAATTCATGTTTAGAATGTTTTGCTTCATGTTCAGAATTGAATTATGAAGATTGCTTGTGGATCTAGTTGGTTTGTCTGATTTAGAAGGATTAATTTTCAAAAAAAAAAATAAAAAAAATCATTGTCATTGTTCAACAAAAAATGGGGTAAAGAAAGATAAAAGAAGAATTTATTATTCAGAATTGAATTTATTATTTTGCCATCTGGAAATATTTTAATTTATTGTTATAATAATATATCCAATCTAAAGAATAGTGTGACTATATAAATAAATTAATTTACCAACAAATGAGATAAATGCATTTGACCAAATGATAAGGGCTTACTGATGAACCCTAAGTGTTTTGGTTATGTCCAAACGTTTCAGAAGATGAAAATGAAAATTAACTTGTATACTTTTCGATGTTGACTAACAATTTTCGTTAAGTTATTATGAGTTTTTCTCAGCAGATGCTGAATGAAGAATTCCTGCTTGCCTATTTTAACTCAGAAGATTAAAAAGCTGGAGACTGAAGCACTTTCTCAGAAGCTGGATGGACCGCTCTGAAGTGTTGATTGTCTGCCTAAAGCTTTTATCAGAAGTTCTCTTTTGCAAACAGAAGACTAAGGTTGTTTTAGTTCAGAAGCGCTAAGAAGAAAAACGAACATCAGAAGTTCGTTATCACGGGTTTGGTTAAGCATTTAATGCTTTGTCAGTTGCATTTAATGCAAGGCGCCAAAAGTTCAAAAAGCTGTTTGAAGGACGCGCCTGTTCACAACAAACAAAACCTGCTCTCTTACCGTTTCCCTCTAAATCAATCTTCAAGATCAGTCAACTCCATCACCTTTATCTTAATCCCATACCGGATTAGGTTAAAGTACAAAGTTGACAGAGTTGAGTGTTTTGAGACCGTTTGAAGAAGTTGACAAGATTAACGGCTACTTTCATCCTTGTCATCCTTGAAGATTCAAATATCCTCAACGGTTATCTACTCAACACTATAAATAGTAGCAAAGCTCCACTGCATCAACTGGGTGTGTGATCATAGAGCAAAAATCTCAACGCACTGTTATTCAAGAAAACAGAGCACACTTTCCATTCTCAATCTTTTCTTAGCTTAGCCTTTGTAATTGTGAGAGAGTGAAGAAAAACAAGTTCATAATAGAAATCTTGTAAACTGAGATCGGTTGTGATCTTCAGTTAGATTTAAAAGAGAGAAATCTAGTTGAGATTTGAGTTGGGTGAGAAATCCAGAAAACAGAGTATTGTTGTTCTGGTGAAAATCCTTTAACTCATTTTAGGCTAGTCAGAACTAAGTGAGAAATTAGCTTAAGTTCTGTTGATGTAAAGGAGCTTCTGAACTTGCCATAAAAGTTCTGAATAGTGGATTTATAAAATCTCTGGAGGCTGCGACCTCAGAGGACAAGACGTAGTCACAGGAATTCTGTGGCGAACTTGGATAAATTGAACTGTTCATCAGGACCTCCTGAATCTCTTTCTCCCTTCTTTATACTTGTTAATTGCTTCTGTGAACTTGTATCATATTTAGTGCTGAAACAGATTTTCTCTTAAAAATCACAAGTCTGTGTTCAGAAGACTGTCCAGAAGTTCTTTACTCAGAACTTCTGTAGCTGAAAAGACAGAACCTGTCTTAAAGCAGATTATCCCTCAGAGGCTACTTCAATAAGCTTGCCTCTGACTCTGAGGATTATTGACTCTGAAAATTGAGTTTTCATTAAATCCTTGAAAATATCAGTTTTCGTTTGAAACACCTATTCACCCCCCTCTAGGTGATTCTGATCTTGTTAGGGTCAACAAGTGGTATCAGAGCGAAGGTCACTTCGTATATTTACTAAAGATCTAACAATCTAAGTGTAAGATCCTATCAGAATCGATAGAGATGGCTAGTAGACACCAGCCTGAGAATTCTTCTCACTTCATTGTCCCAGAGGGATCCTCTACAACTAGACCTCCATTATTCAATGGTGACAATTACTCCTACTGGAAAAAGAGAATGATGTACTTCATTCAAGCTCAGAACATGAGTGCTTGGTTTGTCATCACAGATGGAGATTTCATTCCTACCAGAATGGAACCAGGTCTAGGGAATGTTATTATCCCTCAGAGAGAATATTCAGATGAAATTCTGAAAAAGCTCCAAACAAATGCTTCAGCAATAAATATGCTGCATTGTGCACTTACAGCCACTGAATATAACAAAGTTTCCTCGTGTGAAACTGCACAGGATATATGGAACAAGCTGGAAGTCACATATGAAGGAACAGGAAAAGTGAAGCAGTCCAAAGTCAACCAACTCATGAGAGAATATGAGTTATTTGAAATGCTTGACAAAGAATCTATTTCAGAAATGAATTCTAGATTCACCAAGATAGTCAATGACTTAAAGAGTTTGGGCAGAGACATTGAAGAGTCTGAAAGAGTAAAGAAGATTGTCAGAAGCTTACCAAGGTCTTGGCAAGCCAAGAAGACTGCCATTGAAGAAGTTCAGGACTTGAGCTTTTATTTGTATGATGAACTCATTGGGTCTCTAATCACCCATGAGATGTCACTAAAAAATCATGACCTAAGAGAAAGGTCAGAAGGAAAGAGACAAGTAGTCCTGAAGGCAGAGTCTTCTGAAGAATCATCAGAAGATGAAGAATTGGCCATGCTGACCAGAAAGTTCAAAAGAGCCTTTAGAAAAGGCAAAGGTGGAAACTACAAGAAGCCATTCAGAAGTTTTGAGAAGAAGACTTCTGACTTCGGTGAAAAGTTCAAGAGAGATCCAAACAAGCCCATTGTGTGCTATGGATGTCAGCAACCTGGGCACATTAAGCCTAACTGCCCAGAGATGAAGAAAGATAAGAAAAAGTTCAAGAAAGCTATGCTGGCTGCTTGGTCAGACTCTGAGACCAGCAGTGATCCTGAAGAGAAGGAAGAGCAAGCCCAGATATGTTTCATGGCTATTGATGAGCCATCCTCTGAAGATGTCACAGGAGAAACTTCCGCACCTCCTGAAGCAAACTATGACTCCGAGGTAAACATATCCTATGAACAAAATATCTTTGATTCTCTTGAAGAATTGTACAGCATGTTCAAGTACCTAAAAAGGAAGTTGGACAAAAGCGAGGCTGACAAATTTCTTAGGTTTACTCAAGTTTATGCTGATATGAAAATATTGGAAGATAAACTAAGTAAACAATTCAGTTCTTCCTCCGATGACTCAAAAGTCAAAGGTAAAGAAAAACTGCCTCTGAGGAATGATAAACCTCAGAAGAAGAAATCTGTCACTCCCTCTCTTCTGAAAGAGATCTCTTCTCCTCCTGAAGTGGGAACCTCTAAGAGTGCTAATGCCTCTGAAGAAGTAGTACCTTCCCAGAAGAAGAAGAATGCTCCTAAGAAGCAAAGGGAAAGATCCAAGAATCCTCCTTCTTGCAAGTTGTGTAAGAAAGATGGACATTGGTTGAAAGATTGCAAGTATCACATTAAGAACCTCTTGCAATCTGAAATATCAGAAAAACCTGTAGAAGCTAAATCTAACTCTGAAGGACCCAATAAGGATTGGGTACCTGTCACTAATTGATTGTGTTGCAGGTTGCTCTGAGTGCTCCATCAATGTCAAAGCTGTGGTACATTGACAGTGGGTGCTCAAGGCATATGACAGGTGATGAAAAGGCATTCATCACATTTGTACCTAAAAGAGGTGGTAAAGTCAGCTTTGGAGATGCTCAGAAAGGAAGAATTCTTGGTTCTGGATCCATTGGAACCAATCCTCCGATCGAAGATGTCTCCCTAGTCAGAGGTCTGAAGTTCAATCTCCTGAGTGTTGCACAACTGTGTGATAAAGGTAGAGATGTTGTCTTCAGCTCCTCTGGATGTAAAATCTTGGACAGTAAGTCAAGGGAAGTTATTCTAACTGCTCCTAGAGTTGAAAATGTTTTCATGCTGAATCTTGAGAATCTTTGCAAAAATATATGCTTGATGTCCAAAGAGGATACCTCCTGGCTCTGGCATAGAAGACTTGCTCATGTTAGCATGGATCTTCTGGCCAAATTAGCTAGATATCAATTGGTTGAGGGTCTGCCTGAAATTAGTTTTAAAAAAGACCATTTATGCAATGCTTGCCAAGCTGGTAAACAATCTAGAAGCTCTTTTAAAACTAAGAAAGTCATTTCAACTAAAAGACCTTTGGAATTACTTCATATGGATCTTTTTGGTCCTGTTCAACCAATGAGCATGGGTGGAAAGAAGTATGCCTTTGTCATTGTAGATGACTATTCAAGATTCACTTGGGTCATCTTGCTGTCTAGCAAAGATGAGTCACTTGGATGTTTCTCAGTTCTGATTAAGAAACTTGAGAATGAAAGGAATGAAAAGGTAGTCCATATTAGAAGTGATAATGGTGGAGAATTCAAAAACTTTATGTTTGAAGAATTCTGTGAAATCAAGGGAATTGATCATAACTTTTCTGCTCCCAGAACTCCTCAACAAAATGGGGTAGTTGAAAGGAAGAATAGAACTCTGGTTGAGATAGCCAGAACTATGATCAATGAAAGAAGGCTTCCAAAGTATTTTTGGGGAGAAGCTGTGAACACAGCTTGCTATGTTCTGAATAGAGTGCTAATCAGAAGCATTCTGAACAAGACTCCTTATGAACTCTGGAAAGGTCGAAAGCCTAAAATAGGTTACTTCAGAACCTTTGGTTGTAAGTGTTATGTTTTGAATACAAAAGAATATCTTTCAAAGTTTGATTCAAAGGCAGATGAAGCTATTTTTCTTGGCTACTCAACACATAGTAAAGCATATAGGGTTTTTAATAAGAGGACTCAAACTTTAGATGAATCCATTCATGTAAAGTTTGATGAGACTAACCCTGCAGATAGTAAAGTCTCTGAAGAAGATGAAGTTCAAGCTTCTGAAATATCATCTCCTCCTGTTGAAGATGTTATTCCTAAAGCTGCTGAAGTTGGTTCTCCTGTTGAACATGTTCCAGAAGAACATCCAACTACAGAAGTTAACTCTCTTCCAGAAGATACTCCTATATATGATTCAACAAATGATGAACAGGTTTCAGAAGACTCATTGGATCTACCAAGAGAAGTTAGAGCTCATAGGAATCATTCCTTAGAGAACATCATTGACTCTGTTCACAATCCTGTCATGACCAGAGCTCAGCTCAGAAGATATATGGGGAATGTGGCTTTTGTGTCACTACTGGAACCCAAGGACTTCTATGAAGCAGCTGATGATGACTCCTGGTTAATGGCAATGCAAGAAGAACTTGACCAGTTCAAAAGGTCAGAAGTTTGGATTTTAGTTCCCAGACCTAACAACAAGAAGGTTGTTGGTACAAGATGGGTTCTGAAAAACAAGCTTGATGAATTTGGAAATGTTGTGAGGAACAAGGCTAGACTTGTTGCTCAAGGTTACAGTCAGCAAGAAGGCATAGATTATGGTGAAACTTTTGCTCCTGTTGCAAGATTAGAAGCCATTAGAATCTTATGTGCTTTTGCATCATACAAAGGTTTCAAGCTCTTTCAAATGGATGTGAAAAGTGCATTCCTGAATGGTTACATTGATGAGGAAGTCTATGTGTCTCAACCTCCTGGTTTTGAAGATCCTAAGTTTCCTGATCATGTGTACAAGCTAAAGAAAGCCTTGTATGGACTGAAACAAGCTCCCAGAGCTTGGTATGAGAGACTGACAAAGTTCCTTCTGTCTAAAGGATTTGTCAGAGGCTGTGTTGATACAACTCTGTTCACTCTGAAGAAGAACAAGGATATCCTTATAGCTCAGGTATATGTTGATGATATTATATTTGGTGCTACTAATGAATCTTTGTGCAGAGAGTTCAGTGACCACATGAAGGCTGAGTTTGAGATGTCTATGATGGGAGAATTAACCTTCTTCTTAGGACTTCAGATCAAGCAAAGTAATGATGGTGTGTTTATCAATCAAGCCAAGTACACTAGAGAAGTGCTGAAGAAATTTGGCATGATGGACTCTAATGCTGTTGATATTCCAATGGATGTCAGCAAAGACATTGATGATGAAGAAAAAGCTGGTAAACCTGTAGATATAAAAACCTACAGAGGTATGATTGGTTCTCTTTTATACCTAACCGCCAGCAGGCCAGATATACATTTTGCTGTGTGTTTTTGTGCTAGATATCAATCAAAGCCAAGAGAAATTCATGATGTTGCTGTCAAAAGAATTCTTAGATATCTTAAAGGCACACCAGAAGCTGGTTTGTGGTATCCCTGTAGTTCTGATTTCACTCCTATAGGATACACAGACTCTGACTATGGTAGAGATAAATTGAAAAGGGTCAGCACTTCTGGTGGTTGTCATTTTCTGGGGGAGTGCCTAGTCTCCTGGCATAGCAAGAAGCAAACCTCTGTGGCCCTCTCAACTGCTGAAGCTGAGTATGTTGCTGCTGGAAGTTGTGTTTCTCAGATGCTCTGGATAAAGCAACAAATTGCTGACTATGGAGTCATCCCTGGAACAATTACAATCTACTGTGATAACAAGAGTGCCATTGATCTTTCAAAGAATCCTATTCAGCACAGCAGGATGAAGCATGTTCATATTAGACATCACTTTCTGAGAGATCATGTTCTGAAGAAGGATATTATCATTACTCATGTTTCCTCTGAAGAAAACCTTGCTGACATGTTTACTAAGCCTCTGACTGGTATGGCTTTCAGCAACTTACGAGAAGGCATTGGTATGACTTATCCTCTTCAATAACTTAGAATTATTGTCTCTGAGTATCTTAAGTGTTTGATTGTTTAAGATAATTTAGTTATAATAAATTCTAATCATGATTTGACTTGAAAGCATGCGTTATTTACTGCTTATTACGGCGCTGTTCTGTGGTTAACGGTTATCTGTTCCCTTTTAAACGGTGTGAAGTTACTTTTTGAATTGGAACGGTTTCTGTGTTTGGGTATAAATAAGGGATTTCCATACTTAGAACCCTTTACTCTCATTATCTTTGCCATTAGAATTTTCATAGTTTTTTCTGTGATATCATCTCTCTTAGACATCTTAACCTAATTTCTCATTTCCTCAAATGGCTCAAGAAATCACTGTCACTCACATCTTTTCCGATGATTCACGAAAGAAAGTTAGTCAATCTAGGGTTTTTACCTCTAGATTTTTAGATGACGAAGTCAAATCAACTGAACCTATTTCTCTTTGGCTTAGTGCTCAAAACTGGAATTCTTTCGTCTCTCTCGAAGAATTCATCTACCCTAACTTAGTTACAGAATTTTATAAGAACCTCCATTTCTTTTCTAATGAGGAGGATGTGCTTCATTCTGTGGTCGGGGATGTTGAAATCGAAGTCAGCAGGGCTTCCATTTCTCAAGTGATAGGAATTGATGATGAAGGAATCATCATTGGAGATGATGGTTCAGCAGAAGGGTTTTCAGAAGCCAACTGGGCTAGGCCAGATCTAAGTGCCAAGGAAACTTATGCCACCTGGTTGAGTCAGCACCAGAGGTGGGCACATTATTTGACTACGAATGTCTTTCTTCCGAAGGCTGGAGGAGTCAACTGTGTTTCCAACAGAGAAAGGGTTTTTATGTGGCATCTGGTCAACCAGAAGAAGATAAATTTGCCTGCCATGCTGATAAGGCAGATGAAGAATGTAACTGCTGTGAGTGCATTAGCTTATGGCTCACTCCTGACAAGGTTGTTTGAGGCAGCCTCTGTTGTTATGTCAGGAGAAGGTGTTACTAGTAGGAGTACGGTTCTGAAGATGCATACCTTCAGAAACCTCAGTTTTGATGTTACTCCAAAGAAGAATGAGAAGGGCTCCTCTGTGAGTATTGCTCAGAAGGAGATTATGGATGCAACGGTTCAGAAAGGAAAGAATGCTGCCAAGAAGGGCAAGGGAAAGAAAGGATCAAGCAAGTTGGTCCTGAATGTTGAGAAGGTTGCTGTCTCAGAACCTCTTCCCACGTTGGTTCAAACAAAAATCAATGTTGAACCTTCTGGCAAGATTGTTGCTGAGAAGCCAAAGGATGTCCTTGAGAAAGAAGCTCAGGATGCTGAGGAAGCACGCCTTGCTGAGAAAGAGAAGGCTGCTGAAGCTGAAAAAGTTGCAAGAGTTGTGGCTCTTGCTGAAGAGAAAAGGAAGAAGAAAGAAGCTGAAGATAAGTTAGCTGCTGAGCGTGAAATCGCTGCAAAGGCTAAGGCCGATGCCAAACTTTTAGAAAGTGCTGCTAATCTGGAGGGTGCTGAGTTCTCCAAGGTAGGTGAGACTTCAGAGGAAGAGGATAATGTTGCTCTATCCTCTCGAATTGCTGAGACTGTCACTCTCACTACCAGAATTGGGAAGAAGGTTGTGGCAAAACGAAGGGTTCTGAGAAAGAAGGACTTCGTTATTGCTCCGAGTGCTGAATTGGAGGAACCTGCTGCTCAGGAACCAGAAACTGCTGATAAAGAGCTGTCAGAGATTTCTGATAAAGAGGATGTTGAAGCTCCTCTGATTGAAGAGCTATCTGAGGTTAGTGAACCAGAAGATGAAGAGGTTCTTGAAGAAGCTAAACAATTTGTTGAGAATGTTGACAATGAGAACTTCATTGACAATGTTCTTCTGAATCAAGGAAGAAACCCTGGTGAAAGGGATGCCTCAGAAACGCTGTTCAGGATGGCTCATTTATATGCTGAGCCAATCTCATCTTTTGATCCAAATGCCTCTGAACAGGTTATCTCATCTCCTGTTTTTACTCCTCATCCATCTCCTTCACTCCCTTCTGTCACAGAAGTAAGTGAATCTCAGAATTCCATTCCTCTGACAACTTCAACATCTGAGGTTGTCCCTCCTCCATCTACTCTTCCTTCTGGATCCTATTCAGAAGTGAATCTGTCCTCTGGACCAATTTTCACAGACTCCATTTCTACTTCCACTACTTCTTCTTTATCTTCTTTTGCTGTTTTTCCATCAATTGGAATTACTGCTCCTTCTCCTTCCATACCTTTGTCTATACCTTTTTCAATTCCTTCAACTTTACCTTCCTGTACAAATTCCTTTTCCTCCTCCTCTTCACAAATTTTCTCCTCTCCTCAAACTTCTGTCCCTCCTCTTTCAACCTCTGGACATACACCTCCTGTGTGTGATCCCTTAACTACCTCCTCCACTCCTTCAGGTTTTGCTGGATTGTCATCCAATTATGACTTTCTACGCAAACACTTGAATCGTGAAAATCTGGATAACAGATTTGGAAGTTTTGGCTTCATGGGCAGAGCTTCTGGTATTTCCGAAGCTGGAGGTGCCCCAAATGTTGAAGAGTTGAGAAAAATGGGTCAGAGTGGCTCAGATGACCTGCTGAATAGGTTTGCTGGTATAGGACAAAGAAGTTCTGCTGCTGACATGTATGCTCAGGGCATTGTGCTGCAAGAATTACACTCTCTGAAAGCTCAGAACCTGCAGCTCATGACCATGCTCCAAATGCAGGATCCTTCTGTGTATATACGCAACCTTTCTACCCTTCATCTAGCCACTTATGATGAGCTGTATAAATTGAGGGAATTAGCTCTGACCCTTCCCTCTCTGGATAATATTGCTCTTGCTTCTTCTCTGAAGGTCAATGAAAATTTGGAAATATTGACAGAAGAAGTCAAGGAAGCAAACGAGCATTATGAGGCTCATGAGAAGATGCTTCCTAGTAAGATTGAAGACCTGCAAAGTACTGCAAATCACATTCTGAGAGAAGTGAAATCTTCTGCTCAAGGTTCTTCATCTTCAGGAGCTGCCAAGATTGTATATGACATCACTCCTGATCTCAACAACCGACTCTCCAACATTGAGTCTGCTGTATCTGCTCAGAATGCACAGATTGCTGAGCTCACTGAACTCCTGAAAGTTATGCATAATCAAGCTCGTGAACAAGAGAAGACTCTTCACAATTGTTATAGGTTTGTCCGAGGACAGACTTATCTTCAGAATGAGCATCTCACGGCTGCTGTGTATGCTAACAACAGGCTGATCAAGCTCCTTCTGGAAGATGTTCAGAAACAGAGACCTATGTCTGGTCAGACCTTTGATCATATGAAGACCATTGATGATGACTTCAGAAGACGAATGGATTTGATCAATTCTGTGCGACCAACTCCTGTGCAATATCAAACTGCTCTGAATGTTCAACAAAAATTGAAGTCTCAGGGAGCTCTTGGTGTTGCTATTGGTTCTGGTCAAACGGGGGAGAAGTCTGGTCAGAAGAGATCAAGTGCTGCTGGAGGTTCCAGTGTTGTTCCTCCTCCTCAGAAGAAATCTAGGAACCTGTAATCATTTAGGACTTAAGCTTCTTAGCTAGGTTCTGGGTTGGGTAGTCTATGTCTTAGGACTTTTTCTGTTCCTCTGATTATTCTGTTTCCTATGTTATCTTCTGAATGATCATATATACACTGAATCTTTTCTATACTGTCTTGCATATCTGACTTCTTAAATGTTTGCTTATGTTTCTTTTTATCTCAGTAAATTACACTTCATTATATCTAACAACTTGATCTTAAGTCTTATTAAGTTTATACAGATTGCTGAAGTTCACCATTTATACTAAAATGGGGGAGTTAATTTACTCAGAAGTAATGAAATATTTGCATCAGGAAGTCACTCTCTAACCCTCATGTTTTTCCTTTACCTTCTGACCACGGTTTGTCCATAACCAAAATGGGGGAGAATGATGAACCCTAAGTGTTTTGGTTATGTCCAAACGTTTCAGAAGATGAAAATGAAAATTAACTTGTATACTTTTCGATGTTGACTAACAATTTTCGTTAAGTTATTATGAGTTTTTCTCAGCAGATGCTGAATGAAGAATTCCTGCTTGCCTATTTTAACTCAGAAGATTAAAAAGCTGGAGACTGAAGCACTTTCTCAGAAGCTGGATGGACCGCTCTGAAGTGTTGATTGTCTGCCTAAAGCTTTTATCAGAAGTTCTCTTTTGCAAACAGAAGACTAAGGTTGTTTTAGTTCAGAAGCGCTAAGAAGAAAAACGAACATCAGAAGTTCGTTATCACGGGTTTGGTTAAGCATTTAATGCTTTGTCAGTTGCATTTAATGCAAGGCGCCAAAAGTTCAAAAAGCTGTTTGAAGGACGCGCCTGTTCACAACAAACAAAACCTGCTCTCTTACCGTTTCCCTCTAAATCAATCTTCAAGATCAGTCAACTCCATCACCTTTATCTTAATCCCATACCGGATTAGGTTAAAGTACAAAGTTGACAGAGTTGAGTGTTTTGAGACCGTTTGAAGAAGTTGACAAGATTAACGGCTACTTTCATCCTTGTCATCCTTGAAGATTCAAATATCCTCAACGGTTATCTACTCAACACTATAAATAGTAGCAAAGCTCCACTGCATCAACTGGGTGTGTGATCATAGAGCAAAAATCTCAACGCACTGTTATTCAAGAAAACAGAGCACACTTTCCATTCTCAATCTTTTCTTAGCTTAGCCTTTGTAATTGTGAGAGAGTGAAGAAAAACAAGTTCATAATAGAAATCTTGTAAACTGAGATCGGTTGTGATCTTCAGTTAGATTTAAAAGAGAGAAATCTAGTTGAGATTTGAGTTGGGTGAGAAATCCAGAAAACAGAGTATTGTTGTTCTGGTGAAAATCCTTTAACTCATTTTAGGCTAGTCAGAACTAAGTGAGAAATTAGCTTAAGTTCTGTTGATGTAAAGGAGCTTCTGAACTTGCCATAAAAGTTCTGAATAGTGGATTTATAAAATCTCTGGAGGCTGCGACCTCAGAGGACAAGACGTAGTCACAGGAATTCTGTGGCGAACTTGGATAAATTGAACTGTTCATCAGGACCTCCTGAATCTCTTTCTCCCTTCTTTATACTTGTTAATTGCTTCTGTGAACTTGTATCATATTTAGTGCTGAAACAGATTTTCTCTTAAAAATCACAAGTCTGTGTTCAGAAGACTGTCCAGAAGTTCTTTACTCAGAACTTCTGTAGCTAAAAAGACAGAACCTGTCTTAAAGCAGATTATCCCTCAGAGGCTACTTCAATAAGCTTGCCTCTGACTCTGAGGATTATTGACTCTGAAAATTGAGTTTTCATTAAATCCTTGAAAATATCAGTTTTCGTTTGAAACACCTATTCACCCCCCTCTAGGTGATTCTGATCTTGTTAGGGTCAACACTTACTTTTATTTTATTTATTTTTCATTAAATGAAAAACGTTAAAAATACTATAATAATAAAACAATGCAATGATTGACAAGATCAGTAGCATGCCCCAGCGGCAAAGAAGGCTTGCATGCGCGCCCCACACCCCACGTGACCTGGGTTCGACTCTTGGCTTTGGCATTTTATTAATTAAAAATGACATGCTGCTTATTTACAGCTATGCCCTTGCGCGTCCATCAGTCCCCAAAACGACGTAGTTTTGGTTGGTTCTCACCACAAATTGGTTCTGACATATCACCTTGGTTCTCACTGATCTCTCCCCTATATATATATATATATATATATATATATATATATATAAACATTTTAGTTTAATAAATAAATTAAAATTAATTTTTTTATTATAAATTAAATAATAATTTTAATAAGAAAACATATTATTGCTTTTAAAAAAAACATATTATTGAATTAAAAAACAAAATAAATTTAGAATTAATATGGAGAATGAGAAATTAAAACATAATGAGGAAGAAAAAAAAATGGATAGCAACATCTTCAAACCAACTAATTAGATTAACTTCTTTTTTTCCATTTTTATTTATGACCTTAATTATTTTTTTGTGAAAAAAATATAATAATTAATCTAATTAGCAATTCCCAACACATGCACACATTTTAAAATCATGAATCATACCACCAAATAATACACATTGTTCTAGGTGATTTTATTAGTTTATTAAATAGGTGAAAGTTCCCATAAACAAATAAAAAATAGGAAAAATGATATAAAAGACATTACATGTAATAAAAATCTAATTCTATCCATTCTATCTATAAATTCTCTATCCATTTAGTATCATCCTTAGATTTCCGCTTCTTATTGACCTGAAAGGCATCCATCCCCCGTCGGTTCATAGGCCTTTTTGTTTTCAAGAAGCTTGGCTCATGCATCCGGGGTTCCAAACATTCTTTCGGTTGAATTGGAAAAATAGTGATTTTGTGGTTGAAGATTTATGTGAGTCGAAAGAGTCCTTATTGAACTAGAATCGTGAGGTTTTTAGGAATATTTTTCGTCCGAACAACGGTTAGGGGGAGTCTAATGCATTTTGGCCCTAAACCCGACGGGAGGTCTTTACAAGCTTGAACGAAAGCTAATGAATGAATTGAATGTTGTTCTCTATCAGGAAGAAATTTTTTGGTGTCAATAGTCGACGGTGAATTGGATTCAGCATGGGGATCGAAATACATCTTTTTTCCACTCCTCTACGATCGTTCATCGTCGGAAGAATAAGATTGAGGGGCTGCAAAATGTGTCAGTGATTTGGATATGGGATCAAACTCTTTTTCTGATATGGCTCGATCATTTTAGTTGTTTGTATTCATAAGAAGTCAGTTCTTGGCCTCCTTTGATTACTACTACTGTTTCCCGCCTTGGGAATCCAATGCTATTGTTGATCTCACCAAATTATTTTCAGTGCAAGATGTTCGAAGGTCTATCTTTTCTATGGATCCTCTCAAGGTCCCTAGGCTTGATGGGTTTCAAGCAGTTGCATTTTAGAGGTTGTGGTCTACCTTGGATCATGAAGTGACTACATGTGTGATGCGTGCTCTTTATTAGGGGGTTCTGAATTCAGGTTTGAATGAGACTTTCATTACTCTGATTTCTAAAGTGTCGAATCCGATTTATTTAAATCAATTTTGACCTATAAGTCTTCGCAACGTCGTTTATAAAGCTATTACTAAATGCATTCTTGCTCGTCTAAAGCCTCATTTACGCTATCTTGATGGCCCTACCTAGAGTAGTTTTGTCCCAGGTTGGCAAATATTTGATAATATAGTGCTAATGTAGGAGGTTACTTTTTCTATGAGAACCAAGCCAGCTTTAAGAAGTCCATGCTATTAAAGTTATACTTAGAGAAGGCGTATGATCATATCAGTTGGAGTTTCTTAAAGGATACGCTTGATGTGTTAGGGTTTCCGCATTCGTTAGTTTCCTTCATTATGACTTGTGTGTCTTCCTCTGATATGTTAGTTCTCTGGAATGGGGTTAAAACTACAGGCTTTTTTCCTACACGTGGGTTGAGGCAAGGGGACCCTCTCTCTTCGTATCTTTTCGTTCTTTGTATGGAGCGTCTAAGACATCTCATTGATGATTCGGTTCGTAGTGGGGCGTGGAAGCCGATATCTCTCTCTCGTAGGGGTCATACTATTTCTCATTTATTTTTTGTTGATGATATCATCTTTCTCTTTGAGTCATCTGTTAGCCAAGCTCATGTTATCCAGGGGATTCTTGATCGTTTTTGCGAGTGCTCAAGTCAACTTGTTAGCTTGAATAAATCTCGGGTGTTTTTCTCAAAGAGTGTGAAGGGTAGTCTCGGTGATAGTGTTTCTCATAGCCTCGGTATCGCCTACACTACTAATCTGGTTAAATACTTGGGTGTTCCTATTTTACATGAGAGAATTAACAAGGACATTTTTCAATTTGTGGTTGGTCATGTCAATTCGAGATTAAATGGGTGGAAAGCTATATCATGTCCCCTTTGAGATCACTCAATAGAGATTTCAAATTCACTAATCAGTACTTTTATGGCAAGTACAGAAGCTCATTTACATCAAAAGAGACCTAGCTAATTTCTTACTAAGTCGCGACCACTCCAGAGAGAGTTAAAGGATCTTCATCAGAAAACTTATAATCACCCAACTCAAACCTCAAATGGATTTCTCTCAACTAACTGAATATCATAAGCGATAACAGTTTACAACTCTATTATAAACTTGTATTTTCTTCACTCTTTCACTTTTACAAATATGAAATAAGAAGAGAGAAAGAATGGAATGCTCTGTTTTTCTCTAAAGATTGCAGTGCGTTAAGAATGCTCAAAACTCGCGTGTAAACACCAGGTTGAGCATGGGTACTATTTATAAGACTTATAGATGACCTTTGCTTCAATTTGAATCTTTGAATTTTAGGAGAGATAGAGTTGTAGCCGTTACACTGTCTTGTTTTTCAAATGGTCTTCAAGTATTGGATTTGATTCCCGTTATTTTTGTCTTTTAATCCACATCATATAACTTATATGAATTGGATATAAGGATAGCTGGAAAACTTCTTCATTAAGTTGAACCAAGGGTATACTAGGAACAAACACTTTTTGTTCTTTAATGAACAATATAGGCGCGCTAATTGTAGCTTTTTAAATTTTGGCGCTTAGCATTAAATGCAGTTGACAGGTGCATTAAATGCTCTAGGACATATGTGATCTGTCCTCTGAAACCATTAACACTATAATTGATAAGGTCGTTATTTACGTGTTTCTAGCATGCATTTCATGTTTATTTATTGTTGTTTGTATTTGTTTAACTTGTTTTACTGTTACTTTAGGATGTTATTACTTCTTGTTTGCTTATTTGTGTGTTAGGACTTGATTGTTGGCCCTAACAAGATCAGAATCACCTAGAGGGGGGTGAATAGGTGTTTCAAACGAAAACTGATATTTTCAAACTTTTAATGAAAACTCAATTTTCAGAGTCAATAATCCTCAGAGTCAGAGGCAAGCTTATTGAAGTAGCCTCTGAGGGATAATCTGCTTTAAGACAGGTTCTATCTTTTCAGCAACAGAAGTTCTGAGTTGAGAACTTCTGGACAGTCTTCTGAACACAGACTTGTGATTTTTAAGAGGAAATCTGTTTCAGCACTAAATATGATACAAGTACACAGAAGCAATTAACAAGTATAAGGAAGGGAGAAAGAGATTCAGGAGGTCCTGATGAACAGTTCAATTTATCCAAGTTCGCCACAGAATTCCTGTGACTACGTCTTGTCCTCTGAGGTCGCAGCCTCCAGAGATTTTATAAATCCACTATTCAGAACTTTTATGGCAAGTTCAGAAGCTCCTTTACATCAACAGAACTTAAGCTAATTTCTCACTTAGTTCTGACTAGCCTAAAATGAGTTAAAGGATTTTCACCAGAACAACAATACTCTGTTTTCTGGATTTCTCACCCAACTCAAATCTCAACTAGATTTCTCTCTTTTAAATCTAACTGAAGATCACAACCGATCTCAGTTTACAAGATTTCTATTATGAACTTGTTTTTCTTCACTCTCTCACAATTACAAAGTCTAAGCTAAGAAAAGATTGAGAATGGAAAGTGTGCTCTGTTTTCTTGAATATAACAGTGCGTTGAGATTTTTGCTCTATGATCACACACGTAGTTGATGCAGTGGAGCTTTGCTACTATTTATAGTGTTGAGTAGATAACCGTTGAGGATATTTGAATCTTCAAGAATGACAAGGATGAAAGTAGCCGTTAATCTTGTCAACTTCTTCAAACGGTCTTAAAACACTCAACTCTGTCAACTTTGTACTTTAACCTAATCCGGTATGGGATTTAAGATAAAGGTGAAGGAGTTGACTGAACTTGAAGATTGATTTAGAGGGAAACGATAAGAAAGCAGGTTTTGTTTGTTGTGAACAGGCGCGTCCTTCAAACAGCTTTTTGAACTTTTGGCGCCTTGCATTAAATGCAACTGACAAAGCATTAAATGCTTAACCAAACCCGTGATAACGAACTTCTGATGTCCGTTTTCCTTCTTAGCGCTTCTGAACTAAAACAACCTTAGTCTTCTGTTTGCAAAAGAGAACTTCTGATAAAAGCTTTAGGCAGACAATCAAGACTTCAGAGCGGTTCATCCAGCTTCTGAGAAAGTGCTTCAGTCTTCAGCTTTTTAATCTTCTGAGTTCAATAGGCAACCAGGAATTCTTCATTCAGCATCTGCTGAGAAAACTCATAATAACTTAACGAAAATTGTTAGTCAACATTGAAAAGTATACAAGTTAATTTTCATTTTCATCTTCTGAAACGTTTGGACATAACCAAAAACACTTAGGGTTCATCATTCTCCCCCGTTTTGGTTATGGACAAACCGTGGTCAGAAGGTAAAAGAAAAACATGAGGATTAGAGAGTGACTTCCTGATGCAAATATTTCATTACTTCTGAGTAAATTAACTCCCCCATTTTAGTATAAATGGTGAACTTCAGCAATCTGTATAAACTTAATAAGACTTAAGATCAAGTTGTTAGATATAATGAAGTGTAATTTACTGAGATAAAAAGAAACATAAGTAAACATTCAGAAGTCAGATATGCAAGACAGTATAGAAAAGATTCAGTGTATATATGATCATTCAGAAGATAACATAGGAAACAAGATAATCAGAGGAGCAGAAAAAATCCTAAGACATAGACTACCCAACCCAGAACCTAGCTAAGAAGCTTAAGTCCTAAATGATTACAAGTTCCTAGATTTCTTCTGAGGAGGAGGAACAACACTGGAACCTCCAGCAGCACTTGATCTCTTCTGACCAGACTTCTCCCCCGTTTGACCAGAACCAATAGCAACACCAAGAGCTCCCTGAGACTTCAATTTTTGTTGAACATTCAGAGCAGTCTGATATTGCACAGGAGTTGGTCGCACAGAATTGATCAAATCCATTCGTCTTCTGAAGTCATCATCAATGGTCTTCATATGATCAAAGGTCTGACCAGACATAGGTCTCTGTTTCTGAACATCTTCCAGAAGGAGCTTGATCAGCCTGTTGTTAGCATACACAGCAGCCGTGAGATGCTCATTCTGAAGATAAGTCTGTCCTCGGACAAACCTATAGCAATTGTGAAGAGTCTTCTCTTGTTCACGAGCTTGATTATGCATAACTTTCAGGAGTTCAGTGAGCTCAGCAATCTGTGCATTCTGAGCAGATACAACAGACTCAATGTTGGAGAGTCGGTTGTTGAGATCAGGAGTGATGTCATATACAATCTTGGCAGCTCCTGAAGATGAAGAACCTTGAGCAGAAGATTTCACTTCTCTCAGAATGTGATTTGCAGTACTTTGCAGGTCTTCAATCTTACTAGGAAGCATCTTCTCATGAGCCTCATAATGCTCGTTTGCTTCCTTGACTTCTTCTGTCAATATTTCCAAATTTTCATTGACCTTCAGAGAAGAAGCAAGAGCAATATTATCCAGAGAGGGAAGGGTCAGAGCTAATTCCCTTAATTTATACAGCTCATCATAAGTAGCTAGATGAAGTGTAGAGAGGTTGCGTATATACACAGAAGGATCCTGCATTTGGAGCATGGTCATGAGCTGCAGGTTCTGAGCTTTCAGAGAGTGTAATTCTTGCAGCACAATGCCCTGAGCATACATGTCAGCAGCAGAACTTCTTTGTCCTATACCAGCAAACCTATTCAGCAGGTCATCTGAGCCACTCTGACCCATTCTTCTCAACTCTTCAACACTTGGGGCACCTCCAGCTTCGGAAATACCAGAAGCTCTGCCCATGAAGCCAAAACTTCCAAATCTGTTATCCAGATCTTCACGATTCAAGTGTTTGCGTAGAAAGTCATAATTGGATGACAATCCAGCAAAACCTGAAGGAGTGGAGGAGGTAGTTAAGGGATCACACACAAGAGGTGTATGTCCAGAGGTTGAAAGAGGAGGGACAGAAGTTTGAGGAGAGGAGAAAATTTGTGGAGAGGAGGAGGAAAAAGAATTTGTACAGGAAGGTAAAGTTGAAGGAATTGAAAAAGGTATAGACAAAGGTATGGAAGGAGAAGGAGCAGTAATTCCAATTGATGGAAAAACAGCAAAAGAAGATAAAGAAGAAGTAGTGGAAGTAGAAATGGAGTCTGTGAAAATTGGTCCAGAGGACAGATTCACTTCTGAATAGGATCCAGAAGGAAGAGTAGATAGAGGAGGGACAACCTCAGATGTTGAAGTTGTCAGAGGAATGGAATTCTGAGATTCACTTACTTCTGTGACAGAAGGAAGTGAAAGAGATGGATGAGGAGTAAAAACAGGAGATGAGATAACCTGTTCAGAGGCATTTGGATCAAAAGATGAGATCGGCTCAGCATATAAATGAGCCATCCTGAACAGCGTTTCTGAGGCATCCCTTTCACCAGGGTTTCTTCCTTGATTCAGAAGAACATTGTCAATGAAGTTCTCATTGTCAACATTCTCAACAAATTGTTTAGCTTCTTCAAGAACCTCTTCATCTTCTGGTTCACTAACCTCAGATAGCTCTTCAATCAGAGGAGCTTCAACATCCTCTTTATCAGAAATCTCTGACAGCTCTTTATCAGCAGTTTCTGGTTCCTGAGCAGCAGGTTCCTCCAATTCAGCACTCGGAGCAATAACGAAGTCCTTCTTTCTCAGAACCCTTCGTTTTGCCACAGCCTTCTTCCCAATTCTGGTAGTGAGAGTGACAGTCTCAGCAATTCGAGAGGATAGAGCAACATTATCCTCTTCCTCTGAAGTCTCACCTACCTTGGAGAACTCAGCACCCTCAAGATTAGCAGCACTTTCTAAAAGTTTGGCATCGGCCTTAGCCTTTGCAGCGATTTCACGCTCAGCAGCTAACTTATCTTCAGCTTCTTTCTTCTTCCTTTTCTCTTCAGCAAGAGCCACAACTCTTGCAACTTTTTCAGCTTCAGCAGCCTTCTCTTTCTCAGCAAGGCGTGCTTCCTCAGCATCCTGAGCTTCTTTCTCAAGGACATCCTTTGGCTTCTCAGCAACAATCTTGCCAGAAGGTTCAACATTGATTTTTGTTTGAACCAACGTGGGAAGAGGTTCTGAGACAGCAACCTTCTCAACATTCAGGACCAACTTGCTTGATCCTTTCTTTCCCTTGCCCTTCTTGGCAGCATTCTTTCCTTTCTGAACCGTTGCATCCATAATCTCCTTCTGAGCAATACTCACAGAGGAGCCCTTCTCATTCTTCTTTGGAGTAACATCAAAACTGAGGTTTCTGAAGGTATGCATCTTCAGAACCGTACTCCTACTAGTAACACCTTCTCCTGACATAACAACAGAGGCTGCCTCAAACAACCTTGTCAGGAGTGAGCCATAAGCTAATGCACTCACAGTAGTTACATTCTTCATCTGCCTTATCAGCATGGCAGGCAAGTTTATCTTCTTCTGGTTGACCAGATGCCACATAAAAACCCTTTCTCTGTTGGAAACACAGTTGACTCCTCCAGCCTTCGGAAGAAAGACATTCGTAGTCAAATAATGTGCCCACCTCTGGTGCTGACTCAACCAGGTGGCATAAGTTTCCTTGGCACTTAGATCTGGCCTAGCCCAGTTGGCTTCTGAAAACCCTTCTGCTGAACCATCATCTCCAATGATGATTCCTTCATCATCAATTCCTATCACTTGAGAAATGGAAGCCCTGCTGACTTCGATTTCAACATCCCCGACCACAGAATGAAGCACATCCTCCTCATTAGAAAAGAAATGGAGGTTCTTATAAAATTCTGTAACTAAGTTAGGGTAGATGAATTCTTCGAGAGAGACGAAAGAATTCCAGTTTTGAGCACTAAGCCAGAGAGAGATAGGTTCAGTTGATTTGACTTCGTCATCTAAAAATCTAGAGGGAAAAACCCTAGATTGACTAACTTTCTTTCGTGAATCATCGGAAAAGATGTGAGTGACAGTGATTTCTTGGGCCATTTGAGGAAATGAGAAATTAGGTTAAGATTTCTAAGGGAGATGATAACACAGAAAAAGCTATGAAAATTCTAATGGCAAAGAAAATGAGAGTAAAAAAGTTCTAAGTATGGAAATCCCTTATTTATACCCAAACACAGAAACCGTTCCAATTCAAAAAGCAAATACACACCGTTTAAAAGGGAACAGATAACCGTTAACCACAGAACAGCGCCGTAATAAGCAGTAAATAACGCATGCTTTCAAGTCAAATCATGATTAGAATTTATTATAACTAAATTATCTTAAACAATCAAACACTTAAGATACTCAGAGACAATAATTCTAAGTTATTGAAGGGGATAAGTCATACCAATGCTTTCTCGTAAGTTGCTGAAAGCCATACCAGCCAGAGGCTTAGTAAACATGTCAGCAAGGTTTTCTTCAGAGGAAACATGAGTAATGATAATATCCTTCTTCAGAACATGATCTCTCAGAAAGTGATGTCTAATATGAACATGCTTCATCCTGCTGTGCTGAATAGGATTCTTTGAAAGATCAATGGCACTCTTGTTATCACAGTAGATTGTAATTGTTCCAGGGATGACTCCATAGTCAGCAATTTGTTGCTTTATCCAGAGCATCTGAGAAACACAACTTCCAGCAGCAACATACTCAGCTTCAGCAGTTGAGAGGGCCACAGAGGTTTGCTTCTTGCTATGCCAGGAGACTAGGCACTCCTCCAGAAAATGACAACCACCAGAAGTGCTGACCCTTTTCAATTTATCTCTACCATAGTCAGAGTCTGTGTATCCTATAGGAGTGAAATCAGAACTACAGGGATACCACAAACCAGCTTCTGGTGTGCCTTTAAGATATCTAAGAATTCTTTTGACAGCAACATCATGAATTTCTCTTGGCTTTGATTGATATCTAGCACAAAAACACACAGCAAAATGTATATCTGGCCTGCTGGCGGTTAGGTATAAAAGAGAACCAATCATACCTCTGTAGGTTTTTATATCTACAGGTTTGCCAGCTTTCTCTTCATCATCAATGTCTTTGCTGACATCCATTGGAATATCAACAGCATTAGAGTCCATCATGCCAAATTTCTTCAGCACTTCTCTAGTGTACTTGGCTTGATTGATAAACACACCATCATTACTTTGCTTGATCTGAAGTCCTAGGAAGAAGGTTAATTCTCCCATCATGGACATCTCAAACTCAGCCTTCATGTGGTCACTGAACTCTCTGCACAAAGATTCATTAGTAGCACCAAATATAATATCATCAACATATACCTGAGCTATAAGGATATCCTTGTTCTTCTTCAGAGTGAACAGAGTTGTATCAACACAGCCTCTGACAAATCCTTTAGACAGAAGGAACTTTGTCAGTCTCTCATACCAAGCTCTGGGAGCTTGTTTCAGTCCATACAAGGCTTTCTTTAGCTTGTACACATGATCAGGAAACTTAGGATCTTCAAAACCAGGAGGTTGAGACACATAGACTTCCTCATCAATGTAACCATTCAGGAATGCACTTTTCACATCCATTTGAAAGAGCTTGAAACCTTTGTATGATGCAAAAGCACATAAGATTCTAATGGCTTCTAATCTTGCAACAGGAGCAAAAGTTTCACCATAATCTATGCCTTCTTGCTGACTGTAACCTTGAGCAACAAGTCTAGCCTTGTTCCTCACAACATTTCCAAATTCATCAAGCTTGTTTTTCAGAACCCATCTTGTACCAACAACCTTCTTGTTGTTAGGTCTGGGAACTAAAATCCAAACTTCTGACCTTTTGAACTGGTCAAGTTCTTCTTGCATTGCCATTAACCAGGAGTCATCATCAGCTGCTTCATAGAAGTCCTTGGGTTCCAGAAGTGACACAAAAGCCACATTCCCCATATATCTTCTGAGCTGAGCTCTGGTCATGACAGGATTATGAACAGAGTCAATGATGTTCTCTAAGGAATGATTCTTATGAGCTCTAACTTCTCTTGGTAAATCCAATGAGTCTTCTGAAACCTGTTCATCATTTGTTGAATCATATATAGGAGCATCTTCTGGAAGAGAGTTATCTTCTGTAGTTGGATGTTCTTCTGGAACATGTTCAACAGGAGAATCAACTTCAGCAGCTTTAGGAATAACATCTTCAACAGAAGGAGATGATATTGCAGGAGCTTGAACTTCATCTTCTTCAGAGGCTTTACTATCTGCAGGGTTAGTCTCATCAAACTTTACATGAATGGATTCATCTAAAGTTTGAGTCCTCTTATTAAAGACCCTATATGCTTTACTATTTGTTGAGTAACCAAGAAAAATGGCCTCATCTGCCTTTGAATCAAACTTTGAAAGATATTCTTTTGTATTCAAAACATAGCACTTACAACCAAAGGTTCTGAAATAACCTATTTTAGGCTTTCGACCTTTCCAGAGTTCATAAGGGGTCTTGTTCAGAATGCTTCTGATTAGCACTCTATTCAGAACATAACAAGCTGTGTTAACAGCTTCTCCCCAAAAGTACTTTGGAAGCCTTCTTTCATTGATCATGGTTCTGGCTATTTCAACCAGAGTTCTATTCTTCCTTTCAACTACCCCATTTTGTTGAGGAGTTCTGGGAGCAGAGAAGTTATGATCAATGCCTTTGATTTCACAGAATTCTTCAAACTTAAAATTCTTGAATTCTCCACCATTATCACTTCTGATATGGACTACCTTTTCATTCCTTTCATTCTCAAGTTTCTTAATCAGAACTGAGAAACATCCAAGTGATTCATCTTTGCTAGAGAGCAAGATGACCCAGGTGAATCTTGAATAGTCATCTACTATGACAAAGGCATACTTCTTTCCACCCATGCTCATTGGTTGAACAGGACCAAAAAGATCCATATGAAGTAATTCCAAAGGTCTTTTAGTTGAAATGACTTTCTTAGTTTTAAAAGAGCTTCTGGATTGTTTACCAGATTGGCAAGCATTGCATAAATGGTTCTTTTTAAAACTAATTTCAGGCAGACCCTCAACCAATTGATATCTAGCTACTTTGGCCAGAAGATCCATGCTAACATGAGCAAGTCTTCTATGCCAGAGCCAGGAGGTATCCTCTTTGGACATTAAGCATATATTTTTGCAAAGATTCTCAAGATTCAGCATGAAAACATTTTCAACTCTAGGAGCAGTTAGAATAACTTCCCTTGACTTACTGTCCAAGATTTTACATCCAGAGGAGCTGAAGACAACATCTCTACCTTTATCACACAGTTGTGCAACACTCAGGAGATTGAACTTCAGACCTCTGACTAGGGAGACATCTTCGATCGGAGGATTGGTTCCAATGGATCCAGAACCAAGAATTCTTCCTTTCTGAGCATCTCCAAAGCTGACTTTACCACCTCTTTTAGGTACAAATGTGATGAATGCCTTTTCATCACCTGTCATATGCCTTGAGCACCCACTATCAATGTACCACAGCTTTGACGTTGATGGAGCACTCAGAGCAACCTGCAACACAATCAATTAGTGACAGGTACCCAATCCTTATTGGGTCCTTCAGAGTTAGATTTAGCTTCTACAGGTTTTTCTGATACTTCAGATTGCAAGAGGTTCTTAATGTGATACTTGCAATCTTTCAACCAATGTCCATCTTTCTTACACAACTTGCAAGAAGGAGGATTCTTGGATCTTTCCCTTTGCTTCTTAGGAGCATTCTTCTTCTTCTGGGAAGGTACTACTTCTTCAGAGGCATTAGCACTCTTAGAGGTTCCCACTTCAGGAGGAGAAGAGATCTCTTTCAGAAGAGAGGGAGTGACAGATTTCTTCTTCTGAGGTTTATCATTCCTCAGAGGCAGTTTTTCTTTACCTTTGACTTTTGAGTCATCGGAGGAAGAACTGAATTGTTTACTTAGTTTATCTTCCAATATTTTCATATCAGCATAAACTTGAGTAAACCTAAGAAATTTGTCAGCCTCGCTTTTGTCCAACTTCCTTTTTAGGTACTTGAACATGCTGTACAATTCTTCAAGAGAATCAAAGATATTTTGTTCAGAAGATATGTTTACCTCGGAGTCATAGTTTGCTTCAGGCGGTGCGGAAGTTTCTCCTGTGATATCTTCAGAGGATGGCTCATCAATAGCCATAAAACATATCTGTGCTTGCTCTTCCTTCTCTTCAGGATCACTGCTAGTCTCAGAGTCTGACCAAGCAGCCAGCATAGCTTTCTTGAACTTTTTCTTATCTTTCTTCAGCTCTGGGCAGTTAGGCTTAATGTGCCCAGGTTGCTGACATCCATAGCACACAATGGGCTTGTTTGGATCTCTCTTGAACTTTTCACCAGAATCAGGAGTTTTCTTTTCAAAACTTCTGAATGGCTTCTTGTAGTTTCCACCTTTGCCTTTTCTAAAGGCTCTTTTGAACTTCCTGGTCAGCATGGCCAATTCTTCATCTTCTGATGATTCTTCAGAAGACTCTGCCTTCAGGACTACTTGTCTCTTTCCTTCTGACCTTTCTCTTAGGTCATGATTTTTTAGTGACATCTCATGGGTGATTAGGGACCCAATGAGTTCATCATACAGGTAAAAGCTCAAGTCCTGAACTTCTTCAATGGCAGTCTTCTTGGCTTGCCAAGACCTTGGTAAGCTTCTGACAATCTTCTTTACTCTTTCAGACTCTTCAATGTCTCTGCCCAAACTCTTTAAGTCATTGACTATCTTGGTGAATCTAGAGTTCATTTCTGAAATAGATTCTTTGTCAAGCATTTCAAATAACTCATATTCTCTCATGAGTTGGTTGACTTTGGACTGCTTCACTTTTCCTGTTCCTTCATATGTGACTTCCAGCTTGTTCCATATATCCTGTGCAGTTTCACAAGAAGAAACTTTGTTATATTCAGTGGCTGTAAGTGCACAATGCAACATATTTATTGCTGAAGCATTTGTTTGGAGCTTTTTCTGAATTTCATCTGAATATTCTCTCTGAGGGATAATGACATTCCCTAGACCTGGTTCCATTCTGGTAGGAATGAAATCTCCATCTGTGATGACAAACCAAGCACTCATGTTCTGAGCTTGAATGAAGTACATCATTCTCTTTTTCCAGTAGGAGTAATTGTCACCATTGAATAATGGAGGTCTAGTTGTAGAGGATCCCTCTGGGACAATGAAGTGAGAAGAATTCTCAGGCTGGTGTCTACTAGCCATCTCTATTGATTCTGATAGGATCTTACACTTAGATTGTTAGATCTTTTTAGTAAATATACGAAGTGACCTTCGCTCTGATACCACTTGTTGGCCCTAACAAGATCAGAATCACCTAGAGGGGGGTGAATAGGTGTTTCAAACGAAAACTGATATTTTCAAACTTTTAATGAAAACTCAATTTTCAGAGTCAATAATCCTCAGAGTCAGAGGCAAGCTTATTGAAGTAGCCTCTGAGGGATAATCTGCTTTAAGACAGGTTCTATCTTTTCAGCAACAGAAGTTCTGAGTTGAGAACTTCTGGACAGTCTTCTGAACACAGACTTGTGATTTTTAAGAGGAAATCTGTTTCAGCACTAAATATGATACAAGTACACAGAAGCAATTAACAAGTATAAGGAAGGGAGAAAGAGATTCAGGAGGTCCTGATGAACAGTTCAATTTATCCAAGTTCGCCACAGAATTCCTGTGACTACGTCTTGTCCTCTGAGGTCGCAGCCTCCAGAGATTTTATAAATCCACTATTCAGAACTTTTATGGCAAGTTCAGAAGCTCCTTTACATCAACAGAACTTAAGCTAATTTCTCACTTAGTTCTGACTAGCCTAAAATGAGTTAAAGGATTTTCACCAGAACAACAATACTCTGTTTTCTGGATTTCTCACCCAACTCAAATCTCAACTAGATTTCTCTCTTTTAAATCTAACTGAAGATCACAACCGATCTCAGTTTACAAGATTTCTATTATGAACTTGTTTTTCTTCACTCTCTCACAATTACAAAGTCTAAGCTAAGAAAAGATTGAGAATGGAAAGTGTGCTCTGTTTTCTTGAATATAACAGTGCGTTGAGATTTTTGCTCTATGATCACACACGTAGTTGATGGAGTGGAGCTTTGCTACTATTTATAGTGTTGAGTAGATAACCGTTGAGGATATTTGAATCTTCAAGAATGACAAGGATGAAAGTAGCCGTTAATCTTGTCAACTTCTTCAAACGGTCTTAAAACACTCAACTCTGTCAACTTTGTACTTTAACCTAATCCGGTATGGGATTTAAGATAAAGGTGAAGGAGTTGACTGAACTTGAAGATTGATTTAGAGGGAAACGATAAGAAAGCAGGTTTTGTTTGTTGTGAACAGGCGCGTCCTTCAAACAGCTTTTTGAACTTTTGGCGCCTTGCATTAAATGCAACTGACAAAGCATTAAATGCTTAACCAAACCCGTGATAACGAACTTCTGATGTCCGTTTTCCTTCTTAGCGCTTCTGAACTAAAACAACCTTAGTCTTCTGTTTGCAAAAGAGAACTTCTGATAAAAGCTTTAGGCAGACAATCAAGACTTCAGAGCGGTTCATCCAGCTTCTGAGAAAGTGCTTCAGTCTTCAGCTTTTTAATCTTCTGAGTTCAATAGGCAACCAGGAATTCTTCATTCAGCATCTGCTGAGAAAACTCATAATAACTTAACGAAAATTGTTAGTCAACATTGAAAAGTATACAAGTTAATTTTCATTTTCATCTTCTGAAACGTTTGGACATAACCAAAAACACTTAGGGTTCATCATTGATGCTTGGCGATTCGAATTGATTTGGAGCAAAAACGAGCTTGAAAACGAGCAAAAGAAGCATAGCCGAAAAATTGCCATCACTTGCGGGCGCAACAGGCAGACTTGCGGGCGCAAGGCTGGGCAGAATTCCCTGGACTCACTTTTGGGCGCAAGGCATTTAGTTACGGGCGCAACCTGTGCGATTTCCAACTCCGAACCGATGCTTTCCTTCGTATTTTTCTTGGCAACTCTTCATCACAATCTCATTTGAAACTTCACTCAAGCTTTATGTCCTTTCATCTATGGATTAAAGCATTGTTTCCTGAGGATAAAGACAACTCTTCATGAAGATTAAGATGACTCTTCACCAATGGTTGTGACTCTCCATAACACACCACTTGAGGATTATAAATAGAGCATTGTATGTTCATTTTGTATGATGCACATGTTGCACACGAGTGTAGAGCGTGTTGTATGTCACCTACGCGTGGCATACACGCGATTACTCTACCATTTTAGGAATCAAGTAGAATTATCCTAGTTACTTATAGTACATCAAAATTGATCTGAAAGGATAACTTATCGCGAAGAAACAATGAGATGGTGCAAGCGATGGCGATCCGAGGATAGACAACCCTTTCAAGGAAGTGTAAAGGATTCACAACCCCTAACTCTTCTTTGCTAAATGTTATTTGATTGTATCATTCTCGTTGAACTAGTTTGTCTATGTATCTTGATTGAATCGTATGATTAATCTAGTATTCCTTTTATGCTTCACATGATTTCTACTTGGAGTTTGTTTCGAACGAAGATCCTTTGAGTTTATAATCATGGCGTTTATCTTATTCGATTGACGCAAAGAGATTTGGGAATCGAATAAGATAAACTTTGGTAATCAACTTGAGTAACTTAGTTTTTAACTTGACTTTTGCGTTAATTCGACTAGTTGGATTAGAAGTTGATTTGGTGAAGTTTCTTAACTCTGAATCGAAAGAATAGATTAAGATTGATTATCACTTTAGAGAGAAACATATTAATTCGATGGTTTGGTTATTGACTTAGATAATAGGTTCAAAGTTGTGACTTTGTTGGTGTATGAACATTTAACTTAGATAGTCTACTTGATATTAGTTTAGTTTAGGACTTAGATTATAAACAATATCCAATTATCGCTTTCCTATAAACCTCGAGAAAACGAATAAAGTAAATAATGTATGTAAGTAAGTAATTAGTGTTTCCCTGTGGGATCGATATTTTATTACTACATGAGTGACTCCGTACACTTGCGGAATTTGCCCAACAATAATTCCTTTTGTCTCCACTGAATGATTCTTTCAGAACAGCTTAATGGGATGACTTGCTTCTGAGTCTTGATCTTCTGAGATGAAGCTTGATCATCTTCTGAGAGACGCCTCCAGAACCGGGCTTCTAGCTTCTGAGATGCAATTTTCTAGGTGACGAAGCTTGATCTTCTGAGTCAGGATAAAAGCAGTCTTCTATTCTTCTGAGAAAAACTTATACAAATACTTAACCAAAATTCTTAGCCAATAATCATAAGTAAATAATTTTGAATGTATTTAATATCTACTGAAACTGTTTGGACTAACCAAAACACATAGGGTTCATCATTCTCCCCCATTTTGGTTATGGACAAACGTGGTTCAGAAGGGTTAGTTACTTAAACAAATACATAAGTTTAAAATCTAACTCCCCCATAATTATGTTTCTCAATACCTCTGAATGACTTAACTCCCCCATTTGTGTGTAAATGGTGAACTCCATGAATCTATTTTAACTTAGTCAAAAGCTTAAGATAAAACTTGTTAGAGTTCATGGTTAGTTCAAAGTCAATACGCAGATACATAAACATGTTAAGTACATATAATGAAACATAGATCAAGTCATGAAGTGAGGTATTCATTATTCAGAAAAGAACATCCTTACAGAAAGTCAGAAGAAATAAATAGAACAATTAGAAGCAAAACAAATCAGATAAAAGACAAGTCCTAAGACAAGCTACCCATCCCAGATTCTACGGCTAAGAAACTTATTGGTTATGGTCATGCTTCTATTTCTTTCTTTCCTCATCCTCGTTGAATTTCTTATGTTGTTCAGGAGTCCAATTTTTCCTTGAGATTGAACCTCTAGGACCAGTATCAGAACCCATTCCTCCATGAGTTGTATTAGTTTTAAGTGATCTCTTCGAACCACTCTGTTGAACAGTACTTGTTCCACCTATTCCAGCAAAATTCTCCCTCATTTGTCCAGAACGCAAAAGCCCATAACGTTTAAGATTAGCTTCTTGTTTTTTAACAGCCCTGAGCTGAGCTTCAGAAGGTCTATAAGCATCAATTTCAGCCATTCTTTTTTCTGAAGTTCTCATAAAATTATGTGAGCTGTTTTAGGGAAGCAGGGTTTATCTTGTTGATCTTATGATGTTCTTCTAACAAAATCTTGACAGATTGATTGGTAAAATACACAGCACTAGTCATGGCTTCATTCTGAAGAAAACATTGCCCTCTTTTCTTCCAACATTTTCATGTCTGAGTAAACTTGTGTAAAATTAAAAAATTTGTCAGCCTCACTTTTATCAAGTTTCCTTTTCAGGTACTTGAACATACTATATAGTTCTTCAAGAGAATCAAGAATATCTTGTTCAGTAGATATGTTTACCTCATTGTCATGGATGGCTTCAGGAGCTGCGGGAATATCTCATGTATCCAATACTTCAGTAGTTGGCTCATCAATGGCTATAAAACATATTTGTGCTTGTTCCTCTTTTTCTGCAGCATCTAATGTGCCTTCAAAATTAGACCAAGCTGCCATCATGGCTTTCTTGAACTTTTTCTTGGCTTTCTTCAGCTCAGGACAGTTAGGCTTAATGTGTCCTGGTTGCTGACATTCATAGCAAACAACAAGCCTGCTTGGATCTCTTTTAAACTTCTCACTTAATTCAGGAGTCTTCTTAACAAAGCTCTTGAATTTCTTCTTGTAGTTTACACCCCTTCCTTTCTGGAATGCTTTCTTAAACTTCCTTGATGGCAAGTTCTTCTTCCTTTGATGAATCAGACTCTAAAGATTCAGCTTTCATGACTACTCCTCTTTTTCCTTCTGATTTATCCTTTAAGTCATAATTTTTCACAGACATTTCATGAGTAATCAAGGAACCAATTAGCTTATGTAAAACAAAGGAACCAATTAGCTCATCATAAACATAATAATTCATGTCCTGAATTTCTTCAATGGATGTCTTCTTAGTTTGCCAAGATCTAGGTAAGCTTCTGAGAACCTTTGTCACTTGTTCTTCTTCAGGAATATCTTTTCCAAGCCTCTTCAAATGGTTGAAAATGTTTGTAAATCTGGCACTCATCTCAGAAATACTTTGCTTGTCATTCATCTCAAATAGCTCATATTGCCTTATTTGATGATTGATCTTTAACTGTTTGACCTTGCCAGTCCCTTCATAGGCAATCTCTAGCTTGTCCCAAATTTCTTTAGCCGTTTCACGACCAGAAACTTTGTTACATTCAGTACCAGTTAAATCACAATGCAACATGTTAATTGCTAAAACATTAGTTTGAAGTTTCCTGAGATCATCTTCAGACCATCTTTCAAGAGGTATAAGAACTCTCCCTAGACCTTCTTCTTCCCTGGTGGGAATAAAGTCTCCTCTAGTATAAACTAACCCAGCACTCATTTTCTGAGCCTAGATAAAGTTCATCATTCTGGTTTTCCAGAATAAATAGTTATCACCATTAAACTGAGGGGGTCTGGTTTTAGAAGAACCTGTTGGGAATATTTGGTGTAAATCGTTCCCATTGAGGTGTCTACCAACCATCTCTAGTATTCTAATAAGATCATGCACTTAAATTGTTAGATCTTAGTAAACTTGCAAGTGACCTTGCTTTGATACCACTTGTTGGCCAAACAAGATCAGAATCACCTATAGGGGAGGGGGTGAAAAGGTTTTTCGTCCAAATTCAAGTTTAACTAAACTTGGACAGAATCCAATCTCTTCTTTCAGAAGTTAGCCTGTTAAGTCCAAAATGTACTTAATTTAGCTATGTATTTAGTATATATTTTTATAGCATTTCATATAGTTTTAGTGCATTTAGCTTAGAAATATCTAGGTTAAGGGCAAATTAACTACTTTATGATTGTTTTGATGTTCAGAGCTTAATCTAGTGAAAACGTAGCAATTTGGTGTTACAAAAAATTTTTTCAATTCAAAAATGAAATCGAATGAAAACGAAAAAAAAATAAGGTGAATAAAAAAACTTATTAGATAGCATTGCTCCTATGTGGCCAGCAATTACGGTGAAAAGAACCTATTTGTACCGTTAGAACTGTATCGTTAGAACAAGCTTCGAACAGAAACACTGTTTCTTAGAACGATAGCCAAAGCTGCTATAGAACGACCAGCTCCTATTAGCCTCGTAGTTGGAACAGTACAATAGAATAGCTCCGTAGAGGGCTTAGAACAGTACAATAGCTCCGTAACGTCTTAGACCAAACCAGTACTCTTTGGATTACTGATCGTAGTCAAGAATTAATCGAGTTTGATCTTGCTTACTGAACCTAGATTGCTGACCAATCGAGGTTCATTCGAGCTGAAAACGAGCAAAAGAAGACATACAAGTTCATGCAAAGTCGTGCGGAGAAGTTACGTGCAAGCTAAAGTTGGAAAAACGAAGAAAAACTCGAAGTTTCCCTCTGTACAGCTCGCGCGCCAGAGACAACATTTGTCTCTGGCGTGCAAAGGCAAACCAGACCTGTCTCTAGCGCGCCACTTTCTGTCTCTAGCGTGCCGAGACACAGTTTCACGAAGAAGTTGAATCGTTCGTTCTTATCCATATAACTCTTCCGAAAGCTCGTGTATCTTCACAACGGACATGACTACTCCCTGAGGATTGTAACCCTTCGAATCACACCCTTTGATGCCTATAAATACACCCTTGATCTTTGAAATTAATGTTGTTGAACTTACTTACAAAAAGAACACAAAAATCCTTACTTACATTTCCCGTAAACCTTTACCCGTAAATTCGCCCACACACATTGTTCCAGCCGAGTATTCAGATCAGAAACTCAGTAAGATTTCGTTCTTTCAATAAGGTTTAGTAGTTTAGATTGAGAGATCAACTTTGTTCATCCGTTCATCGAAGGAAATCAAGCAAGAACGCCCCGAGGTTTGACACGCCTTCCAAGTAGAGTAAAAAGGATTGACGCTCCTGTTTCCTTATACTTGTTTATGTTCTGTCCAACTCTGATTTTCTGTTTATATATTGTATGAATACGATATTGAGTTTATAAAGAGATTTATGTTCTTCATATGCTTATGTTCTTGAATTAACAAGTTTGCATGCTAAGTAAGATATTTACATCAAAATAGTTGCTAAGTATAATAACTTGTGTTTATCATTAACTTATAATCTAGTGATACGAATAGGTTCAGTTGCTACAGATGCTCCTTTACATCAACATAGACCTAGTTTCTCGCTAAGTTTAGACCAC
Source organism: Euphorbia peplus (assembly GCA_028411795.1). NCBI lineage: Eukaryota > Viridiplantae > Streptophyta > Magnoliopsida > Malpighiales > Euphorbiaceae > Euphorbia > Euphorbia peplus. The sequence goes on along the minus strand of CP110841.1, from coordinate 9,591,094 downwards.
TCTAGAGAGAGTTAAAGGATTTTCACCAGAAAACTTATACCAAGTTTTCTGGATTTCTCACTAAATCATATAACTTATTTGAATTGGAGATTAGGATAGCTGGAAAACTTCTTCATTAAATTGAACCAAGGGTAGACATGGAACAAACACTTTTTGTTCTTTAGTGAACAGTACAGACGTGCTAATTGCAGCTTTTTGAATTTTGGCGCTTGGCATTAAATGCAATTGACATGTGCATTAAATGCTCTAGGACATATGTGATCTGTTCTCTGAAACCGTTAACACTATAATTCCTTTTGTCTCCACTGAATGATTCTTTCAGAACAACTTAATGGGATGACTTGCTTCTGAGTCTTGATCTTCTGAGATGAAGCTTGATCATCTTCTGAGAGACGCCTCCAAAATCGGGCTTCTAGCTTATGAGATGCAATTTTCTGGGTGAAGCTTGATCTTCTGAGTCAAGATAAAAGCAGTCTTCTATTCTTGCAGCTCCTGCTGAGAAAAACTTATACAAATACTTAACCAAAATTCTTAGCCAATAATCATAAGTAAATAAGTTTGAATGTATTTAATATCTTCTGAATCTGTTTGGACTAACCAAAACACATAGGGTTCATCAAAGCTTACATCACTCACAAAAGAAATGATAACATGGCAACTTGTATCATGTGATCCTCATTGTCCTCTGAGTTGCAAAAGTAACACGAAAATAAGGTTGCTAGATCGATGATATTCATCTTAAGGAGTTATTTGAGAAACAAACTAGACGTGAGAGATATGAGATATCTAAACTTTTTTTTTCGTTCAAAATGTAAGAGGATGCATCAATGGTGCCTCATTGTGCCAAGATGATGGGTTATATCAAGAAGCTCTCTGATATTGGGTTTGCTATGAGACATAGAGCTAAGTGTCGACTTTGTTCTTTAATCTCTCCCCGAGAGTTATTCACCTTTTCTTATGAACTATAAGATGAATTACCAGAATGCGAGTTTGCCTAAGTTACTCAATATGCTCAAAAAATTTGAGCCAAATGTTAGTTTTAAGAAACAGAGTTATGCCTTGGTAGTTGAAAGGACTACTAAGAAGAAGTGGAAAGACTCCAAAAGAAGTGCATGTAAGAAAGGCAAGGCCTAACCCACCTGTGAGCATAAGTGGTCGCTCATAGCGGCTTTAGCCTTCTTTGACTAGAGTCGCCACCCGGCCGACCGGGAAAATGTACGAACCGGTGTTTGTACCGATTGTTTTGTAAACCAGAGATTCTATTTACGTTCGTGGATACAACTTATTAATTCTGACATTGTAGGGCCCAGAGGATCTTTTAATGCAGCCTAACAGTTTATTATCTTGATTTTTATGATTATCATACAGAAATATTTAAATACGCAAAAATTTATACGGTAAACCGCCGGGTGACACGGTACAAAAACCCTCAGAAGCTTACCCTCGTCGCGTGCCAGTGATTGCTCGCGGACTTATGCTCGTTGAAGAACGGAGACCTTTTTAGGGAGGAACCTTGGGGGCCGGAGTTGCGTAGGGCGTCCTCTGGATAGTAGCTAGGAACAAGACTTAATCAGCTCTAGCGGGGCTGCGAGTGATGCCTAGGTTTGGAACTTTTAATAAGGGGGAATATATTTTTGGTGGTCGTGAGGACCTTTTCTGGGAATATTTTTAGGAAGGGATTCTCAAGCTCAGACTTTAGCGATTCTTTTATCAGAGGCAACCTTAGGCAACTTTCAGAGACAACTTTATCAGAGGCAACTTATATCGGGTCAAGAATCGCTTTAGAACGAGCTAGAGAGAGAGGAGAATGAGTGTTTGTTGGTGAATTGAATGAGAAATCCTGGGGGTATTTATAGGGTAGCTTGTGACCGTATGGTCCAACTTTTCTGACCGTACGGTCACTTGTTTGCCCGTCTCAGATTCAAATTTGGATCTGAGACGGGCCTTTCACAAGGCCCGGCCAAAGTTGTTTGGATTTTAGTACACGTGTCAAGCTCTGATTGGACCGCCCCCCACGTGGCAGATAAGGATTGGATTGCTATCTGCCACGTGGCAGTGACCGTACGGTCAGATGTTTTGTGACCGTACGGTTCTTAGTGAATAGTGTTTTTGACCGTACGTCGTTTCGTGATCGAGGATTTTCTCATAAGCATGAAAGTGCCACACTCATGGTCCCGAGGAGCGGGTGGAAGAGGTTATATCCCTGAAAACGTGATCCGTTCTCCGACAAGTATCAGTATTTGAGCAGCTGGAGCGATGAGGAGCTCATAGATTGCTTTCATCATTGAGTTCGAAAACCAGTGCTTACACCACCCTTGACAAAGGGAAATAAGTGAAGGTCATCAAACCTTAAGTCGAGTGTCATAGGAAGAATGAGGTAAATTGAATTGGAAATATTGCGTTGGATATTTATATAAGTAGATATGAAGATGAGCACCACTAAAGATATATAACTGATATGAAGCACGCTCAGCATGACGAAAATAGGAAAGCCATTATCAATGTTTTAAAATCCGGACAGAACCGGCCGGTCGAATCGAGACGCGGATTGAAAGCCGGATTTTTATAGCTGGTTTTTTAAACTTTCAACAACCCAATTCGAATCGAGGTCGAACCGGAAACCGGCGGTTAAATTGGGAACCGAATTGACCCCGGTTTTCTATTCTTCCCCACACAAAAAAATACTAAGTCTCAAATAATTATATCAGGCTTGGGCCTCAATAATAATCATCATTAGCCCATTAGATTTGTTGTCTTTAAATTGAAGAGTCCAACTTCTATTTATAATGAAATTTTTAATATCTATTTTTTTTACTATTTTTTTTTCCTTCATAATCTCTTAACAAATGTAATGGAGTTATTAACTAATTATGAAATTCTCCCACTTAAATTTTATTTAGAAGATAAATTTTTCTAAAAATAATTTTAATTAATAATATATAATTAATATATTATTTATTTATTTTATTACATCATCTGATTTGACCATTCTAAATTTTAAGATTGAACCAAGTAACCATAACCCTTTTATAAATTCGATTCAGTGTTCGGTTCGAATTTTAAAACATTGGCATAATAAAATGAAATTTGAATAAGATTATCAACAAAGAATATTTTGAAATTCATCATATGTATACAGCCGAAAAAAAAATACTTTCCTCGAGCACTCACATTAAGTAACAAATATGATATGATATTCTACTCAATTTGACCGGGTTTACTTTGATATACACATATATATTATTCTGCCGACTATTCTCCCAGCTTTCTATCTACCAATAATTTTATTTTAGAAATCATGAAGTTTTCTTTTATGTTTTAGCAGTGTTGTAAAGTCAATTGTTTGATCATGTACTGGCGTAATACAATGATTATATATTTAAGAACAATATTGTTTTAATTAGTTCAATATAAAAACTCTACATAACATTTTAAAATTTTATAGATAGTGGTCTGATTAAATTTTATAGTATAATTTTAAGGGTAAAGTATAAGAAATTTTTTTGTATTTAGAGCTATTTATAAACATGGTTATGTAGTTTAAAATTGTATATATGTAGGCTCTGTACTTTATGCTATAGTAATTTATTTCAGTTCAGTTTAATTCAATTCAGTAATTTTCTTTCACTTTATGCACTTCAATTTTGTTTAGTTCAGTGTAGTTCAGTTTAGTTCAGTAGTATTCAGTGTAGTTCACTTTAATTAGTTCAGTCATAAAGAACATGGCTCAAGAGTTTGCACTGATTTTGCTCTAATTGTAAACAAAGTCTCAAAATGTTAACAATGTTAAAAAATATGTGTTAAGTGAGTATTTTTACTCTTTTACTTTTCATTTGATAAAATGAGCCACTAATTTTCTATTTCAAGTAAACAAACCACTGTTTACAAATTAAAAATTTTAAAAATTCGTCAATAGTCATGTCGTCACAAATACAAAGAACTATTTTCAAACAGTTGAAATAATAAAGCTTAAACACATACATAATTAATTTATGAGCTCTCCACTAACCAGGTTTTATGTTTAAAAATTATAGACAAAAAATACAGCTTCTGACCCTTTGTGTTTAACCACAACGTCATTTTTTTAACAAGTTAACTGTTTGAGACCTTGTTTGCAAATTTTTCAACCAAAGACCCTTACTTATATAATTTTAAACCAAATAACCTTGGTTGCACTTCTCTTGTGGTTAGTTGTGGGGTTCGGCTTTTCATCTTGTTCTTCATAAAAAGAAAAAAGAAAAGGGTTAAAATCAAGGATTTTTTTATATATTTTACCCTAATTTTAATTTATAAATACTTGTTAATTAGAAATTATTGGCACAGGAAGTTAGAGAATGCCAGATATCAGTTTTCATTTTAATTCTAATGTTGATCCTTTTAAAGAGAGGGTCTGATGTATTTAATATTCTGGATCAAAATGAAAAGAAAATAAAATTACAATTTGACTATATGGTGAGGGGTAATGTGAGAACACTTTTATATGCGAGAATATTTCAAAACAAAGTAAATTTATTAATGATAAAGCACTAAAAAAGAAATTTATCCATTCATTGTTGCCCATGAGAGAAGAGAGAGAAATGTTTTGTTGATGATTTCATTTAATTTTATTTTTATTTAAAATCATTTTTCCAACTTTCCAAACTCTGATTTTGATAATTATTATACTGTTGCACTCGTGTCAACTAGAAGTTCATTTTAAGATCCATGATTTTTATGTAAAAACGATTTTTTTAAAAAATTAAAATTGAACACGCGAATATTTTTTTGAACTTAACATTTCTAAGTTTCTTAATATGTTTTAAATTTTACTAGATTTTGACCCCCGCAATTCACGGGAACAATATTTGTCCTGTTGTATAGTATTTTATATTTCTGTTATGTGTTTTTGTACATTTTTTTTTATCACCCAACCCAACCATGACAGGAGAAAAAGTTATTTTTAAATTGAACTTTCTAAATTTATAAATTTAAGTTCATATTAATTATTAAATACAACAAAATGACATTTAAATTATAACTAAAGGAATATTGTGTAACCATTAAATAATGTTGTAATTAATAAATTAATTAATTACTTTTATTGATTAACATACACATTTTATATGGACTTAATGCATTACTAGAAAAAAATGACCAAAAAGTTAATTAAGTCAAATGATAAGACCTAATAATGAAACATTTTTATTATATCTTAAAAGTCTCTAAAAACAACTTTTTAACTCTTAATTATAAAAAGAGTTTATTATTATTATTACAGTTTAAAAACTGAGCCCCAGTCACATTCACTTGGAGAGTTGACTATCCAAACCCTTGGATCAATGATAATTAAATCTAATGGTCCAAAATTTTCCTAGTTTTATCTCCATTATTTTTAATTAGAACTGTTTAATTATCCTAATTACTTTTCACTTTCAATCTTTTACCTGTCAGTTATGTTTCTTTCTCCCTTACATCACGTGCTTCTTGTTTCGCCGCCCACCTCCTGTCGCCGGAACTACAGTCGACGCCGCCACTCTTCTACCGCCGATGATCTCTCAACGTCGACAGTCCTCTTTTTTGTATTTCCGGTACATATCTTATTTAGGAAAAAGCCTCTAGTTTGACACCGATGATGATCGCAAGTCCTCTTTTTCCTTCAATCGCAAACAATAAAATTACCTTGGTTCTTTATCTTTCTTCCTCCCCTCTTGCTATTAATTTTATGGTTTGTGGCTAATAAATTTTTCTGGAAAACATTAAAAATTGATAGATTATCATGCTAATTAGTAGTTAATTCTTCTTCCTTATGCGCCCATTAGTTGACAGATCAATAATTCTTAAACTTAATATTTTTAGTGGGATAAGCTTCATAAACACATATTTAGAAATTCTACTGTTGGTATGATTGTCTTCTTTAATAAATATACTTGCTTGGAACTCGTTAAAAAAAAACTTAATTTTGATTTTGTTTTGTTCTTATAGGTCGTTAGGATCTTTTTATCTCAAGTACGACATGGAAGTTATATCAGACAAAATGATGTTACTCCAAGAAGATACAGAGAAAATATATATTCCAGATGTTGAAGATGCCCTCAAACCAAAACTCGACCAAATATTTGATTCGTTAGATACAACCTATGATTTTTATAATGCTTATGCAAGAAAGGCTGGATTTAGCGTCAGAAAAAGCCATAATACAAAGAAGAAGGGAAAAGTTACTTGGAAAAAGTTTCTATGCAATAAAGAAGGGAAAACTGATGAGAATTATAGAAACAACAATGAAAATGAAAAAAGAGAGCGAAAGAATTTTTGAAGAGGCTGCAAAGCAAGACTGACTCTAAGTTGTAATGAAAATTGCTATGTTGTCAAGTCTTTCATCGAGGGACATAATCATCCGCCTACAACACCAAGTACAGTTCACTTATTAACTTCACATCGTAAAGTGTCACAAGCAAAAAAAAATCTTGTACAAGATCTCAAAAAAGTCGACATTCCATTATACCAGCAATTTGCATTATTTGAAACACAATCAAGAGGACATGAAAATGTTGGTTGTATTGAAGTGGATTTAAGGAATGCAGCACGAGATGAGAAAGCAAAAGTTAAGGGACATGATGTTGACATTTTGTACGAGCATTTCAAATCTGAGCAAGAAAATGATCCTGATTTCTTTTTTAAGTTTGACACTGATGATGATAACAGGCTTATTAGGTGTTTTTGGATCGATTCAACTGCAAGAAAAGCATATTCTAATTTTGGCGATGTGGTTGTATTTGATACGACATACAACACCAATCATTATACAATGATTTTTGCTCCATTTGTAGGTGTGAACCACCATGGGCAGACCACATGTTTCGGATGTGCATTTCTAAGTGATGAGACTTTTAAGTCATTTGTATGGTTGGTGAACACTTGGCTTTTAGCAATGAATGGTCCCCCCAATGTTATTATCACCGACCAAGATCAAGCAATGTCAAAGGCAATTGCTCTAGTTTTGCCAACCACATTTCATCGGTACTGTATATGGCATATTATGAAGAAATTTCCTGAGAAAACTAATGTTGCTTTTATGAAGAATTACTATGATTCATTTTGTAATTGCATATGGGATTCAAAATGTGAAGAAGAATTTGATAAGAGATGGTTTGAAGAGCTGAAAAGAAGTGCACAAACAGATAATGAATGGTTGAGAAAAATGTATGTGTTGCGTGAAATGTGGATTCCTGCATATGTCATTTCAGCAGGAATGTCAAGTAGCCAAAGGGTTGAAAGTGGACATGCATTCTTTAAGCGTTATTGTAGTAAAGAAAACAGTTTGATGGATTTTGTTACACGTTTTAGTAGAGCACTTTCTCACCAAAGACATAAAGAATTGATTAAAGATCATAAGGACTTGAACGAGGCGTCTGTTTTGCGATTAGGGATGCCAATGGAGAACCAAATGGCTCGTCTGTATACTAAAACGTATTTTCATAAATTTCAAGTTCAACTTCATGATGGTAATGGCTATATTATTGAGGTTGTACTTGATGATGATGTTCGCGGTGTTTGCAAGACAAAAAAGGTTTTGGGTAGCAACCTTAGAATGCGAACACTTTGTAGGGTTCAGAAAGATCGATCAGAGCCGCGCAGCGGAAGCAGCAAACTGATTAGTTAAACGGTGATTTCGATCTAACCTGAACCAATTGTCCCATTGATCTTAATCTTTAAACCTCAGTTAAATTTTAACAAAAACTGTTATCTTAATTTATGGATTAAGAAAACCTACTTGGATATCCTTTCAAGGATAGACGAGAGCCTCAGATGTTGCTCCTCCTAGTTCACGTGCAGACACGAGCAAGAACCGAGACTAGCTACTAGTCGGCTTACTCCAAGAACGCGAAGAACGAGGAACAAATTCACCGGAATCCTCTAGAGACGGGTTCGATCGAATTCAGCTAATGGAGGCTAGGGTTTTCAGTTTTCGATCCGAATAATGAATTGACAATTCACTTATATAATGCAATTAATTAACTTTCAGTTAATTATTAATTTGACTCTTAATTAATTTAATTTTATCAATTAAACACCGTAGTATTAAACCGATTCAATTAACATCAATTAGGTTAAATTAATATTACACTTTAACTCATAAACAATTAATCGCTTAATTAAATTAACCCGATCAATTAATTAGCCGTTCCAATTATTAATTAACTTGTCACATAACAAATAATTAATATGTTCTTCAAATAATCAATTCATCAATTGATCATTTAATCTTGGAATTAATTAACACAATTCATGTATCAATTAATGTTGGGCGATTTCCGCAAGTGTACGGAGTCACTCATGTAGTAATAAAAAGATTGAACCCACAGGGAAACGCTAATTACTCATTCACTCTCATCGTTTACTTTATTCGTTTTCTCGAGGTTTATAGAAAAACGATAGTTTGGATATTGGTGATTAAACTAAACTAATTCCTAAACTAACATTTATTCCTACACTAACATCTTAACCAACATTCATCATCCAAGCAAAGACAACAATTCATTTAAGCACAATGAACATTATAACAATTTACTCATACAATTCAACCAATTCTAGAACACAATTAAACACGATCTTTCGATACTTATGTTTAATTGTCCTTAAGTGAATTAACTTAACAAGACTACTGGACCTATCCTAGACAATCTTAATTAGATTAATGAATATCACGTAAGTTAGATTGACTACGACTTACTAACTGGATCTATCCTAGATTAATAAAGCGTAAGTGATGAATATTCTATTGATTTTACTTGATAGAAACAAAGTAAATTTACCAAGCAATAAGATTTGAACATTCAAACACATGAACATATATGAATATAACTTTTATTATAAGTATTGCAATTGTTAAACATTCATAGAAATTACAACGGAAATTCAGAGAAATGTAGGAACTGTAATCGATAAAGGGAAAGAGGGTTGTCAATCCTTTTTACTGTTGATCGCGAGGTTTGTCAATCCTCAGGGCGTTCTTGCTCGTCTTCTCCTCAATGAATCGATGAAAGAAGTCTATCTCTCGATTACCACTACAATGCCATGGAATCTAGAATGAATGGTAAGGTGTATGGTGTTTACGAATTCCCCGAAGGGAATTCGGTGGAACAAATGGGAATAACTACGAATGTGATTTCTTGTAGATTATTCTATGATTCCTGATTCATATGATGATTTCTTTCGCTGGAGAATGGTGTATTTATAGCCAAAAACTCAAGGATTACATTGCTTGATGAAAGGATGAAGCTATTGGGTGATACGAGGTGTCGTTTGGATGATAAAACACAACTTTTGATGAAGGGACATGTTGGTCGAGACTCACCTCGATCGAGGCATACATGAGCTCGATCGAGATGGGAGAGTGCCTCGAACGAGGCAAGCAATTCTTGACAAACAGAATGCTTGCCTCGATCGAGGTGGAAAAGTGCCTCGATCGAGGCACACAATGCCTCATATATAGGCTTTTGTGTCTCGATCGAGATAGCTCCATCTCGTCGGGAATTTCAACTTCGAACCCTGTTTTGACGGCTTTCTTCTCCGAATTTGGAAAAACATAAAACATGAAAGTTGTTTTTCAATGTCTTAGCGTTCCAACGCAACTTGAAACGCCCAAAAATACTTTCGTATAAGGGAGTTATGGCCGAAATACTGCAAGGTGTCGAAACTGCCTCGTTTGCTTGAGAAAAGCCTAGTTTTAGCACTAAATTGACTGATTTCACCAAACTTGATCCCTACACATGGAAACACAAATACAAAGGTAAAGTTGTCCCTAACCTATGTAAATCTAAGCTAAATGGATCAATTTCTCATAAATATACATCGATTAAATGCCTCGAAATATAAGTACATTTTTGACTTATCAAATTCCCACACTTTATCTTTTGCTTGTCCTCAAGCAAATCGTAAGGTAAAACTTTTAAGAATCCTCTATCGACTTCCCAAGATAGTGATTATGTTAAACTAACTTTATATAGAAATCAATTAACTTCGATCAAGCAAAACTGAATCGTGAAAGTTAATATGTGTTCATAATGAAGCCATACGATTGTAGAACCTTTACGACTATCATCCATTCTTGACGTATTTTATATAAGGCTTTCGGGACAAAGTAAGCACGCATGTTTGGATTCTTATTGTCTCATGGTATATCTAGGTATCTTTATTTTCTTCTTGCATAATTTTGTCAAGTAAATCTTCCCTAGTCACGTTCTTGATAAGGGTGGTCGAGACCGTGACTTATGAGTTAAAGTACTGACATGAGAACCATGTTTTCCGCTTAAGAGGTCACGTCCTTGACATGGGTGGACTAGACCGTGACATTAAACTTCAATTATGTCATTAATTTATACCTCTAGACTATATTTCAACGTTCCTTTCATACTTCGCTCGAGCCATGGGTGGACTCAAACGTAGCCAAAAGTACGTAACTTGACACTTCCTAAAGCATTTGAGCAAGAAAATTTTAGATACCCTCAACCTATATTAACTTTGAATCAACATGTATTATGGCTATAGTTTCCCTATTTACCTCATTTTTATTTAATCTCGAGATGGATTTCAAGTTAAGATATTTGCATACCTTTTAGATAATATGACGTTCCATATGAGATTGCATAAAAACCTTGGTTTGAACATAAAGAAAAGAACATAATAAAGATCTTAGTTAGGATTTGAGGATCTTAAACCTTAAGTCGGGACATGAGATTTTTATCCAACTTGTCATTATCTTGTAGAATTTTTAACAAAGACATGATATTCTAGCAATTACACTCAGGCAATATATTTTTTTTCTTTCTATTTCTGTAACCTTGATCATGTTGCAAATGTACTAAATGAAATGCACAATTGATAAAACAAACATACAATATATAAAAGATAACGGTGTGGATAACATACCGACCTTCCCACACTTAGTGGGAACAATGTCCTCATTGTTCGGGAACTATAAACATTCATAAGAAAACCAACAAAGAAAACAAACAAACAAAAACTAAAAGAAAGTTGTTAAAATACCATAATATTAATAATAAGAAAGAAAAGTACATCATAACAATAAAAAAGTAGGAAAAACAACAAATAAACAAGCTAAAAGGCAAGAGAACCCGATGTTTGAGGTGAATCCGGCGATGAATCGGAAACTTCTTAACCACTTGCGCACATCAAACGTCGCAAACGTCCTGATGAACCCTAAGTGTTTTGATTATGTCCAAACGTTTCAAAAGATGAAAACTTAACATTCCCTTGCATATAGTTTCTTTGTTGACTAATATTTTTCTGCTTAGTCTATGTGTAAGTTACTCAGCAGGTGCTGAATGAAGAATTTCTTGATTGACTGAAGAACTCAGAAGTCTTGATTGCTGAAGACAGAGTTTCGTTATTTCAGAAGCTGGATGGTCCGCTCTGAAGCTAGTGAAGTCTGTTGAAGCTCTCCTTAGAGGTCCTTTGCAATCAGAAGTTCATCTACCAATTTGATCAGAAGCTTAGTCACGGGTTCTGGATAGAATTTATTGCTCTGACAAGTGCATTTAATGCAAGGCGCCAAAAGTTCAAAAAGCTGTTTTGAAGGAGCGCGCCTGTCTACTCAAAGCGAAACCAGAATTTCCTTGTCTACCCTTTGTTGATCTTATTGAGGAATGTTTCCAGTCAACCTTATCTTCAATTTCAAATCACTTACCGGATTTGGTTAAAGAACAAGGATAACAGAATCAAAGTGTTTGAAGACCGTTTGAAGACTTGACAAATTAACGGCTACAACAACTGATGTCATCTTTGTGAAGATTCAAATTTCCCAACGGTCATCCTCATTCACTATAAATAGTAGCCAAGCTCCAATGCATCATGCACGCGTGATAATCGAGCAAAATCTCAACGCACTGTTTCAACAAGATAAACAGAGCATCCTTTTGCATTCTCGATCTTTCTTAGCATAGCTTAAGTTTAAGTGAGAGAGTGAAGAAAAACAAGTTCATAATAGGAATCTTGTAAACTGATATCGTCTGTGATATTCAATTAGATTTTGAGAGAAATCTAGTTGAGATTAGAGTTGGGTGAGAAATCCAGAAAACAGAGTGTTGTTGTTCTGGTGGAAATCCTTTAACTCTTTTTAGGCTAGTCAGAACTAAGTGAGAAATTAGCTTAAGTTTTGTTGATGTAAAGGAGCTTCTGAACTTGCCAGAAAAGTTATGAATAATGGATTTATAAAATCTCTGTAGGCCGCGACCTCAGGGGACAAGACGTAGTCACAGGACTTCTGTGGCGAACTTGGATAAATCGAATTGTTCAATCAGGATCTCCTGAACTTCTTTCTCCCTCTTATACTTGTTATTTTTGCCTCTGTGTACTTGTTTATATTTAGTGCTGAAACAGATTTTCTCTAAAGTATCATTGTCTTTGTTCAGAAGACTGTCCAGAAGTTCTCAAATCAGAACTTATGTTGCTGAAAACAGTCTAACTGTGTTTAGGCAGAATTTCCCTCAGAAGCAACTTCTGTAAGCTAGCTTCTGACTCTGAGGAAATTTGACTCTGAAAAATAAGTTTCCCTCTCTTCTAAAAGACCTTTGGAATTACTTCATATGGATCTCTTTGGCCCTGTTCAACCAATGAGCATGGGTGGAAAGAAGTATGCCTTTGTCATAGTAGATGACTATTCAAGATTCACTTGGGTCATCTTGCTGTCTAGCAAAGATGAGTCACTTGGATGCTTCTCAGTTCTGATAAAGAAACTTGAGAATGAAAGAAATGAAAAGGTAGGTCATATCAGAAGTGATAATGGTGGAGAATTCAAAAACTTTATGTTTGAAGAATTCTGTGAAACCAAGGGAATTGATCATAACTTTTCTGCTCCCAGAACTCCTCAACAAAATGGGGTAGTTGAAAGGAAGAATAGAACTCTGGTTGAGATTGCCAGAACTATGATCAATGAAAGAAGGCTTCCTAAGTATCTTTGGGGAGAAGCTGTTAACACAACTTGTTATGTTCTGAATAGAGTGCTAATCAGAAGCATTCTGAACAAGACCCCTTATGAACTCTGGAAAGGTCGAAATCCTAAAATAGGTTATTTCAGAACCTTTGGTTGTAAGTAGTATGTTTTGAACACAAAAGAATATCTTTCAAAATTTGATTCAAAGGAAGATGAGGCCATTTTTCTTGGTTACTCAACACATAGTAAAGCATATAGGGTTTTTAATAAGAGGACTCAAACTTTAGATGAATCTGTTCATGTACAGTTTGATGAGACTAACCCTGCAGATAGTAGAGCTCCTGATGATGATGTAGTTCAAGCTCCTGAAGTTACATCTCCTGATGTAATAGAAGATGTTTCTCCCAGAGTTGCTGAAGTGGTTCCTCCTGTTGCTGAACAAGCTCAAGAAGAGAATCCTACTCCAGAAGTCAACTTCCTTCCAGAAGATGCTCCTATATATGATTCAACAAATGATGAACAAGTTTCAGAAGACTCATTGGATGTACCAAGAGAAGTTAGAGCTCATAGGAATCATTCCTTAGAGAACATAATTGACTCTGTTCATAATCTTGTCATGACCAGAGCTCAGCTCAGAAGATACATGGGGAATGTGGCTTTTGTGTCACTTCTGGAACCCAAGGACTTCTATGAAGCTGCAGATGATGACTCCTGGTTAATGGCAATGCAAGAAGAACTTGACCAGTTCAAAAGGTCAGAAGTTTGGACTTTGGTTCCCAGACCTAACAACATAAAGGTTGTTGGAACTAGATGGGTTCTGAAGAACAAGCTTGATGAATTTGGAAATGTTGTGAGGAACAAGGCTAGACTTGTTGCTCAAGGTTACAGTCAGCAAGAAGGCATAGATTATGGTGAAACTTTTGCTCCTGTTGCAAGATTAGAAGCCATTAGAATCTTATGTGCTTTTGCATCATACAAAGGTTTTAAGCTCTTTCAAATGGATGTGAAAAGTGCATTCTTGAATGGGTACATTGATGAGGAAGTGTATGTATCTCAACCTCCTGGCTTTGAAGATCCTAAGTTTCCTGATCATGTGTACAAGCTGAAGAAAGCCTTGTATGGACTGAAACAAGCTCCTAGAGCTTGGTATGAGAGACTGACAAAGTTCCTTCTGTCTAAGGGATTTGTCAGAGGCTGTGTTGATACAACTCTGTTCACTCTGAAGAAGAACAAGGATATCCTTATAGCTCAGGTATATGTTGATGATATTATATTTGGTGCTACTAATGAATCTTTGTGCAGAGAGTTCAGTGACCACATGAAGGCTGAGTTTGAAATGTCTATGATGGGAGAATTAACCTTCTTCTTAGGACTTCAGATCAAGCAAAGTAATGATGGTGTGTTTATCAATCAAGCCAAGTACACTAGAGAAGTGCTGAAGAAATTTGCCATGATGGACTCTAATGATGTTGATATTCCAATGGATGTCAGTAAAGACATTGATGATGAAGAGAAAGCTAGTAAACCTGTAGATATAAAAACCTACAGAGGTATGATTGGTTCTCTTTTATACCTAACAGCCAGCAGGCCAGATATACATTTTGCTGTGTGTTTTTGTGCTAGATATCAGTCTAAACCTAGAGAGATTCATGATGTTGCTGTCAAAAGAATTCTCAGATATCTTAAAGGCACACCAGAAGCTGGTTTGTGGTATCCCTGTAGTTCTGATTTCACTCCTATAGGATACACAGACTCTGACTATGGTAGAGATAAATTGAAGAGGGTCAGCACTTCTGGTGGTTGTCATTTTTTGGGGGAGTGCCTAGTCTCCTGGCATAGTAAGAAGCAAACCTCTGTGGCTCTCTCAACTGCTGAAGCTGAGTATGTTGCTGCTGGAAGATGTGTTTCTCAGATGCTCTGGATTAAGCAACAAATTGATGACTATGGAGTCATCCCTGGAACAATTACAATCTACTGTGATAACAAGAGTGCAATTGATCTTTCAAAGAATCCCATTCAGCACAGCAGGATGAAGCATGTTCATATTAGGCATCACTTTTTGAGAGATCATGTTCTGAAGAAGGATATTATCATTACTCATGTTCCCTCTGAAGAGAATCTTGCTGACATGTTTACTAAGCCTCTGGCTGGTAATTCTTTCAGCAGCTTACGAGAAGGCATTGGTATGACTTATCCACTTCAGTAATTCATTTTAATTATATCTGTTTATCTTAAGTGATTTTTTGTTTAAGATGATTAAGGTGTTAATTAAATCGAATCATGATTTGACATTTAAGCATGCATTATCTACTGCATTTTACGGCGCTGTTCTGTGGTTAACGGTTATCTGTTCCCTTTTAAACGGTGTGTAGTTACTTTTTGAATTGGAACGGTTTATTCGTTTGGGTATAAATAGGGGTTTTCCATACTTAGAAGTTTTTACTTTCATTTTCACTGCTATTAGAATTTCCATAGATTCTCTGTATTTTCCTTCTCTCAAAATTCTTAACCTAAATTCCTATTTCCTACAATGGCTCAAGAAATCACTGTCACTCACATCTTTACCACTGAATCTAAGAAGAAAGTTAGCGAATCTAGGGTATTCACTTCTAGCTTCCTAGATGACGAAGTAAAATCCACTGAACCTATCTCAAAATGGCTAAGTGCTCAAAACTGGAATTCATTCGTTTCTCTCGATGAATTTATCTACCCTAAGTTAGTCACCGAATTCTATCAGAACCTTCATTTCTTTTCTAATGAGGAGGATGTTATTCACTCGGAAGTCGGAAAAGTTGAGATTGAGGTCAGCAGGGCTTCTATCTCTCAAGCAATTGGTATTGATGGTTCAGCTGAGGGGTTTTCAGAAGCAAATTGGGCCAGACCAGATCTTAGTGCCAAGGAAACTTATGCCACTTGGCTCACTCAGCACCAGAGCTGGGCACATTATCTAACAATAAAAGTGTTTCTTCCGAAGGCTGGAGGAGTTAATGGTGTTTCAAATCGGGAAAGAGTGTTTATGTGGCATCTGGTCAATCAGAAGAAAATCAATCTCCCTGCCATGCTGATAAGGCAGATGAAGAATGTCACCACTGTAAGTGCCCTGGCTTATGGTTCCCTCCTGACGAGGCTATTTGAAGCTGCCTCTGTAGTTGTGTCAGGAGATGGTGTAACAAGCAGGAGTACGGTTCTGAAGATGCATACCTTCAGGAACCTTAACTTTGGTGTGACTCCAAAGAAGAATGAGAAGGGCTCCTCTGTGAGTATTGCTCAGGAGGAGATTGTGGATGATTAAGCACAGAAAGGTAAGAAAGCTGCCAGAAAGGGCAAAGGAAAGAAAGGATCAAGTAAGTTGGTCCTGACTATTGAGAAGGTGGTTGTCTCAGAACCTCTTCCCACTATGGTTCAAACAACAATCAGTGTTGAACCTTCTGGCAAGATCGTTGCTGAAAAACCTAAGGATGCTTCTGAGAAGGAAGCTCAGGATGCTGAGGACGCACGCCTTGATGAAAGAGAAAAGGCTGCTGAAGCTGAAAAGGTTGCAAGAGTTGTGGCTCTTGCTGAAGAGAAAAGGCTGAGAAAGGAAGCAGAAGATAAGTTAGCAACTGAAAGAGAAATTGCTGCAAAGGCTAAGGCTGATGCAAGAATTATTGCATATGCTGTTGAACTTGAAAATGTGGAGTTCTCAAAGGATGTTGAGGCTTCAGGAGAAGGAGAGGAACTTGAGAATATCTCTCTCTCCACTCGGATCAGGACGAAGGCTGTAGCAAAAAGAAGGTCTCTGAGGAAAAAGGACTTCTATGTTGCTTCTAGTGCTGAGTTAGAGGATCATGTTGCTGAGGAACAGGAAGTTGTTGATGACGAAGACATGATGGAGATGTCTGCTGAAGAGGATGTTGATGCTCCTCTTGTTGAAGAGCTGTCAGAGAAGAGTGAACCAGATGTTGATGAGGTTCTTCAGGATGCACAACAGTTTGTGGAGAATGTTGATAATGACAACTTTATTGACAACATTCTTCTTGGCCAAGGAAGAACCCCTGGTGATAGGGATGCCTCTGAAACACTGATCATAATGGCTCATGTCTTTGATGAGCCCATTTCTGTGTTTGATCCTAACTCCTCTGACCAGGTTATCTCATCTCCTACTCATACTCCTCATCCATCTCCCTCACTACCTTCTGTCACAGAAGTGAGTGAATCTCATACTTCCATTCCCCTTACAACTTCAACCTCTGAGGTTGTACCTCCTCCATCTACTCTTCCTTCTGGATCCTTTTCAGAAGTGAATTTGTCCTCTGGACCCATTTTCACAGACTCCATTTCTACTTCTACTTCTTCCTCACTTTCATCTTCCTCTGTAATTCCATCAATTGGATTTACTGCTCCCTCCTTTTCACTACCATCCACTTTACCATCTTTTTCTCCTACTCTACCTTCCTCGTCCACACATTCAATTCCTTCCACAAACACATCTATCCCTCCTCCTTCAACCTCTAGACATGCACCTCCTGTGTGTGATCCCTTAACTTCTTCCTCCACCACTTCCTGTTTTGCTGGGTTGTCATCCAATTATGACTTCCTACGCAATTTCCAGGAACGAGATAACTTGGAGAGAAATTTTGGTCCTTTTGGTTTCATGGGCAGAGCTTCAGGTGTATCCGAAGCTGGTGGTGTTCCCAGTGTTGAGGAGTTGAGAAGAATGAGTCAGAGTGGCTCTGATGAATTGCCGAATAGATTTACTGGTGTGGGGCAAAGGTCTTTTGTTGCTGACATGTTTGCTCAGGGCATTGTGCTGCAAGAAATTCAATCCTTGAAAGCTCAGAAACTTCAGCTCATGACTATGCTTCAAATGCAGGATCCCTCTGTCTACACACGCAATCTTTCTACACTTCATCTGGCTACATACGATGAGCTGTATAAATTGAGAGAATTAGCTCTGACTCTTCCTACCTTGGACAATATTGCTCTTGCTTCTTCTCTGAAGGTCAATGAGAATTTGGGAATTTTGACAGAAGAAGTCAAGGAAGCAAACGAGCATTATGAGGCTCATGAGAAGATGCTCCCAAGTAAGATTGATGACCTGCAAAGTACTGCCAACCATATTCTGAGAGAAGTGAAATCTTCTACTCAAGGTTCATCATCTTCAGGGGCTGCTAAGATTGTGTATGACATCACTCCTGATCTCAACAATCGTCTCTCAAGCATTGAGTCTGCTGTGACTGCTCAGAGCGCCCAGATTGCTGAGCTCACTGAACTTCTGAAGGTTATGCACACTCAAGCACGTGAACAAGACAAGGCTCTTCACAATTGCTATAGGTTTGTTCGAGGACAGACTTATATTCAGAATGAGCATCTCACTGCTGTTGTGTATGCTAACAATAGATTAATCAAGCTCCTTCTGGAAGATGTTCACAGGCAACGACCTTTGTCTGGACAGACTTATGACCACTTGCGCACCATTGATGCTGATTTCTGTTGGCCCTAACAAGAACAGAATCACCTAGAGGGGGGGTGAATAGGTGTCAAAGTTGAAAACTGAAAATTTCTAAGTTTTTCGAGAAACTTAATTTTCAGAGTCAAATTTCCTCAGAGTCAGAAGCAGGCTTACAAAAGTTGCTTTTGAGGGAAATTCTGCTTAAACACAGTTAGACTGTTTTCAGCAACAGAAGTTCTGATTTGAGAACTTCTGGACAATCTTCTGAACAAAGACAATGATACTTAGAGGAAATCTGTTTCAGCACTAAATATAAGCAAGTACACAGAAGCAAAAATAACAAGTATAAGAGGGAGAAAGAAGTTCAGGAGATCCTGATTGAACAATTCGATTTATCTAAGTTCGCCACAGAAGTCCTGTGACTACGTCTTGTCCCCTGAGGTCGCAGCCTACAGAGATTTTATAAATCAACTATTCAGAACTTTTATGGCAAGTTCAGAAGCTCCTTTACATCAACAGAACTTAAGCTAATTTCTCACTTAGTTCTGACTAGCCTAAAAAGAGTTAAAGGATTTCCACCAGAACAACAATACTCTGTTTTCTGGATTTCTCACCCAACTCTAATCTCAACTAGATTTCTCTCTTTAAATCTAACTGAATATCACAAACGATATCAGTTTACAAGATTCCTATTATGAACTTGTTTTTCTTCACTCTCTCACTTAAACTTAAGCTAAGCTAAGAAAGATTGAGAATGGAAAAAGAATGCTCTGTTTTTCTCGTTAAAACAGTACGTTGAGATTTTGCTCGATGATCACGCATAGTTGATGCTTTGGAGCTTGGCTACTATTTATAGTGTATGAGGATGACAGTTGGGAAAATTTGAATCTTCACAGAGATGACATCAGTTGTTGTAGCCGTTAATTTGTCAAGTCTTCAAACGATCTTCAAACACTTTGATTCCGTTATCCTTGTTCTTTAACCAAATCCGGTAAGTGATTTGAATTGAAGATAAGGTTGATCGGAAACTTTCCTCAATAAGATCAACAAAGGGTAGACAAGGAAATTCTGGTTTCGCTTTGACTAGACAGGCGCGCTCCTTCAAAACAGCTTTTTGAACTTTTGGCGCCTTTCATTAAATGCAATTGTCAGAACATTAAATGCTAACGGAACCCGTGACTTAGCTTCTGATAGCTAACTTCATTTGTCTAGGCTTCTGATCGAATTGGTAGAAACTTCTGATTGCAAGGAATCTCTGAGAAGAGCTTTAACAGACTTTAGCATCGGAGGGGAGTATCCAGCTTCTGATTAATGAAGCACTGTCTTCAGCTTTCGAAACTTCTGAGTCTTGCATACAGTCCTGAATTATTTCATTCAGCACCTGCTGAGTAACTTACATACAAACTTAATGACAAAATTATTAGTCAGAATTAAACCGAATGTAAGGGAATTTTAATTTTCATCTTCTGAAACGTTTGGACATAATCAAAACACTTAGGGTTCATCATTCTCCCCCATTTTGGTTATGGACAAACCGTGGTCAGAAGGTAATAGTTATTTAAGAAATTACAAGGTTTAGAGTGTAACTTCCTGATACATATGTTTGTTTTAGCTTCTGAGTAACTCAACTCCCCCATTTTAGTGTAAATGGTGAACTTCATCAAACTGTATAAACTTAAGATAGACTTGAGATCAAGTTTGTTAGATTTTTAGTGAAGACAAAGTTACTAAGTTAAAAGAAACATAAACAGTAAGAGATTAATCAGAGACAATTAATATGTATAAGAAAAGTTCAGTGTATATAATAGTCAGAAGAAACAACAAACGAAATAATCAGAAGGAAAGTAAAGTCCTAGGACAAGACTACCCGACCCAGAACCTAGCTAAGAAGCTTAAGTCCTAAAGTGATTACACGTTTCTAGATCTCTTCTGAGGAGGAGGAACACCACTGGAACTTTCATCAACATTCTGTCTCTTCAATCCAGACTTGAGACCACCCTGCTGAGCAGACTTCTCCCCCGTTTGGCCAGAACCAACAGGAACACCAAGAGCACCTTGAGAGTCCATTTTATGCTGAACATTCAAAGCAGTCTGATACTGCTGAGGAGTAGGCCTTACAGTGTTGATCATATCCATTCTTCTTCTGAAATCAGCATCAATGGTTTTCATATGATCAAAGGTCTGTCCAGACAAAGGTCGCTGTCTCTGAACATCTTCCAGAAGGAGCTTGATCAACCGATTGTTAGCATACACAGCAGCAGTGAGATGCTCATTCTGTATATAAGTCTGTCCACGAACAAACCTATAACAATTATGAAGAACCTTCTCTTGTTCATGTGCTTGAGTGTGCATAACTTTCAGAAGTTCAGTAAGCTCAGCAATCTGGGCGCTCTGAGCAGTCACGGCGGACTCAATGCTCTGTAGACGATTGTTGAGATTAGGAGTGATGTCATATACAATCCTAGCAGCCCCTGAAGATGATGATCCTTGAGCAGAAGATTTCACTTCTCTCAGAATATGATTAGCAGTACTTTGCAGATCATCAATCTTACTTCGAAGAATTTTCTCATGAGCCTCATAATGCTCATTTGCTTCCTTGACTTCTTCTGACAAAATCTCCAGATTTTCATTAACCTTCAGAGAAGAAGCAATAGCAATGTTTTCGAGAGTTGGAAGAGTCAAAGCCAATTCTCTCAACTTGTAAAGTTCATCATAAGTAGCGAGATGAAGTGTAGAAAGGTTGCGAGTGTAGACAGTAGGGTTCTGCATCTGAAGCATAGTCATGAGCTGCAGGTTCTGAGCTTTCAAAGATTGAATTTCTTGCAGCACAATGCCCTGAGCAAACATGTCAGCAGCAGAAGACCATTGTCCTAAACTAGCAAATCTATTCAGCATTTCATCAGAGCCACTCTGACTCATTCTTCTCAGCTCTTCAACACTGGGAACACCACCAGCTTCGGATACACCAGAAGCTCTTCCCATGAAACCAAAACTACCAAAACGTATCTCCTGATCATCTCGATTCATATAATTGTGTAGGAAGTCATAGTTGGATGACAACCCAGCAAAGAAAGAGGGAGAGGAAGAAGTAGTTAAGGGATCACACACAGGAGGTGCATGTCCAGAGGTTGAGAGGGGAGGAATTTGTGAGGTTGAGGAAGGGATTGTATGTGTAGTAGAGGAAGAGATTGTAGGGGTGAAGGATGGAAGAGTAGATGGTAGTGAGAAAGATGGAGCAGTAAATCCAATTGATGGAATTACAGAGGAAGTAGATTGGGAGGAAGTAGTGGAAGTAGATATGGAATCTGTGAAAATTTGTCCAGAATTCAGGTTTACTTCTGAATAGGATCCAGAAGGAGGAGCAGTTTTAGGATGTACAACTTCAGAGGTTGAAGTTGTAGGAGGAATGGAAGTGTGAGAATCACTAACTTCTGTGACAGAAGGTAGTGAAGGAGATGGATGAGGAGTATGAGGAGAGGATGGATGAGAAGTACGAAGGGGAGATGAAATAACCTGATCAGAGAGGTTTGGATCAAAAGTGGAGATAGGTTCAGCAAACACATGAGCCATTCTGAACAGAGTTTCAGAGGCATCTCTTTCACCATGATTTCTCCCTTGACCCAGAAGAACATTATCTAGAAAATCATCAGTGTTGATGTTTTCAGCAAACTTCATAGCGTCCTGAATGATAGTATCAGGTTCTTGATCACTATCTTCAGACAGTTCTTCAACAATAGGAGCATCATCATCCTTTTCAGCAGACATATCCATCATGTCTTCGTCATCAACCAAGTCCTCTTTTTCAGGAATTGATTCATCCAGTTCAGTATTCGGAGCAATATAGAAGTCCTTTTTTATCAGAGACCTTCTATTTGCTGACATCTTCTTCTTGGGGATTCTTCTGGAGAGAGGAATATCTTCAGAATCCTCATCTTCTTCTGTAGCCTCAACATCTCCTGAGAATGCTACATTCCCAACTTCTTCAGCAGCACATTCAGCAATTCTAGCATCAGCCTTAGCCTTTGCTGCAATTTCACGCTCAGCTACTAACTTATCTTCAGCTTCCTTCTTCTTCCTTTTCACATCAGCAAGAGCTACAACTCTTGCAATCTTCTCAGCTTCAGCAGCCTTCTCTCTTTCAGAAAGACGTGCATCCTCAGCTTCCTGAGCTTCTTTCTCAGAAGCATCTTTTGGCTTCTCAGCAACAATCTTCCCAGAAGGTTCAACACTGATTGTTGTTTGAACCATAGTAGGAAGAGGTTCTGAGACAACCATCTTCTCAACAGTCAGGACCAACTTACTTGATCCTTTCTTTCCCTTGCCCTTTTTGGCAGCCTTCTTTCCTTTCTGCACAGTAGCCTCAACAATTTCCTTCTGAGCAATGCTAACAGAGGGAGCATTCTCAGTCTTCTTTGGTATCATACCAAAGGAAAGGTGCATAAGTGTTTGCATCTTGAGGACAGTACTACTGCTGGTTACACCTTCTCCTGAGATCACCACAGAGGCAGCTTCAAATATCCTCGTCAAGAGAGAACCATAGGCCAGAGCACTGACAACCTTCACATTTTTCATCTGCCTTATAATCATGGCAGAAAGGTTGATCTTCTTCTGATTCATCAAATGCCACATGAAAACCCTTTCCCGGTTGGAGACACCATTAACTCCTCCAGCCTTCGGAAGGAACACATTTTTTGTCAAGTAGTGTGCCCACCTCTGGTGCTGAGTGAGCCAGGTGGCATAGGTTTCCTTGGCACTCGGAACTGGTCTAGCCCAATTTGTATCACTAAACCCTTCAGCAGAACCATCATCTCCAATGATGATTCCCTCATCAACAACTCCAATAACCTGAGAAATAGAAGCCCTGCTGACCTCAATCTCAACTTCTCCAACCACCGAGTGAACAACATCCTCCTCATTGGATAGGTAGTAGAGATTCTGATAGAACTCAGTGACTAACTTAGGATAGATGAACTCATCCAAGGAGACGAACGAGTTCCAATTTTGAGTACTTAGCCATTTTGAGATGGGTTCAGTGGATTTGACTTCATCATCTAGGAACCTAGAAGTGAAAACCCTAGATTCGCTAACTTTCTTCTTTTTCTCGGAGTCAAAGATGTGAGTGGCAGTGACGTTTTCAATGGGTTGTTCTTGAGCCATTGAGAGATTTTTAAGAAATTTGGTTAAGTGTTTGAGAGAAAGGAAAATACAGAGAAATGACTATGGGAATTCTAAAAGCAATGAAAATGCAAGTGAAAGTTTTCTAAGTATGGAATACCCTTATTTATACCCAAAAACGCAACTGTTCCAATTCAAAAAGTAAATACACACCGTTTAAAAGGGAACAGATAACCGTTAAACACCAGAACAGCGCCGTAATAAGCAGTAAATGTACGCATGCTTAAAGTCAAGATCATGATTAGATTTTATCATACTTAATTATCTTAAGTTATTAACATTTAAGATAGAAGAGAATATAATAAAAACTAAGTTACTGAAGTGGATAAGTCATACCAATGCCTTCTCGTAAGCTGCTGAAAGGAGTACCAGCCAGAGGCTTAGTAAACATGTCAGCAAGATTTTCTTCAGAGGGAACATGAGTGATGATGATATCCTTCTTCAGAATATGATCTCTCAGAAAGTGATGCCTAATATGAACATGCTTCATCCTGCTGTGCTGAATAGGATTCTTTGAAAGGTCAATGCACTCTTGTTATTACAGAAGATTGTAATTGTTCCAGGGATGACTCCATAGTCAGCAATTTGTTGCTTAATCCAGAGCATCTGAGAAACACATCTTCCAGCAGCAACATACTCAGCTTCAGCAGTTGAGAGAGCCACAGAGGTTTGCTTCTTGCTATGCCAGGAGACTAGGCACTCCCCCAGAAAATGACAACCACCAGAAGTGCTGATCCTCTTCAATTTATCCCTACCATAGTCAGAGTCTGTGTATCCTATAGGGGTAAAATCAGAACTACAGGGATACCACAAACCAGCTTCTGGTGTGCCTTTAAGATATCTGAGAATTCTTTTGACAGCAACATCATGAATCTCTCTTGGTTTAGACTGATATCTAGCACAAAAACACACAGCAAAATGTATATCTGGCCTGCTGGCTGTTAGGTATAAAAGAGAACCAATCATACCTCTGTAGGTTTTTATATCTACAGGTTTACCAGCTTTCTCTTCATCATCAATGTCTTTGCTGACATCCATTGGAATATCAACAGCATTAGAATCCATCATACCGAATTTCTTCAGCACTTCTCTAGTGTACTTGGCTTGATTGATAAACACACCATCATTACTTTGCTTGATCTGAAGTCCTAAGAAGAAGGTTAATTCTCCCATCATAGACATTTCAAACTCAGCCTTCATGTGATCACTGAACTCTCTGCACAAAGATTCATTAGTAGCACCAAATATAATATCATCAACATATACCTGAGCTATAAGGATATCCTTGTTCTTCTTCAGAGTGAACAGAGTTGTATCAACACAGCCTCTGACAAATCCCTTAGACAGAAGGAACTTAGTCAGTCTCTCATACCAAGCTCTGGGAGGTTGTTTCAGTCCATACAATGCTTTCTTCAGCTTGTACACATGATCAGGAAACTTAGGATCTTCAAAACCAGGAGGTTGAGATACATAAACTTCTTCATCAATGTAACCATTCAAGAATGCACTTTTCACATCCATTTGAAAGAGCTTAAAACCTTTGTATGATGCAAAAGCACATAAGATTCTAATGGCTTCTAATCTTGCAACAGGAGCAAAAGTTTCACCATAATCTATGCCTTCTTGCTGACTGTAACCTTGAGCAACAAGGCTTGCCTTGTTCCTCACAACATTTCCAAATTCATCAAGCTTGTTCTTCAGAACCCATCTAGTTCCAACAACCTTTATGTTGTTAGGTTTGGGAACCAAAGTCCAAACTTCTGACCTTTTGAACTGGTCAAGTTCTTCTTGCATTGCCATTAACCAGGAATCATCATCTGCAGCTTCATAAAAGTCCTTGGGTTCCAGAAGTGACACAAAAGCCACATTCCCCATGTATCTTCTGAGCTGAGCTCTGGTCATGACAGGATTATGAACAGAGTCAATTATGTTCTCTAAGGAATGATTCCTATGAGCTCTAACTTCTCTTGGTACATCCAATGAGTCTTCTGAAACTTGTTCATCATTTGTTGAATCATATATAGGAGCATCTTCTGGAAGGAAGTTGACTTCTGGAGTAGGATTCTCTTCTTGAGCTTGTTCAGCAACAGGAGGAACCACTTCAGCAGCTCTGGGAGAAACATCTTCTTCTTCATCAGGAGATGTCACTTCAGGAGCTTGAACTACATCTTCATCAGGAGCTCTACTATCTGCAGGGTTAGTCTCATCAAACTGTACATGAACAGATTCATCTAAAGTTTGAGTCCTCTTATTAAAAACCTTATATGCTTTACTATGTATTGAGTAACCAAGAAAAATGGCCTCATCTGCCTTTGAATCAAACTTTGAAAGATATTCTTTTGTATTCATTACATAACACTTACAACCAAAGGTTCTGAAATAACCTATTTTAGGCTTTCGACCTTTCCAGAGTTCATAAGGGGTCTTGTTCAGAATGCTTCTGATTAGCACTCTATTCAGAACATAGCAAGCTGTGTTAACAGCTTCTCCCCAAAAGTACTTTGGAAGCCTTCTTTCATTGATCATAGTCCTGGCGATTTCAACCAGAGTTCTATTCTTCCTTTCAACTACCCCATTTTGTTGAGGAGTTCTGGGAGCAGAAAAGTTATGATCAATGCCCTTGGTTTCACAGAATTCTTCAAACATAAAGTTTTTGAATTCTCCACCATTATCGCTTCTGATATGAACAACCTTTTCATTCCTTTCATTCTCAAGTTTCTTTATCAGAACTGAGAAACATCCAAGTGACTCATCTTTGCTAGACAGCAAGATGACCCAAGTGAATCTTGAATAGTCATCTACTATGACAAAGGCATACTTCTTTCCACCCATGCTCATTGGTTGAACAGGGCCAAAAAGGTCCATATGAAGTAATTCTAAAGGTCTTTTAGTTGAAATGACTTTCTTAGTTTTAAAAGAGCTTCTGGATTGTTTACCAGATTGACAAGCATTGCATAAATGGTTCTTTTTAAAACTAATTTCAGGCAGACCCTCAACCAATTGATTTCTAGCTACTTTGGCCAGAAGATCCATGCTCACATGAGCAAGTCTTCTATGCCAGAGCCAGGAGGTATCCTCTTTGGACATCAAGCATATATTTTTGCAAAGATTCTCAAGATTCAGCATGAAAACATTTTCAACTCTAGGAGCAGTTAGAATAACTTCCCTTGACTTACTGTCCAAGATTTTACAACCAGAGGAGCTGAAGACAACATCTCTACCTTTATCACACAGTTGTGCAACACTCAGGAGATTGAACTTCAGGCCTCTGACTAGGGAGACATCTTCGATCGGAGGATTAGTTCCTATGGACCCATAACCAAGTATCCTTCCTTTCTGAGCATCTCCAAAGCTGACTTTTCCACCTCTTTTAGGATCAAATGTGATGAATGCTTTTTCATGACCTGTCATATGCCTTGAGCACCCACTGTCAATGTACCACAGCTTTGACATTGATGGAGCACTCAGAGCCACCTGCAACACAATCAATTAATGACAGGTACCCAATCCTTATTGGGTCCTTCATTGTTAGATTTCTCTTCAGCAGGTTTTAATGATATCTCAGATTGCAAGAGGTTTTTAATATGGTACTTGCAATCCTTCAACCAATGACCATCACTCTTGCAAAGCTTGCAAAAGGGAGGGTTCTTGGATCTTTCCCTTTGCTTCTTGGGAGATTTCTTCTTCTTCTGAGAAGGACCAACATCTTCAGAGGCTACTGCAGCACTCTCAGAGGTGCCAACATCAGGAGGAGAAGCTATCTCTTTCAGAAGAGAGGGAGTGACAGGTTTCTTCTTCTTCTGGGGTTTATCACTTCCCAGAGGCAGCTTTTCCTTGCCTTTGGCTTTAGAGCCATCAGCAGGAGTGCTGAACTGGTTACACAGCTTATCTTCTAACACTTTCATGTCAGAATAAACTTGAGTAAACCTAAGAAACTTGTCAGCCTCACTCTTGTCCAATTTCCTTTTCAGGTACTTGAACATACTATAGAGTTCTTCAAGAGAATCAAAGATATCTAGTTCGTGAGAATTGTTTACCTCAGAGTCATATGTAGCTTCAGGAGGTGCGGAAGTTTCTCCTGTGACATCTTCAGAAGTTGGCTCATCAATAGCCATAAAACAAATTTGAGCTTGCTCTTCCTTTTCTTCAGGATCACTGCTGGTCTCAGAGTCTGACCAGGCAGCCATCATAGCTTTCTTGAACTTTTTCTTATCTTTCTTCAGCTCCGGGCAGTTAGGCTTAATGTGCCCCGGTTGCTGACATCCATAGCACACAATAGGCTTGTTTGGATCTCTCTTGAACTTTTCACCAGAATCAGGAGTTTTCTTGACAAAGCTCCTGAACGGCTTCTTGTAGTTTCCACCTCTGCCTTTTCTAAAGGCCTTCTTGAACTTCCTAGTCAGCATAGCCAGTTCCTCATCTTCAGAGGACTCTTCAGAAGATTCTGCTTTCAGGACTACTCTTTTTCCTTCTGACCTTTCTCTTAGGTCATGATTCTTTAATGACATCTCATGAGTAATTAGAGACCCAATGAGCTCATCATACAAGTAATAGCTCAAATCCTGAACTTCTTCAATAGCAGTCTTCTTGGCTTGCCAAGACCTTGGTAAGCTTCTGACAATCTTCTTCACTCGATCAGATTCTTCAATGTCTTTTCCTAAGCTCTTTAAGTCATTGACTATCTTGGTGAATCTAGAGTTCATGTCTGAAATAGATTCTTTATCAAGCATTTCAAATAACTCATATTCTCTCATGAGTTGATTGACTTTTGATTGCTTCACCTTTCCGGTACCTTCATATGTGACTTCCAGCTTGTTCCAAATGTCCTGTGCAGTTTCACAAGAAGAAACTTTGTTATATTCAGTAGCTGTAAGTGCACAATGCAACATATTTATTGCTGAAGCATTAGTTTGGAGTTTTTTTAGAATGTCATCTGTGTATTCTCTCTGAGGAATAACAACATTCCCTAAACCTTGTTCCATTCTGGTAGGAATGAAATCACCATTAGTGATGACATACCAAGCACTCATGTTCTGAGCTTGGATGAAGTACATCATCCTTTTCTTCCAGTATGAGTAGTTGTTGCCATTAAATAATGGAGGTCTAGTAGTGGAAGAACCTTCTGGAACTATGAAGTGAGAAGAATTCTCAGGCTGGTGTCTACTAGCCATCTCTATTGATTCTGATAGGATCTTACACTTAGATTGTTAGATCTTTAGTAAATACACGAAGTGACCTTCGCTCTGATACCACTTGTTGGCCCTAACAAGAACAGAATCACCTAGAGGGGGGTGAATAGGTGTCAAAGTTGAAAACTGAAAATTTCTAAGTTTTTCGAGAAACTTAATTTTCAGAGTCAAATTTCCTCAGAGTCAGAAGCAGGAATACAGAAGTTGCTTCTGAGGGAAATTATGCTTAAACACAGTTAGACTGTTTTCAGCAACAGAAGTTTTGATTTGAGAACTTCTGGACAATCTTCTGAACAAAGACAATGATACTTAGAGGAAATCTGTTTCAGCACTAAATATAAGCAAGTACACAGAAGCAAAAATAACGAGTATAAGAGGGAGAAAGAAGTTCAGGAGATCCTGATTGAACAATTCGATTTATCCAAGTTCGCCATAGAAGTCCTGTGACTACGTCTTGTCCCCTGAGGTCGCAGCCTACAGAGATTTTAAAAATCCACTATTCAGAACTTTTATGGCAAGTTCAGAAGCTCCTTTACATCAACAGAACTTAAGCTAATTTCTCACTTAGTTCTGACTAGCCTAAAAAGAGTTAAAGGATTTCCACCAGAACAACAATACTCTGTTTTCTGGATTTCTCACCCAACTCTAATCTCAACTAGATTTCTCTCTTTAAATCTAACTGAATATCACAAACGATATCAGTTTACAAGATTCCTATTATGAACTTGTTTTTCTTCACTCTCTCACTTAAACTTAAGCTATGCTAAGAAAGATTGAGAATGGAAAAAGAATGCTCTGTTTTTCTCGTTAAAACAGTGCGTTGAGATTTTGCTCGATGATCACGCGTAGTTGATGCTTTGGAGCTTGGCTACTATTTATAGTGTATGAGGATGACCGTTGGGAAAATTTGAATCTTCACAGAGATGACATCAGTTGTTGTAGCCGTTAATTTGTCAAGTCTTCAAACGATCTTCAAACACTTTGATTCCGTTATCCTTGTTCTTTAACCAAATCCGGTAAGTGATTTGAATTGAAGATAAGGTTGACCGGAAACTTTCCTCAATAAGATCAAAAAAGGGTAGACAAGGAAATTCTGGTTTCGCTTTGAGTAGACAGGCGCGCTCCTTCAAAACAGCTTTTTGAACTTTTGGCGCCTTTCATTAAATGCAATTGTCAGAGCATTAAATGCTAACGGAACCCGTGACTTAGCTTCTGATAGCTAACTTCATTTGTCTAGGCTTCTGATCGAATTGGTAGAAACTTCTGATTGCAAGGAACCTCTGAGAAGAGCTTTAACAGACTTAAGCATCGGAGCGGAGTATCCAGCTTCTGATTAATGAAGCACTGTCTTCAGCTTTCGAAACTTCTGAGTCTTGCAGACAGTCCAGAATTATTTCATTCAGCACCTGTTGAGTAACTTACATACAAACTTAATGACAAAATTATTAGTCAGAATTAAACCGAATGTAAGGGAATTTTAATTTTCATCTTCTGAAACGTTTGGACATAATCAAAACACTTAGGGTTCATCAATTTCGGGAAGCGTATGGATTTGGTCAACTCTGTAAGACCTACTTCTCAGCAATATCAAACTGCACTGAAAGTTCAGCAAAAATTGGACTCTCAAGGTGCTTTGGGTATTCCTGTTGGTTCTGGTCAAACGGGGGAGAAGTCTGCTCAGCAGAGCGGTCAGACGATGAAGAGACCGAGTGCTGCTGAAGGATCTAGTGGTGTTCCTCCTCAGAAGAAGAAATCTAGGAACTTGTAATCTCATTAGGACTTAAGCTTCTTAGCTAGGTTCTGGGTTGGGTAGTGTTGTCTTAGGACTTTATCTGCTCTTTTGATGATTATCTTGTTTGTTGTTTCTTCTGACGATTTTATACACTGAATCTTTCTTATACTCTCTTATATCTCTGATTACTTACTTTACTTATGTTTCTTTTTGACTTAGTAAATTATACTTCACTCAAATCTAACAACTTGATCTTAAGCCATTTTTAAGTTTAAACAGATTGATGAAGTTCACCATTTACACTAAAATGGGGGAGTTAATTTACTCAGAAGTTATGAAACACTTGCTTCAGGAAGTTATTCTCTAAAACTTATATTCGCTTTTACCTTCTGACCACGGTTTGTCCATAACCAAAATGGGGGAGAATGATGAACCCTAAGTGTTTTGATTATGTCCAAACGTTTCAGAAGATGAAAACTTAACATTCCCTTGCATATAGTTTCTTTGTTGACTAATATTTTTCTGCTTAGTCTATGTGTAAGTTACTCAGCAGGTGCTGAATGAAGAATTTCTTGATTGACTGAAGAACTCAGAAGTCTTGATTGCTGAAGACAGAGTTTCGTTATTTCAGAAGCTGGATGGTCCGCTCTGAAGCTAGTGAAGTCTGTTGAAGCTCTCCTCAGAGGTCCTTTGCAATCAGAAGTTCATCTACCAATTTGATCAGAAGCTTAGTCACGGGTTCTGTATAGCATTTATTGCTCTGACAAGTGCATTTAATGCAAGGCGCCAAAAGTTCAAAAAGCTGTTTTGAAGGAGCGCGTCTGTCTACTCAAAGCGAAACCATAATTTCCTTGTCTACCCTTTGTTGATCTTATTGAGGAATGTTTCCAGTCAACCTTATCTTCAATTTCAAATCACTTACCGGATTTGGTTAAAGAACAAGGATAACGGAATCAAAGTGTTTGAAGACCGTTTGAAGACTTGACAAATTAACGGCTACAACAACTGATGTCATCTCTGTGAAGATTCAAATTTCCCAACGGTCATCCTCATTCACTATAAATAGTAGCCAAGCTCCAATGCATCATGCAAGCGTGATAATCGAGCAAAATCTCAACGCACTGTTTCAACAAGATAAACAGAGCATCCTTTTCCATTCTCGATCTTTCTTAGCATAGCTTAAGTTTAACTGAGAGAGTGAAGAAAAACAAGTTCATAATAGGAATCTTGTAAACTGATATCGTCTGTGATATTCAGTTAGATTTTGAGAGAAATCTAGTTGAGATTAGAGTTGGGTGAGAAATCCAGAAAACAGAGTGTTGTTGTTCTGGTGGAAATCCTTTAACTCTTTTTAGGCTAGTCAGAACTAAGTGAGAAATTAGCTTAAGTTCTGTTGATGTAAAGGAGCTTCTGAACTTGCCAGAAAAGTTCTGAATAGTGGATTTATAAAATCACTGTAGGCCGCGACCTCAGGGGACAAGACGTAGTCACAGGACTTCTGTGGCGAACTTGGATAAATCGAATTGTTCAATCAGGATCTCCTGAACTTCTTTCTCCATCTTATACTTGTTATTTTTGCTTCTGTGTACTTGCTCATATTTAGTGCTGAAACAGATTTTCTCTAAGTATCATTGTCTTTGTTCAGAAGACTGTCCAGAAGTTCTCAAATCAGAACTTCGGTTGCTGAAAACAGTCTAAATGTGTTTAGGCAGAATTTCTCTCAGAAGCAACTTCTGTAAGCTTGCTTCTGACTCTGAGGAAATTTGACTCTGAAAATTAAGTTTCCCGAAAAACTTAGAAATTTTCAGTTTTCAACTTTGACACCTATTCACCCCCCTCTAGGTGATTCTGTTCTTGATAGGGCCAACAAGTCCACCATCCCGCTTTTGCCGTGCCCGGATAGCCTTGATGTCATCTTCCATAGACTCAACAATGGAAGTGGTGGAGGCATTCTCTTGAATGAGTGAATCTAGCTTCACTTCAAGTCGTCGATTGTTCTTCTTTAAATACCCCAAAACTTTCTTCCAACCCGGTACCTCATCTTCCTCACTTGAATCGCCATCATCATCTTCGTTCTCAACCTCTATTTCCAAAGTCTGCTTTCCTATACTAGCTCCGGAAGAACTAGTACCATGTTGCTTGTTGAAATATTTTGCCGTTCTTTTGGAATAAGGCACTCACTCCATATTCTTATCAATTAAATGACACCGGGAAAGCAACCACAAGTCTAGATTATCATACTCGATATCATCCTTGGTAAGATCCTTTTGATAATCCACTAGAGTACCCTTGGCGGCTTGAATAATACCACCCATGAGATTCACAAAGGGAAGAGTATGAACTTTCTTAAGTGCTATTAATCGACGGAAAGTACCGAAAATAATCTCAATGGAATCTACTTGCGTCTTATTCACAAGACAATAGAGAACAAACAAATCTTGTCTATGGATTTTAGACATCTCCGCCCGACCAAACAAAGACAAAGAGAGATACTTATGAAAGTAGAGAAGGCTATTATCCCTAA
Source organism: Euphorbia peplus (assembly GCA_028411795.1). Taxonomy (NCBI): domain Eukaryota; kingdom Viridiplantae; phylum Streptophyta; class Magnoliopsida; order Malpighiales; family Euphorbiaceae; genus Euphorbia; species Euphorbia peplus. Next base: position 9,558,112 of record CP110841.1, on the reverse strand, counting down.
GCAATGTATTGGGGGAGTTCTTAGTATCAAACTTATCCAATCCGGTGAAATCATTCCAAATACGGTCATGATCAAAATCCGGAGGCATGGTGACACCGGTCAATGGGAAACTAAACCAAGCATGCAATTCCTCCCTTCCAAATTCATATTCAACATTTGAATTTCGAAATCTAAACCTATTCTTCTCCAAATTAACAGTCTTAAAGTAGTCCAAAATTCACCAATATCAAATTTGGTTTGTGTAAAACGCAAATCCACAAATTTAGTCCACCCCATAGTTTCAACATATCCCTTAACAACCCTTTTGATGTTCAAAGTAAGAGTGGTGGGCCAACTAATATAAAGCATGTGAGTAGAAATTACCACACCGTTGATGAGAGCGAAACGACTCTTCTCCTCGTCCGTAAGAAATTTGAATGGTTGACGGGAGCGAGAACTTGTTTCCCTGGTTGAGACTTTCTTCTTTGAATCCTTCTTTCCTCCCGCCATAGATGAAGCTTAGAATTAAGATGAGAAGGAAGGTTTAGAGGTGGTGAAAATTTTTTAGTTTTGGTTAAGAATGAGTGAAATGAGAGAAGGGAGATGGTTTAAATAGAGTGGTTTTGAATTTGAAAGGGTGTGTGTAAAAGAATCAATGCATTGGGAAGACAAAAAGGTGACTTTAATTTGAATTCAAATTTAAATTGGAGGGGTGTAGGGTTTGGAATTTCGACATTTGGAGTGTGTATGTAGGAAATTTGGATTTTAGGGTTTAGCTTGGGCCGGATCTCGGTCGAGATGGGTGGGTCTTGACCGACATCAGCCTGCCTGCCTCGATCGAGGTGGGCATGATCCTACCCCCTACGCTCGATTTTCCACCGAATGCACCCCGACGTAATTCCGCGATGTTTCCCAAAGTAAATATGAGTGATTTACGTTATTAATTTGTGAAAGTAATGTAAGAAAAACCTGTGGAAACACTAAAACAAAAACAAAAATTAAACGATACAAGGGTTAACCATAAAGGTTACCCGTAAAGAAAATGAATGAAAACAAAATAAGGTAAAAACATATAAAGTAACACATAATAAATCGATCTCGTTTTATTTATGAACAATCATGGACCGATTACAAGTCTTATTTGCAATAAAAAGGAAATCACAACATACCTAATTATAATATTGCATACATAGATACAATACCCACATAGATATGCACACAATACATACATTACATACACACGTTCCGAAGAAAACTTGAAGAAATCTGAAATTTTGTGAATTCTAATGTAAATTCTGTGTGTAAATGATGTAATAAGACAACTTAGATCTGTTATAAGTTAGGAAAAAGTAGTTACGGGCGGTTTTAAGGTGAAAAGACACCTTTTGAAATGGATTAGATCAATTAAAAGTGGTGTCCGTTCATGAAAAGATGTGAAAAATTCGAAATTTTGTTACTGTTCGTCGGTAACTGCTTTACCGACGGAAAAGTTCGTCGGAACTCCTTTTCTGACGAAAATCATTTTCTGAAAATTTATTTGAAAAATTTTACTGACAGAAAAGTGCGTCCGTAATGACAAAATTTCCCTCAGAAAAACCTCTGAAACATAAAAAACATTGTTTTTTTTTTTCAATTTTTTTTTTTTTTCAAAATAACAAATTAAATGCATTAACATATCAAAAACAATATAAGTAAAATCAAAATGAAAACTTACCTCTAACCTCCATGAATACTCATTTAAATCTTACCTTCAAACTTCATGGATTCTTGTTTCTACTTGTTTCGTCTTCAATTTATTTGAGTCGGTTCTGCGCATGAACACGATCAAATATCTCCGACGAACGATAGAAAACAAAATAGTTAGTAACTAAAATTGTAAAATTAAACCAAAACAAATAAAAGATAACTAATATTAATATAAGTAAATAATAAACTATAAAAACACATATAATATAAATATCTATAACCCAAGATTCGGAATAAAATAAACTTTGTCAATAAATAAGTAACAAAAAACAATTTTCATTTTCTCAAACGAAAATTATGACGCGTTTCCCCGGCAACGGCGCCAAAAACTTGTTGGGCGATTTCCGCAAGTGTACGGAGTCACTCATGTAGTAATAAAAAGATCGAACCCACAGGGAAACGCTAATTACTCATTCACTCTCATCGTTTACTTTATTCGTTTTCTCGAGGTTTATAGAAAAGCGATAGTTTGGATATTGGTGATTAAACTAAACTAATTCCTAAACTAACATTTATTCCTACACTAACATCTTAACCAACATTCATCATCCAAGCAAAGACAACAATTCATTTAAGCACAATGAACATTATAACAATTTACTCATACAATTCAACCACTTCTATAACACAATTAAACACGATCTTTCGATACTTATGTTTAATTGTCCTTAAGTGAATTAACTTAACAAGACTATTGGACATATCCTAGACAATCTTAATTAGATTAATGAATATCACGTAAGTTGATTGACTACGACTTACTAACTGGACCTATCCTAGATTAATAAAGCGTAAGTGATGAATATTCTATTGATTTTACTTGATAGAAACAAAGTAAATTTACTAAGCAATAAGATTTGAACATTCAAACACATGAACATATATGAATATAACTTTTATTATAAGTATTGCAATTGTCAAACATTCATAGAAATTACAACGGAAATTCAGAGAAATGTAAGAACTGTAATCGATAAAGGGAAAGAGGGTTGTCAATCCTTTTTACTGTTGATCGCGAGGTTTGTCAATCCTCAGGGCGTTCTTGCTCGTCTTCTCCTCAATGAATCGATGAAAGAAGTCTATCTCTCGATTACCACTACAATACCATGGAATCTAGAATGAATGGTAAGGTGTATGGTGTTTACGAATTCCCCGAAGGGAATTCGGTGGAACAAATGGGAATAACTACGAATGTGATTTCTTGTAGATTATTCTATGATTCGTGATTCATATGATGTCTTTCGCTGGAGAATGGTGTATTTATAGCCAAAAACTCAAGGATTACATTGCTTGATGAAAGGATGAAGCTATTGGGTGATACGAGGTGTCGTTTGGATGATAAAACACAACTTTTGATGAAGGGACAGGTTGGTCGAGACTCACCTCGATCGAGGCATACATGAGCTCAATCGAGATGGGAGAGTGCCTCGAACGAGGCAAGCAATTCTTGACAAACAGAATGCTTGCCTCGATCGAGGTGGAAAAGTGCCTCGATCGAGGCACACAATGCCTCATATATAGGCTTTTGTGTCTCGATCGAGATAGCTCCATCTCGTCGGGAATTTCAACTTCGAACCCTGTTTTGACTGCTTTCTTCTCCGCATTTGGAAAAACATAAAACATGAAAGTTGTTTGTCTATGTCTTAACTTTCCAACGCAACTTGAAACGCCCAAAACTACTTTCGTATGAGGGAGTTATGGCCGAAATACTGCAAGGTGTCGAAACTGCCTCGTTTGCTTGAGAAAAGCCTAGTTTTAGCACCAAATCGACTGATTTCACCAAACTTGATCCCTACACATGGAAACACAAATACAAAGGTAAAGTTTCCCCTAACCTATGTAAATCTAAGCTAAATGGATCAATTTCTCATAAATACATCGATTAAATGCCTCGAAATATAAGTACATTTTGGACTTATCAATTAATCTTCTCGATTACCGTGTTGCACGATCCTTAGGGTCTGAAATCAATAAGCTGTGAATTAACAATTCACTGATCGACAGAGGGTCCTAGTAAACCATGTCAATCACATATTGATTACAGATGAATGATATCCATGTCAGACAGAAAACCTTGTATGATGCTCTACTTATCTCTTACCAAAAGCATATCTATTAATCAAGCTAGAGGCATGGTGTAGTCATCCTCTATTGCTAGATAAATTTCTTAATCATCGAGTATTACTGACAAACAAACAAGTCACCTGCTTGTTTCAGTACGGCCGTACATTTCTCAGCTAATACTCATCAAGTGGCCTATGATATCAACTCACTTAAACAGTGAGTGGTAATTCCATCACTTCAACTATCTGCAGTAATAAGTTCAGAGATTGAACCAGTGTATCCATATTTGGCATCCTCTGGCGGACCTGTTAGAAATACACCAAATTCAATCTGATTCCTTATTGACTGCTATAATGAAATCAGGTCAGGAGATAAAAGAGATCTACATTATTAGAAAGCTTAATGACTCTACTACCATGAGCTTTCTAAAGCGGATCGACCAAGTCTCGTGTAACGCACACGCACCTATATCCATATTCACACACACTAGGCAACCTACATAGTGCCATGTGAATCCTAGATATAAAAGCTTATGCCATAATCATTCCCATGACTATGACTGGCTTCTGGTATACTTTTATGATATACTATCAACGGATACTTCATTTAGTTGCTATAGTACAAGATATATAACTCAAATGAATTAATGCCTTTATTCATAAAACACCAATGACATAGTATGTAATCATCATCAAATACAATGTCATAAAACAACGCCTAGGGCCTAGGGCACACCAACACACTTATCCATGATAAAGCGTCAAACGTAGTCACATGTAGTTGTAGAATGTTTGACCTCGAAGGCATTCCTTGCAGACATATTTTAGCTTTTTTTCGATGGAAGCAAATTATGGAGCTGCCAAAAGACTATATTTTGAGAAGATGGACAAGATTTTCAAGAATAAAAAACCATGTCAGAACCAAGATAGTGGAGATTGTTCATTGATAATGAGATACAACATTATGTTCAAAGTTGCTTCTAGCTTGATTGATGAAGTTGTTATTTCAATTGAAGGGACTGAGTTTGTTAAAAAGTCATTTTTAGAGATGAAAGAGCATGTTAAGGAGTTGAATAAATCTGTTGAGAGTTCTTCTACAAAAAGTTGTACATCAGGAACTTCTCAAGAAAACCGTTATTTGGATCCTTTTGAAGCGAAAACCAAAGGTAGTGGAAAACGGATAATGTCATGGACAGATAAGAGCAAAGGAAAAGCTAGACATTGCTCTATATGTCGAAGTACTAAACATACTAGAGCAACATGCAAATCAGATAAGTGAGTATCTTATATACATATCTATGTCTTATTTATACCTTATTATTGTGTTTAGTTAAATTACTCAGTTTGTATTATGTTCAGGTCAAATGTTGTAGTAGCTGATATCAATAGTGCATCCGCTGAAGAAGGTCATTTAATGCTTATATGACTTCTACTAAATCTATTAAACTAAAGTCTTACTTTCTTTTTCTTTTTATTTTTTTGCAGATGCAGTAACATAAATTCAAGGCTATACATTTTGCTGTTAATTTGGAAAAGCTAGTTCTTGTGTTTTATTGTTGAATTCTTAGTAATTTTTGTGCATGTAGTTTACTATTGTTTGGACCTGTTTCTTTTTTATACAATTTTGGTTGCAGTATTATAAGGAAGTTGATTTCTATTTATTAAAGTATTTATACATAAGAATAAGATAGCAGTTTGTGGAAAACATAAATTGCAAATTCAATTCATTGGAGTATTGTAAATCGATTTCTACTTTTTCTAAGTGTTAGAAATACCACTATACTTTTAACTAACTTCAGCTAATTGCATCAAGTATGTATCTTTTGTCAGGTGGTTTAGACATCTTATTGCATTACAGAGAAAGTCATTGATAGTAGACCTGCCAATTATCGTGTTCGTGTTGTGTCAGATTTTGGGTTAGTGTTAAAAATGAATACATGAATACGACCCGATATTGACACGACTAAGACAAAATCTTTTCTAAAGGAAAAATAAATTGATTTGAAAAAAGAGGTAGTCTGGAACATTGGTTCATTCTGGCACAAAGTATCAAATTCTTGCCACAAGTGATAGTGGGACTTGTAAATTGAATATAAGAATGATGTAAACTGATATATCTTCAATTAAACAAAACCAATTTCAAATCAATGGGAAGAATGCATTAGTAGTATGCTGCAAATAATGAAAAATTTATGGGATAGGAAATTTTGGTTTATCACATGATATTATACACAATTTTGCAATAGCAACAAGATTTTAAGCTGTTTGGAATTGTAAGTATTCTAAGATCTGAGTCTATGTATATTCAGACATGACTGAGTGATGTGCATATAGCCATGTATGCTGTGTATTGTACCTGCAGAAAGTTATTTCAAGCATATCTAGTCAATTTCGCATTGAATGCACTGTGTGCATTAACTAATGGTACCTGCAAGTATACACATAGATATATAGCAGCAACTGCATTCATATAGATAGATAAGAAGTTAAGGTACCTACTTTAAATATCCAAAAAAAAAACAAAACACCCTAAGAAAGATAATTTAAAACTACTCAATGTAAGTGAGAGACAACAGTTTTAAAACTATCTAAAGGGAGAAGATATAATAGTAAGAGAGGATAGGATAGGATAGGCATTCACTGAGTTGAAGCAGGAGATCCACCAAGAGGAAGGTTTTGTGCAGATGGAGCATGCACATAGTCTTCAGATGGCTAAGATGGCATGATGATTCCTGGGATGCTGGAAATTGCAAGCCTCTGCTCTGCTAGGTCTTGAGCAATTCCCCTGATCTCAGCATGAAAACCTTCTTGATGTCCCTGAAGGTTTCTTACATTTCCATTAAGAGCAAATACTCTTCCATGGAGATCATCAATCTTGCCATTCAACACTTTCAGAGCAGCCTCCTGTTTCTGAGTCTTATCCTGCAAAAAAGTACCAAGAGAATCTAGTTTTGCAGAGAGATTAGTAAAGGTTTTCTCTAGATCAAGGCTCTGCTGGGCTAGTCTCTGGCTCATCATCTCAGCTTTAGCAAAAGAGGTTGCAAGGTATTTTGAGTGAGAGTCTAAGGTGCTCATGGTGTTGTTTGTGGTATTGATCATCCTGTTCAAGCCATTAGCTAGAAGTACAAGCTGACTGGGGCTTGGAATGAATGCATCCTGCTCAAGGTTTTCCAGAAAGTCTGATTGAAGATGATGCTGTGCAAAGAATAATGGAGTAGGATCCTGCATAGGCATTGACTGTCCTCCATGAACAGACTCATGAGAGGTATGCAGCACAAACTCAACACCCTGGGGCATATCACTCAGCAAGTTGACTTCTTCATTGTTAAGTGCACTGGTAGCTTCAGTCATAGGTTCTTTTCTTTTCTGCAAGAATGATTCATTAACATAGAGAGAATTTATGCTAAAAGATGAATGTTCTCTAATGAACTCAGATTCTTGTTGATCACTAGTAGAAGATGACTGTGCATTCTTGGATACCACTTGATTTGCTTTTCTAAGCATGATATGACTGGTCTCATTGTTATGGGTTCTTGGTATGTTTGAATGGCTAGCGGAGTAACAGATGACTTCTTTAGATATCCTAGTCCTCTCTTTCTTATCTTTATTTCTGACTAACATCTTGTATATTTCGGGTTTTCCTAGACATCTAGAAAAGGTGGTCACTGTTTCATTCTTAAGGTCTATTTCGAAAAACCTAAAGACAGATGAGAGTAGCATTCCATATGGTAATTCATCTTGAGGTCTTAGACTTGTCATATGTTCCAACATCAGATCTGGCAAATTGACATTTATATAATGTACAATGTTCCAGATGAAATGTATATCGAAATGACTCATATTGCCTAGGTTACTTCTAACAGGAAATAGTAGCCTAGTCATAAAGTAGTGTAAGGTCTCCAAACTAGGATCTATTTTAGTTCTTCTAAAGACCTTGGGAATAGGCTCAAAAACTCCTATGTCGAAGATCTTTCTGATGAAGCTATGATGATCATAATTCTCAGAACAAGGAGAGTTATCATGTTTAGATATTACTTTTCCAGACATAGGTATACCCAGAATGAATCCTAACATAATATCGTCAATAATAAATTCACGCCCTTTAACTTTAGCTAGATAAGTTCCATGGCTAATCTTAGTCAGAGTTTCGTAGAACTTATACACTAGTTTAGGATATGTATCATCCCTATAACTCAACATGGACACCCAGTTTTGGCTATTGAACCAATGCTTCAGGGGTAGATTCAGACTTTCAAGAAACTTTAAATCTACAAACATTGAATCCAGAATGTTCTTAACTCTAACATCAACATCATCATATACTGGTTTCCTATTCAGTATGAACGGATTTACCTCTTGATAGACCTTTGGATTGATGGAGTTAGTGATTACATCTCTCAAATGTTCATTTCTCGACATGATTCCAGACATAGAAGCTTCTTTCTTTCTTAGATATGAACGCGTTCTTATTGCTGTGGTTCTGGTAGGTTTTGTTCTTGGAGACATCTTGGAGGAGAGATGATGTCGCTTTTGGTTTGGAAATGAGAAGTGATGGAGAGAGAATGAAAAAGTCATTTTAGGGATAGATGTAGGGGATCAGAACCGTCGTCTAGGAGATTTGATCTCAGACGAGACCTTTCCAGTTTCCAAAGAGGTACAATGAACAGTTTTTGGAGAAGACTGTTCGTATTTCTCACAAAAATAGAGGGAAACGAAATTACAAAACGGATCCCTCTTATTTTCATGAAGTTTTGAAAGTGAAACCGTTTAACAAAGTAAAACTGGGCCACAGAAGACAGTTGGGCCGGTGTTTTAATTTCTAATTAAGCTTAATGGGCCTAATCAACTAGTTCAAAACATTTTTAAGATAAAAGTATAAGCCCAAGAATATTTTTCAAGGTTAAAAAAACATAAACGTTTCTTTTAATCAAGTACGGGATTTGACATTCCTAGTTCACTACGTAAAAAAGAAAATCGTTCAGAACTTAAAGCTTTAGTAAAAATATCTGCAATTTGATTTTCCGTAGGAATGAACTCAAGGTTTATGTCTCCTTTTTGAATATGGTCTCGTATAAAATGATGTTTAATATCAATGTGCTTAGCTCTAGAATGCTGACTGGGATTTTTACCCAAATTTATAGCACTTGTATTATCACATTTAACGGGTACATGTTCAAAAGAGAGACCGTAGTCCTTTAAGTGTTGTCTCATCCATAAAATTTGAGTAACACAATTACCAACAGAAATGTATTCTGCTTCCATGGTAGATAGTGCTACAGAATTTTGTTTCTTACTTGACCATGAAACCAAAGCATTGCCTAGAAAGTGACACGTACCTGAGGTACTCTTTCTTTCTAACCTGCAACCTGCATAGTCAGCGTCACTGTATCCAATAAGATTTATCTCTTCACATTTAGGATACCAGAGACCTATGTTTGAAGTTCCTCTCAAATATCTGAAAATTCTTTTCACTGCGGTATAGTGAGATTCTTTCGGATTTGACTGATATCTGGCACATAGACATACACTGAATTGAATGTCGGGTCTACTGGCTGTAAGATACAGTAATGACCCAATCATTCCTCTATATTTCTTAATGTCTACACTCTTGCCTTTCTCATCTTTCTTTATTTTCACAGCAGTACTCATTGGAGTAGTCTCCTCGTTGCAGTTATCAAAGTCAAACTTCTTTAGTAGCTCTCTGACATATTTTTCTTGATTAATGAAAATGCCTCGATTACCCTGTTTAATTTGTAATCCTAAAAAGAAATTTAATTCGCCCATCATGGACATCTCAAATTCTTCACTCATTTCTTTTGCAAAAGATTCACACAAAGATTCATTAGTTGACCCAAAAATAATATCATCAACATATATTTGTACAATCAACAAATGATTTTTCTCAAATTTAATAAATAGGGTAATATCGACTTTTCCTCTTTGAAAACCTCTTTCAATCAAAAAGGAGCTTAGTCTGTCATACCAAGCTCTAGGAGCTTGTTTTAAACCATATAAAGCTTTTGACAGTTTGAAAACATGATCAGGAAGTTCATGATCCTCAAAACCAGGAGGTTGTTTAACATATACTTCTTCAGAAATAAAACCATTAAGAAAAGCACTTTTCACATCCATTTGATAGAGCTTAAAATTTTTGTAGCAAGCATAGGCACACAACATACGAATAGATTCTAATCTAGCAACTGGGGCATAAGTTTCATCAAAATCAATGCCTTCTTGTTGGTTGTAGCCTTGGGCAACTAATCTAGCCTTATTTCTGGTAACATTCCCGGATTCATCTAACTTATTCCTAAAGACCCATTTAGTTCCTATGATAGTCTTTCCTATTGGTCTATGAACCAATGTCCAAACATTGTTCCTCTTGAACTGGTTCAGTTCTTCTTGCATGGCAAGAATCCAGTTTTCATCATTTTCAGCTTCTTTGAAGCTTTTTGGTTCGAGTTCAGATACAAAAGCTACATTACCAAAGTACTTTCTGAACTGTGCTCTAGTCATGACCTTTTCAGAAGGGTCATCAATAATGTCTTCCTGAGAGTGATTTCTTGGAACTCTTATTTCCTTTGGAAGATCATTATTTTCTATTTTCTCTTCCCTGGGTACAGACTGTTCTGATGAAGATATATTTAACTGAGGATTTTCAACTGATAAAATATCATCATTTATCTTTTCCATAGTTAAATTATTTTCATCAAACACAACGTGAACAGACTCTTCTACCACTAGGTTTCTCTTATTGAAAACTCTAAAGGCTTTGCTAGATAAGGAATATCCTAAAAAGATTCCTTCATCAGATTTTTCATCGAACTTTCCTAGTTGGTCTTTATTGTTGTTGTGAATGAAACACTTAGAACCAAATATGTGAAAGTAGCTTATGTTGGGTTTTCTTCCTTTCCATAATTCATATGGAGTCTTTTTCAAGATGGGCCTGATTAACGCTCTATTCAAAATATAGCAAGCTGTGTTAGTAGCTTCAGCCCAAAAATACTTAGGAAGATTACTTTCACTTATCATAGTTCTAGCCATTTCTTCCAACGTCCTATTCTTTCGTTCTACAACTCCATTTTGTTGCGGAGTTCTTGGGGCAGAAAACATGTGATTAATCCCCGCCTCATTACAAAATAATTCAAAAGACTGATTTTTGAACTCACCACCATTATCACTTCTAATAGAGGACAATTTGACATTTTTGTCGTTTTGGAGTTTCTTGACAAGGTGGATAAATTGGTCAAAGGTTTCATCCTTAGATGCTAGAAATAAGGTCCAAGTAAATCTAGAATAATCATCAACTACTACCAAGGCATACTTCTTTCCTCCTAGGCTTGACGGTTGGATTGGTCCAAACAAATCTAGGTGAAGTAATTCAAGTGGTCTACTAGTTGATACAATTCCTTTTAAGCTAAAAGAGCTTCTAGTTTGTTTACCCTTTTGACATGCATCACAAATGTGATTTTTGTTAAAACTAATCTTAGGAAGACCTTTTACAAGTTCTTTCTTAGATAGTTTTGAAATTAAGTGCATACTAGCATGTCCTAACCTTTTGTGCCACAACCAACTCTCATCATTATGTGAAACAAGGCATTTATCGTTAGATACTTTATCAAGATTAAGCATATAAATATTTTCAACTCTTGGAACTGTGAATAAAATCTTGTCAGATTTTGCATCAAAAACTTCACAGCTTTTGGAGTTGAAAACTACCTTCATACCTTTGTCACATAACTGGCTTACGCTCAGAAGATTGTATTTTAGTCCGTCGACCAGAGATACATCTTCAATAGATGGCTGATTTCCAACTTGACCTTTTCCAATTACTTGTCCTTTTCTTTTATCTCCAAAACTTACACTTCCTCCACTATAAGATTTAATTGAGGTGAATGTATTTTTATCACCAGTCATGTGTCTTGAGCAGGCACTGTCAACATACCATTGTTTTGACCTTTGTGTGCCTCTCACGTGTCCCTGCAATTAATCAGTTAGACTTAGGTACCCAATTAATTTTGGGTCCTGGTAAGTTAGCAGAAGACAATCTCGACACTTTCTTGACCCAGATGAACTTTCCTTTATATTGACCTTTTCTAAATTTACAATGTTTAATAGTGTGGTCAGTATGATTACAATAATAACAGTTTTTGACCTTTTTAGCCTTTAACTGTTCTTTGTACTTTTTCTTTTTCTCTGATTTATTATTCTCAAATTTTTCATGACTTTCAGTAAAACATCCAATCCCAGATCTGTCATTGTGACTTCTTTGGGAGTTTATGATATCATGAAGGATTTCCTTACCCTTTGAAAAACCGTTTATGATTTGATCATCTTTTATTTTTTGATTTTTCAGGGTTTGTACCTCACTGAGAATCTCAGAATTACTCGTTTCTAGAATTTTTACTTGATCTAGTAATTCTGAGTTTTCTCTTTTGAGAGCTCTATTTTCTTTCTTGCAATTTTTAAACTTCATTAGAGTCTCAATGGAGGTATCATATAATTCACAGCAAACAGAAATTAATTCCTCTTTAGACATAAGACTAAAAGTTACCTCGGGGCATTCATTTTCACAGTCATCTGATGAATTTTCTGATAATTCTTCTTTTGCCATGAAACAGATGTGAGCAACTTTATCATCTTCTTCATCAATTGAAGATTCATCACTATCACTCCAAGTTGCCACCATAGCCCGTTTACTCTTTTCTTTTGACTTGTTTTGATTCTTCAAGTTAGGACAGTTTGGTTTGATGTGTCCTGGCTTGTCACACTCATAACAGATAATATCTTGAGAAGAGTCCTTTTTGAACTTGTCGGAAGTTCTGGGCTCTTTGTGAAAGTTATTTTTAGGAGATTTTCGAAAATTCTTTTTCTTCAAGAATTTGTTGAATTTTCGAGTGAGTAGAGCAATTTCTTCTCCAGACTCATCACTTGAACTTTCACTTACAATTTTAGCTTTTAATCCTGTGGATTTAATCTTTCTAGTCTCGGATTCCTTATCATTAACAGAAGACATTTTCAACTCATGAGTGAGTAGAGATCCGATGAATTCATCATAACCATAAGTGGATAGATCTCTAGCTTCATCGATTGTTGTTAATTTAGGATCCCAGACTGAGGGCATTGTTCTCATTAATTTTTTAATTAGCTCCTCATCTTGAAAAGACTTTCCAAGGGTCTTTAGATTATTTATGATGGAGGTAAACCTCGTATTCATTTCTGAAATGGTTTCATTTACCTCCATCTTAAATAATTCATATTCACGCATGTATAAATTTACCCTTAGATCCTTTTGCTTCTTTGTTCCTTCATATGTGACTTCAAGTTTGTCCCATATCTCCTTTGCATTTGTGCACCCTGAAACACGATGATATTCATTAATATCTAAAGCACAATGTAAAATATTAATGGCTTTAGCATTTAACTGCAATTGTCTCCAGTCTTCATCAGTGTATTCGGATTCAGTCTTTTCTATTTTGACACCGTCAACTATTTTTGTGGGAATAGTTGAACCATCTCTGATATTTTTCCATACAAAAATATCTGAAGACTGAATAAAGTTTCTCATCCTATTCTTCCAGTAGGAGTAATTTACTCCATAAAATAAGGGCGGTCTAACTGTAGACTGTCCCTCAGGAATTATATGAGTAGACATATTTCCTGGGAAATTTATAGTCTTGCTAGTCATAATGAATCTCTCTAAAGTTGTTAGACTTTAATAGGCAAGAGATTGGCTCTGATACCAATTGTTGGCCCAAATATGACTGTATAAAGACTAGAGGGGGGGGGGGTGAATAGGATTTATTGCCTTTTTAAAAAATTACTTAATATACTCTTTAAATCATTTGCCTATTTAGGAATAAACAACAGTTCAAAAGGTTTTGCGGAAGAAAGCGTTGTTTATATGAAGTAAGAGTATAAGAAGTTTAATCACGAGCAATTAATAATAAAATGCAAAGCAAGTGATTTAAAAGCAATAAAAGAGGAGTAGAGATAGAAGTATTTGACACAGAGTATTTATCCAGGTTCGGTCTCCTTGTGAGCCTAATCCTGTCCCCGAGAGAACCTCTCGAGATTTTCCACTATAGATTTCTTTACGGGCAGAAATCAAGCCTGAGACAGTTCTCACAATCCGAGACACTGTCAGCAAATACCTCTCCCAGTATTTACTCTCTCGAAACTCCAAGTGTTCGAGTAACTCCTCCTTAGTTTTTCTCAAGGTCAACTAAGAAACTTATGGCACTTTTAAAGGTTCAGTGATAACCCCAGATTAAGCCCCACTGCTTAATCTTTACAATGATTTTTGAATGACAGTAATAACACTCAAACTCTCGTTGTACAGTTGAAGGAAAAATGTAATTAAAGCTTGCTTGAATACTCAGTTGATAGCCTTAATTCTCGGTTTGATTTTCCTTACATCAACCATTCCTTCTCCATGCTATTTATAGCCTTCACCATGTCTTCATTTCGGATTTTTGAAGAGAAGAGCCGTTGGAGAAGATATGTCATATCTTATGACACTTTAACTTCACTTTACAAACTCCAATTCGCAACTAATGTCATAGCTTTACAAACTCCACTTTGATTTCAATGTCATAACCTTTACAAACTCCACTTTGTAATCAACTCTTTGTTTGTACGGTTTTATGCATGAAGTATGTTATCTTGGCTAGATACATTGTTATCTAAAGCCTTTTGATTAGTTTACAAAAGCTTTTCTGAGTTGGTAAAAAAACAAAAGAGTTTTGTAGAGTGTACTTGTTTGAAATCAAGTGTATGACTTGCTTTTCTAATTAACATTCCATATTCGTATAACATATATATGGAATTATACTTTGTATGATGATGAAGAGTTTAATCAAGCATTATTGAGCATACATGGTATAGTTAACTTGCTAAACATATTTCAACAAACATTGCAAGTATTTATCATCGAGATATATGTATGGCATTTTTAATATTTAAAAGTCATGGCATGGATATTTCTTAATATAGATATCTTAAGCAAATATGATCATAGTTTTAACTTAATCATTTTGAGAAAGCTTTTGATAAAAGTCTAGGGATAAAGTTAAGATTAATTTTCAAGAGATTAAGTCATCAAAACTAATGAGGTTGATTCAACAAGGGTGACTCTCCAAATTAAATTTGGAGAGTCACTCTCCAAGTGAATGGGACTGTTTAAAGCCCATAGCAATTACTTGTTAAATCCTTCGTCACAAAGTAGTTCATACTTTTTGTTATACTCTAAAAATCTCTAATAACAACCCAATTAACTCTTGAGTTTAAAAGAAGTTTTCGTTTGTTTTATTATATCCAAAAAATGTTCCTAAGAGCAATTCGTTAATCCTTAGTTATAAAAATAGTTTTTATTTTCTAATTATACCCTAAAATAATTTCTAATGCACCCATAATATTGTATATTTCAATGGGATATATACTCGCTTTAAGTTAATATTCATTTTATTGAAAATATAAGAAATAATTGAGACCGCTAATGATTATATATAATCTTTAATGTTGTATATATACAATGTATGCGCTATTTATTGATATACATAATATATTTTAAAATTATTCCATTGTAACATATATTAATCATTTTACATGTAGTTGGTTAAATTTAACCCGCTCGTAAACTTTATCTTTATCTATAAAAAAATATTAAAACAAAATAACACGAAAAGAAAGTGTAATTTCTATAAATTCTAAGATAATATTAGTTATTTATTAAGTAGTTTCAGATAATATTCATTAGTTATTAATTTAAAATTTTATTTTTCTTTCGAAACTCTTAAAATCTAAACAAAATGACACATAAGCATTAAATTCTCTCATTAGGCCACACATGTTAACTTAGCTTTCATGATTTTAGATTTTCTTTCTATTCTAGTACTTCCTCTAACTCTTAATTTCATTGAAATAGATAATATTTAGGTTTTAAAAAATACATATCATTTGTGCCTAAAAAGATATATATTATATTAAGATTGATTGGTATACAATTGATTAAAATAGTACATGATTCAAAAAAAATAAAAAATCAACACTGTCAATTTCAAACACGACAACACAATTTATAGAGACAATCCTTTTAACACATATCATTTTGTTTTGATTAAAATAATACATATCATTTTCTTTTGATATTTTAGAGATATTTTTTGGTTACATATTTTAGAGATAAATATAAAATTTAAATATGAGTTTTAGTAAAGTAGGTTTTTGTTAGAGAAAAATATATGTTAATAAAATATAATTTTGATTTTTTTTTAATAATTTAATGTTGATTTAAGGAGAAATGACACATAAGCTTATTGCTCTAATACTGTGTCAAGTCATCTCTTAAATTTCTCTTCTTTTGCCAAGTGGCAACCCTTGCCTCTCATTTTCTTATATACTACTCCCTCCATTCTTAAATATATGACGTTTTAAAAAATTGAAATATTCTTTTATATATGACGTTTTCGTTTTTCAAGAATGTTTAATTTATTTTTTTGGTCCAAATATTGAATATTTATCTTGATTCATGTGTTTTTTAATATTTCAATGTTTATTGACCAACCATGGTATGAGAGAGGGTTTCTTTTTAAGTTAACCAATGCAAATTTATTAGTTTGAGATGTACTAATTGTGTTTCTTAATATGTATGAAAACTCTAAAAAGACATATAAAAAAGAATGGAGGGAGTAGTTTATAGCACGTGTAATGCACGGGTTTATATTAAATGTACAAATACATATCAAAAATTTATTTTTGAATCATGAATTAAAAAATAATGTTATAATATATAATCAACTAGTGCTTAAGGAAAATAATATCCAAATGAACTTTTTTATTTAAATTTTATTATTCTACTTTTTTGCATTTTATTATTTAGTTTGACATTATGAAAAAAAAATATATAAATACTATATCACATTATTATTTTTACATGAAATTATATACTTTTTCCTTTTTATCAATAAAAATCAAATTACATGTCAGCTAGTGTTACAAAATAATTAACAAATTACATATTGTTTAGCTATAAATAAACATAAAAATTTATGTATATCAATTCCTACTTTCTCAAATATCTTTTTAATGAAATTCTCTGCATTTACAAAAGTTTGAAGCCTACAGTTTTAGAAACATCTTAAAAGATTTATAAATTAAAATTCATAAAAGTGGAATATTCTTGGTAAAGAAGACAAAATAGATTATCGGTTTTTCTATAGTGTGTCCAATGGGCACGCGTTAAACTTTGATTTTGCACATGATAAACATTATCCACATTTATATTATTATTTTTTATTCCTTAATTTTAGGGATTATTTATCTCATCAATTATCTTTACATAATTAAAAATATTTCAATACAGTGTATTGATATATATTTATTAAATAGTTTAATCCTATAGCTCATTTTTTGAGAGAAATATAATTATTCTACCGAATTATGTACTTCCATAGCCAAAAGTACGAGTTTATATTTTTTTATTATACCCTAAATAACTATGGGTGAACCCGTTGCACATGTATTGTAAAACGTAGAAAATTGTAATTTTACAATTTTCTACGTTTTACAATACATGTGCAACGGGTTCACCCATGATTATTTAGGGTATAATAAAAAAATATACTCATATTTTTTACTGGGAGATGCATATATGAAAACCCTATATTTAATTAGAGAACATATATAATAGGAGAGAGAAGTATATTTATTAAAATATTGTTAATTATGTAAATATAATTAATGAGATAAATAAATCCCTAAAATCGAGGAATTAGAGATAATGATACAAATATATATAACCGTTATCATATGCAAAATCAAAGCTTAACGCGTGCCCTTTGGGCACACTATAGAAAAACCGATATACTATAACCAAAATTTAATGTTCAATGCTAATTTCTTACTTTTTAATAAAAAAATATTTATAATTTTTCAAAAACGTATAGAGAGAAGAACTTTAAATTGTAGAGAATACACAGAGAAATATAATTCGATGTCTTTGTATTTAAATTTCAATTTTCAAATTATTTGAATTTCGTTAAAAATAAGTGATTTAAATTATTTTTTTCAGTATTAATATTTATCTATTATATAAAAAAAGAACCAATACTTATCTTCTTTCTTCAAAGGGAACTATTTATAAAAATAATTAATATATTTTAAATAATTGAAATTAGAAATACTTTACAATGAAAAATGTTTTAATATTTCAAGATGTGGCTCTTTCGTACTCTTTTTAATTATAGTATATATAGATGTAATGAGTTAGAATTTTGGATGAAAATAATGGTTATTTTTCAATATATGACACCAAATATATGCTTGGATGAATTCCATCTAGCATAAATAATAAATTTTAATTAAATAGAAGACAATAAATTTGAAGATTGATGAATTTAAATAATAGATAAAATTAGTAATTTTGAAGGATTTTATATTTATCTCATATATTCATGATAATATATTAAATTACATGTTTTATTCATTCAAACTCGTTGGCATTTTATTAAATCTGAAATAAAAAATCATATTTATACTAATCTCATATAATCTTATCTTATTTTTAAATAAATTATCTAAAGATTAATATGAAGTTATTAAGCATTAATTAATTTAATTCATTTAAAATGACACATAAATTATGAATAGTTTAGTTTTTTGACATGTGGCGAAATGTTTAATATTGCGACATGTGTCATTTTCGAGCTCTTTCTAATAATAGTATAGATATATAGATAGATATATAGATTACTCATGTGAACATAAATTTTAAATATTTAAACATGCACGTTTTTTTCAAAAAAACTAAATTTTAAGTTTTTGAAAATAAACATGTGTGAAAAAATGAAAAATTATCTAGTTTTAGTGATAATATTAGTATTTTTAACATTTTAAGAATGTAAAAGAAAATTCAAGTTAACTACAATTAACACTTATGCTCAATTTCTACAGCGCATATGTTCAGATTGTTAAAACGTCGATTTTACCTAACAACAATGGTACTCAAAATTAACATCTCTTCAAAACCAATCCAACGGTATAAAAATGTTAAAATTTGAGTTCGGAAAAGTCGGAAAATTTTATTTAAACAAAATGAAATAAACAATAATTAAAAAATGTATCAGTTTTTCTCTCATGGTTTACCATGAATGCTAGTCATCCAAAAGAAAATGGATAAATTTACATTTCAGTCATCTATTATTAACATTATTATGTAATTTTAGAGGTGTTCTCACATATAAAGTGTTCTCGCATATAAAATGTATTCTCACCAGATCCTTCCTCATGACAGTATAATATGGAAAATAATCTGTTGTCCCGGACTTCCTATTTAATTTTCCTGTCCCTCTATAACTTTTTGACATGTGTAAAAAATATTCCACGACGGGTTGATTCGGGGACTATTTAGGGTATAATAAAAAAACATTAAATTTTTTTTTACACATGTCAAAAATATATAGGAGGACAGGAAAATGGAATAGGAAATCCGGGACAACAGATTTTCTTCCATATAATGTTAAACTTATCAAATTAAAAATCAATGGCTTTATGAGAAAGGATCAAGTGTGACAATGAGCTTATGGTGTGACAACCCACTTATGGTGTGACAAGGGAAAAAGGTGGGGTAATTTTGTAATTGAACATGGGAAGGTGGCAAACTTGTAATTAAGAGAAAAAGTCTTATACGTGTAAAATGGAGGGAAGGAAGAGGGGGTGATGTCAGCGTTGATGTCACCCCCTGGAGAGAGAAAAAGTTTTAATTATTTTCTTTAAAATGCATTTTCCCGCTCTTCCCGAACTCGTTTTTCAAAAAAAATTATACCACTGAACTCGTATTAATTAGGCCGTCATTTTGAGATCCATTTTTGTTATTTATAAACGATTTTTAATTTTTTTAATTTTTCTATGGTTGTTTTAAATTAATATTCGGTTGTTTCAAATTAATATTGTGTTGTTTCAAAATAATATTCTGTTGTTTCGAATGAAATATAATTAACACTTTGGATTGAATGGAGCTCTACTGATGGAACAAGTGTAATATTCTGCTGAAACAAATGTAGTAGTCTGGTGGAACAAGTGTAGTATTCTGCTGAAACAAATGTAGTAGTCTGGTGGAACAAGTGTAGTATTCTGCTGAAACAAATGTAGTAGTCTGGTGGAACAAGTGTAGTATTCTGCTGAAACAAATGTAGTAGTCTGGTGGAACAAGTGTAGTATTCTGCTGAAACAAATGTAGTAGTCTGGTGGAACAAGTGTAGTATTCTGCTGAAACAAATGTAGTAGTCTGGTGAAACAAGTGTAGTATTCTGCTGAAACAAATGTAGTAATCTCGTGGAACAAGTGTAGTATTCTACTGGAACAAGTTGTTTCGAAATAATACTCGATTGTTTCGAAATAATACTCGGTTGTTCCAGGAACTCAGTTGTTTCAAATTAATAAATAACATAATTTTGAGTCATTTTGAGGCTGTCACAATATAATTTTGTTCAAAACAAACACTGGATCGAATTAAGAGCTACAAATTACAAAAACCAATTCGAAATTAAACCATCAGAAACAAAAAAATGGCCCTTTGTTTCAAGTTCTCTTCTCTTCTCTTTAGACACCACACAATATTACAAAGCCATTTTTGTACTACTCTATCCTTCATCTCTCTTTCCTTCCCTGCCAGCTTCATCCTTGCCTGATCCAACGACTCCGCCCCCGGTGGATGCTCTAAGCTTCAAAAATTTCTCGAAATGGATCTCATCCCTCTTTATCTCGGGTATAGCTACTAATTTTAAAGAGAAAATATGGTAATAATGTAGAGCATTGGTGCCAAAGGAATGAAAAAGCTTGGAATGGTAAACTGCAACCTGCTATAGGATTCTTATGCAACAAAGCTTGGTGTTTTTACAAGATTTTCAGAGCTGCAGCAAGGCGAATAACAGCAACAACGCGTTATGCTCGGCTTGGGTTTCCAGGTGGTCCCTTCCTCCAATCGGGGTAATTAAAATCAACATCGATGTGGCTGTTGATCGCAGGAAGTGGCGGCGGACGGCGGATTTCCATGGAGAAGGAAGGGGAAGTGGCGGCGGACGGCGGCGTCAGCGGTGGCGGTTTGGGGATCATCACACGGCGGCGTCGAACATTGGAGAAAGCAGTGGTGAAAGGGAGAAGTTTGCCTTTAAAATTAGAAGAATTACATTTCACATACTTGATTAATTACAAAATAGATACCTGTCACACCATAGGGTGTCACACCATAAGGGGGGTGTCTCACCTGAACTTGACTCATGGCTTTATTATAAAAGATTTATATCACTTAAATAAAAGGTTTGTTGGCCCTATCAAGAACAGAATCACCTAGAGGGGGGGTGAATAGGTGTCAAAGTTGAAAACTGAAAATTTCTAAGTTTTTCGAGAAACTTATTTTTCAGAGTCAAATTTCCTCAGAGTCAGAAGTTAGCTTAATGAAGTTGCTTCTGAGGGAAATTCTGCCTAAACACAGTTAGACTGTTTTCAGCAACAGAAGTTCTGATTTGAGAACTTCTGGACAGTCTTCTGAACAAAGACAGTGATACTTTAGAGAAAATCTGTTTCAGCACTAAATATAAGCAAGTACACAGAGGCAAAAAAATAACAAGTATAAGAGGGAGAAAGAAGTTCAGGAGATCCTGATTGAACAATTCGATTTATCCAAGTTCGCCACAGAAGTCCTGTGACTACGTCTTGTCCCCTGAGGTCGCAGCCTACAGAGATTTTATAAATCCACTATTCAGAACTTTTATGGCAAGTTCAGAAGCTCCTTTACATCAACAGAACTTAAGCTAATTTCTCACTTAGTTCTGACTAGCCTAAAAAGAGTTAAAGGATTTCCACCAGAACAAACAACACTCTGTTTTCTGGATTTCTCACCCAACTCTAATCTCAACTAGATTTCTCTCTTTAAATCTAACTGAAGATCACAAACGATCTCAGTTTACAAGATTCCTATTATGAACTTGTTTTTCTTCACTCTCTCACTTTACTAAGACTATGCTAAGAAAGATTGAGAATGGAAAGAGTTGCTCTGTTTTTCTTTGTTAGAACAGTGCGTTGAGATTTTGCTCGATGATCACGCGTATGTTGATGCTTTGGAGCTTGGCTACTATTTATAGTGAATGAAGATGACCGTTGGTGAGTTTGAATCTTCGAAGGAGATGACATCAGTTGTTGTAGCCGTTAATTTGTCAAATCTTCAAACGGTCTTCAAACACTTTGATTCCGTTATCCTTGTTCTTTAACTCAATCCGGTAAGTGATTTGAAATCAAAGAAAGGTTGACTGGAATCATTCTTCAATTAGATCAACAAGGGGTAGACAAGGAAATTCTGGTTGCTTTTGAACAGACAAGCGCGCTCCATCAAAACAGCTTTTTGAACTTTTGGCGCCTTGCATTGAATGCAGGTGTCAGAGCATTAAATGCTCAAATAGAACCCGTGACAAAGCTTTCAGAAGCTAATTTCCAGTTGTCTATACTTCTGATCAAATTGGCAAACCTTCTGATTGCAAGGAACTTCTGAGGAGAGCTTTAGCAGACTTCGGCTTCAGAGCGGAGCATCCAGCTTCTGATTTATTGAAACTCTGACTTCAGCAAACAAATCTTCTGAGTCCTTTAGGCAATCCAGAAATGATTCATTCAGCACCTGCTGAGCAACTTACACATAGACTAAGTAGACAAAAAATTATTAGTCAACAAAAAAATTATATGTAAGGGAATATTAAGTTTTCATCTTCTGAAACGTTTGGACATAATCAAAACACATAGGGTTCATCAAGGTTGAAGTTAAAATAGCCATAATTAGCCAATGATTAGACGTTACATGTTTGAATTTTAGAAGAGGTAAAACTAAAAGCAATACTTTTCAATGGGTATTACCCATCCATAGTTACTATAGAAAATAGTGTTAATTATTATGAATTAGGAAAAGTTAAAGTAGTAATTAATGAACATTTTTATTAATGAACCATTAGATATTAATCCAATGATTGTAATTGTAGTACCCATGGATGAGTAATATCCATTAAGAGTGAACCCAAAAACAAAATATATATTTGAACTTTTAATCCGTACTCTTACCTCAAACAAACATTCAAGCTTTAAAGGGAAGAAAATCTGCTGTCCCGGACTTCCTATCCCATTTTCCTGTCCCCCTCTCAATTTTTGACATGTGTAAAAAAGATTCTAATGGTTTTTTATTATACCCTAAATTGTCCCCGAATTAACCCGTCGTGGAATCTTTTTTACTCATGTCAAAAATTAAAAAGGGGACAGGAAAATGGGATAGGAAGTTCGGGACAGCAGATTGTTTTCCGCTTTAAAGTATGGAATAGATTTTATTTAGAAGAGAAGCAAGTGAAAATAGTATTTAATTGACCTTAAAGTAATTAAAATTATATCTAAGAAAATTAAACAAACATTTTGTTAGAAATATTTGATACGGGTAAAATATATCCGCACGTAGTAGAACGGGTCGGATATAGGTTATATGGGTAATTACGATTGAGGGAATAAAAACCGTAAATAAATAGTAATCCTAACCCTAATAATTTTTTTTGAAAAGATATATGGCTAATGATTATATTTTATATAATCGTTTAAAATATCAAATTCATTTTTAAAGAAATAAGAACAACTTAAATGTGAGTTTCTAAACAACTGTTTTTATGGGATTTAGTTTGCATTTGGGAGTTTTAAGGTATGAAGTTGAATTTGCTTGATTTGGGTATTTGGTTTATCTTTGATTGCAATTGTGCAGCGTGGATTTTATTACTCAGTTTTGGCTTATTGGCTTTGATATTCATGTGAATCTAGGGCAAATTGAGAGGGGGCCGGCTGTTGCAATTTGAGAGTTAGCTCTAGAAATGGCTTTGCCTTAAAATTCCATTTTTGTTTCTTTGAACATAAATGAATCCATTTGTTATTTGATAGTTCTTTTTCTTTGAATACACGAAATAATCACAAATATAGTTGTTTTCCTTTGCTACCAAATAATCACAAATACATCTTGTGTTTGATCGTTCTTTTTGTTTTAAAATACATAGATTTGGTAAGGACTTGTAATTTGCATTTACATTTACTAGTTCACTTACATTTTTTATCTAATGCATTTTCGTTACAGAAAAATGAAAAAGGAGAGGCACGAACAAGAAAGAAAGAAGGAAGAGCGTGAAGAAATGCTTCACGAGGAACCAATTCTATCAAATAATTATGTCACTCAATTATTACATTGGTCTTAAAACTTCCGTTCTCGAATTTCCTTATGTATTTGTTCGAACTCGAAAAACACATTTGTGTAAGCATGAGATAATGTAGCCATTAATTAGAATATGTTCGTTAGAATAGGTCCGTTGTAATTATTATATTTTTAAATTAATGTTATAGTTTTCATTAATAAAATAATGAGATATGGAGTGAGATAGAAAGTGTGGTTGGAATATGTATGGAATTGAGATGATTAAAATGAAGAATGTGTTTTTTTAATTATATTTTAGAGAACGGGATAAGGAAGAGGGTTAGAGTTGCTCCAATCCCAATGTCAAACATTAGGAAAATTAATAGGGGTCCATGGGTCCTTTTACTTTACTTGAGCACCAGGACGTCCTAATAAAACCTCCAAAAATTAACCTAGTTATGCTAAAAGGAGCAATTCAAGAATTTAATCTCATAAGAAAGAAAAGTTAAGATTTCCTGAAGAACGAATTTTGTCACACAATACAACCAAATTAAAACTTTACAAACCATAAAATATACAAAGAATTATGTACATAAAATCACTTGAAATCTAAAACAATCCAAAACCATATAAATTGTAAGACACATTGATGTTCACCTCACTAGTCACCAAATGTATTTTGTGTTCATATTGGTGTTAATCACGTCTGTCATGAAAATCTCGAAAATCTCTCCGTAGATGATTTTAATATTCACCATAAAATTGAACAAATTCATTTAATCATCGGTTACTAACCACCTGAACACAATTCATCATAATGGTAATTAAATCAAACAATTCAGAAACAAGAATTTGGAAAATCAAACAAGTATATTAAAAAAAACAAACTTTTTTTTTTTTTTCCATTCTCATTGTTACCTATTTTCTGTTGATATCCGAATCAAAGAACACCATGACTAGTTCTTGTACTGCCAACAGCATAGCTTCGACTTCTGGGAAAGACACGGTCAGTTTTCACCTTAATCTGATCATCATCAAACTCACATGTCTTGTCTTCATCAATTCTTCCAATTCCAACACTGAAACTCCTTGGCATCTTATTGTTCTTATTACTATTCGGAGATTGTTTTCTTTGAAGAAGAAGATTGTTGCTTAATCCTCGAGCAGAAGCCGCCCTCAAAAGCTCGCTATAATCTTCATCGCAATTACTCGATCGCGAAGAATTTACGCTGTAACTTCTAGGCAAGGTGTGCACAATTTGTCCAGAAGCAGGACAACCGATAACACTAGCCATTCCAACTCGATCAGAGCACTCATTCATGCCTTTGACATAAAAATCTCTGGCTTTGATCAATAATTTAATTGGTGCTTTCATAAACCTGCTAAATTTTCTTTGCTTTTTCTGGCCCAAAATCTTCTCCTCCATCTTTTTTTTCTTTTTAACCAAAAAAGAGGATTTAAGTGATGATTTTTGTTAGATAAGTAATTTAAAATGGTGTATAATTATAAGGTGGCTTTGAGAAAAGATAAAGATGGATGGAGAATGTTTGAGTGGTGCTCCATATAATTATTGGAATATGGAAGATGATCGATAAGAACAATTGGTTATTATTTTAATTTGTTGGGGTGACTTTGTCAAAACTAAAAACAAAGCCGGTCATTAATTAATTCACCTTGCTAGAGACATTAAAGAAATTCCAACTTCGCTCTTTGTATCATTTTATGTTTGAGGTATAATTAAATACAATCAGGAAATACAAATTATATATAATAATATTGTCTAACTTTAATTAGGTATTTGTGTTAAAAAAAAAAAAAAATGTGATACCTATATAGTTGTGAGATAAGCGGTAGTGTTGGTGATGACATTGACATATCACTCTTGAATGAGTTGGTCTTCTACCATTAATGTGAAACATTGTCGTTAAAGTTCTGTTATTAAAAGAAGAAATTTAATTAACGTAATTTGATATGTTAGCAACTTAATATGTCATACTAATAAAAACATTGCAATGCATGATCGTTTGTAAACAAAATTCACCAATTTAATTTTCTTTTTAAAACAAACTTCATCTTAATAGGGCAAACAGTTGATAATGAGAAACAAAACTTATTAGAATTGGGCAAGAATTAATATAAGAAAGGGATAACTGTGCCAAAGCGTTTGCTACACCATTTGCTTGCTTGCAGCCTGGTAAAAATGACCGAGTTGTTGAACCTTTATTGTTTTCATAATTGCAAAAACATTTAGAAGTAAAAATGTATATATATTAGAAATTTATAATTTAAAACTGCAGTTTGGTTCATGAAATGGAAAAGAATAGAATAGAATAGAATGGAATAGTTATTCTACGCAATAGAATATGAATAGATAAAATAGGTATTCGTTAGGAATATAAATTCCTATATTTGAAATAACTATTCCTTACTTCAATTAAAAAATAATTATCCATCTACTTTTGGAATAACTATTCCGTCGAATAATTATTACGTGTTTGAAAAATTCAACCAAACATAGGAATAAGAATAAACAAGGAATAACTATTTTATTTCTTGCAATCCCGCGAACCAAACGGCCCCTAAGGACGAACAACTGTCTAAAAGTATAGCTTCCAACGAAGTAAATTGAGTTAGAGCTGAGGAAAAACACTACTAAAAAAATGCCAAAGACCAGCGGAATCCACCGGAGGTTCGAAATCCACTGCTCAAAATGGGTTGGTGATACTACCAGCTGTATTTTATTAGACACAGGCGGACTTAAAATATTAAAACCTTAAAAACATGTTATATTATTGTTTTTTATAGATGAATCGAACTGAATTGATAAGGTATAAAAAACAAGGCCTTATTATTTACTAATAGGCTGCAAGCAAATATTTCTTGTTGCTGTCGCATTACGTACTTTAGTTTTAATTTGGAGCAAAAATATTATTGTTTTGGTAAGCACTACTTATAATATGGTAGTATTTGATATGTATAGACTATTAACCTTGCTTTGTTAATGATCATCGTATGAATTAATCTTTTGATGGTTCTGATAAATATTTGTCTTAGGGGTCTGCAGAATCACATTAACTAGAGATGAAGTCTCAATCTATCAAGTGTATGCTTCAACTACAAATTTCAACTTTTAGTTCAAGTTTTAGTTCAATCGGTTTCTTCATATAATATCACAACGTTCGCAACCAAGTAATGTTGAGTTCGAGTCGTTACTACCACATTTATTGGTCAATTAAAAAACATGGTGGAATGTACTTGCGTTGTGCACGCTTCAAGTCTAAGTTATTTTCGCTTGTACAAGTGTGTCAAATATTTTAGAAAAATATCGTCGGACGTAATTATCAACTTAGTTATATCAGTTACTTAACCAAATATAAGTAGGGGATCCACCCCAACGTAGGTCAATCTCGAAACTACAAGTCAACGAGCATGGCAAGTTTCAAGGGGAGTTGACCTAGGCGGTCGTCTAGGGTCTCCACATTTTGGAAGCCTCCAATTGTATCGATCTTGTACGATTGATTGAATGCGATAAATTCAACTAATGAAAATATGAAACATATCATCCTATTAGAAATTATTTATGTGAATAAAGAAAATATACACTTATTATGTTTCTATTTATAGTGTCAATAGAAACACGGTCAAAATATAATTTCTCCTAACTTAAAAGGTTTGGATCCAAACATTTTCAATTCCAATATGAATTCAATTGTTAAAACTTAAGTTTATATATATAGGGATAGGTTCATGTGAGACAAAACCATTATGGAGAGACTTTTTTTAGTGTGAGACAATTAAAAAGTGGTGGCAATTTTGAAATTTTAAAAACATGGAGGGGCATTATTGAGGTGATGTCATCGCTGATGTCACATCTGGAGAGAGAAAAAGTTTTTATTATTTTATTTAAAATGCATTTTCCCGCTCTTTCCGAACTCATTTTTCAAAAAAAATTATACCACTGAACTCGTATTAATTAGGCGGTCATTTTGAGATCCATTGTTGTTATTTATAGACGATTTTTATTTTTTTTATTTTTGTTCCAAGTCGGATACTTGGTTGTTCCAACAGAATACTACATTTGTTCCACCAGACAACTCCAATTGTTCCAGCAAAATATTTTCATTATTTTTTTTAAATGCACTCTGGGAGTGTAAAAAAATGTAGTATTATGTTGGAACAATTAGAGTAGTCCGGTGGAACAATTAGTGTAGTCTGGTGGAACAATTATAAAAAAATAAAAATAAATAAAAATCGTCTATAAATAACAAAAATGGATCTCAAAATGACCACCTAATTAATACGAGTTCACTAGTATAATTTTTTTTGAAAAATGAGTTCGGAAAGAGCGGGAAAATGCATTTTAAATAAAATAATTAAAACTATTTCTCTCTCTAGAGGTGACATCAGCGGTGACATCACCTCCTCTTCCTTCCCTTCAATTCACTCATGAGGGTTTAAAGCTTAGGGTTCAATAATTAGGATTTATGTTTAGGATCTCAATTTTAGGGTTCATTAATTAGAATTAAGGTTCAATTTTCGAGTTTAGCGTTTAGGATTTAAAGCTTAGGGTTCAATAATTAGGATTTATGTTTATAATTAGGATTTATGTTTAAGATTTCAATTTTAGGGTTCATTAATTAGAATTAAGGTTCGTAGTTTAGAATATATGTATATTCAATTTTGGTCATTTAGTTATAAGTGTTGGGATATTCTATGGTCACTTTGTTTTTCACAAAGTAACTATTACTTTGTTTTGTTAGCCATTGGATCATGGGTTAAAAACTAATCCAATGGTGGATAAGACAAAGTATAAATAAAGTAAGGAAAAAACAAAGTGACCACAGCCTACACCATAAGTGTTTAGGTTGTTACTATTAATTTGAATGAATTTTTTTTGTATTATATTGTGGAACATGACAGTTCATAGTTTAGAATATATGTATATTTAATTTTGGTCATTTAGTTACAAGAGTTTAGGTTGTTACTATTAATTTGAATGGACTTTTTTTTTTGTATTATATTGTGGAACATGACAGTTTGTAGTTTAGAATTTATGTATATTCAATTTTGGTCATTTAGTTATAAGTGTTTAGGTTGTTACTATTAATATATATTTTTTTTCTAAACAAAAACAAGAAAAATCAATGAAAAAAGACATTAAAAAAAACAATTAATTGATTAATTGAAATAGGTTACTAAAAGTATAAATGAGTTCATTTGGAGCAGAAGCGTGTGGGTTCCCATGCCACCAAACCAAGTTCAATCCCTTCTTTTACCATTTTATTCACATTTAATTCCTAATTTTATTAACTTTATATATAGGTGCAGCACATTAAAAGCAAAAGAAGTCAATTGGCAGGGTGGTAAGGCGTGTGGGCTTGAGGTAAGTGGGCGTGTGTTCGACTCTCCTATGCAACATTTATATTCATTTTCCAGTTTTATTAATTGATTAGCATCAAAACTACGTAGTTTTGATGTGTTCTCATATAAATAAAGTGTTCTCGTAAAAGGTGTTTTCATGTGATCCCTCATATATATATATATATATATATATATATATATATATATATATATATATATATATATACTATTTCCTTTGAATCGAATAATCATCGTATTTAGAAATAAGAATTTAGATAATCAACTAAAATAGAATTGAAAATTGACAACAATGACACTTTAACTATAACTATACAATGTGAGGACCTCCATAATTATTTCATAGCTTATCTATCAATAATAAGGGTAATGCAAATGTAAATATATGGTTTATTATGTGTATCTCAAAAACGGTTTCGCGATTTAAAACCATACAAAACAAATGTCATCGATTCTTCATTTTGCAATTAAATTGTGGATTAACTTTCACGTCAAAAAGTACTTAGTTTAATTATATTTAAAAATTCAAGCATTTATATTCTTCAAATCACGTACTTTGTATCAATTTTTGATGTAATATCTTAATTTGTAAAATACACACTGTATTTATCCTAATAATATCTACCCAATAATTATATCTTTTCGGGCAAGTTATTTATGATGACCCTATGTGTTTTGTTTAGTCCAAACTGTTTCAAAAGATATTTAAATACACAAAACTTATCTGCTTAAGATTATTGGCTAACAATTTTTCTTAAGTATATGTATAAGTTACTCAACACGTGCTGAAAGCATTCAAGGCTGCTTCTCAAAATTCAACTCAGAAGATAAAGCTCAGTTAACTAGAAGTCTACTTTCAGAAGATGCAAGCAAGGTTCTAAAGACTCATCATAAAAGTTGATCAAAATGAACATTGAGTGTTAACGGTTTTAGAGGATAGATCATATATGTCCTGGACATTTAATGCACCCGCAACTGTATTAATGCTAAGTGTTGAATCAACCTCATTAGTTTTGATGACTTAATCTCTTGAAAATTAATCTTAACTTTATCCCTAGACTTTTATCAAAAGCTTTCTCAAAATGATTAAGTTAAAACTATGATCATATTTGCTTAAGATATCTATATTAAGAAATATCCATGCCATGACTTTTAAATATTAAAAATGCCATACATATATCTCGATGATAAATACTTGCAATGTTTGTTGAAATATGTTTAGCAAGTTAACTATACCATGTATGCTCAATAATGCTTGATTAAACTCTTCATCATCATACAAAGTATAATTCCATATATATGTTATACGAATATGGAATGTTAATTAGAAAAGCAAGTCATACACTTGATTTCAAACAAGTACACTCTACAAAACTCTTTTGTTTTTTTACCAACTCAGAAAAGCTTTTGTAAACTAATCAAAAGGCTTTAGATAACAATGTATCTAGCCAAGATAACATACTTCATGCATAAAACCGTACAAACAAAGAGTTGATTACAAAATGGAGTTTGTAAAGGTTATGACATTGAAATCAAAGTGGAGTTTGTAAAGCTATGACATTAGTTGCGAATTGGAGTTTGTAAAGTGAAGTTAAAGTGTCATAAGATATGACATATCTTCTCCAACGGCTCTTCTCTTCAAAAATCCGAAATGAAGACATGGTGAAGGCTATAAATAGCATGGAGAAGGAATGGTTGATGAAAGGAAAATCAAACCGAGAATTAAGGCTATCAACTGAGTATTCAAGCAAGCTTTAATTACATTTTTCCTTCAACTGTACAACGAGAGTTTGAGTGTTATTACTGTCATTCAAAAATCATTGTAAAGATTAAGCAGTGGGGCTTAATCTGGGGTTATCACTGAACCTTTAAAAGTGCCATAAGTTTCTTAGTTGACCTTGAGAAAAACTAAGGAGGAGTTACTCGAACACTTGGAGTTTCGAGAGAGTAAATACTGGGAGAGGTATTTGCTGACAGTGTCTCGGATTGTGAGAACTGTCTCAGGCTTGATTTCTGCCCGTAAAGAAATCTATAGTGGAAAATCTCGAGAGGTTCTCTCGGGGACAGGATTAGGCTCACAAGGAGACCGAACCTGGATAAATACTCTGTGTCAAATACTTCTATCTCTACTCCTCTTTTATTGCTTTTAAATCACTTGCTCTGCATTTTATTATTAATTGCTCGTGATTAAACTTCTTATACTCTTACTTCTTATAAACAACGCTTTCTTCCGCAAAACCTTTTGAACTGTTGTTTATTCCTAAATAGGCAAATGATTTAAAGAGTATATTAAGTAATTTTTTAAAAAGGCAATAAATCCTATTCACCCCCCCCCCCTCTAGTCTTTATACAGTCATATTTGGGCCAACACTAAGCGCCAAAACTCAAAAAGATGTTTATGCGCGCCTAGACTGTACACTTTTAAACAAATCTTGTTTGTTCATTGTCTACCATTGGTTTAACTTAATGAATAATCATTCCATCTATCATTATCCTCAATTTATATCTGGTTTATGCTTTGTATTAAAAGACAAGGATTACTGAATCAAATCTGTACTTTAAAACCGTTTGAAGACCAAGACAGAGAAACGGCTACAACTCTTTCACGATTCAAATTGAAGCAACGGTCATCTTCAAGTCCTATATAAATAGTAGCCCAGTTCAACTTTGTGTTCTAAACACGAGTTTTGAGCTATCTTAACGCACTGCATTTTTTTGAGAAAATACAAAGCATTCCATTCTTTCTCTTTTCTTATTTCAATTTGCAAAAGTGAGAGAATGAAGAAAATACAAGTTCATAATACAATTGTAAACTGATATCGTTTGTGATAATTAGTTAGTTGAGAGAAAACCACTTGAGGTTTGAGTTGGGTGAGAATTCCAGAAAATAGAGTATAAGTTTTCTGGTGAAAATCCTTTAACTCTTACTTGGGTGGTCAGGACTTAGTGAGAAATTAGCTAGGTCACTGTTGATGTAAAGGAGCTTATGTATTTTCCATAAAAGTACTGGTTACTTGATTTGAAATCTCTACTGAGTGATCTCACATGGGACAAGACTTCTGTGGTGAATCTGGATAAATCTGTTGACTCATGAACCTCTGAACTCTATCTCTCTATTTTGTTTACTTGTTATATTTGCTTCTGTACCGTGTAACATTATTTAAGTGTCGAAACAGATTGTCTCTTTACCTCTGTTTTTGTTGAGAATACAAACTATCCAGAAGATCTGTCAAACAAAAATTCTGTTGCTGAAAGACAAAATTTCTCTCAAAAGCGCTTCTTAGAGGCTAACTTCTGAATAGAAGAAATTAAATTTTGTCCAAGTTTTTCATAAACTTGATTTCTCTAGAAAAGTCTGAACTTGTTAGGGCCAACAATTTCAATTAAATATTTTTTGTCTAATACCTAGGGTTTCTATGTGTTGGAGCCGACCCTGTCAACAAGCGAGTTCCTGGGCTACATCTAATAATGATATTATATCACAAGCTAGCAATGTTTAAAATTGGAATAATAAGGAGTCACGCTCTTTTCATCCGATTCAAACCAAATGATACTTAAATTTTGGCAATTTGTAGGTTTTTTACACAAAATAGTGTTCAACGATTCCAAAACTAACACTTTTCTAATCTCTAATCATGTGGTTGAGCTATACTCCAAAATTTATTTTATTTTTTCTGTCAAGTTAAAATATTTCAGTGTGGATTGTTTTTTTGCATATTCGTTAAAGGATTAAGGATTTTTTTGAGGGAAAATAGTTTACGGTTCCGATATATGCAGCTTTAGGGCTGCATATAAGCATTTAATAAAACTGAATATGGTATTGTATTAAATACACATGCATTTATTAATCAAATTAATTTAAAACCATATATGTTAACAAAATAATCAAAATCAAAAAATCCTAAACAATATAACTTACCTAAATAAAAAATCCTACTGACTCTGACCCTACTATCTGATCCTACCATTGAACCCTGACCCTAAATCTTGACCCTAAACCTTGACCCTAACCCTACCTCTAAATCCTAACCCTAAACCTTGACCATGACCCTAACATTGAACCTTATCCCAATACCCTAAACCCTGACCCTAACATTGAAACCTGGCCCTAATTATTGACCTTAACCCTAAACCCTAAACCCTAACCCTGACCCTACCATTGAACCCTGACCCAATACCCTAACCCTAACATTGAACCCTGACCCTAATTATTGACCCTAAACCCTAACAGTAACCCAAGACCCTAACCCTAAACCCTAATCCTAAATCTTGACCCTAATTTCACAATAGGAAAGTAATTTTATTAAAATGGTATTTAACTTATATTTATATTGTTAACATATATAACACTCAATCAAATTAATTAATAAATATAAAAATATTTAGGATAATACTATTATTTAGTTCTATTAAATGCTTATATGCAGCCCTTGGGGCTGCATATATCAAAACACAATAACCTATTAGTTCCCATCGTTTGTCAGAACTCATTGTTTGGTCCTTATGTTTTGAAAAACTCATTACAAGGTCTTCATCTTTTGACATAATTAACTCTTTAGTTATTTTTGTCAATTTTTCAGATTTTAAACATAACATATTTGAACTTTCAAGACATCCATACTGCAATACAAATTTGTGATTATGTTATGTTTTGTTTGTCTGTTTATGCTGAAATATTAAAGTTACAGATCTAGAAGAAATAGTTAGAATGACCAAAGAGTTAATTATAACAAATATGAGGACTTTGCAGTGAGTTTTTCAAAACATGAGACTCAGTTCTGACAAAAGTCACGAACTAATTAATCATTTTCCCTTCAATTAATCCTCTTTCTAAAAGTATAGACCTTCAAAATGTGTATTTTTCAACTATAGCTAAACCAATCTTGTTCCCTCAGTCGCACTCACCTTCAACTTAA
This sequence comes from Euphorbia peplus, assembly GCA_028411795.1. Lineage (NCBI taxonomy): Eukaryota > Viridiplantae > Streptophyta > Magnoliopsida > Malpighiales > Euphorbiaceae > Euphorbia > Euphorbia peplus. The sequence continues at coordinate 9,523,835 of CP110841.1, read as the reverse complement.
TGACCAAATTATATTGGGTCATTAAGCATTAAATTTCATTTTACGACTTTATCATTAAATTTCATTCTAGAATGCCATCGGATTACAATACTTCTTAAAAATACAAATGACGACGAGTTCATATAGAGACTATTTAGGGTATAATAAAAAACACATATTTTTCTGTAAAAAAAAAACACATTTTTATTTTAATGTTTCATGACCAGAATATAGTTTGGTCATTAAGGTGTAGGTGAGCGAGACTCATGTTCCCTACTCATTAATGTGCAAATAGTAATATGTGAATTAACCATAGTTTTAAAAATCGGACCGAACTAGCTAGTCGGACCGAATTCTACCGAAACCGGAGGCCAATCAGGTCTATTTCTACATGGTTCTTCAAAAGATAAAACCGCCTAAAAACTGCTAAACCGGTCGGTCGAACCAAACCGACCGGTTTAAAACGGTTTAAAGGTTAAAAGCTACCAAAAAACAAGCTGAACCAAAACTGAATCCATACAAGCTCGGCTTAAAAAATTTATATTAAGCTTGGCTTGAGGTCTTAGCTCACGGGTCCAAAACTATTTTAATTTTAACTTAAAAACTAAGTTTGTTAAAGCTAGAGCCAATATTTATATAGAGATAGGTTCAAGTGAGACAAGGAGACTATAGTGAGACAAAATATTATGGTGAGACATTGACCATTTTGGTAAGAAAAAGGGGGAAGATGGCAAACTTGTAAATAAATACACAAATGGTCAACGTGAGGAAGAAGGGAAAGAGGGGGAGGGTGATGTCAGCGCTGATGTCACATCTGGAGAGAGAAAAAGTTTTTATTATTTTATTTAAAATGCATTTTCCCGCTCTTTCCGAACTCAATTTTCAAAAAAAATTATACCACTGAACTCGTATTAATTAGGCGGTCATTTTGAGATCCATTGTTGTTATTTATAGACGATTTTTATTTTTTTTATTTTTGTTCCAAGTCGGATACTTGGTTGTTCCAACAGAATACTATATTTGTTCCACCAGACTACTCCAATTGTTCCAGCAAAATATTTTCATTATTTTTTTTAAATGCACTCTGGGAGTGTAAAAAAATGTAATATTCTGTTGGAACAATTAGAGTAGTCCTGTGGAACAATTAGAGTAGTCCGGTGGAACAATTATAAAAAAATAAAAATCGTCTATAAATAACAAAAATGGATCTCAAAATGACCACATAATTAATACGAGTTCGCTGATATATTTTTTTTTGAAAAATGAGTTCGGAAAGAGCGGGAAAATACAATTTAAATCAAATAATTAAAACTCTTTCTCTCTCCAGAGGTGACATCAGCGATGACATCACCCCCCTCTCCATTCCCTTCAATTCACGCATGAGGGGTGCTCATTTAATTACAATTTTCCACCTTCCCCTGTTGAATTACAAAAATACCCCATGTCTCATCATAAAAACTAGTCTCATCCTAAACCCTTGTCTCATTTGAACTTGACTCTATTTATATATTCATGTGCCTTTGTTGATCAAGTTTTAGAGGAGCACAATTCCTTTCTCCCTTTCCGTTCTTCCAATGTGGGATGCTAAGCATTTTTCTTTTTATTTTATTTATTTTATAGTTGATTAATTTTATGATTTCTTTTCCTTTTCCTTAAATATTTTATATATATATATATAGAGATATTTCTTTCGCGTTATTTATTTATAATTTTACATGTATAATATTAGGGTAATTTCCTACAAAAATTCTTGTATTTATCAATTTTGACAAAATTGTGTCTGTGTTTATTTTTTTGACAAAACAAGAATTATACTTAGCGCCGTTACCTAAAAAGTGCAAAAATCACTAACGGTGTTAAGTTGATGATGTGGCACGGGGTAATTTGAATCCTAATTGATAAACATATGGGTTATTTTGTCAAGTTTAAACTTTAGAATTTAAACCCTTAATTATTGATGATTGGAGATGTTTTAGGACATTTTAATAGTTACCGAAGTATTATTTTTCTTTTAAAATTGTTAACTTTATTATTGTAATGTAAGATTTTGTTATAAATTAAAGTTTATTATGTTACAAAATTGCAAAATTATATATATTTCAGTTAATAGTTTAAATCAGACTCGACTCCCGTCGAACCCCGATCAAACCTCGTTTTATTAAACCAACAATTTTACCGGTTTAATAACCAATTCGGTTCTGAAAACCATAGTATTAACCTTTGAATTAGGATCAGATAATCTAATGGATGAAAGCTCATCTAATAAAAAAGTTTCAATTGATTTGTTTATTTTTATATGATAAAAATCTTATTAAATGTTATCATAAAAAGAATCTTATAAAATACTTTAAATTGTGGAACGGTTTAGTCAAGGGAGAGAAATGGTGAAGTCTAATTCTATTGTTCAATTCTTTTGTTTAAACCCTGCTTCTTTTTTTGGCTTGTCTACTAATACGTACCTTGAGTCTAAAATTTAATGGCACGTAACACTCTAACCAATAAGAATTTAACACGGTGTATTGAAATAATAAAGTGTAATTTTTTTAATGAATTACATATAATTCTACATCCTGCCCTAAAAAATAAAATCTAACCATTAAATCATAAATCCTAAATGCTATTAAAATATTACTTCGGTGTACGGATGACGTGGTAAGCATCATTTATTCCAAATTTCTCCTTTTTCAATTACAAAGTAGGACCTAATTTGCAAAAAGACCATAGCGAATCATCAATTAAACTCTCCGCTATTTACTTGATTATCTTTTTCCAATATAAATAGGCATAGACTCACTTGATCTTGTTTTTATGAGGAAAACATATTGTTGCATACGTTCAACAATAGTAGTTTACAATGTTAATGAACTCTACTCAATTAAAATCTTTCCCAAGAAAACCACCAGAAAAGAGGAGCAAGATATTTTTGTGGGGAGAGGGTGACTTTTCTAAGAAGTTGTAGACGATGTAGTAGCTCCTATTATTTAAGGATTTAATAGGATCGATATCTACACTACAATTGAAAAAGTGAAACTTGTCAAAACCATAAAACATATACTTATATATCATTTTCTTAGTTTTTTTAATTTTAAAATAAATTTTTTATTTAAAATATTTTGAATATATTTGGATTTAAAAAATTATATTGACATTGGCCAGATTATCTCAGTTTCTAACTAAATCATAATTACCCAAATCTTTTAGTTATAACATTCGAAATTTAAAATAAAAAATACTTTATTGGATAAATCCTTTTAGATGTGATTTATATTATCTTTTACGCAAACTAAAATACTTTTCAATTAAAATAATTTTTATATTCTTAAATAACAAATTTTTATTATTCAATTTCTCTTGAACTCAAATTATGTTAAAGTAAATAAACAAATCTCTTAATTCTTCTTAGATTATTTTTTATGGGGTACCAACCTAGTTGGGATTTCGTGTCTTTGTCGTTCTCAGTCCTCAACTTTTCATTCAAAAAACAAATATGCCTTGACATGAAAAACATCAAATAATTATAATCAAAATATAATATTCAGGGCTAATCTTTTACTTTTATCACTTTAAAAGAAAATAGCATTTATAAAAATAATAATTAATTAATGTATATCTACATATGTAAATAAAATCAAAATATAATAGCTAATAATAAAAAAATTTATTTTTGTCAGAATATTACTACTTATTGCAAACTCGTGCATTGCACGGATTTAAAAACTAGTATCTAAAAGTATAACAAATCAATTTAATTAATGTTTAATAGAGGAGGTTTGGTTCATTGGATTATATTGAGTCTAATCCAAGGGTTGATCATATTACCATTTGCACATTGATAAGTAGGTGATCAAGATTATAGCTAAACATATACTTTATAAACATGTTAGTTCATCACTATGTTTGGAAATAAATTTTCAAAAAGATGTTTTATGTTTTTGAAATATGTTAATATCATTTAGTTTTACATATATCCATAGGTCCAACACCCATCCAAGCCCACATGTGTGGGTAGGCTAGGACACAGAGAAATGACTTTAATCTGGCTCAGCCTGACCCAATAAGCCCACTTATGTTTTTGCTAGGCTTTGTATTTTTAAAAAGTGGATTGCTACTCATACCCAATTTTTTCGAACAACAACACACTTTTCAAATTTTTGCCCTTGTCACTTATACTTTCTCTTTAAAATTTCTAAATTCTCACAACCCTATTTCTCGCCCAATTCGCAAACACGAAAAAATAGAGAAAAATATGAGATTCGAGAACCAAGACATGAAAAAAATAAAATGGAAAAAGTTACAAAATCACCTAATTAATTCTCGATTTTAAATAAAACAATCCATTATAATAAATTGGCCAAAGGCTTGAACGGCCTAGGAGGCCAAACACCTTAGGAGGCCTTTTGTCCAAAGACACGAACGACCTCTTAAGGCTTTTGTGCCAAGGTGGCCGTTTATGCCTTTCGCCTATATTTTTTTTAAGTTTCTATTTTATTTTTTTAACAGAAGTTTCTTTGGGACAAAATGTTTTCATGTTTTACTAATTCTAATTAGTTACATGTAATTATCAAATTAATACATATGTTTAAATTTTCTAATTCACACTGTAGGATATAAGGTTCAGGTTTAGGTTTAGGTTTAGGTTTAGGGTTAGAGTTTGAAAAAATCATTCCGCGTGAAATTAATATGTACCTATTTTAATTAGTTAGACTTTGTTCTTTATAACTGAACTGAATTGAATACTACTGAACTTAACTGAAATAAATTACTGATAAGGTATAAAGAACAATGCACCTTGCATGTAATAGTTAGTTTAATGCTTATGTTTAAATTTTTTAATTTCCACTTTATAATTCACAGTATAAGGTTTAAGGTTAGAGTTAGGGAAAAGGTTTAGATTCCAAAGAAAAATCACTCTACATGAAATTAATAGTAAATATTTGAACAATGATTTAATTAGTTTTTAATTTAAATTAGTTACAACTAATTGTTGTTTCTTTAATATGTTTGTTTAAATTTATGTGTTATTGTAATTAACAAAATCAAAATAAAATAAAAAAAAATACCTCTCAAAGTTTTATCATCTTGTTGAACGGCCTAGGATGTCGTTTCTACCTTAGGCAAAACAGCCTCGTAGGCTATTTAAGCAAAAAAAAAAAACTGAGTGAAAAGGAAAAAAAATGGTTTGGAAGAATAAGAAAATTTTGGTTTAACCCTTTTAAAAATAGAATGGCTTACCCGAACTTTTGATTATGATGTTTGTATTCTAATCTATAAACATTTAGAACCAAAAAAAAAAAGCTATAAACATTTATAGTTATTATGCTTACTTGGCATTTTCTCAAATTTTCTGAATTATTTTATTTTTTTTTTTGAAAGGACAGCAGCACTTTATTAAAAAATAATCGGATAATCCGTACATAAAATGCTAGAAATAAACGAGGGAATACTACATGACACGAATGGGTTATCATTCGAACGAGCTTGTCGAGCAAGTTCATGAGCAACACCATTACACCCTCTAGAAACATAACTAGCAATCCAAACGTTGAGTTAGAATGTTTTTGATTTCCATCACCACGCCTCCATACTCAGAGATATCCTCTACTCCTCCGCGAATACCCGAGACTAAATTCACGGCATCAACCTCAAAATCAACATTAGTATGACCCCGAGATATCACCCAATCAATAGAACACTTTAACGCTACTGCTTCAGCCATTCTAGGAGTTGTAGAGCCATTTTCAACACTCGAATAACAAGCTATAAACTGCCCGTCATGATCTCGGAGCACCGCACCTGCACTAAACTGATTTTCAGGCCCAAACAGCCCGGCATCTACATTGCATTTGATCCGGCCTCTTGCTGGACGGGTCCAGGAGCTGCTGCTGGTTTTACGGCCTACGGCATCGACTGGAGCTGCTGTTTTACACCGGCTGGAACGCCAATCCTCAAGAAAATTGAGCGAAAAAATCACAACATCAACAGCCCGTTTATCTTTCTTGTTCCAAACCATCTCATTACGGAGATTCCAAATCGACCAAAGCACCATAGCCTTCTTACAAACAGCCTCGCTAGGCTCAAGTTCACACACCTGCATTAACCAATCCTCGATATAATCCCATTCAGGACCCGGAACGACCAATTGAGCCGCTGCCCAACACTCCTGAGCTTTCCAACACCCCGCAAAAAGGTGCCACCCATACTCAAAGTCATTTGGACAAAAAACACACGACAATGGAACATTCACACGCCTATCACGCATAGGTAAATTCTTTGTAATTAACTTCCAGAGAAAGAACTTTACCTTCGGAGGAATGGACAAACCCCATAGCTTAAGCAAACCAGGTTTAACTGACGCGCCTTCTTCAACATTAGTCAACACATGATAACCCGATTTAGAAGAATACACTCCATCCTTAGTATAATGCCAAATTAAATGATCATCCCGATTAGATACAGGGATAAACATTTTCAGAATACGCTCCATATCCTCATCCGAAAACCAGCTAGCAAGTTTTGCTCTATCCCAAATGCGAGTGCCTGGAATAAATAAATCTGAGATCACAACACCTTGGTTCCCCAGAGAACTTGTGGAAGTAACTAAAAAATTACCATCTTCAACAATCCACGGATCCTTCCACACCGAAACACTATCACCCCTACCAATACGCCACCGGAGGCCCTTATTAAGAACACCAATAGAATTCCAAACACTCCTCCAAACCATACTAGGATTAGTGCCCAGTTTAGAAGAAAGGAAAGTCCCATTTTTAAAATATTTAGCTTTGAACAATCTACTAACCAAAGTGTGAGGACTATTGATGAACTTCCACCCTTGTTTCCCCAAAAGAGATAAATTGAAATTGCGGAGATCTCGAAACCCAAGGCCCCCGTTCCCTTTCTGTAAACACAATTTGGACCAATTGGTCCAATGGATACGCTTTTGACCATTGCTCTTCGAACCCCACCAAAACGAGTTCATCATCTTCTCAAGCTCGTCACAAATAGATTTAGGAATGAGAAAAGTACTCATACAAAAGGTAGGAAGAGCTTGTGCCACCGATTTCAACAACACATCTTTCCCGGCAGAGGATAAAAACCGAAAACTCCAAGATTGGAATCTCTTCCTAAGGCGATCTTTTAGAAAAGCAAACACACCAATCTTATCCCTCCCAATAAGAGAAGGAAGCCCCAAATACCGTCCCGTGTCTAAAGGTGCAGAAACCTGTAACGATTGCTTGATCAGCTCCTTATCAGCATCTGAGACATTCTTGCTAAAAAAGATCCCCGATTTACTAAGATTTACCGACTGTCCCGACGCCACCTCATACCGATGCAAAATATCGAGGATCCCCATACTCTCCCCCATATTAGCACGAAAAAACAGAAAACTATCATCAGCAAAGAAGAGATGTGAAATGCTTGGTGCCCCCACACAGACTTGACATCCATGAATAATTCCATCTAACTCAGCTTTGGAGATAAGCTGTGATAAAACTTCCGCACACAAGATAAACAAATAAGGGGATAAAGGGTCTCCCTGACGTAACCCACGCCCCGGATTAATCGGCCCAATCAACGCACCATTCAATGCTACTTTATACGAAACAGTAGTCACACAAATCAAAATCCACTCGATCCATCTAGCATGAAAACCCATTCGAGTAAGAACTTCCTTGAGAAACGCCCAATCCACCCGATCATACGCCTTACTAATATCAATTTTTAAAGCCACCTCTCCCACCCCTGCTTTATTGTTCTTGCTCATATAATGTATAGATTCAAAAGCAATCTGCACACTATCAATTAACGACCTCCCCGGAACAAAAGCAGATTGACTTTCAGAGATAACAACCGGCAAAACAGTCTTCAACCGGTTAGCTAACACCTTCGCAATAAGCTTGTAAAGAACATTACACAAGGAAATCGGACGCAACTCCGTCATACATTTCGGGGCCTCCACTTTGGGAATAAGCACAATAACTGTATCATTCAAATTTGCTGGGAACTCACGCCTTTCTAACCACTCCACGCAAGCTCGAAAAATCTCATCCCCGATAATATGCCAAAAATGTTGAAAAAAGCCAGGATTCAAACCGTCCGGACCCGGAGATTTATCAGGATGCATCTGAAACAAAGCCACTTTAAATTCCTCACGCGAGAACGGGGCAATCAACATCTCGTTCATATCATTAGTAACAGACTCATTCAAAACCTCCACCGTTTCAAAATTAACGTTAGCTGACGGTGAAAACAACTTTTCGAAATATTGTTTAGCAATCTGCCCCATTCCGTCCACATCAGCAACCTCCTCGCCATTCGAGTCAACCAATTTCTCGATACAATTAGTTTTCTTCCGTGCCGTTACACACGCATGAAAAAACTTTGAGTTCCTATCACCTCCTTTCAACCAGAAACTCTTAGCTCTTTGTTTCCAATAAATCTCTTCCTGAGTTAAAACAAAATTCAACTGTTTTTTAAGTTCCAAAGATCTTGAGATATCGACATCGTCCAGCGAATCCACAATTTTCGCTAGTTCCTGCTTACACGAAATAATCTGCCTCGAAAATTTACTCTTAAGATTTCGACCCCAACTAGCCATGCTCGAACTGCACTCACTTAATTTCTCCACAATTGATTTATTCCCTTGCGCACGCCAACTAGAAACAACAATATTGGAGAACTCCTCATCAAGCAGCCATGCTTGCTCAAAACGAAACTGCTTCTCCCGAAAAAAATGAGGCTTAACAACCACTTCAAGAAATAAAGGTGAATGATCAGAATAACTCGCGACAAGGTTTGTTAATTTATAATTGGGAAACCTACTGAACCAGCTATCTGTGGCAAAACCACGGTCCAATTTTTCGCGAATCCAGTTAGTAGTTCCCTTACCTCGATCCCAGGTAAAATTACTCCCCCTCATACTCAATTCAAATAAAGATAATGACAAAATAACATCCACAAAATCGTTCATCAAGTACTGCGGATATTCAGCTCCTCCAAACTTCTCCACCGGGTCCATGATACAGTTAAAATCCCCAAGAACAAGCCACGGAAGAGGAGAATTTCCCGCTACCCGATTCAGTAAATCCCAGGAATCCTTGTGCCTAGAGCGATCGGCGTACCCGTAAAAACCAATGAGTCTCCAATTCCCAGCAATATTATCATTAACAAGCATCTCAATATGGTGATCTGAATAGGTAAGAATGTCAATATCCGCTTTCTTCATCCACAACACCGCCAACCCCCCACTCCGACCACGAACATCCACAGACAAACAATTATCAAACGAAAACTTACGACGTAACCAATCAATCCTCTCTTTTGCAACTAGAGTTTCAATCAAAAACACCACCAATGGCCTGTGAGTCTTTATTAACTCACCAAGAACACGAACTGCCCGAGGGTTACCGAGGCCCCGACAGTTCCAAGCTAAGCAATTCATAATTCTCGGCGGGTCTGAGCGTTAGACCTCGCCGTTTCTTTCTCAGATAAAGAAGCACTATCCTTTTGATGCAAGGAAGGTGATTCTTTAGTATTAACATTCGCATCCGCCCCACTTTTTGAATTCACAGCTCTACGCCGCTTCCTTTCATCTTGTAGTTCCAGCTCTGACTCCTCCTCCATACTCACCGTCTCATCTTCTTCTTTTTCATCTTCCTGGTCCGTATTATGAGGCTCAGGAACTACCGGTCCACGTCCCCCATGTGTTAGCCTACGCCCACCTCCCACCTCTCGAAGATAACGAGAAGCTGCATGGTTATCATTCTTTCTCAATGGAGCTTTCAACCAAACACCCCAATCAAAAACAATCTCCGCCGCCGGAACCCTAAAACGAGTCGAGCAAAACTTCTCTGTGTGACCTAAGACACCACATATATAACAAAATATACCAATCCTCTCGTACTTGAAATTAAGATAAGTCACCTTCTTGTCCGCAGTTTTAACTTTCTTCCACCTCTTGAGCGGTTTCTTCACCTCCAAGGCAACTCGAATACGCATGTACAATCGCCTAGTACCCATGCTATTCGTCAAATCATACTCCAATAAGCCTCCGAGATAATCACCAATATCCTTCCCAATAACCTCCGACATACACCCCGACGGAAGATCATACACCTGCACCCAAATAGGGCACCTTGATAAATCAATTCTCTCCGGTGCTAACCCTAACGTCCAATCGCTCCAAATCAACATGTTGTTGTCAAACGACCAAGGCCCTGCAGCAACTATACGATCTTTATCAACTACATGGTAGAACTCAATGAGATATAAGTTTTCACCCAGCTCCGAGATAGCTACTCCTTCCTTCGGCCTCCATAATAACGCCATACGTGTTTGCATGGCCTCAAAGTTAACCGGTTTATTACACAAGAAACTACCAATAAGGGACAATCCATTGTTTATCACACCCGTCACCGGCTTTCCACCACCCAGTTCGATAATGTTTTCTTCGTCAGACAGCGATAAATCCTCCAGTTCATCCATCCCAACTCCAAGACAAAACAAAAGCAGCAGAAACAAAACTCCTACGAAGAGAGGAGACAGACAACTCTTACAACGAAAGCTAAGCGCAAGCTAGGGTTTCAGAAGAGGATTTTCAAAAGAAACAAACAATATTTTCAAAAAATATTTTCATGATTATTCTTTACTTTTTTTTGCCAAACCACGTTTGGTTCCGAGTTTTGTCTTTCATCATACCACCAATCCGTCAACTGCTTTCCACCATTTCTAACCCGTCGGCCACTCCTCTTAACTACTTCTATTTTATTTAGCCTCCGAATAGTTCGTTTTTACTTTTCAATTAGGGAATATTATTTAGGCTAACTTCAACAAATCTTTGAACTTTTGTCTTTGCATTATTAATTAGGTATTGTCTATGAATTTACTCTATTTCGAAGATTGGTGATTCGGGATCTTCCTTTGTCTAGAATTGAATTCGAGACTTTGGCTTTTTCGGATTAGGATTTGGAAGGCTAATTGAACTTTGTGAGTGATTTACATGCCAAAGCTTTTATGTCAATTATATTTTTTCCATTACTCTATCAAATTTGCAACTTTTCACTATGAAAGTTGGTATCAATTTTGTTGAGGTTTTTTTGCTGTAAATTAAGCTTTTGATATTCTAGAAATATTCAATTCGGTTCATTAGAATGTGTACCTTAAACTTAACTCGCGTTCAAATTCATTACCAACACTTAATGCTACATGGTTTGCTGTAGATGCAGGGCAGTGGATGTGAAGATGTCATCTTCAATCTTCTTCAACGTTTCCTCTTCGCTTGGATTTCTTGAATGAACGTATCAATAGTCTTTTCGCCTCTATTTCACTCAGTTTCAAATGCCATTTCTAGAATCGAATGAAAGATTTGGTTTTATTCCTGAATCTTTATGTAGTTCTCTTCACCTTTATTTAGTGTTTTGTTTTAGTAATTCAATTCTTCCCTCTATGTTAGCTAAAGTTGAATTGTTATTTTGGTCTTACAAAAGCTAAAGGATTGATTTGTATAATAATTCTCTGAAGTTGACCATCAAGTTTTGATGGTGCTGCTAGAATCCTCACTATATATTCTTGGTTTTTCCCTTTGCATACTTTGAATGGACAAGAAAAGGGCATCACAAGTGAAGAACCACTTGATATTTGACTATTTGTTCTCAAGCATGTGTTTCTTTCTTGGGAAAAGTACAAATATAACCCTGTGGTTTCACACTTTTGCAAATAGAGGAATGTGGTTTTTTTTTTGCAAATAGAGGAACGTGGTTTCAAACGTTAACAAATTCGCGGAATTCCTTAACACCGTTAAATAATGATGACGTGGCAAGGGTACCATCGTCTTTTTACTTAAAAAAAATAATAAAAAAACTATGTGGTTTTAATTTTTGCAAATAAAGGAATGTGGTTTGTTTTTCTTTGCAAATCTAGGAATGTGGTTTTAGAATTTTTACAAATAAAGGAATGTGATTTCAAATGTTTGCAAATTAAATAATGAATTGAAGAAATTTTAGATAAAATGTTTCGATAGACAAAAAGTAATAATATTGTAGCTGGTGGTTAATAATCATTGAAATTTCTTTCAATCAAATATTTTGTTGTTGGTTCGGGAAGTATAACGTTTTAATTGGATGTCGGCCAGGAGAGTTTACTTAAACTTTGGACTTTTTAAAATAAATATAACTAGAATTAAATAGTTAATCAAATTTAAACTTTATCAGTTTCCTCGCATATTTTATACACGTGTGTGAAAAGGTAGAGGTTTTTGGTTCAACTACTTAATGAGAATATCCCTTAACATTTGATTGAAATTTATAAATAATTATCTAACAAAAAATGACTAAAATTTCTCAATATTAAAAACGAGTTAAAAAGATTATTTAAAATTAACTTTACATACGTTTGGGTTAGGGTTAGGGTAACCCATTGAAATCATAATATTGACTTTCAGTGAAAGAAATTTCAATGATTATTAACCACCAGCTACAATATTATTACTTTTTGTATATCGAAACCTTTTATCTAAAATTTCTTCAATTCATTATTTAATTTGCAAACATTTGAAATCACATTCCTTTATTTGTGAAAATTCTAAAACCACATTCCTAGATTTGCAAAGAAAAACAAACCACATTCCTTTATTTGCAAAAATTGAAACCACATAGTTTTTTTATTATTTTTTTTAAGTAAAAAGACGATGGTACCCTTGCCACGTCATCATTATTTAACGGTGTTAAGGAATTCCGCGATTTTGTTAGCGTTTGAAACCACGTTCCTCTATTTGCAAAAAAAGAAACCACATTCCTCTATTTGCAAAAGTGTGAAACCACAGGGGTTTTATTTGTAATTTTCCCTTCTTTCTTTCACTCTAAACATAGAAACACCAACCAATTTTGGTTGGAGTATGAAATACGACATCCAAAAAAGAGTCAAATGTCATACAATCATTGAATTGATCTCCTTATTGCATCAATGCATATACTTTGCTAGGAATAACACTTAGTTTCTCTTGTATCTTATTTAGCTATTGAATTGTGATTATTGGGTACTGATGTTAAATTAGATTATCAAATTTATTAAATTTATTTGATAGTAAACTAGCGGTTTTATGAGATGTAACGACTTACCATTGTTACTATAAATCTTTTCATGTTTGGACACGGTTTTATAACGTTACTGTAAATGGTAACATTTACAGCAACCACTTATCATTGTTACTATAAATATGTCCATTTATTGCCACGACTTTATAATGTTGCTGTAAACGTTATAATGTATAGCAACAACGTGTTATCGTTGCATAAAACAGAAACATTTCAACAACAACTCTATCTTTGTTGTCATAAATTAACGTATTTACAACAACGACTGTGAAAGGTGGCAGTAAATGGAAGCATTTACAGTAACAACCACCTATCATTACCGTAAATGAAAGAATGTACATCAAGAAATCACCATTATTGTTATAAATTCCAATAATTATTATATTCTTTTATTATTTTTTGAAAGAAATTTGCGTTTTCTATTCTATTAATTAATTTAAATTTGGCCTATATAGATGCATGACTTAACTTTAAATTTCACATCAGAACTTAATTTTAGTTAGATATTCCAAACTTTATTAATTCTAATGCAATCTAATTTTGTATAAATTTTTATTTGTCGAAATAATTGAAAAATAATACCTAGGTGGAGAACAACTATGAAACAACTTAAATCTTTGGAGATCAGAATAAACGTGAATATTTTATGCGATATCTTAGTATAATACTTTTGTATATTATTTCAATGTAAATAAGTAAATAAATATTTTCCACGGGCTCATTGATCATTTCTGGACTCAATTCCTTTCTAACTGTTGAAATCTATTCCCATGTATATAACTCCTTGGTATCCTGAAAACCAAACAAAATACTTGAGCAATAGCAAATTAAAAGAAAAAAATCAAATTCGTTCATACGTGAAATTTACAAAAAAAAAAGTCTAAACTTTATGTCATTAGAAATTAGAGCAAACAATCAAAGTAGTGGATTTCAATGCTTTAAAACATAGAAGAATGATATTAATAATTCTTAATTGTGTTAAAAATGTGTACTAACACATCAATGAAATTCCCTAAAACGAATCCCCAAAATATAATCAAATGTGTCTAAACTTTAAGTATTTTATTTATGTTATGAGAGGAACATTTACACATGACACTTGCAAATAAACCTTTTGCAATTAGAAATATACATGACAAATTACATCTTTTAAACTTAACCTTACGTATGTATAACCCAATAAACAACTATAAGTTCATAATGATAAATGATGCAGATTGTTTACAAAGAGAAGAAATATGCAAAGCACATGCACTCTTACCGTTAGCAATAGCAAAAACATCCTTAGAACTTGCAAAAGTTCTCTCAAGAGCACAATTGAATCAGATCTGTTTTTTCAGCCACAACAGCTACGCTTAGCTCAATTTAAATCCTATATTCCCGGAAAGAAAGAAGAATGCCCACAACAGCAGTAATTTTGCAGATCAGCCCAACCTAAAGAATAGATAATCCACAAAAGAAAAACAAATAAGAGAAACATAACTAATAACATGTGAAATTATAAAAAAAAAAAAAAACTCAAAAAATTCAAGACCGCGATTAATATGTTTGATCATGTGAAAGTTACAATCAAAGAGAATCTAAACAAAATAATGTAGCATAAAATAACCTGCCTGAAACACCTGTTGAAGTCCTTTCTCTTCTTCTCTTGTCCTCACAACTTAATCTGGTAATGAATTAAATTTAAGAATATAGTTAGACCAAAACATTTCTTCATTTGGATAAACAAAGAGTAGACAAAGAAATTCTGGTTTTGTTTGTTCTGGACAAGACGCGCTCCTTCAACAGCTTTATGAAGTTTTGGCGCCTAGCATTAAATGCAGTTGACAAGTGCATTAAATGCTTAACAAAACCCGTGTCTTATCTTCTGAACACTTAATTCTTTTTGTCTAAGCTTCTGCTCAACAACAGAATCTTTGCTTCTAATTAATCTTGAACTTATGAGGAGAGCTTGATCAATATTCTTAGTTACTTCAGAGCGGAGGTTCCAGCTTCTGTGAGACAACTTCTGACTGTCTTCAAGCTTTCTCTTTTGAGTTCAGAGCGAAGCAGTTTAATCTTCTTTCAGCACCTGCTGAGAAAACTTTGACAGAATACTTAGCAAAAATTGTTAGTCAACATTCATTTGTATAAGTCAAAATAAAATTTCATCTTCTGAAAGATTTGTACATAGTCAAAACACTCAGAGTTCATCAGATGTAACTGTTGTCAGTGGAGTAAATCTAAAGGTATGTTTTTTTGGCCATCAAATACTATCTAGAAGTATGCATTAGTGTGCGATAACAGCGTTCTGCCTCTTTAAACGATCTTCTGAATGCTCCCCTTCTGACAATTGTAGAAAGATGAAGAACAATTATTTTTTAGGTCCAAAGAGGAAAGCCAAGTTTCTGAAGACTCTTGAAGAGTTGTACAAGAAGAAGAAAGGCTAATTTTGCAAAAAATTTCACTGCAGGAAGAACTGTCAAAGAGGTATGTCTAATTTTACATGTTACTGTTTTCTAATATCCATATAGTCTTTGTGTTTCTGCAATAGCTGAATGGGATAAGAGGATGTCGCATAATAGTGATGTTACATTATATAATGACTATTTTAATCATGAGTGTCGTTTTGTCTGAATTTTTTTTGATGTTTTTTTAATGAAATGACACCTTTTTTAATTTCATTACTTCATGCATAAAATGTCCTTTAGAGTGAAGTGGCAAAAGTGGTCGATATCAAGGTATATCTATATCTTACAAGTTGTATAATTGAGTAATTTCATAGTTCTCATTTTCCCCCAATTTTTACAGAAAATGTATATTAATTTCATAGTTCCCAACCATAATGCCACAACATGTGTATGTTGAATATCTTTGATTAATCTTTAGTGATTATAATTGGCCATTCGTATGATACTTTGATGTTTTTGTAATATTTGGGAGTAGAGAAGAAAGAAATAAACCAATGGCAGGAATGTGATAAGGGAAGGAAGTGATGAAGTAATGAGGCTTTGCTTCTACAAAAGTACACTTGAGTAATAATCTAAAGTTGCATTGAACCTTATTAGCATGGAAGTGTTCTTTTTAGGCCATATGTGAGATTAAACTCTAGTAGCATATGATGAACCCTATGTGTTTTGATTATGTCCAAACGTTTCAAAAGATGAAAACTTAATACTCTCTTACATATAGTTTATTGTTGACTAATATTTTTTCTACTTAGTCTATGTGTAAGTTACTTAGCAGGTGCTGAATGAATTATCTCTTGATTGCCTAAAGGACTCAGAAGATCTGTTTGCTGAAGTCAGAGTTTCAATAATTCAGAAGCTGGATGCTCCGCTCTGAAACCGAAGTCTGCTAAAGCTCTCCTCAGAGGTTCTTTGCAATCAGAAGTTCTTTTACCAATTTGATCAGAAGCTTAGTCACGGGTTCTGGATAGCATTTAATGCTCTGACAAGTGCATTTAATGCAAGGCGCCAAAAGTTCAAAAAGCTGTTTTGATGGAGCGCGCTTGTCTGTTCAAGAGAAACCAGAATTTCCTTGTCTACCCTTTGTTGATCCAATTGAAGAATGATTCCAGTCAACCTCATCTTTGATTTCAAATCACTTACCGGATTTAGTTAAAGAACAAGGATAACGGAATCAAAGTGTTTGAAGACCGTTTGAAGACTTGACAAATTAACGGCTACATCAACTGATGTCATCTCTATTGAAGATTCAAATTCACCAACGGTCATCCTCATTCACTATAAATAGTAGCCAAGCTCCAAAGCATCAACGATGCATGATCATCGAGCAAAATCTCAACGCACTGTTTTAACAAGAAAAACAGAGCATTCCTTTTCCATTCTCAATCTTTCTTAGCATAGCTTAAGTTTAAGTGAGAGAGTGAGGAAAAACAAGTTCATAATAGGAATCTTGTAATCTGATATCGTTTGTGATATTCAGTTAGATTTAAAGAGAGAAATCTAGTTGAGATTAGAGTTGGGTGAGAAATCCAGAAAACAGAGTATTGTTTGTTCTGGTGGAAATCCTTTAACTCTTTTTAGGCTAGTCAGAACTAAGTGAGAAATTAGCTTAAGTTCTGTTGATGTAAAGGAGCTTCTGAACTTGCCATAAAAGTTCTGAATAGTGGATTTATAAAATCTCTGTAGGCTGCGACCTCAGGGGACAAGACGTAGTCACAGGACTTCTGTGGCGAACTTGGATAAATCGAATTGTTCAATCAGGATCTCCTGAACTTCTTTCTCCCTCTTATACTTGTTATTTTTGCTTCTGTGTACTTGTTCATATTTAGTGTTGAAACAGATTTTCTCTAAGTATCATTGTCTTTGTTCAGAAGACTGTCCAG
Organism: Euphorbia peplus; assembly: GCA_028411795.1. Lineage (NCBI taxonomy): Eukaryota > Viridiplantae > Streptophyta > Magnoliopsida > Malpighiales > Euphorbiaceae > Euphorbia > Euphorbia peplus. The sequence continues at coordinate 9,506,435 of CP110841.1, read as the reverse complement.
AAGTTCTCAAATCAGAACTTCTGTTGCTGAAAACAGTCTAACTGTGTTTAGGCAGAATTTCCCTCAGAAGCAACTTCTGTAAGCTAGCTTCTGACTCTGAGGAAATTTGACTCTGAAATATAAGTTTCCCGATAAACTTAGAAAATTTCAGTTTTCAACTTTGACACCTATTCACCCCCCTCTAGGTGATTCTGTTCTTGATATGGCCAACAAGTGGTATCAGAGCGAAGGTCACTTCGCATATTTACTAAAGATCTAACAATCTAAGTGTAAGATCCTATCAGAATCAATTGAGATGGCTAGTAGACACCAGCCTGAGAATTCTTCTCACTTCATAGTTCCAGAAGGTTCTTCCACTACTAGACCTCCATTATTTAATGGCAACAACTACTCATACTGGAAGAAAAGGATGATGTACTTCATCCAAGCTCAGAACATGAGTGCTTGGTATGTCATCACTAATGGTGATTTCATTCCTACTAGAATGGAACAAGGTTTAGGGAATGTTGTTATTCCTCAGAGAGAATACACAGATGACATTCTGAAAAAACTCCAAACTAATGCTTCGGCAATAAATATGTTGCATTGTGCACTTACAACTACTGAATATAACAAAGTTTCTTCTGGTGAAACTGCACAGGATATTTGGAACAAGCTGGAAGTCACATATGAAGGAACAGGAAAAGTGAAGCAATCTAAAGTCAACCAACTCATGAGAGAATATGAGTTATTTGAAATGCTTGATAAAGAATCTATTTCAGATATGAACTCTAGATTCACCAAGATAGTCAATGACTTGAAGAGTTTAGGAAAAGACATTGAAGAATCTGATCGAGTCAAGAAGATTGTCAGAAGCTTACCAAGGTCTTGGCAAGCCAAGAAGACTGCTATTGAAGAAGTTCAGGATTTGAGCTATTACTTGTATGATGAGCTCATTGGGTCTCTAATTACTCATGAGATGTCATTAAAGAATCATGACCTAAGAGAAAGGTCAGAAGGAAAAAGAGTAGTTCTGAAAGCAGAATCTTCTAAAGAATCCTCTGAAGATGAGGAACTGGCTATGCTGACCAGGAAGTTCAAGAAGGCCTTTAGAAAAGGCAGAGGTGGAAACTACAAGAAGCCGTTCAGGAGCTTTGACAAGAAAACTCCTGATTCTGGTGAAAAGTTCAAGAGAGATCCAAATAAGCCAATAGTGTGCTATGGATGTCAGCAACTGGGGCACATTAAGCCTAACTGCCCGGAGCTGAAGAAAGATAAGAAAAAGTTCAAGAAAGCTATGCTGGCTGCCTGGTCAGACTCTGAGACCAGCAGTGATCCTGAAGAAAAGGAAGAGCAAGCTCAGATTTGTTTTATGGCTGTTGATGAGCCAACTTCTGAAGATGTCACAGGAGAAACTTCCGCACCTCCTGAAGCTACATATGATTCCGAGGTAAACATATCTTATGAACAAAATATCTTTGATTCTCTTGAAGAACTCTATAGTATGTTCAAGTACCTGAAAAGGAAATTGGACAAGAGTGAGGCTGACAAGTTTCTTAGGTTTACTCAAGTTTACTCTGACATGAAAGTGTTAGAAGAAAAGCTGTGTAAACAGTTCAGCACTCATGCTGATGGTTCCAAAGCCAAAGGCAAGGAAAAGCTGCCTCTGGGAAGTGATAAACCCCAGAAGAAGAAGAAACCTGTCACTCCCTCTCTTCTGAAAGAGATAGCTTCTCCTCCTGATGTTGGCACCTCTGAGAGTGCTGCTGTAGCCTCTGAAGATGTTGGTCCTTCTCAGAAGAAGAAGAAATCTCCCAAGAAGCAAAGGGAAAGATCCAAGAACCCTCCTTTTTGCAAGCTTTGCAAGAGTGATGGTCATTGGTTGAAGGATTGCAAGTATCATATTAAAAACCTCTTGCAATCTGAGATATCAGTAAAACCTGCTGAAGAGAAATCTAACTCTGAAGGACCCAATAAGGATTGGGTACCTGTCACTAATTGATTGTGTTGCAGGTGGCTCTGAGTGCTCCATCAATGTCAAAGCTGTGGTACATTGACAGTGGGTGCTCAAGGCATATGACAGGTGATGAAAAAGCATTCATCACATTTGATCCTAAAAGAGCTGGAAAAGTCAGCTTTGGAGATGCTCAGAAAGGAAGGATACTTGGTTCTGGATCCATAGGAACTAACCCTCCGATCGAAGATGTCTCCCTAGTCAGAGGCCTGAAGTTCAATCTCCTGAGTGTTGCACAACTGTGTGATAAAGGTAGAGATGTTGTCTTCGGCTCCTCTGGATGTAAAATCTTGGACAGTAAGTCAAGGGAAGTTATTCTAACTGCTCCTAGAGTTGAAAATGTTTTCATGCTGAATCTTGAGAATCTTTGCAAAAATATATGCGTGATGTCCAAAGAGGATACCTCCTGGCTCTAGCATAGAAGACTTGCTCATGTGAGCATGGACCTTCTGGCCAAAGTAGCTAGAAATCAATTGATTGAGGGTCTGCCTGAAATTAGTTTTAAAAAGAATCATTTATGCAATGCTTGCCAATCTGGTAAACAATCCAGAAGCTCTTTTAAAACTAAGAAAGTCATTTCAACTAAAAGACCTTTAGAATTACTTCATATGGACCTTTTTGGCCCTGTTCAACCAATGAGCATGGGTGGAAAGAAGTATGCCTTTGTCATTGTAGATGACTATTCAAGATTCACTTGGGTCATCTTGCTGTCTAGCAAAGATGAGTCACTTGGATGTTTCTCAGTTCTGATAAAGAAACTTGAGAATGAAAGGAATGAAAAGGTTGTTCATATCAAAAGTGATAATGGTGGAGAATTCAAAAACTTTATGTTTGAAGAATTCTGTGAAACCAAGGGAATTGATCATAACTTTTCTGCTCCCAGAACTCCTCAACAAAATGGGGTAGTTGAAAGGAAGAATAGAACTCTGGTTGAAATCGCTAGGACTATGATCAATGAAAGAAGGCTTCCAAAGTATTTTTGGGGAGAAGCTGTTAACATAGCTTGCTATGTTCTGAATAGAGTGCTAATCAGAAGCATTCTGAACAAGACCCCTTATGAACTCTGGAAAGGTCGAAAGCCTAAAATAGGTTATTTCAGAACCTTTGGTTGTAAGTGTTATGTTTTGAATACAAAAGAATATCTTTCAAAGTTTGATTCAAAGGCAGATGAGGCCATTTTCCTTGGTTACTCAACACATAGTAAAGCATATAGGGTTTTTAATAAGAGGACTCAAACTCTAGATGAATCTGTTCATGTACAGTTTGATGAGACTAACCCTGCTGATAGTAGAGCTCCTGATGAAGATGTAGTTCAAGCTCCTGAAGTTACATCTCCTGATGTAGAAGAAGATGTTTCTCCCAGAGCTGCTGAAGTAGATCCTCCTATTGCTGAACAAGCTCAAGAAGAAAATTCTACTCCAGAAGTCAACTTCCTTCCAGAAGATGCTCCTATATATGATTCAACAAATGATGAACAAGTTTCAGAAGACTCATTGGATGTACCAAGAGAAGTTAGAGCTCATAGGAATCATTCCTTAGAGAACATAATTGACTCTGTTCATAATCCTGTCATGACCAGAGCTCAGCTCAGAAGATACATGGGAAATGTGGCTTTTGTGTCACTTCTCGAACCCAAGGACTTCTATGAAGCTGCAGATGATGATTCCTGGTTAATGGCAATGCAAGAAGAACTTGACCAGTTCAAAAGGTCAGAAGTTTGGACTTTGGTTCCCGGACCTAACAACATAAAGGTTGTTGGAACTAGATGGGTTCTGAAAAACAAACTTGATGAACTTGACCATTAGAATCTTATGTGCTTTTGCATCATACAAAGGTTTTAAGCTCTTTCAAATGGATGTGAAAAGTGCATTCTTGAATGGTTCCATTGATGAAGAAGTTTATGTATCTCAACCTCCTGGTTTTGAAGATCATAAGTTTCCTGATCATGTGTACAAGCTGAAGAAAGCCTTGTATGGACTGAAACAAGCTCCCAGAGCTTGGTATGAGAGACTGACAAAGTTCCTTCTGTCTAAGGGATTTGTCAGAGGCTGTGTTGATACAACTCTGTTCACTCTGAAGAAGAACAAGGATATCCTTATAGCTCAGGTATATGTTGATGATATTATATTTGGTGCTACTAATGAATCTTTGTGCAGAGAGTTCAGTGACCAAATGAAGGCTGAGTTTGAAATGTCTATGATGGGAGAATTAACCTTCTTCTTAGGACTTCAGATCAAGCAAAGTAATGATGGTGTGTTTATCAATCAAGCCAAGTACACTAGAGAAGTGCTGAAGAAATTTGGCATGATGGACTCTAATGCTGTTGATATTCCAATGGATGTCAGCAAAGACATTGATGATGAAGAGAAAGCTGGTAAACCTGTAGATATAAAAACCTACAGAGGTATGATTGGTTCTCTTTTATACCTAACAGCAAGCAGGCCAGATATACATTTTGCTGTGTGTTTTTGTGCTAGATATCAATCAAAGCCAAGAGAGATTCATGATGTTGCTGTCAAAAGAATTCTCAGATATCTTAAAGGCACACCAGAAGCTGGTTTGTGGTATCCCTGTAGTTCTGATTTCACTCCTATAGGATACACTGACTCTGACTATGGTAGAGATAAATTGAAAAGGGTCAGCACTTCTGGTGGTTGTCATTTTCTGGGGGAGTGCCTAGTCTCCTGGCATAGTAAGAAGCAAACCTCTGTGGCTCTCTCAACTGCTGAAGCTGAGTATGTTGTTGCTGGAAGTTGTGTTTCTCAGATGCTCTGGATTCAGCAACAAATTGCTGACTATGGAGTCATCCCTGGAACAATTACAATCTAATGTGATAACAAGAGTGCAATTGATCTTTCAAAGAATCCTATTCAGCACAGCAGGATGAAGCATGTTCATATTAGGCATCACTTTCTGAGAGATCATGTTCTGAAGAAGGATATTATCATCACTCATGTTCCCTCTGAAGAAAATCTTGCTGACATGTTTACTAAGCCTCTGGATGGTACTCCTTTCAGCAGATTACGAGAAGGCATTGGTATGACTTATCCACTTCAGTAACTTAGCTTTTATTATATTTTCTTCTATCTTAAATGTTAATAACTTGAGATAATTAAGTATGATAAAATCTAATCATGATCTTGACTTTAAGCATGCGTACATTTACTGCTTATTACGGCGTTGTTCTAGTATTTAACGGTTATCTGTTCCCTTTTAAACGGTGTGTATTTACCTTTTGAATTGGAACCGTTGCGTTTTTGGGTATAAATAAGGGTATTCCATACTTAGAAAACTTTCACTTGCATTTTCTTTGGTATTAGAATTTCCATAGATTCTCTGTATTTTCTTACTCTCAAAATCTCTTAACCTAATTTCCTATTTCCTACAATGGCTCAAGAAATCACTGTCACTCACATCTTTACCACTGAGAATAAAGAGAAAGTTAGCGAATCTAGGGTATTCACTTCTAAGTTTCTAGATGATGAAGTTAAATCCACTGAACCTATCTCAAAATGGCTTAGCGCACAAAACTGGAATTCATTCGTTTCTCTCAATGAATTCATCTACCCTAAGTTAGTCACCGAATTCTATAAAAACCTCCATTTCTTTTCTAATGAGGAGGACGTTATTCACTCAGAAGTCGGAGAAGTTGAGATTGAGGTCAGCAGGGCTTCTATCTCTCAAGCAATCGGTATTGATGATGAAGGAATCATCATAGGTGATGATGGTTCAGCAGATGGCTTTTCAGAAGCAAATTGGGCTAGACCAGATCTTAGTGCCAAGGAAACTTATGCCACTTGGCTCACTCAGCACCAGAGGTGGGCACACTATCTTACAACTAATGTGTTCCTTCCGAAGGCTGGAGGGGTTAATGGTGTTTCCAACAGGGAAAGAGTTTTTATGTGGCATCTGGTCAATCAGAAGAAGATCAATCTCCCTGCCATGCTGATAAGGCAGATGAAGAATGTGACTACCGTGAGTGCATTAGCTTATGGCTCAGTCCTGACTAGGTTGTTTGAGGCAGCCTCTGTGGTGATCTCAGGAGAAGGTGTTACAAGTAGGAGTACGGTTCTGAAGATGCATACCTTCAGGAACATTAACTTTGGTGTGACTCCGAAGAAGAATGAGAAGGGCTCCTCTGTGAGTATTGCTCAGAAGGAAACTGTGGTTGACACTGTGCAGAAAGGAAAGAATGCTGCCAAGAAGGGCAAGGGAAAGAAAGGATCAAGTAAGTTGGTCCTGACTGTTGAGAAGGTGGTTGTCTCAGAACCTCTTCCCACTATGGTTCAAACAACAATCAGTGTTGAACCTTCTGGCAAGATCGTTGCTGAGAAACCTAAAGATGTTTCTGAGAAGGAAGCTCAGGATGCTGAGGACGCACGCCTTGCTGAAAGAGAGAAGGCTGCTGAAGCTGAAAAAGTTGCAAGAGTTGTGGCTCTTGCTGAAGAGAAAAGAAAGAAGAAGGAAGCAGAAGATAAGTTAGCAGCTGAGAGAGAAATTGCTACAAAGGCTAAGGCCGATGCAAGAATCATTGCATGTGCTGCTGAACTTGAGAATGTGGAGTTCTCAAAGGATGTTGACGCTTCAGAAGAAGGAGAAGAACTTGAGAATATCTCTCTCTCTACTCGGATAAGTACGAAGGCTACGGAAGAAGATGAGGATTCTGAAGATATTCCTCTCTCCAGAAGAATCCCTAAGAAGAAGATGTCAGCAAAGAGAAGGTCTCTGATCAAAAAGGACTTCCATATTGCTCCGAGTACTGAACTGTTGGAATCTGATCAACGATCAGAGTCGCACAGCGGAAGCGAGAAAAACGATTTAAACATTATTGATCAGATTACACTTGATCTTTATCATTGCCTCAATGTTATTTACTTAATTAAAGTGATAAACCTACATTAGTCACTCACATGGAATCCCTCTGAGAGAGATGGACGAACCGCACGATCGGAGGTTCCGCCAAAATCACGTGCACGACACCTACAGTGAACAGGTACTCGCAAAAGGCACGAAGAACGATGAACGGAGACTCCGGGATCACCCTAGGGAGTTCGGCCGAATAGGGTTAGGAGGGAATTAGGGTTTCTGATTTTCTGTGTCCGAAAAGTCCAGGGTTTCAATCGATTAGGATTAATTTATAGTGTGTCGACTAATTACAGTTTTTGTACCTGCATTAATTTAATTAATCTGATTGTACCACAATAGAATACAATAGATTCAATTAACATCAATTAGGTTATAATTAATCACACACTAACCCCTAAAGAAAATCTAATTAATCAATCGCTTAATTAATTAACCCGATTAAATAATTAATCCCTGCAAACAATTAATTAACTTGTTCCATTTAGAACAATTAATCAATTAACATTATCAGTTAACAACTAATAATAAGTTCATCACAAATACACTACATGTATTAGTTCTCCGAGTACAAGTCTCAGTGTCTAGTGTGCACGATCCTGTGGGCCATAATCAATTAGCTCAACGACTGATAGAGAGTTGCCTAGACCATATCAGTCACCAATTGATTACAGTGTTAGTCCATCTCATACAGATAGATACCCTGTAGTATTCTCTAATATCTCTTACCAAGCATATCGATATATCAAGTATGAGGCATGGTGGACGTCATCCTCTACAACTTGAGATATTTCTCGATCTAGAGTTAACTGAAGAACAGATAAGTAACCAGCTTATCTGGGTGTGGCCACACATTTCTCAGTTCAACTCAACGAGTGGCCTAATGATATCATCTCACTTATGGAGTGAGTGGTAATCCCTTCACTTCAACTATCAGTATGAATGAGTTCACTGACTAGACCAATCATACCCGTATTTGGCATCCTTTTACAGACCTGTTAGGCGTATGTCAAATCTAATCAGATTCCTCATTCAATACTATATTGAAATCAGGTCGACAGATAAAAGAGATCTACATTTATAGAAGGGCAATGACACTTCCACCATGTGCCTTCTAAAGCGGATCGACCAAGTCCCGTATTGGTCATACGTACCTACAAACATATCATGTACACGTGTACATATCCTGTTCGTAAAAGCTTTACATTCTATTCATTCCCATGAGTAGAACTAGCTTCTGGTTATTTATGATATACAATCAATGGATACTTCATACAGTACATATAATACAAGATATATTAACTGAATGAATTAATGCCTTTATTCCATAAAACAATTGTATAGTACAATCAACAAAAGTACAATACAATAACAAAATAACTATGCCTAGAACTAGGGCACACCAACAATCTCCCACTTGACCTAGGTCCAAGCAGGCATAGCCCTAATTCCTATAGATCTAGCATGAGCATTGTTCTTGCGTTCAGCAAGAGCCTTCGTCATCGGATCAGCAACATTGTTATCTGTATCAACTCTCTGTATTCTAACATCACCTCTTTGGATGATCTCCCGGATAAGGTGAAACTTCCTGAGTACATGCTGATTCTTCTTTGTAGACTGGGGCTCCTTAGCTTGTATCATGGCCCCATTGTTGTCACAGAAGAGCACTACTGAATCCTGGATAGAATGTACTACTCCAAGATCAGAAATGAACTTCCTCATCCAGACCGCTTCCTTAGAAGCCTCACAAGCAGCAATGTACTCAGCTTCTGCTGTAGAATCTGCAACTGTTGGCTGTTTAGTGGACTTCCAACTAATGGCACCGCCATTCAAGAGGAACACAAAGCCAGATTGGGATTGTTGTTCATCCTGATCAGTCTGGAATCCTGAGTCAGTGTAACTGGACACAGCCAACTCATCATCGCCACCATAAACCAAGAAAAGATCTCTAGTACGTCTCAAGTACTTTAGAATTGCCTTGACTGCCTTCCAGTGTTTCTCGCCGAAGCAAGACTGGAAACGACTAGTCATACTGAGGGCAAAAGCAACATCAGACCTGGTACATAGCATAGCGTACATAATCGACCCTATAGCAGAAGCATAAGGGTACTTGGAGACCTTGCGCCTCTCCTTCTCAGTCTTAGGACTGTGTTCCTTCTTAGACAGTTTCAAACCATGTGCCATAGGGATGAATCCCTTCTTTGAGTTGGACATGTTGAACCTCTTAAGGATTTTGTCTATGTACTTTGCCTGAGAAAGCCCCAGCAGGCGTTTTGCCCTATCTCTGTGGATTCTGATCCCCAAGATAGTCTCAGCCTCCCCAAGGTCCTTCATTGCAAAACATTTGTTCAGCCACTGCTTTGTGGCTTGCAGCTCTGAAATGTTTCCTCCTATCAATAAAATGTCATCGACATAGAGCACTAGGAAAGTGTCCGAGCTCCCACTATTCTTACGATACACACAGGGCTCATCGAGGTTCTGAATGAATCCAAATTCCTTTATGGATTCATTGAACTTCTTGTTCCAAGACCTAGATGCTTGCTTAAGTCCATAAATGGACTTTTGAAGCTTGCATTTTCGGTTAGGATATTCTGGATTTACAATACCTTCAGGTTGAGCCATATAGACATCCTCCTCTAGCTCTCCATTCAAGAAATCGGTCTTGACATCCATTTGCCATATCTCATAGTCGTACCATGCCGCTATAGCAAGCAATATCCTTATGGATTTGAGCATAGCTACTGGTGAGAAGGTTTCATCATAATCAATTCCATGAATTTGCCTGAATCCTTTTGCCACCAGACGCCCCTTGAAGGTGTTGTCAGCTATTAGCTTGAAAAGCCACATGCTCTCATTTATAGAAGGGCAATGACACTTCCACCATGTGCCTTCTAAAGCGGATCGACCATGTCCCGTATTGGTCATACGTACCTACAAACATATTATGTACATGTGTACATATCCTGTTCGTAAAAGCTTTACATTCTATTCATTCCCATGAGTAGAACTAGCTTCTGGTTATTTATGATATACAATCAATGGATACTTCATACAGTACATATAATACAAGATATATTAACTGAATGAATTAATTCCTTTATTCCATAAAACAATTGTATAGTACAATCAACAAAAGTACAATACAATAACAAAATAACTATGCCTAGAACTAGGGCACACCAACATGAACTGGATGAATCAATTCCTGAAAAAGAGGATTTGGTTGATGACGAAGACATGATGGATATGTCTGCTGAAAAGGATGCTGATGCTCCTATTGTTGAAGAACTGTCTGAAGATAGTGATCAAGAACCTGATACTATCATTCAGGATGCTATGAAGTTTGCTGAAAACATCAACACTGATGGTTTTCTAGACAATGTTCTTTTGGGACAAGGGAGAAATCCTGGTGAAAGAGATGCCTCTGAAACTCTGTTCAGAATGGCTCATGTGTTTGCTTAACCTATCTCCACATTTGATCCAAACCTCTCTGATCAGGTTATTTCACTTCATACTTCTCATCCATCCTCTCCTCATACTCCTCATCCATCTCCTTCACTACCTTCTGTCACAGAAGTTGGTGATTCTCACACTTCCATTCCTCCTACAACTTCACCCTCTGAAGTTGTACCTCCTAAAACTGCTCCTCCTTCTGGATCCTATTCAGAAGTAAACCTAAACTCTGCTCCCATTTTCACAGACTACATAGCCACATCCACTACCTCCTCCATTCATACTTCCTCTGTAAGTCCATCAATTGGATTTACTGCTCCATCTTTCTCACTACCATCCACACTACCATCCATCTCAACTACCATTTCCTCCTCAACCACACATACAATCCCCTCCTCAACCACTCAAATTCCTCCACTCTCAACCTCTGGACATGCACCTCCTGTGTGTGATCCCTTAACTACCTCCTCCACTACTTCCTGCTTTGCTGGGTTGTCATCCAATTATGACTTCCTACGCAAGCACATGAATCGAGATGATTTGGATAACATATTCGGTAGTTTTGGTTTCATGGGCAGAGCTTCTGGTGTATCCGAAGCTGGTGGTGCTCCCAGTGTTGAGGAGTTGAGAAGAATGAGTCAGAGTGGCTCTGATGAATTGCTGAATAGATTTGCTGGTATGGGGCAAAGGACTTCTGCTGCTGACATGTATGCTCAGGGCATTGTGCTGCAAGAATTACAATCCTTGAAAGCTCAGAACCTGCAGCTCATGACTATGCTTCAAATGCAGGATCCTTCTGTCTACATACGCAATCTTTCTTCACTTCATCTAGCTACCTATGATGAGCTGTACAAGTTGAGAGAATTAGCTCTGACTCTTCCTTCATTGGACAATATTGCTCTTGCTTCTTCTCTAAAGGTCAATGAGAATTTGGAGATATTGACAGAAGAAGTCAAGGAAGCAAACGAGCATTATGAGGCTCATGAGAAGATGCTCCTAAGTAAGATTGATGACCTGCAAGTACTGCCAATCACATTTTGAGAGAAGTGAAATCTTCTGCTCAAGGTTCATCATCTTCCGGGGCTGCTAAGATTGTATATGACATCACTCCTGATCTCAACAATCGACTCTCAAACATTGAGTCTGCTGTATCTGCTCAGAACGTACAGATTGCTGAGCTTACTGAGCTTCTGAAAGTTATGCACACTCAAGCACGTGAACAAGAGAAGACTCTTCACAATTGCTATAGGTTTGTTCGAGGACAGACTTATATTCAGAATGAGCATCTCACTGCTGCTGTGTATGCTAACAATCGGTTGATCAAGCTCCTTCTGGAAGACGTTCAGAGACAGCGACCTATGTCTGGTCAGACATTTGATCATATGAAGACCATTGATGCTGATTTCAGAAGAAGAATGGATATGATCAACACTGTGAGGCCAACTCCTCAGCAATATTCTACTGCAATGAAAGTTCAGCAAAAATTGGACTCTCAAGGTGCTTTGGGTATTCCTGTTGGTTCTGGTCAAACGGGGGAGAAGTCTGCTCAGCAGAGTGGTCAGACGTTGAAGAGATCAAGTGTTGCTGAAGGATCCAGTGGTGTTCCTCCTCCTCAGAAGAAACCTAGGAACTTGTAATCTCATTAGGACTTAAGCTTCTTAGCTAGGTTCTGGGTTGGGTAGTTTTTGTCTTAGGACTTTTTCTGCTCTTCTGATTATCTTGTTTCATATGTTCTCTTCTGATGATTTTATATACACTGAATCTTTCTTATACACTCTTGTGTCTCTGATTATTTAATTATTGCTTATGTTTCTTTTTGACTTAGTAAATTATACTTCACTAAATCTAACAACTTGATCTTAAGTCATGTCTAAGTTTATACAGATTACTGAAGTTCACCATTTACACTAAAATGGGGGAGTTAATTTACTCAGAAGTTATGAAACATATGTATCAGGAAGTCATTTTCTAAACCTCATGTTCTCTGTTACCTTCTGACCACGGTTTGTCCATAACCAAAATGGGGGAGAATGATGAACCCTATGTGTTTTGATTATGTCCAAACGTTTCAGAAGATGAAAACTTAATACTCTCTTACATATAGTTTATTGTTGACTAATATTTTTTCTACTTAGTCTATGTGTAAGTTACTCAGCAGGTGCTGAATGAATTATCTCTTGATTGCCTAAAGGACTCAGAAGATCTGTTTGCTGAAGTCAGAGTTTCAATAATTCAGAAGCTGGATGCTCCGCTCTGAAACCGAAGTCTGCTAAAGCTCTCCTCAGAGGTTCTTTGCAATCAGAAGTTCTTTTACCAATTTGATCAGAAGCTTAGTCACGGGTTCTGGATAGCATTTAATGCTCTGACAAGTGCATTTAATGCAAGGCGCCAAAAGTTCAAAAAGCTGTTTTGATGGAGCGCGCTTGTCTGTTCAAGAGAAACCAGAATTTCCTTGTCTACCCTTTGTTGATCCAATTGAAGAATGATTCCAGTCAACCTCATCTTTGATTTCAAATCACTTACCGGATTTAATTAAAGAACAAGGATAACGGAATCAAAGTGTTTGAAGACCGTTTGAAGACTTGACAAATTAACGGCTACATCAACTGATGTCATCTCTATTGAAGATTCAAATTCACCAACGGTCATCCTCATTCACTATAAATAGTAGCCAAGCTCCAAAGCATCAACGACGCGTGATCATCGAGCAAAATCTCAACGCACTGTTTTAACAAGAAAAACAGAGCATTCCTTTTCCATTCTCAATCTTTCTTAGCATAGCTTAAGTTTAAGTGAGCGAGTGAAGAAAAACAAGTTCATAATAGGAATCTTGTAATCTGATATCGTTTGTGATATTCAGTTAGATTTAAAGAGAGAAATCTAGTTGAGATTAGAGTTGGATGAGAAATCCAGAAAACAGAGTATTGTTTGTTCTGGTGGAAATCCTTTAACTCTTTTTAGGCTAGTCAGAACTAAGTGAGAAATTAGCTTAAGTTCTGTTGATGTAAAGGAGCTTCTGAACTTGCCATAAAAGTTCTGAATAGTGGATTTATAAAATCTCTGTAGGCTGCGACCTCAGGGGACAAGACGTAGTCACAGGACTTCTGTGGCGAACTTGGATAAATCGAATTGTTCAATCAGGATCTCATGAACTTCTTTCTCCCTCTTATACTTGTTATTTTTGCTTCTGTGTACTTGTTCATATTTAGTGCTGAAACAGATTTTCTCTAAGTATCATTGTCTTTGTTCAGAAGACTGTCCAGAAGTTCTCAAATCAGAACTTCTATTGCTGAAAACAGTCTAACTGTGTTTAGGCAGAATTTCCCTCAGAAGCAACTTCTGTAAGCTAGCTTCTGACTCTGAGGAAATTTGACTCTGAAATATAAGTTTCCCGAAAAACTTAGAAAATTTCAGTTTTCAACTTTGACACCTATTCACCCCCCTCTAGGTGATTCTGTTCTTGATAGGGCCAACAGCATATATGGGCTTTGTCTTTTTGCGTTCTAGCCATATAAATTGTCTAAGTTATTTGATTGGGAACCATATATATGAGGCTAGCTAATTTGTAATTACTTGATTCATTAGTATTCTAAAGAGTTCCATTCGATCCAAATTAATTCTTTTTATTTTTTTTAATATTAAATTGTCAATAGTGACACACTTTTGTACATATGTCGCAAATGGTCATACCATTGGGGACACACCAACAGAATAAGTGTCGCAACTGTAAGTAGTATAGGCGACTCTTATTTCTAAATGGGTCACTAAACACCCTAGCAAAAGCGACACATTCATTATTTTAACTAAGAATAGAAATGAAATAGTGACATGTTTTTGTGATGTGTCACTACTGATGGTCATAATAGTGACACATGTAGGTATGTCACCCTAGTATTAGCGACTGAGCCAATAGGGACACAGTTTTGTTGTCACTACAAGCCCTAAATATGTGTCACCAAAAGCTGATTTTGTACTAGTAAACTCTCTTAGCTTGTCATCTTGTATTTTCCTTAAATTTCTAATAGAAGATAGATCAACTCATATCGAATGTGATTTCATTAATTTTACTTCATTTATTTTATGGAATTCAATTCCTTCCCCCTTTTTCTCATCTATGCACTTTTGTTTAGTATCGATGTGAGCGTAAACGGACGCTCATAGAGGCTTTAGCCTTCTTTGACTAGAGTCGCCACCCGGCCGACCAGGAAAATGTACGAACCTGTGTAGGTACCGATTGTTTTGAAAACCAGAGATTCTTATTTACGTTCATGGATACAACTTATTTATTCCGACATTCTAGGCCCTAGAGGATCTTTAATGCACCCTAACTCATTATTATCTTTCATTATTACTATCACAGAAAAGCATCTAAATAAAGTAAAAACTGTACGGCAAACCGTTGGGTGACACGGTACAAAACCCTCAGAAGCTTACCTTCGTTGCGTGCCAGTGATGTGCTTGCAAACTAGTACTCGCCTTAGAATGGAGGTTTGGGAGGAACTTTGGGGCCGGAGGTGCGTAGGGCGTGCTCTGAATGATTGGAAGGGAATAGCGTACTTACTCTAGTGGGGCCAAGAGTAACGCTGGGATTTTACTGTTTAGAGATATGTTTTGGTAGTCGTGAGGACCTTTGGGAGTAGGAATATTTATGGGGGAAAGAGCTCTCAAGACTCAGAATTAAGCAATTCTCTTATATTAGAGGCAACCTTAGGCAACAACAGAGACAACTTATATCGGGTCGAGAATCGCTTAAACCGAGCTAGAGAAGGAGAGAATGGAAGATTTGTTGATGAGAAATGAGTGAAATCCGGACTCCTTTTATAGGGAAAGGAGAGACGGTACGGGCTCAAAGGGAAGCTCGTACGGTCTTGATCATGGAGACCGTACGGTCTCCATAGTCCCCGTCTCAGATCTGTTTTAGGTCTCAGACGGGCCTTAACAAAGGAGACCGTACGGTCTATGCTGGAAAGGTGGGGACCGTTTGGTATTAAGGAGAGAGAGGACTTTCAGACAAGTTCGAAGGTGTCAATCTCGTGTTTCTCGGGATGCGGGTAGAGGGAGTTATGGCTTTGGGAAGTTATTCCGTTCTTTGGCGAGTACTGGCCCTTGAGCGACTGGCATAACGAGGAGCTTGGAAATCGCTTTCATCATCGGGTTTGAAAACTAGTGCTTACAATCGCTCTGTTGGTCCTTAACAAGATCAGAATACACCTAAAGGGTATGAATAGGTATTATTGTTCAATTAAGCCCAATTGAAAACTTGGACAAAATGAATCTAAACTCTTCTTTCAGAAGCAGCTTCAGTAATATGTAGTTCTGATCAGAGTTTGTGCTTTCAGTCACCAGGTGACTTTCAGCAACAATGAAAAACTTCATTTCAGAGTCTCTAGATATAATATGTCTTCTGAACAAAGACTAAACCAGACTTAGACTGTTTCAGCAACAATAATATTAAAGCGATCAACAACAAATATAACAAGTAAATACATATAATAAGAGAAAGGTCCATAAGGTGCAAACTCAACAGTTTATCTAAGTTCACTACCGAATTAAAGGATTTTACACCAATAGTCTTATAACAGACACTTGGATATTCCCTTAGATATCAAACTAGAAATAAGATTTTCACCTGACTCAAACCTCACTTCGATTTCTCTCCTTTCTAACTGAATATCACACTCGATATCAGTATACAATTTCTATTATGAACTTGTATTTTCTTCACTAACTCTCTTTTACAATTTGTGGTTATGGAAGACAGAAAGTGGTATGCTCTGTTTTTTCTTAAGAAAAATAGAGTTGCGTTGAGTCTTTTAAAGTCGCTTAGAGTTTCAATTTGAGGACACTTGGTATTTATATGGTATTTATATGGACTTAGAGATGAGCATTGTTGATTTTGAATCATTAATCCGTTGTGAGATAGAAGAAGTAGTCGTTACTCTGTAATGTTTTCAAACGGTCTTCAAGTATAAGGATAAGATGTCTGTTAATTTGTACCTGAGCTAAATCCCTTAAAATTATTGTTGAATGAATCAGTCCATACTTTCTTCGTTGAAATTGACTTGGATTAGACATGTCAGAGATACAATTTGAACTTTAGTGAACATTATTGACGCACTCTTCAAGCACTTTTGTACTTGGCGTGACGAACATTAAATGCGTTGTAGGTGCATCTAATGCTTCAGGACAAATATGCTTTATCCCTCTGAGACAAACTGTTAACTACTGAAGTCACTACTTTTGTTATGGATGATTATCTTCAGTTTTTTCTTCAAAGGGAGATTCAGATTCTGAGACTTCATCTTCAGGACAAACTTGACCATTTGTTGAAAAGCTTTCTTCTTCTGGGTTTCCAAGTTCTGGGATACTATCTTTTGAATGATTAAGCTTAATCCAGATGATGTATTTTGACCGAATAATCTCTTTCAGCGGCGCTCTTCAATGGTTAGCTTCTGAGATGTTTATGTTTTGAAACATCCATCTTCTGACGAGCGATAGTTTCCTGCTGAAAACGACTTACACAAAAACTTGTAGAAAATTGTTAGTCAAAAAGCTTAAGTGTAGGAGCCCTAAGTATTCATACATCTTCTGAAATAGTTTGGTCACAACAAAACAAATAGGGTTAATCAGGCCCTGTCGCGTCCGCAAATGTTCTCTTTCCTTTAGTTTATTGAATTTGCTTGATTTCAATTACATATCTTTGCTTTTCGATTCTTTCTTCCATGAATTAGATTTTGTTATTGATTTTATCTCTCTATCGAGGAGTTTAAGAAAGTCTCCATATTGAGAAGTTTTAAGAATGTCTCCCCATTGAGAAGTTTTGAATTTTAATACTTTTTCGAGTTTCTTTGATTTCTTTTTCAATATTTCTATATGAGCACTCTTGGTTGGATCTCTCAAAGGCCAAAGCTCATAGAGTTCAAATGCTCTATGATTTGTTCTTCGATTCATCGTCGGTTAGCCTTGGTTGTGTTGTTCGAGACAAAATTGGAGAGTTCCTTGCTACCAATAATGGTTTGGTTTTTTTCTCTGCAGATTCGTCATTGAAGGAAGCTTTGTCTTTGTTGTTGGGATTTTTAATTATCGATTAGAGAATCATGCAACGAAAGCGTGAAAACATAATTGAATATTCATGTATAAATCATAAGTGTTGATCTCAGTGTTTATAGTGCACGGTACTTAGGATCTGAATCAAATAGTTGTAAGTGTACGACTTACTAACCAAAATTGGGTTCTAGTAAACGGTTAATGTAACTAACTTCTTAGAGATTAAAGCCATCATCAGTAGATAAATTACCTTGTAATCTATCACCTTGCAAGGGTTTCAAGTAATTCTTCTACAAGTGATCTCTTAGATATACCTTCTTCACTCCGGAAGTGACGATTCTTAATATAACATTTTATTACCTTGATATCATAATTCTATTATCCAAGCGATTTCATTATACACATATATCTTAAGAGTGTTTCATTTGAAAGTCAAAACAGCAGAATATATGATATAAGATTATAAAGATGTTTATTTAATTCAAGAACCTTCAGAGTATGACTAAGCAACCATTATTCTTTCTTGAAATACTTCTTAACCTTCTTAAACTCTAGACAATTAGGTTTGATATGTCCAAGTTGCTGACAGTCATAGCAAACCACATGTTTGTTAGGATCCTTATCCCCAGAGTTGGCATCTTTCTTATCATAGCTCTTGAATGGCTTCTTGAAGTTACTACTTTTACCTCTTCTGAATTCCTTTTTGAACTTCCTAGTCATCATGGCTAGCTCTTCATCTTTTTATGAGTCAGAACCTGATGAAGAAGCTTTCAGAACAACTCTTTTCTTTCGTTTTGATTTGTTTTTCAGCTTAAAACCTTTCACTGATGTCTCATGTATGCTGAGAGAACCAATGAGCTCATCATATCCATAGTAGTTCAGATCTTGAATTTCTTCCGTAGCAGTTTTCTTAGCTTGCCATGATCTAAGTAAGATTCTGAGGATTTTCTTCTTCTGGTCATCTTCAGAAATCTTATTTCCTAATCTCTTTAGCTCATCGGCAATGTTAGTAAATCTTGAATTCATATCAGAAATACTTTCTTTGTCACTCTTTTGAAATAGCTCATAGAGTTGTAGGTTTTGGTTGATCTTGGATTCGTTGTCCTTGTTGGTTCCTTCATAGATGACCTTCAGCTTATCCCATATCTGCTTTGTAATCTCACAACCATAAATCTTATTATATTCAGTTGCATTCGAAGCACAATATAATATGTTAATACAGATGCATTAATTTGAGTTTCTTTAGATCTTCATCAGCCCATCTAGCCTCTGGGATCAATACACGTCCCAACCCTTCTTCCTCTTCTGTTGGAACATATGGTCCTCTAGTAATTACAAGCCAGACACTAATACTTTGAGCGTGAATGAAATTTTTCATTCTGTTCTTCCAGAATGTGTAATTAGAACTAAAGAAGAGTGGTGGTCTGGTAGTAGATGACCCTTCAAGAAGTATCTAAGTGGTCTCATGTCCAGGGAGGTGTCTTACAGCCATCTCTAGAGTTTCTGATAGAATCTTTACACTTATATGGTTAAAGATCTTTAGTAAAATAGCAAGTGACTTGCTTTGATACCACTTTTTGGTCCCTAACAAGATCAAAATACACATAGAAACTCTTCTTTCAGAAAAAAAACTTCAATCAGAGGCAATTCTAGTAAGAGTTTTTGCTTTTAGTCCGCAGGTGACTTTCAGCAACATAAAAAACTTCCTTTCGGAGTCTCTGGATACAATATGTCTTCTGAACAAAAGACTTGACCATACTTACACTATTTCAAACACTATAATGTTAAGAGATCAGAAGCACATATAACAAGTAAATATAGATAAGGGAGAAAGGGTCAGAAGGTGCAAACCCAACAGTTTATTCAAGTTCACTACATAAGTCATGTAGCTAATCTTGTCCCCAATGATAACTCCTCAAGATTATTATCCACTAAGTTTGTCTTTATGGCAAACACAAAGCCCCTTTACAATAAGAAGTTCCTCGCTAATTTTTCACTAAGAAACAATTTGTTTATCCCTACAATTATACTAAATACAGCACCAACCTAGTTTGATTTAAAGGATTTTCACCAATAGTCTTATACCCAGATGTGGTTTTCACCTAACTCAAACCTCACTTGGATTTCTGTTTTTTTAACTGAATATCACAAACGATATCAGTTTATAATTTCTATTATGAACTTGTATTTTCTTCAGTCTCCCTCTTTTACAATTTGTGATTATAGAAGAAGGAAAGTGGGATGCTCTATTTTTGTTGAAGGAAAATAGAGTTGCATTGAGTCAGTTCAAAGTCACGTGTAGCTTCAATTTGAGCAGACTTTTAAATGGACTTAGAGAATACCGTTGTTGAATTTGAATCTTCAATCTGTTGTGAGATAGAGGACGTAGTCGTTACACTGTTTCTTCTCAAACGGTCTTCAAGTACAGGAATAAGATGTCAGTTAATTTGTACTTGTTCTAAATCCACTAAAATAATTGATATTTTAGGAATAAAGCAGCCGATACTTTTCTTCGTTAAATTTGACTTGGATTAGACATGCTAGAGAAGCAATTTGAACTTTAGTGAACAGTATTGACGCGCTCTGCAACCACTTTTGTACTTGGCGCGACGAACATTAAATGTGTTGCATGAGCATTTAATGCTTCAGGACAAATATCTTTTATCCTTCTGAAATAGTCTGATAACCACTTAAGTTGCTTCTTGTCTTCTGGATGATTATCTTCAGTACTTTATTCAACATGATGTTCAACTTCTAAGACTTCTTCTTCTGAAACAAACTTGACCATCTTCTGAATAGCTATCTTCTGACTGGGTTTCCAAAAGCTGGGATACTATCTTCTCAATGATTAATCTTGATACTCTTTGAGATGTCTTCTGGCTGGATGAATTCTTTCCATGGCTCTCTACAATAGTCAGCTTTTAAGATGTTCATCTTCTGACAAGCGCTAGTTTTCTGCTGAAAAAGACTTAGTTAGTCAAAAAACATAAGCATAAAAGCCCTAAGTATTTTATATCTTTTGAAACAGTTTGATCATCACAATACAAATAGAATTCATCAAAAGAATACCAAAATATTCTTTGAAATTCTAAAACTTATATTTTTAACATTTTTTCCAGTGAAATTACTTATATTTTAGGATGAATTGAATAACTTTTGAGCATTAAAAACAGAGTGAATAATAAAAAACAACGATATTTTTTTTTTAAAGCCATTTAAAACGGAGTTGACTAGTGAAAAAGCTAGAAGATTTTGAAGTCACCAAAATCCACCCAAACTATTACATATTAATTAAAAAGAAAGACACAAACACAAGTACCACATGGACTAGTATAGTAATATTTAATATCTCCCTTAAGCATATTACATTATTACATATACCCCTCCATGTCTTCCAATTCACTCATCTTCATCTCCACACATCCTTTGTAATTCTTTCATTTTCATCTCCACACATCTCTGTATTTCTTCAGAAAAGAAAAAAAAAAAACTATGGAGACCATGAATTTGATTCCTACTAAAAAGCCGAGCAAACTTGGCAAGTTCATGAAGACACCCCTTAAGTTATTGGCCAAAGCCAGAGATTTGTACATCATCGGAATGGGTGGAATCGGCGGGGTTATCGGCAGTCCTACCGGGCAAGTCGTGAACAGCTTGCCTAAAAGTTACAGCGTAAACGCATCGAGAACGAGTAATTATAATGAAGATTATAGAGAGCTTGTGAGGGCTGCTTCTACTAGATTAAGCAACAGTAATGATCGTCTTCAAAGACAACCATCTAGGAACGATAAAAATAATAAGATGCCAAGGAGTTTCAGTGTCGGAATTGGAAGAATTGCTGAAGACAAGCCATGTGATTTTGATGATGAAATTAAGGTTAAACCAGCTGATGTCTTTCCCAGAAGTAGAAGCTATGCTGTCGGAAGTACGAGAACTACTGGCAGTGGCTTTAAAAGGTAAAAAAAAAAATAAAAAAAAAATGGAAAATGTTCTTCTTCATTGTCTTCTTTGTTTTCAATTTGTTTCATGTTACCAACTCGTTTGAGATTCGAGTCTCCACTTCGTCAAAATTTAACTCTTATTGATAGACAATCTGTAAAACTCAACTGTAAACCCTCATCGAGGTCTGTGATCTGGCCTGGCCTTGCAAGTAGGTAACTTTACGGTCACCAAAAAAAATTGTTTCTTGTTCCAAGTTCTTGTTTAATTTCAAGGATTTTTATATATAGTTTGTAAAGTATAAGTTTTGTTTTGTGTCTTTCTGTAAGAATATTTCAGTTTCTTCAGCAAATGTAAACTTTGTATCTCATGAAATTCAATTTGTGTGAATTACTATTTTTTTTTAGGAGAATCTCATTACGAACTCTTCGTACGTGTTCATGGTTTTTTTTTTTTTTTTAATTACAAAGATAGAATTTTAGTTACTGGAAGCATCTGAGATTGAGAATGTCAAATGACGAATACACGAGAGCTCAAAATGTCAAATCAAAGGGGAATCTACAAAGCAATAATATGTACTACTTTATCTTTTAGCAAAGCAAATAGTGGCATTAAAAAATCTAGCAGTTAAGCGTTTTTTGGACTTGATAATAACGCCAAAATCAGTAAAAATC
This sequence comes from Euphorbia peplus, assembly GCA_028411795.1. Lineage (NCBI taxonomy): Eukaryota > Viridiplantae > Streptophyta > Magnoliopsida > Malpighiales > Euphorbiaceae > Euphorbia > Euphorbia peplus. The sequence continues at coordinate 9,484,466 of CP110841.1, read as the reverse complement.
TAAATTATTAACGCCTTTGCCACCACATTTGCATGGCTAAGGATCCTCTAGAGTTTCAAGGAACTCCATGTGTGGAGTTCTTAAGATCCCAGCCACACAATTGATCCTAAAGCCCTCATTAATTAAACAAAACACTTTTTTCTCTCTCTACCTTTAAATGAGGGCCCTAGGATCTTATTGTGTGGCTGAGATCTTAGGAACTCCACACATGGAGTTCCTTTGGAACTCTAGAGAATCCGGACCCGCCATTTGCATATATCTCAACATCTACCATAGTCCAATTACAATCAATAAGAAATGGAAGAGCTTGATGCAAACTAAAGACTCGTATATAGTATTTTGGAAGCCCTAACTCTGGACATAGCAAAATGACATGCTCACATGGTCAATAATTGATCAAATATAATTTGATCATTCACTGTTAGATCAGAATCTAAGGATGAAGATTAGTTTGATGATTTCATTAGTAACTAATCTCGACCGTTAGATTCTGATCTAATGGTGATTGATCAAATTATATTTGGTCAATCATTGACCATGTGAGCACTATTGAGCAAAATGATACAAATATTTAAATTTTTGGGCCAATTAAACCCTGTTCTTTTTTGCTGAACCGATAAAAATTAAACAGAAAACTGAAATTGCTGAATTGAATTAAAACTATTAAATAAAAATGAAATTACTGAATTAAACTGAATGAAATTACTGAAAATAACTGAAAATTGTTGAACTGAATTGAAATCGCTGAAATGTGTTAACTATAAGTTGAATCCTTAATAGAGAATGAAACATTTTATAATAATATTATCTAGATAAGGACAAAGAGACCATGTGGTTGATTGTTTGAAAATTTACAAATATAGATCCACAAAAGGTGCAAATTCAAATATATTTTTGTTTGCAATTTGCATAAATAAAAGTTATTATTATTTAAATACTCCCTATATGCATCACGCCATTTAATTTTGAGGTATCCTAACTATTTGATTGTCTAATGGCACTATAAATATTTGCTTCATCTTTGAAGTAACATCCCTTGCTTGAAATTTAGAGTATGTGATGCTTACTAAATCTTCAAAAGCAAAACAAACTTTTAATTTTTCTAATTAAATAATACTCCTTTCGTTCTCAAATGTAGGTCGTTTAAGCAAGTTGAAAAATTTACAAATGTATGATTTTTGTCATTTCTTTTCTATTTTAATTTTTTGTTGTCTATATTGTCTCTTTGATTACGCAAGAAACAAAGAAAGTAACATAAATATTTTTTGTCACAAAAGTGATATAATTACCATAGAGTCAGGTCCAGGTGAGACACTTCCTTTACCGTGAGACAAGGTCTTATTGTGTGACAGTATCAAACCTACGTAGTTTTGACCCCCTAATTAATTGAAAAAAAATGCGCCCATACAAACTATCCGCCCAAACAAACATGTTGTCATCGCCTTACCACCAAGTTATTATGTTGCTCGCCTCAAGGACTTCCCAATTACATATACCCGCCCTTCTCAAGATGTTTCCTCTCCATTTCATGTTTCTTCTCCTCATGCTTCCTCTTCTTTTTACTGGTTTCATCCTCAGATTCACGTTCTTCCGAGTTCTTTGCTAATTAATTAGGCTCATCTTGCTTCACCAACCTCATTATTATAAGAAGGAAGAGTAGTTGGGTCCCTGTGCTAAAAAACAAATTCAAATCAGAAATATGAAACAATTTCATAATTCATTTGGAACAACCAATTAATTCAGTTGGAACAACGCAACATTATTCTGTTGAAACAATATATCATTTAGAACAACAAAATATTTTATTTGGAACAACAAAATAATAATTTGGAACAACAGAGTATTTTGTTGAAACAATATAGCATGTGGAACAATAGAAAATTTCATTTGGAACAACCGAATATTTCATTTGGATTAACAGAATATTAATTTGGAACAACAGAATATTAATTTGGAACAACGGAGTAATTTGTTGAAACAATATAGCTTGTGAAACAATAGCATATTTATTTGGAACAACCATAGAAAAATAAAAAACATTAATTAAAAATCGTTTATAAATAACAACAATGGATCTCAAAATGACTGCATAATTAATACGAGTTCAGTGGTATAATTTCTTTCGAAAAATGAGTTTGGGAAGAGCGGAAAAATGTATTTTAAAGAAAATAATTAAAAAAATTTCTCTCTCATGCGATGACACCAGCTCAGACATCACCCTCCTCTTCCTTCCCTCTATTTCCTATGCATGACTATTTTGATTTATTTACAACTTTGCTACCTTCCCTTATCTAATTACAAAAATGCTCACACCTCCTTCTTTTGTCACACTTTAAGGGGCTTGTCTCATAATAACCCCATTGTCATACCTGAACCGTTCTTATAAAACATCATTTACTAGTTTATAGGAAATATAACAACAAATTTAGGAGTATATGTCGAGAAAAAAGAAATATATCTATTGAGATATCTAGGGTATATTAATATTTTACATAAGATTTTTAATTTTCCACTTTTTAGCTTAAAAAACATATATTTGAAAACGGAGAGAATAATATTTTATTGTATTTTGATTTAATTATATATTTATCGTATGAATTTAATACAATAATAATGGAAGTTAGTAAAAAGAAGCAGATGGTTGGAGAATATCGTAATAACTACATATTTAAAGATGAAGTAGAAAAATATGATATTGAAGTAATCAAAATAATGTATATTATTGGAGATTGTCTTAAAACATAACTTGCAACATTTGCGTTTCCAACTGATGTAATCGATCAAAATACAATCACACGCATTCACTTTTAGAATCTAGGTCTTACTGTCTTTGGGGAAAGGGAACTAATAAAGGTATAATCGTTACTAGTTTAAAGACGTATAAACTTTGTTTTTTTTCTTTCTAGAGTTTTAACTATTAGTCTCAAGAGTCAAGTTCAAATGAGACAAGGGTTTAGGATGAGACTAGTTTTTATGATGAGACAAGGGGTATTTTTGTAATTCAATAGGGGAAGGTGGCAAACTTGTAATTAAATGAACACCCCTCATGCGTGAATTGAAGGGAAGGAAGAGGAGGTGATGTCACCGCTGATGTCACGTCTGGAGAGAGAAATAGTTTTAATTATTTTATTTAAATGCGTTTTCCCGCTCTTTCCGAACTCATTTTTCAAAAAAAATTATACCAGTGAACTCGTATTAATTAGGTGGTCATTTTGAGATCCATTTTTGTTATTTATAGACGATTTTTTTTATTATTTTTATTTTTTTATAATTGTTCCACCGGACTACTCTAATTGTTCCACCGGACTACTCTAATTGTGTTGGCCCTAACAAGATCAGAATCACCTAGAGGGGGGGGGTGAATAGGTGTTTCAAACGAAAACTGATATTTTCAAACTTTTAATGAAAACTCAATTTTCAGAGTCAATAATCCTCAGAGTCAGAGGCAAGCTTATTGAAGTAGCCTCTGAGGGATAATCTGCTTTAAGACAGGTTCTGTCTTTTCAGCAACAGAAGTTCTGAGTAAGGAACTTCTGGACAGTCTTCTGAACACAGACTTGTGATTTTTAAGAGGAAATCTGTTTCAGCACTAAATATGATACAAGTACACAGAAGCAATTAACAAGTATAAAGAAGGGAGAAAGAGATTCAGGAGGTCCTGATGAACAGTTCAATTTATCCAAGTTCGCCACAGAATTCCTGTGACTACGTCTTGTCCTCTGAGGTCGCAGCCTCCAGAGATTTTATAAATCCACTATTCAGAACTTTTATGGCAAGTTCAGAAGCTCCTTTACATCAACAGAACTTAAGCTAATTTCTCACTTAGTTCTGACTAGCCTAAAATGAGTTAAAGGATTTTCACCAGAACAACAATACTCTGTTTTCTGGATTTCTCACCCAACTCAAATCTCAACTAGATTTCTCTCTTTTAAATCTAACTGAAGATCACAACCGATCTCAGTTTACAAGATTTCTATTATGAACTTGTTTTTCTTCACTCTCTCACAATTACAAAGTCTAAGCTAAGAAAAGATTGAGAATGGAAAGTGTGCTCTGTTTTCTTGAATATAACAGTGCGTTGAGATTTTTGCTCTATGATCACACACGTCGTTGATGCAGTGGAGCTTTGCTACTATTTATAGTGTTGAGTAGATAACCGTTGAGGATATTTGAATCTTCAAGGATGACAAGGTTGAAAGTAGCCGTTAATCTTGTCAACTTCTTCAAACGGTCTCAAAACACTCAACTCTGTCAACTTTGTACTTTAACCTAATCCGGTATGGGATTTAAGATAAAGGTGATGGAGTTGACTGAACTTGAAGATTGATTTAGAGGGAAACGATAAGAAAGCAGGTTTTGTTTGTTGTGAACAGGCGCGTCCTTCAAACAGCTTTTTGAACTTTTGGCGCCTTGCATTAAATGCAACTGACAAAGCATTAAATGCTTAACCAAACCCGTGAAAACGAACTTCTGATGTTCGTATTCCTTCTTAGCGCTTCGGAACTAAAACAACCTTAGTCTTCTGATTGCAAAAGAGAACTTCTGATAAAAGCTTTAGGCAGACAATCAAGACTTCAGAGCGGTTCATCCAGCTTCTGAGAAAGTGCTTCAGTCTTCAGTTTTTTGATCTTCTGAGTTCAATAGGCAAGCAGGAATTCTTCATTCAGCATCTGCTGAGAAAACTCATAATAACTTAACAAAAATTGTTAGTCAATATTGAAAAGTATACAAGTTAATTTTTATTTTTATCTTCTGAAACGCTTGGACATAATCAAAACACTTAGGGTTCATCAAATTGTTCCACCGGACTACTACATTTTTTTACACTCCCAGAGTGCATTTAAAAAAAAATAATGAAAATATTTTGCTGGAACAATTGGAGTTGTCTGGTGGAACAAATGTAGTATTCTGATCCGACTTGGAACAAAAATAAAAAAAATAAAAATCGTCTATAAATAACAACAATGGATTTCAAAATGACCACCTAATTAATACGAGTTCAGTGGTATAATTTTTTTTGAAAAATGAGTTCGGAAAGAGCGGAAAAATGCATTTTAAATAAAATAATAAAAACTTTTTCTCTCTCTAGATGTGACATCAACGATGACATCACCTCAATAATGCCCCTCCATGTTTTTAAAATTTCAAAATTGTCACCACTTTTTAATTGTCTCACACTAAAAAAAGTCTCTCCATAATGGCTTTGTCTCACATGAACCTATCTCTTAGTCTCAATGTCAAAAAAAAAAAAAAAGGAAAAAAACATGTAACCTAAAACGTGTTAGTTTCAATTAATAATATATACTTAAAAATGTACGAGAAAATATGAGGGAAGATAAATGGAAAATGGAAAAGAAGTCAACAAAGGAAGGAAACCAAAAACAAAGGGAGGAAAGCAAAATGAGTACCTGAATTGATTGATGGGTGGTTGTTCACATTAATTTAATGTATTTCAATTATTGAATTTAGATAGATTGTATGTGGAGCTTCTTTTTAATGTTTTGTTTTTTTTCTGATGAAATATGTGGAGCAAATTTGAGTGCGATAAAAAGGAGATAAAAACTGAGCCGGATAAAGAAACAAAATAGCTACAAAAAATAGGACACATTGCAAAGATATCGAAGATGAGGAAAGAAAAAATAATGGGTACATCTAAATATTATTGTCGAGAATTTGAGAATTATTGTTATTTTCATTACAAATAAAGTTTTTTTTTTTTGAAAGATTACAAATAAAGTTTTGTTTTAACTTTTAATTTATTTTTATAGTGAAACTTTTTTATTAATATTGCCCGCAAGTTTTACCTAATTTATTTGAGATTTTCTAGGGTAAATTGCACTATCGTACCTAAATAATACATCTTTTTTCAAATTGGTACTTAAAAACTATTTTTTCTCATCCAAGTACCCAAACTATCGATGACCGTTTAAATAGGTACCGAGTGACCTCCAATAGCAGGTTTAGCCAAATTCAACGCCCGGTCAACGTTGGTCAATGCAAATTTGTTGACTTTTTTGACTCCATGAGTTGAAAAGACTAAACTACCCCCATTTTCTTCTTCCTCCTCTTTTCCACCATAATGTTTTTTTCTTCCTTCATTTTTTTCTTCCCTTTCTTTTTCTAATTTTTTTTATTACAACTCTGTAATCTGAAGTTTTCAGATTCCAGCGGCGAGCAGCAACCGGGAATCTGGAATTCCGGACGGACGGTCGCCGCCGGAATCTGGAAACTTCAGATTCCGGCGGACCTGGAATTTCCAGGTACCAGGTTCGCCGGGACCTGGGATTTCCAGATCCCAACGACCTGGGATCTGGAAATCCCAGCGACCTGGGATCTGGAAATCCCAGCGACCTGGGATCTGGAAATCCCAACGACCTGGGATCTGGAAATCCCAGATCCCAGCGGACCTGAGACCTGGAAATCCCAGGTCCCGGCGACCGCGACCCGGGATCTGGAAATCCCAGGTCGAACCTGGAATTTCCAGGTGGCCGTAATCTGATTCCGGCAGCCTCTCGGGGCCAACGGAATCTGGAATTTCCAGATTCTAGCAGGTTATCTTGTCTAGAATTTGGAATTTTCAGATTCCGGCGAAAACTCGCCGTTTGTCGAGATCCGGTTTTGTTAAATTTGTGAAAAAAAAAGGTAAAGAGGAAGAATTAACAAGAAAAAAAAAATTGAAGGAGGGAGGAGCTATGGTGGTGAGAATAAAGAAGAAAGTGAGGGGGAGTTAAGTTACCAATTTGCCCATAAAAGTAAATGAAGTCAACAAAAAGTTAAGAAAAATTCGTTGACCGGGCGTTGACTTTGGCTAAACCTGCTATTGGAGGTCACGAGGTACCTATTTAAACGGTCATCGATAGTTTGGGTACTTGAATGAGGAAAAATAGTTTTTAAGTACCACTTTGAGAAAAGGGGTATAGTTTAAGTACCGACGATGCAATTTACCCAATTTTTTCTACCTAAATATTGTGTTTTGAATTGATTTGTAATTTCTTTTCGCGCATAAAGCTAGAATAAGCAGTATGCAGTTCAATCTCAATTTGTAACAATTTTCCATCAAATTTCAGCGTTCTAAAATCAATGGGAAATAATTTTGCTATCTGAGTTCCGCCAGTCGATAGTTTACCTTTCAAACTTGAATTTTTCTTCTTGGAACTAGGTTGGATTTTTTAAAAAAATTAAGGTTAATTTCAAATAAATGTTTTGTGGTTTCACGTTCTTGAAAATAAAGGATTGTGGTTCGTCTTAGAGCAAATAAACGATTGTGGTTTGTGTTGTTTGCAGAACTAAAGAAATGGTCGAGTTTGTTGACGTAAACAATGACATTTTTTGTCCAAATATTTTCTCAAATCTTTGACCGGATATGTAAGAAAGATCAGCTCAACAATCAGGAAAATTTGAGACAAAAAAATGTCTTCGTTCACGTCAACAAAATCGACTATTTCTTTAATTCTGCAAACAATGCAAATCATAGTCCATTGTTCAAACGCAAAACACAATCTTTATTTGCAGAAACACTTATTTAAAACTAATCCAAAACTTTGTATGACCTTTGAAGAAACATTATTTTAATTAATAGAAAAAAATAATAATTTTGAGTCATTACCGAAAGCGATACCAAATTTTATGAAAATTGATTACATAGTCAACAAATGTGAAGGCATTATCGAAGTCAATGGGAAAATGTAAATGATAAACTGATAAGTGCCTTGTTCTTCTTCTTTCATAAAAGGTTTAACCAAGAGAATGTTATTCATTATCAAAGTCAGTGCAAATCATAAATTTCAATGAAAATTTATAGTGAAATTTATAAACTATCTATCAATAAGAGTTAAATTTTGACGAAATGAGTACTCGAATCGCAAGCATTTTAAGTAAAAAGTAGAGTTTCTTACCGCATAGACTTAACTCTTATTGGTAACTCTTTCAACTATATAATTTTATTTCGTATGAATATTTTATTGAAGTTTATTGTTAAAACCTTATAAAATTAGTTTTTGTTTTTTAGTATTTTCATATATATACTAATTTTATTTTATTTTGTCAACTCTACTATATGTATTTTTTTTATAATGCACGCACATTATTGTTGGAATATTTGTTAGTTATGCGGTGCACACCATAAATTTATATTTTTTTTTTTGAAAGGAACCATAAATTTATATATTTAAAAAGCTAAATACATTTTACTGAGAATATTTAAAAGCTCAATAAGTATAGTTGTTGTCGAAGTGCTCAACAATAGAAACATTGAAAATAAAAAATATGTTTTGCCAGCAAATATTCATATTGCACCAACATCATCTAAAAAAATTATTCATATTAATCAACTAGTATTTCTTTCCTCTCAAAAAAGCTATCTAGTCATATGACATCTTTGGATTTCTAATATATAATAATTGTTTTATATGATAATACTTTGGCCAAAAATAAAATAAAATTTGTCACTAACCTATGTAAATTTTATTTTTTAAAACAGATGTAAATTTCGTATATTTAACAACTATTAGTTTATTTTTTGATAATATTTTGTTACTTATCTATTTATTATAGTCACATTTAATCATTAACTTAAACTTAATAGCATTTGGCATTCGGCCTCTAATCTATTTGAAACTTTTGTCATTTGACAATTTGATGCATGCTATTTCAATTGGTGAAAGTTGCACCTAATTTGAATATAGAGACTGAAAAAACTATTATTGGTTTAACGCTTAACAATCTTTTGACATGTAAACTTGATAAATGACAAAATTGTGAATATGTCAAAGGATAAATAATGCTTTGAGGTAGTTAAATTTGGCCATCGATTAATCCAATTTGGAGAAATCTCACCATTTTTAAACCAAAACCAAAAGAAGATGATTTCATTAGCAATGATGTTCTAGCAAGAAATAAAAGTGTTATGTTGGTTATCTCTCGCAAGTAATAAAATTACAAAGAGAATTGAATCATAGTGTATACTATGCATTTATCTTATGCTGGTAGACTCCAGATGATCATCTATGTTCTTAGAAGCGTGCACCTAAACATCGATCTTCATTCTCCTTGTTTTTGTAATCAAGGTGTTATCACCTAATATTTCGTATGACACGTGGACCAATAGTCATTTAGCTTTCAAACACGTGGGACGGTTAAACTATGTTGAATAGTCTTAATGTCCACGTAGACGTGCGTTGAATGGTCACAGCGAAAAGAATATTTCTCCTACAAAGAGAGTATTCCTCTTTAGGTCTCCTAATTCGATTAGGAATGTTCAAGCTAATTAGGACTATGATCACCGCCCTAAATAGGCGTGATTCTTGATGTGTCCTAATGCAACTAGGATTCGGGTACATGATTAAAACACTATAAATACATGGGACTTTCTACAATCTAAGGTACATTATTTTAGATTCATTCTCTGAGTTATTTACTTTTCCGATCACAAGTTCCATACTGACTTTAGCATCGGAGAGGGGTCGCCGGTCAGCGGCCTCCTTTAGGCTAACGTTTTCTATCTTGCAGTTAACACAGCTTACGTGGAATTCAAGTTACTATTTCTCGGTAACAAATTGGTGCGGTGAGCGTGGAATCTTTAAAAGATTCTATCAAAGAACATGGTGATCTTAGAGGAAAATCAGGCCACTAATGCTCAAGAAGAAGATATGGACCATGATGAAGACACGATGGCTCTAGACGAAGAAGTTGGTTTGCACCGAATGTTCGAGTGGTCAGGAACTGTTGATCCAGAGCAAAGAAAATGGATGGATACAGTCGCAGCCGAGGTGGCAGTTAGAACAGTTAATGACCGATCGACCATAGATCGTTTGCAACAACAATTAGAGGAGTTGAGTAAGCGAATTCCCCCAGATCGACCACGAAGCGAAATTCGGGGTGTAAAACGATCTCGGAATTCGGAGCGTTCTCGAAGTTATACAGCATCTTCAGCTGGAAGAACTCGAACCACGGATCGCGAAAAAACTCCAGTTCGAGGAAGATCTGTAGAACGATCCCCAACTCCTCCGAGGCGCAAACCTCGTATAAAGTCACAAGCAAGAAAAGTCTCACCGGGGATTGTGAGGAGACTGTCTTACGAGGATGGATCGGCGTCTTCGAGGAGCTCCTCGGGAAGTAGAGACCCTAAACATCGGCGGTCCCGAAGAGATAATTCTGAGGTTGAGGAACTTAAACGTAAACATAAACGACTTGTCGATACGTTCAACAGAAGTTTAGCCGAAGGAATTGCTAAAGCTCTTAAGGAGCGAGATGAGGCTACGGGAACTAAGAATATGGGGTCCAGAGAAGGGAAGAGACACAGGAGAAGAAATCGGAATCGGGATTATTCTGATGAAACTTTACGGGGCGAGGAAGGACCTATACAGGATAAAGACAGTCCACTATGTGCTAAGATCCTGGCAGCTCCTTACCCGAACAATTTTAAGTATCCCAATTTGGATAAATATTGTGGAGATTCCGACCCTGTGATGCACGTCAAAAGTTTTGGAAGGGCGCTCCTTGCAAGCCCAGTAAACGAGGCACTTATGTGTAAGTTATTTCCAACAACTTTGAAAGAAACGGCGGCACAATGGTATGATTGTCTCCCTACTGGTTCAATCAGGAGTTGGAACCAGCTTTCAGAGTCTTTTAAAGCACATTTTGTCACCGCCATACCAGAGAAGAAGACGGTCGATGATCTGATGAGGGTACGACGAGGAGAAAACGAGACCTTAGAATCATATCTGCACAATTTTAATAATGTGGCTTTAAAACTTGAACCCTTGATTGTATCCTCAGCACGGAAGACATTGGCGGAAAATTGCCGAAATCGGGATCTTCAGATGAAACTTATGACTGAACGACCGGACGATTTTCATGCTTTGATGACAATGGCAAAATCGTTTGTGGTATGGGATGAGCACCAAGATGATCCCACGAGGCGAGTAAAGGCAATCAAGTCCGAGGTACAAGAAAGAGATCGAGGCAGTGTCCGGAGCTCGGATAGGTGGGAAAGGAATCGAGAGGTTCCAAGGAAACCTTTTGATAAAAGAGACCGAATCCCATTGCCTGCTCCTCGTGCTCAGGTTCTTATGTGGGTTGAAGAACAAAAGGAGCAAATCAGATATCCACCCAAAGGTGGGAAGCCAAAGTTTAATGGCAAGTATTGTGCTTTCCACAAATTGCAGGGTCACGATACAGAAGATTGTGAACAGCTGGCAAAGGAGTTGGATAAATTGGCGGCTAAAGGAAAGTTAAAAAACCTCTTCGAGAAATATAAAGATCAATTCCCAGATCGAGAGGGGGCAAAAACTCCTCGGGGAGTCATTAATATGATTATGGGAGGTTCTCCCATTGACAGGAATGTTAAAAGGAAACGGGACGTCGCTGAGCGAGTACGAATTGAGAAGATTTCGAAAGTTTTTGATTTCGGGTCATTGAAGGGCCGCCCAAGTGATCCACATGATGATGCTTTGGTGATCGATATGCACGTGGAAGGTTTTACGGTTAGAAGAGCCTTGCTAGATACAGGAAGCTCGGTAAATATCATCACGAGGAAGGCTTTCGAGGCCCTTGGCTTGGAACGGGGACGATTGACACCTTCCGCGTCACCTTTAGTTGGTATAAGTGGACATCCCGTACTTCTGTTGGGAGAAACCCAGCTTGAGGTCGAAATAGGGAATACCACGAGCAAGTGGAGAACTGTTACTGATTTTTTAGTGATTGACACACCGATCGCTTATAATTTAATAATTGGCAGGCCTTTGATTTCAGGTAGTCGGGGTGCCATATCCCTTTATTATTTAGCTTGGATGATCCCGACGGAGCGAGGAATGGCAGTGGCACTTGGTAGTCAATCGGTTGCGAGGCATACTTATATGACCTCGTTGGAAATAGTTCCTCAAGAAAGTGTCTTGGTTGAGGAAGTTAAGGAGCGTGGCGAACCAGTTGATGCAATTGAAGCCGTAGCCTTGGAAGAAGGAAAGGTAGTACAGGTTTCAGCAGAGTTGCAAGAGAGTTCAAAGAAAATTGTTATTGCCGCGCTCGAGGAGAATAAAGATGTCTTTGCCTGGACATCGGCAGATATCGTAGGAGTTTATTGTGGGGTCATGAAGCACACGCTAGACATTGACCCAGAATACACTCCTGTGAAACAGAAGAAGAGAAACCAAGGGGCGGAAAGGCAGCAGTTCATCAAGAGCGAGGTTGAAAAGCTGCTTGAGTTCGGGAGAATCAAGGAGGTTCATTACCCACAGTGGATTTCAAATGTGGTCTTAGTCAAGAAAGCAAATGGAAAATGGAGAATGTGCGTCGATTTTTCCGATTTGAATAAGGCTTGCCCTAAGGATTTTTATCCGTTGCCATGTATAGACATGTTGGTCGACTCGACTGCCGGTTACGAGGTATATTCTTTCCTCGATGCAAAGGAGGGTTTTCATCAAATCCCGTTGGCCGAGAAGGACATGGAAAAAACCAGTTTCATTACACCAGAGGGTACTTATTGTTATCAAGTAATGCCTTTTGGTCTGAAAAATGCTGGAGCGACTTATCAAAGACTAGTCAACAAGATGTTCAAAGATCTCATTGGGAAGAATGTCGAAATCTATGTTGACGACATGATTGTAAAAAGCAAGAAGGCGGAAGAACATGCTAAAGACCTCGAGGTGGTTTTCAAGATTCTGAGGGAGTATAATTTGAGACTCAATCCTGAGAAATGTACCTTTGGGATCAATTCTGGAAAATTTTTGGGTTTCATGATTTCTAAACGAGGCATCGAGGCAAACCCAGACAAAATCAAGGCTATTGTTGATCTCCAGCCACCAAAGAGTGTACACGAGGTACAAGTTTTAAACGGTAAAATCAATGCTCTGGGTCGTTTTATCTCTTATTCCGCCAAACGATGCATGCCCTTTTACAAAAGTCTTAAAGGAGTACAAGACTTCGTATGGACTGATGAGTGTCAAACCTCGTTCGAGGATCTCAAGAAATTTTTGTCCTCTCCACCTCTCTTAAGTCAGCCTGTGAAAGGAGAAGATTTGTATTTGTACATAAGTGTGGGAGAGGAGTGCATTGGTATGGTTCTAATTCGAGAAGAAGATGAAGGAAAAGTTCAATATCCAGTTTATTATGTAAGCAGAGTGCTTCGAGGGGCAGAATCGAGATACCCTAAAATGGAGAAACTGGCTTTCGGAGTGTATATTGCTGCTCAGAAATTGAGACATTATTTCTTGAGTTATACCATCGTTGTTCGTACAGACACCCCACTCAGGAAGATTCTTTCACGACCTGAGGCCTCGGGGAGACTGACGGAATGGTCCATAAAACTCACGGAGTTCGATGTAAGATTCGAACCAAGGCCATCAAAAAAGGCTCAAGTCCTCGCTGACTTTTTGATCGAGGTCCCACCTGAAGAAGAAACTGAGCCAGTATTAAATACTTGGGAAATCTTCGTAGATGGGAGTGCCTTTAGGAGTCAATCCGGGATTGGAGTCTTTTGCAAAAGTCCAGATGGGTTGGTATTCAGACACGCTGCGACTTTGGGCTTTGATTCCTCAAATAACGCTGCAGAGTACGAGGCGATATTGCTCAGGCTGCGTTTGGTTAAAATTATCAGGGCAGACAAGGCAGTCATCAAAAGTGATTCAGGCCTAGCAACCAATCAGATAAGAAATTCTTGGGAGACCAAACATGCTCGAATGAAAAAGTATCACAAGATGGTAAAGCGTACGATTGAGGAATGTGAGCTCGTGGGGTGTAAATTTGAGATCGTACAAATCCCGCGGGAGGAAAACATGGAGGCTGATCACCTGGCGAAATTAGCTTCTGATCCTACTAACTTAAATTTGTGTCCTTGCGATGTGCAGACAATTCCATATGCAAGTATTGATGCCAAGGAAGTTTTTGCTCTCGATTGAGGCAACGAATGGTATTGGCCAATCTTTGAATATCTGTACGAGGGAAAGTTGCCGGAAGATAAGTCGCAACATCCGAAGATCGTGAGAAAGTCGAGTAGATACACAGTCGTTGATGGAAATTTTATTTCGAAGATCGTATTCCCAACCATGGCTCAAAGCAGTTGGGATCGAGGAGGGAGCCAAGATTTTAGAGGAAATCCATGAAGGATCATGCGGGGCTCATGAGGGCTGGAATGTTATGGCTCGAAAGGCGAGGTTGCTAGGTTATTATTGGCCTCAGATGAACAATGATGCTGCGGAGTTTGTAAAGAAATGTGCTGCATGCCAAGCTCACGCTCCAGTTTTGAAAAGCCCAGCCTCGGGATTATAAGGTATAAAAGTAGCATGGCCATTTGCGACCTGGGGAATTGATATCGTAGGACAGTTTCCGATGTCAACTAATCAAAGACAGTATGTTATCGTAGCGGTCGATCACTTTACAAAGTGGGTCGAGGCTGAAGCAGTGTCCTCGATAACTGCCCAACAGATTGTAAAATTTGTCAAGAATAGCATTGTATATCGTTTTGGGGTCCCCAATACGATAATCACAGACAATGGCAAACGGTTTGACAGTGTTTTATTTAGACACTTTTGCGAGAGAGAAGGGATCAAGCTAAGGTTTAGTTCTGTCTTCCACCCACAAACCAATGGAATGACCGAGAGGACTAATCGAACGATCATGGAAGGAATCAAAAGGCGCTTAACTCACCTCGAGAAGTTAACGAATTGGGTCGAGGAGCTGTATCATGTGTTGTGGTCGTATCGAACGACGCCAAAGACAGCTACTGGAGAAACCCCATTTTCTTTAACTTATGGAACAGAAGCCTTTATTCCGGTCGAGATTAAGGTACCAAGTACGAGGGTTCCCCATTATACTGAAGAATGGAACGAACTGAACTTACGAGATAACTTGGACGATCTCGAAGAAAAAAGAGAAATGGCGCTTGCACGGATTGAGGCGTATAAAGCTAGAACAAAAAGAATATATGATAAAAGCGTACGACCGAGACAATTTTTCAAAGGGGATTTTGTCCTTCGTAGTACAACAGCATCGAGCTCGAGACAAGGCAAAGGTAAACTGGGAATTAAGTGGGAAGGACCATTTCGGATCATAGAATGCGTCGGAACACATACTTATCGTTTGCAGCACCTTGATGGCACTGAGGTTCCGAGGACTTGGAATGTAATCTCTCTCAGGAAATATTATTTTTAGCTTTTGTTATTTTCTTTTACTTTTTGACGACATGTAACTCAGAATTCAACTTAGGAGTTATTATGAATAAAGGCCCACGAGGCATCGTTTTCATCTATGACTTTTAATTCAGATATCACTTTGGAGTTACTTGCTTATGAAAAATGCTCGGATCGTAAGAAATTTATTATAAAGAGTTTTGTATTATATCGAAAGTTTTGTTCTAAGTATTCAACACTGGACAATTTGGTTATATATTAAAATCAAGTTTATGCATGCTAGAAGGCTTCGATTAAAATCGAATCTAAGAACGTCGTGGTAAGAATCCACCCTACAAGAGTTAGCCCGACCAGAAAGCAAAGGGGGGGTTACTACGAGGGCTGCGAACAATCAAAGATCAAATAAGAAAAATAAACATTCGGCAACATTCGGAATACTTAGTATAACTTTGAAACAAAGAACTTGTACGAGCATATTAGACGTAATATATAGAGACAAGATACGGAAAAAGTTGTTATATTCATTAGAAATAATATAAGTTACAAGATGAACAGAATTAAAAACTACTCATTAGGTTCAACTGCGGATATTGGATCAACAGGGATTCCTTCCTTGGGAGAATCAGGCTCGGGAAAGGAATCATCGAGGACAGCATCTGCTTCTTCGTCGTCCTCGGGAGGATTCACATTCACGAAGAATTTGAGATCTTCCAAGGAGATGTCAGGGAACCTTTCTCTAATGGACTTCACGAAACGAGTTTTGAATCTGGACATACGCCAAATCTCGTTCTCCTCCATTTTTGCAATAGTTTCCTCGTGAGCAGCATCCTGGTCCTGTCTGGCTTTCTCGGAAGCCTCGAGCTGAGATCGGAGTTTTTGTGATACCTCCCGTCCTCGAGCTCTCCAAGTCGCATGATCACTTTTTTCCAAGGCAAGTTGGGCTCGCGCCCCCTGATGAAGACCTGCTAATGCAAAGCAGGAATCAAACCACTGCGACTGGATCTCATCCTCGAGCTCCAGTACTCGTTGCTTCGAGGCCTCGAGGGCTTTGTTTAGTTGAATGCATTCGACCTTCAGTCTCTCACACTCAAAGGTTTTTTCACGACCGATGTGTTGAGCAGATTTAAGGATTTTCGTTTGGGCACTCAAAGCGTCTTCTGCCGTATCGAGTTTGTCGGAAACTACCGCCCACTTATGACGGTAGTCTTCGAGAGACGCAGATTTTTGGAGATAACGGTAAGACATGATCTCCGTCGCAGCCATGGCCTGTATAAACGAAGAGACCAAGGATGAGAAGCAGGTCAAGATAGTATTAAGAACGGTGCCAAGATTACAAGTAAGATCGTTACCTTAGCCTGTCTGACATGTACGAGTTTAGCCAACTCCTCGTCAGTTAGCTTCTCGGCAAGTTTAACCTCCTCGGGAACGAGGCAGGCTTGAGCAACGTCTTCCGCGATCGCAGGGACGCTGAGAGAAACTTGAGGAAAGCGCTCTGACCAGAACTGTTCAAGATCAAGCGGTTAGGACGATGAAATATCTTAAGATCGATGGCACAAAGTAGAGAAACTTACGTTATAGAGTTTGTATCTCTCATAGCCGTCCAACGAGGCCTCAGGTGGCACCCTTCCCTTGGCATTAGTCATCTCGGGACAGTTGGAATAAGGATGCCAGTTGGGATCCCAGGCCGAGGGATGAGGAGGTGAGCTCGTGCCCTCGATCTCTCGAACACGTTTAGCCTGGGGACCTTCAGGATTTTCGGTCTCCATGGCATTTCCATCCTCGAGAGTCGAGGTGTCGACAGAGGTGGAGGGAGCTTTCCTCTTCGAACGAGTCTGCTTTGGGACCCCTTGGTGTTCGAGGTTTTGGATTTCGGGGTCGTTAGGAACTGGGACCTCGGGATCTTTGGCCTCAGGATCGTCCTCTGATGAGAGGTTTTGGATTTCTACATAGAAATTATGAAAAATTAGCTTAACAGAAGAACAAAGAAGTACGAAGAGTTGCATTCAAGATTAGATAGAGTTACCAGGGCTCTCGTCCTGTTGTTGAGGCTCGGGAACATGTGTTTCCTCTATTGGAGCCACCTCGGGCTCACGAACCTCGGTAATGGCAATATTGCCAATCGACGAAGCTCGGACCTTCTTGGTCGTGGCCCGAGGACCTTTTGGGGGCACGATGACAGAAGGAGCTTGTCTTTCACCTTCTAGGGCCTTCAGTCGGGCAGCTGCAAGGCGTTGTTTGTAAGATAACTTAGGGGCCATGATAAAATGCCTGCAAATAACAAGTTCATAGTTAAAATCAAGAAAGCTTACAAGGATTTTTTGGAAGAGAAATGGGCTCCCCGAGATGAGCCCGATTAACTTCGGGAGCAGGGAAATAAAATATGGTTCCATCCTCCCCCACTGTAGCAATTGGCATGTTGCCTCGATAACGGGTTAGAAATTGCTCGAGGGAGATGGGACTGGAAGGTTTGTATTTTTGGAGTTTTTTGAGGGAGCATTCTTCCTCCTCGTCGAGGACCACGGTCTTCGTAGGGTTCCTCCATGTGCTCGGGTCAGTAGGAAACTCATTGAAATCGATCCTCCATGGCCATCGGAGGTTACCATCCTCGGGACCGACCCAGATCCAACGAGAACGATGACCGCTGTGTGACGTAGGTTTGCCACCTACCAGCCCTTTTGGCTCGTGGACCTCTTTAAACGAGACGCATGGATGTTTCATAGCCTTTGTAGGAGTTCTCAGATATTTGAAGAGGTTTCCAGTGAGCAGAACTCCTAGATCCTGGCATACTCGGACAAGAGCGAGCATCTCCACCCACGAGTTGGGAACTATCTGTGCAGGACAGAGGTTGAACTCGTTGAGGATGTCGTTCACCACCTCAGGAAACGGGAACCTCATCCCATACTCTAAATGCCTCTCGAGAACTGCCACTTTGTGGATTTTCCCTTTAAACATCCTATCTTCAGGCGTAGGGACGGCACAGTCAAAATCCTTTAAGCAAGGAAACTTCTTCTTTAACTCACGAAGTGCTTCAATCGTGTTGATCTTGGTCGCTTCGTGAGGAAGTGCTGTTCCCCATTGACCTTGAAGTGGATGTGGGACACGCGCTGGCATTTGGATCGGAGGGTTAGGGTTTCTAGGGTTTGAGTATGATATGACGTTGGGGTTTGGATTTTGTGGTCTGGGAGGCATTAATTCGTCTTCAGACCAATCCATTATGGTTCGCCGTCGTGAGTGATTAGGTTCCAAGTCAGAAGAGCGGGACGTATCATTTGAAGAGGTAGGGTTTTGCGATGAAGAAGCCATCCGTTGTGAACGAAATGAAGAAAAAATAAAGAAGAATGACGAGTGACTTACACTTAGCAGAATTCTGGAAAACAGGATGCCGGAAATTTTGAGAGTTTGAAGGCGTGAGGAGTGCAGTGGTCTGTAGTGCTATTTATAGGTGAAATGGGAGTTTTCGAAATTTAAAAACCTTTTCGTATGCTTGGAGGGAGTTTAAGTTTAAGACCACGCTTGAAGACAAGTGTGGAGTTTAGAGTGAGGCGTGCGAGTTTGGATAGTTGGACTTAATGGTAAAGCTGTTGGGCCACAAACCATGTTTGTTTCTTGGGCCTATGCCATGGGCCGTATTAATTTTGGAGGATTTGAAAGACATAAGTCCTAAACGATCTTGTAATCCTTTTGGGGGGGGGGGGGGCTTCTGTTATCACCTAATATTTCGTATGACACGTGGACCAATAGTCATTTAGCTTTCAAACACGTGGGACGGTTAAACTATGTTGAATAGTCTTAATGTCCACGTAGACGTGCGTTGAATGGTCACAGCGAGAAGAATATTTCTCCTACAAAGAGAGTATTCCTCTTTAGGTCTCCTAATTCGATTAGGAATGTTCAAGCTAATTAGGACTATGATCACCGCCCTAAATAGGCGTGATTCTTGATGTGTCCTAATGCAACCAGGATTCGGGTACATGATTAAAACACTATAAATACATGGGACTTTCTACAATCTAAGGTACATTATTTTAGATTCATTCTCTGAGTTATTTACTTTTCCGATCACAAGTTCCATACTGACTTTAGCATCGGAGAGGGGTCGCCGGTCAGCGGCCTCCTTTAGGCTAACGTTTTCTATCTTGCAGTTAACACAGCTTACGTGGAGTTCAAGTTACTATTTCTCGGTAACACAAGGCAATAGTTCAAAAGTGTAGATATTTTTTTGGCATGGTAACAGTCATAACTCGAAAGGTGCTTTAGTGGCATGGAAGAAAAAGCAACCCAAAGTTGGAGGGGTGCGGAATAGTATTCCAAATACACAGATCTGGAATCAAGTTGTAATTGGCCATCTCCTTTGGAATATTCCCATTGCTAGAAAGACTCTTTGGGCCCAATGGGTTATTGAAAACAAACTGAAAATATTAAGCCTTCGGTGCTTAACGAAACCCATAAATACCAGCTGGAGTTGAAGGAAGCTCTTACAACTAAGAAATGTATTGAAAGGAAAGTTCAAATATAAGTTGGGCGGAAAGGGGGGGGGGGGGGGGGTTTCATTGTCTTTATGGTAATACCCCTGGCTCAATGACTCAATGAGATGTTTTTTAATACTCATGCCCAATACCATGTAGATATTGCCTGCTCTGGTCCAAATCCGTCACCATTGGGCGGCAAAGCTTTAAAACGTGTCATGCATGTATTTATTCCACGTATCACTTATAAGCCCCAGTCATCCCCTCTTTATTTTTGATCTGGGATTCAGTTCATTCATGTCCCCATCACCATCCATTTTGGGCCGCTCCTTGTACAAGTCTTCCTACCTCAGCGCCACCAATTCCGGACCGAGTCGTTACATGCCCACCAGCTTCCGCCTGGTTTATCCCCAAACCACTCATCGACCGTACGTACAGAGTCGGCTCTAATACCAATTGTAATACTCAGACGCAATACCATGCAAATATTGTTCGCTCTTGCCCAAATCCGTCACCATTGGGTCGCACAGCTTTAGAACACGTTATGCATGTATTGGATCCACATATCACTTATAAGCCATCTCATTTGGGTAAATTACATTATTGGTACCCAAACTATACCATTTCTTAAAATGGTATCTAAACAAAAAAATAAAATATGACATATGTTACTCTTTTGTTGGTGTGGGTTAAATAGAGAAAATGAAAAGAAAAAGAAAGAAAGAAAGAAAGAGAGGAAATGAGAGAAAAACATTGGGGGTATAATTTTCTTTTCCATAAGATGGTCAACAAAAAGTTGGTCAAACAGGTGGTGATCAGTTGGTGACTAGTGTTTTGGACCTTAATGGGAAGTCATCTTAGTTTAGGAACTCAGATGGGAATTTTTTTTGTTTAGGTACCAGTTTGGAAAAGAGGGTATAGTTTGGGCACCAATGGTGTAATTTACCTCATCTTTTATCTATTTTCGATCTGGGATTCAGTTCATTCATGTCCCCGTCGCAATCCATTTGGGTCGCTCCTTGTACATGTCTTCCTACCTCGACGCCGCCTACTAAGGATCTGGTCGTTACATGTGTCCTAGCCTTAACATCAAAAAAATATATGTTCTTAAGACCTCTAAAGTTGCAAATGTTTGTAGACATGGTGGTTGGAGATTACCGGATACAATTGGTGATATTACCGATGTTTACTCCTAGGATATATGTTGATATTTTGGAATGGTCTTATCATGGTTCTGGAAAATATACTACTAGTTCTTCTTGTCATAAACTTTGGCAAATAAACCAAAGAGTCCCTTAGGGTAAGTTGGTTTGGAGTAAAATTTGATGAACCCTATGTGTTTTGATTATGTCCAAACGTTTCAGAAGATGAAATTCAATTTAAACTTATACACTTATCAATGTTGACTAACAATTTATGTTAGGTTCTGTGTAAGTTTTTCTCAGCAAGTGCTGAATGAATAAAGTCTGGAATGTTGTTGGGTATTTTCCGCAAGTGTACGGAATCACTCAAGTAGTAATATTAAGATCGAACCCACAGAGAACGGTAAATGTACAAACTAAATATATCTTTATAATACTTTGTTCGTTTTCTCTTGAAAAGTAATAAATGCGATATTTGAGATTTTGATTATTAACTAAGTACTTAAAACATAAACTAAACTAACTGAAATCCTAATCCAACACTTTTACCAACGTTCTTTATCCACGCAAAGTCAACAATTCATTTAAGTGCGATGAACATTATAACAATTTACTCATACAACTCAACCAATACTAGAACACAATTAAACACGATCTCTCGATACTAATGTTTAATTGTCCTTAGGTAAATTAACTTAACAAGATCATTGTACCTATCTTAGACAATCTTTATTAGATTAATGAATATCACGTAAGTTAGATTGATTACGACTTACTAACTGGACCTATCCTAGATTAATAAAGCGTAAGTGATGAATATTCTATTGATTTTACTTGATAGAAACAAAGTAAATTTACCAAGCAATAAGATTTGAACATACAAACACATGAACATATATGAATATTACTTTTATTATAAGTTTTCCAATTGTCAAACATTCATAGAAATTACAACGGAAATTCAGAGAAATGTAAGAACTATAAACGATAAAGGGAAAGAGGGTTGTCAATCCTTTTTACTCTTGATCGTGAGGTTTGTCAATCCTCGGGACGTTCTTGCTCGTCTTCTCCTCGATGAATCGATGAAATAGTCTATCTCTCGATCAGAACTTCAATGCAATGGAAATCAGAACGAAGGACGTAAAGTATGAACGTAGAACTTCGAACTACTTGGAACAACTAAATGCGATTCTTTGTAGTAGATTTCTCTATATTTCTTTCGCAGGAGAACGACATATTTATAGCCAAAAACTCAAGGATTACATAGCTTGACGGAAGGATAAAGCCATTGGGTGATTCGGGGCGTCGCTTGGGCGATAAAACACGACTTTCGGACGAAGGGATGGGTTGGTCGATGATGAACCCTAAGTATTTTGATTATGTTCAAACGTTTCAGAAGATGAAAACTCAACAGTACCTTACATATAGTTTTCTATTGACTAATAATTTTTATTCTTAGTCTATGTGTAAGATGTTCAGCAGGTGCTGAATGAATCATTTCTGGATTGCTTAACGAACTCAGAAGATCGGTTTGCTGAAGTCAGAGTTTCATTTACTCAGAAGCTGGATACTCCGCTCTGAAGTCGAAGTCTGCCAAAGCTCTCCTCAATAGTTCTCTGCAATCAGAAATTTTGCCAATTGTGATCAGAAGTTTAGTCAAGAGGACTTTAGCTCCTGAAAGCTAAGTCACGGGTTCTTGATAGCATTTAATGCTCTGACAAGTTCATTTAATGCAAGGCGCCAAAAGTTCAAAAAGCTGTTTTAATGGAGCGCGCCTGTCTGTTCAAGAGAAACTGGATTTTCCTTGTCTACCCTTTGTTGATCCAATTGAAGAATGATTCTGTCATCCTCATCCTTGATTTCAAATCACTTACCGGATTTAGTTAAAGAACAAGGATAACGGAATCAAAGTGTTTGAAGACCGTTTGAAGATTTGACAAACTAACGGCTACAACAACTGATGTCATCTCCTTTGAAGATTCAAACTCACCAACGGTCATCTTCATACACTATAAATAGTAGCCTTGCTCCACTGCATCAACATAAGCGTGATCATCGAGCAAAATCTCAACGCACTGTTTTAACAAAGAAAACAGAGCATTCTTTTCCATTCTCAAACTTTCTTAGCATAGTCTTAGTTAAAGTGAGAGAGTGAAGAAAAACAAGTTCATAATAGGAATCTTGTAAACTGAGATCGTTTGTGATCTTCAGTTAGATTTAAAGAGAGAAATCTAGTTGAGATTAGAGTTGGGTGAGAAATCCAGAAAACAGAGTATTGTTTGTTCTGGTGGAAATCCTTTAACTCTTTTTAGGCTAGTCAGAACTAAGTGAGAAATTAGCTTAAGTTCTGTTGATGTAAAGGAGCTTCTGAACTTGCCATAAAAGTTCTGAATAGTGGATTTATAAAATCTCTGTAGGCTGCGACCTCAGGGGACAAGACGTAGTCACAGGACTTCTGTGGCGAACTTGGATAAATCGAATTGTTCACTCAGGATCTCCTGAACTTCTCTCTCCCTCTTATACTTGTTATTTTTGCTTCTGTGTACTTGTTCATATTTAGTGCTGAAACAGATTTTCTCTAAAAATATCATTGTCTTTGTTCAGAAGACTGTCCAGAAGTTCTCAAATCAGAACTTCTGTTGCTGAAAACAGTCTAACTGTGTTTAGGCAGAATTTCCCTCAGAAGCAACTTCCTTAAGCTAGCTTCTGACTCTGAGGAAATTTGACTCTGAATTTTAAGTTTCTTTAAAAAAAAACTTAGAAAACTTCAGTTTACAACTTAGACACCTATTCACCCCCCTCTAGGTGATTCTGTTCTTGTTAGGGCCAACAAGTGGTATCAGAGCGAAGGTCACTTCGTATATTTACTAAAGATCTAACAATCTAAGTGTAAGATCCTATGAGAATCAATAGAGATGGCTAGTAGACACCAACCTGAGAATTCCTCTCATTTCATTGTTCCAGAGGGTTCCTCCACAACTAGACCTCCACTATTTAATGGTGATAACTACTCTTACTGGAAAAAGAGAATGATGTATTTCATCCAAGCTCAGAATATGAGTGCATGGATAGTTATCACTAATGGTGATTTCATCCCAACTAGGATGGAAGCTGGTTTAGGACATGTTGTTATCCCTCAAGTGGAATATACAGATGAAATCCTTAAAAAACTCCAAACGAATGCTTCAGCAATAAATATGCTGCATTGTGCACTTTCTGCTACTGAGTATAACAAAATGTCTTCTTGTGAAACAGCAAAGGATATTTGGAACAAGCTAGAAGTCACTTACGAAGGAACAGGAAAAGTGAAGCAATCTAAAGTCAATCAGTTGATGAGAGACTACGAGTTATTTGAAATGCTTGACAAGGAATCCATCTCAAGTATGAATTCTAGGTTCACCAAGATTGTCAATGACTTGAAGAGTTTGGGAAAGGATATTGAAGAATCTGAAAAAGTAAGGAAGATTCTCAGAAGCTTACCAAGGTCGTGGCAAGCCAAGAAGACTGCTATCGAAGAAGTTCAGGACTTAAGCTTCTATGAGTATGATGAACTCATTGGCTCATTGATTACTCATGAGATGGCAATCAAGAATCATGACCTGAGAGAAAGGTCAGAAGGAAAAAGAGTAGTCCTTAAAGCAGAATCTTCTGATGAATCCTCTGAAGATGAGGAACTGGCTATGCTGACCAGGAAGTTCAAGAAGGCCTTTAGGAAAGGCAGAGGTGGAAACTACAAGAAGCCTTTCAGGAGCTTTGATAAGAAAACTCCTGATTCTGGTGAAAAGTTCAAGAGAGATCCAAACAAGCCAATTGTGTGCTATGGATGTCAGCAACCGGGGCACATTAAGCCTAACTGTCCGGAGCTGAAGAAAGATAAGAAGAAGTTCAAGAAAGCAATGCTGGCTGCCTGGTCAGACTCTGAGACCAGCAGTGATCCTGAAGAAAAGGAAGAGCAAGCTCAGATTTGTTTTATGGCTATTGATGAGCCAACTTCTGAAGATGTCACAGGAGAAACTTCCGCACCTCCTGAAGTTACATATGATTCTGAGGTAAACATATCTTCTGAACAAAATATCTTTGATTCTCTTGAAGAACTCTATAGTATGTTCAAGTACCTGAAAAGGAAATTGGACAAGAGTGAGGCTGACAAGTTTCTTAGGTTTACTCAAGTTTATTCTGACATGAAAGTGTTAGAAGAAAAACTGCGTAAACAGTTCAGCACTTCTGCTAATGACTCTAAGGTCAAAGGCAAAGAAAAGCTGCCTCTGGGAAGTGATAAACCCCAGAAGAAGAAGAAACGTGTCACTCCCTCTCTTCTGAAAGAGATAGCTTCTCCTCCTGATATTGGTACCTCTGAGAGTGCTGTCTCAGCCTCTGAAGATGTTGGACCATCTCAGAAGAAGAAGAAATCTCCCAGGAAGCAAAGGGAAAGATCCAAGAACCCTCCCTTTTGCAAGCTTTGCAAAAGTGATGGTCACTGGTTGAAAGATTGCAAGTACCATATTAAGAACCTCTTGCAATCTGAGATATCATTAAAACCTGCTGAAGAGAAATCTAACTCTGAAGGACCCAATGAGGATTGGGTACCTATCACTAATTGATTGTGTTGCAGGTTGCTCTGAGTGCTCCATCAATGTCAAAGCTGTGGTACATTGACAGTGGGTGCTCAAGGCATATGACAGGTGATGAAAAAGCATTCATCACATTTGATCCTAAAAGAGGTGGAAAAGTCAGCTTTGGAGATGCTCAGAAAGGAAGGATACTTGGTTCTGGATCCATAGGAACTAACCCTCCGATCGAAGATGTCTCCCTAGTCAGAGGCATGAAGTTCAATCTCCTGAGTGTTGCACAACTGTGTGATAAAGGTAGAGATGTTGTCTTCAGCTCCTCTGGATGTAAAATCTTGGACAGTAAGTCAAGGGAAGTTATTCTAACTGCTCCTAGAGTTGAAAATGTTTTCATGCTGAACCTTGAGAATCTTTGCAAGAATATATGCTTGATGTCCAAAGAGGATACCTCCTGGCTCTGGCATAGAAGACTTGCTCATGTTAGCATGGATCTTCTGGCCAAAGTAGCTAGAAATCAATTGGTTGAGGGTCTGCCTGAAATTAGTTTTAAAAAGAACCATTTATGCAATGCTTGCCAATCTGGTAAACAATCCAGAAGCTCTTTTAAAACTAAGAAAGTCATTTCAACTAAAAGACCTTTGGAACTACTTCATATGGATCTTTTTGGTCCTGTTCAACCAATGAGCATGGGTGGAAAGAAGTATGCCTTTGTCATTGTGGATGACTATTCAAGATTCACTTGGGTCATCTTGCTGTCTAGCAAAGATGAGTCACTTGGATGTTTCTCAGTTCTGATAAAGAAACTTGAGAATGAAAGGAATGAAAAGGTTGTCCATATCAGAAGTGATAATGGTGGAGAATTCAAAAACTTTATGTTTGAAGAATTCTGTGAAACCAAGGGAATTGATCATAACTTTTCTGCTCCCAGAACTCCTCAACAAAATGGGGTAGTTGAAAGAAAGAATAGAACTCTGGTTGAGATAGCCAGAACTATGATCAATGAAAGAAGGCTTCCAAAGTATTTTTGGGGAGAAGCTGTGAACACAGCTTGCTATGTTCTGAATAGAGTGCTAATCAGAAGCATTCTGAACAAGACTCCTTATGAACTCTGGAAAGGTCGAAAGCCTAAGATAGGTTATTTCAGAACCTTTGGTTGTAAGTGTTACGTTTTGAATACAAAAGAATATCTTTCAAAGTTTGATTCAAAGGCAGATGAGGCCATTTTTCTTGGTTACTCAACACATAGTAAAGCATATAGGGTTTTTAACAAAAGGACTCAAACTCTAGATGAATCTGTTCATGTACAGTTTGATGAGACTAACCCTGCAGATAGTAGAGCTCCTGATGAAGATGCAGTTCAAGCTCCTGAAGTCACATCTCCTGTTGAAAAAGAAGATGTTTCTCCCAGAGCTGCTGAAGTGGTTACTCCTGTTGCTGAACAAGCTCAAGATGAGAATTTCACTCCAGAAGTCAACTCTCTTCCAGAAGATGCTCCTATATATGATTCAACAAATGATGAACAGGTTTCAGAAGACTCATTGGATTTACCAAGAGAAGTTAGAGCTCATAGGAATCATTCCTTAGAGAACATCATTGACTCTGTTCATAATCCTGTCATGACCAGAGCTCAGCTCAGAAGATATATGGGGAATGTGGCTTTTGTGTCACTTCTGGAACCCAAGGACTTCTATGAAGCAGCTGATGATGACTCCTGGTTAATGGCAATACAAGAAGAACTTGACCAGTTCAAAAGGTCAGAAGTTTGGACTTTGGTTCCCAGACCTAACAACATAAAGGTTGTTGGAACTAGATGGGTTCTGAAGAACAAGCTTGATGAATTTGGAAATGTTGTGAGGAACAAGGCAAGACTTGTTGCTCAAGGTTACAGTCAGCAAGAAGGCATAGATTATGGTGAAACTTTTGCTCCTGTTGCAAGATTAGAAGCCATTAGAATCTTATGTGCTTTTGCATCATACAAAGGTTTTAAGCTCTTTCAAATGGATGTGAAAAGTGCATTCTTGAATGGTTACATTAATGAGGAAGTCTATGTGTCTCAACCTCCTGGTTTTGAAGATCCTAAGTTTCCTGATCATGTGTACAAGCTGAAGAAAGCTTTGTATGGACTGAAACAAGCTCCCAGAGCTTGGTATGAGAGACTGACAAAGTTCCTTCTGTCTAAGGGATTTGTCAGAGGCTGTGTTGATACAACTCTGTTCACTCTGAAGAAGAACAAGGATATCCTTATAGCTCAGGTATATGTTGATGATATTATATTTGGTGTTACTAATGAATCTTTGTGCAGAGAGTTCAGTGACCACATGAAGGCTGAGTTTGAAATGTCTATGATGGGAGAATTAACTTTCTTCTTAGGACTTCAGATCAAGCAAAGTAATGATGGTGTGTTTATCAATCAAGCCAAGTACACTAGAGAAGTGCTGAAGAAATTTGGCATGATGGACTCTAATGCTGTTGATATTCCAATGGATGTCAGTAAAGACATTGATGATGAAGAGAAAGCTGGTAAACCTGTAGATATAAAAACCTACAGAGGTATGATTGGTTCTCTTTTATACCTTACAGCCAGCAGGCCAGATATACACTTTGCTGTGTGTTTTTGTGCTAGATATCAGTCTAAACCAAGAGAGATTCATGATGTTGCTGTCAAAAGAATTCTCAGATATCTTAAAGGCACACCAGAAGCTGGTTTGTGGTATCCCTGTAGTTCTGAT
Organism: Euphorbia peplus; assembly: GCA_028411795.1. Classification (NCBI taxonomy): domain Eukaryota; kingdom Viridiplantae; phylum Streptophyta; class Magnoliopsida; order Malpighiales; family Euphorbiaceae; genus Euphorbia; species Euphorbia peplus. The sequence goes on along the minus strand of CP110841.1, from coordinate 9,456,439 downwards.
TTCACTCCTATAGGATACACAGACTCTGACTATGGTAGAGATAAATTGAAAAGGGTCAGCACTTCTGGTGGTTGTCATTTTCTGGGGGAGTGCCTAGTCTCCTGACATAGCAAGAAGCAAACCTCTGTGGCTCTCTCAACTGCTGAAGCTGAGTATGTTGCTGCTGGAAGTTGTGTTTCTCAGATGCTCTGGATCAAGCAACAAATTGCTGACTATGGAGTCATCCCTGGAACAATTACAATCTACTGTGATAACAAAAGTGCAATTGATCTGTCAAAGAATCCTATTCAGCACAGCAGGATGAAGCATGTTCATATTAGACATCACTTTCTGAGAGATCATGTTCTGAAGAAGGATATTATCATTACTCATGTTCCCTCTGAAGAAAATCTTGCTGACATGTTTACTAAGCCTCTGGCTGGTATGTCTTTCAGCAACTTACGAGAAGGCATTGGTATGACTTATCCTCTTCAATAACTTAGAATTATTGTCTCTGAGTATCTTAAGTGTTTGATCGTTTAAGATAATTTAGTTATAATAAATTCTAATCATGATTTGACTTGAAAGCATGCGTTATTTACTGCTTATTACGGCGCTGTTCTGTGGTTAACGGTTATCTGTTCCCTTTTAAACGGTGTGTATTTGCTTTTTGAATTGGAACGGTTTCTGTGTTTGGGTATAAATAAGGGTTTTCCATACTTAGAACTTTTTACTCTCACTTTCTTTGCCATTAGAACTTCCATAGATTTTTCTTTGTGTTCTCTTCTCTCTAAAAATCTTAACCTAATTTCGCATTTCTTCAAAATGGCTCAAGAAATCACTGTCACACACATCTTCTCTGATGAATCACGAAAGAAAGTTAGTGAATCTAGGGTTTTCACCTCTAGGTTCCTAGATGATGTTGTCAAATCGACTGAACCAATCTCTCACTGGCTTAGCGCTCAAAACTGGAATTCTTTCGTTTCTCTCGAAGAATTCATTTATCCTAAGTTAGTTACAGAATTCTATAAGAACCTCCATTTCTTTTCTAATGAGGAGGATGTTCTTCACTCTGTGGTTGGGGAAGTTGAAATCGAAGTCAGCAGGGCTTCCATTTCTCAAGTGATAGGGATTGATGATGAAGGAATCATCATTGGAGATGATGGTTCAGCAGAAGGTTTTTCAGAAGCCAACTGGGCTAGGCCAGATCTGAGTGCCAAGGAAACTTACGCTACCTGGTTGACTCAGCACCAGAGGTGGGCACACTATTTGACTACGAATGTGTTTCTTCCAAAGGCTGGAGGAGTCAATTGTGTTTCCAACAGAGAAAGAGTATTTATGTGGCATCTGGTCAACCAGAAGAAGATCAATTTGCCTGCCATGCTGATAAGGCAGATGAAGAATGTAACGACCGTGAGTGCATTGGCATATGGCTCACTCCTGACAAGGCTGTTTGAGGCAGCCTCCGTTGTTGTTTCAGGAGAAGGTGTTACTAGTAGGAGTACGGTTCTGAAGATGCATACCTTCAGGAACCTGAGTTTTGGTGTTACTCCGAAGAAGAATGAGAAGGGCTCCTCTGTGAGTATTGCTCAGAAGGAAATTGTGGATGCATCTGTTCAGAAAGGAAAGAATGTTGCCAAAAAGGGCAAGGGAAAGAAAGGGTCAAGCAAGTTGGTCCTGAATGTTGAGAAGGTTGCTGTCTCAGAACCTCTTCCCACGTTAGTTCAAACAACAATCAATGTTGAACCTTCTGGCAAGATTGTTGCTGAGAAGCCAAAGGATGTTCCTGAGAAAGAAGCTCAGGATGCTGAGGAAGCACGCCTTGCTGAGAAAGAGAAGGCTGCTGAAGCTGAAAAGGTTGCAAGAGTTCTGGCTCTTGCTGAAGAGAAAAGAAGGAAGAAAGAAGCTGAAGACAAGTTAGCTGCTGAGCGTGAAATTGCTGCAAAGGCTAAGGCCGATGCCAAACTTTTAGAATGTGCTGCTAATCTTGAGAATGCTGAGTTCTCAAAGGTAGTTGAGACTTCAAAGGAAGAAGAGAATCTTGAGAATCTCTCTCTGTCCTCTCGAATTATTGAGAATGTCACTCTCACTACCAGAATTGGGAAGAAGGCTGTGGCAAGACGAAGGGTTCTGAAGAAGAAGGACTTCGTTGTTGCCTCAAGTGCTGAATTGGAGGATCCTATTACTCAGGAACCGGAAGCTGCTGATAAAGAGCTGTCAGAGATTTCTGATGAAGAGGATGTTGACGCTCCTACGATTGAAGAGCTGTCAGAAGAGAGTGAACCAGAAGATGAAGAAGTTCTTGAAGGTGCTAAACAGTTTGTTGAGAATGTTGACAATGAACACTTCATTGACAATGTTCTTCTGAATCAAGGAAGAAACCCTGGTGAAAGGGATGCCTCTGAAACGCTGTTCAGAATGGCTCATTTATATGCTGAGCCGATTTCATCGTTTGATCCTAATGCCTCTGAACAGGTTATCTCATCTCCCATTCTTACTCCTCCTCCATCTCCCTCACTACCTTCTGTCACAGAAGTTAGTGAATCTCAGACTTTCATTCCTCTGACAACTTCAACATCTGAGGTTGTCCCTCCTCCATCTACTCTTCCTTCTGGATCCTATTCAGAAGTGAATTTGTCCTCTGGACCAATTTTCACTGATTCCATTTCTACTTCCACTACTTCTTCTCTATCTTTTTCTGCCGTTTTTCCAACTTCTGGAATTACTGCTCCTCCTCTTTCCATACCTTTGTCAATACCTTTTTCCATTCCTTCAACTTTACCTCCTTGTACAAATCCTATTTCTTCCTCCTCTCCACATACTATTCCTTCTCCTCAAACTTCTGTCCCTCCTCTTTCAACCTCTGGACATACACCTCCTGTGTGTGATCCCTTAACTACCTCCTCCACTCCTTCAGGATTTGCTGGGTTGTCATCAAACTATGACTTCCTACGCAAACACCTGAATCGGGAAGATCTGGACACCAGATTTGGAAGTTTTGGCTTCATGAGCAGAGCTTCTGGTATTTTCGAAGCTGGAGGTGCCCCCAGTGTTGACGAGTTGAGAAGAATGGGTCAGAGTGGCTCAGATGAATTGCTGAATAGATTTGTTGGTATAGGGCAAAGGAATTCTGCTGCTGACATGTACGCTCAGGGCATTGTGCTGCAAGAATTACATTCTTTGAAAGCTCAGAACCTGCAGCTCATGACCATGCTCCAAATGCAGGATCCTTCTGTGTATATACGCAACCTTTCTACACTTCATTTAGCTACATATGATGAGCTGTATAAATTGAGGGAATTAGCTCTGACTCTTCCTTCTCTGGATAATATTGCTCTTGCTTCTTCTCAGAAGGTCAATGAGAATTTGGAAATATTGACAGAAGAAGTCAAGGAAGCAAACGAGCATTATGAGGCTCATGAGAAGATGCTCCCTAGTAAGATTGAAGACCTGCAAAGTACTGCAAATCACATTCTGAGAGAAGTGAAATCTTCTGCTCAAGGTTCTTCATCTTCAGGAGCTGCCAAGATTGTATATGACATCACTCCTGATCTCAACAACCGACTCTCCAACATTGAGTCTGCTGTCACTGCTCAGAATGCACAGATTGCTGAGCTCACTGAACTTCTGAAGGTTATGCACACTCAAGCACGTGAACAAGAAAAGACTCTTCACAACTGCTATAGGTTTGTTCGAGGACAGACTTATATTCAGAATGAGCATCTCACTGCTGCTGTGTATGCTAACAACAGGTTGATCAAGCTCCTTCTGGATGATGTTCAGAGACAGCGACCTATGTCTGGTCAGACCTTTGATCATATGAAGACCATTGATGATGACTTCAGAAGACGAATGGATATGATCAATACTGTGAGACCAACTCCTCAGCAATATCAGACTTCTCTGAATGTTCAGCAAAAGTTGAAGTCTCAGGGTGCTCTTGGTGTTGCTCTTGGTTCTGGTCAAACGGGGGAGAAGTCTGGTCAGAAAAGAGCTAGTGGTGCTGAAGGTTCCAGTGTTGTTCCTCCTCCTCAGAAGAAACCTAGGAACATGTAATCTATAGGACTCAAGCTTCTTAGCTAGGTTCTGGGTTGGGTAGTCTTTGTCTTAGGACTTGCTCTTCTGATTATTTTGTTTCTTTTGTTGTCTCCTGATTGATTTTATATACACTGAACCTTTTCTATATTCTCTTGCATATCTGACTTCTTACTTTTTGCTTATGTTTCTTCTTAACTTAGTAAATTACACTTCTTTTAAAATCTAACAACTTGATCTTAAGTCTTATTAAGTTTATACAGATTGCTGAAGATCACCATTTACACTAAAATGGGGGAGTTAGTTTACTCAGAAGTAATGAAACATTTGCATCAGGAAGTCACTTTCTAATCCTCATGTTTTCTTTTACCTTCTGACCACGGTTTGTCCATAACCAAAATGGGGGAGAATGATGAACCCTAAGTATTTTGATTATGTTCAAACGTTTCAGAAGATGAAAACTCAACAGTACCTTACATATAGTTTTCTATTGACTAATAATTTTTATTCTTAGTCTATGTGTAAGATGTTCAGCAGGTGCTGAATGAATCATTTCTGGATTGCTTAACGAACTCAGAAGATCGGTTTGCTGAAGTCAGAGTTTCATTTACTCAGAAGCTGGATACTCCGCTCTGAAGTCGAAGTCTGCCAAAGCTCTCCTCAATAGTTCTCTGCAATCAGAAATTTTGCCAATTGTGATCAGAAGTTTAGTCAAGAGGACTTTAGCTCCTGAAAGCTAAGTCACGGGTTCTTGATAGCATTTAATGCTCTGACAAGTTCATTTAATGCAAGGCGCCAAAAGTTCAAAAAGCTGTTTTAATGGAGCGCGCCTGTCTGTTCAAGAGAAACTGGATTTTCCTTGTCTACCCTTTGTTGATCCAATTGAAGAATGATTCTGTCATCCTCATCCTTGATTTCAAATCACTTACCGGATTTAGTTAAAGAACAAGGATAACGGAATCAAAGTGTTTGAAGACCGTTTGAAGATTTGACAAACTAACGGCTACAACAACTGATGTCATCTCCTTTGAAGATTCAAACTCACCAACGGTCATCTTCATACACTATAAATAGTAGCCTTGCTCCACTGCATCAACATAAGCGTGATCATCGAGCAAAATCTCAACGCACTGTTTTAACAAAGAAAACAGAGCATTCTTTTCCATTCTCAAACTTTCTTAGCATAGTCTTAGTTAAAGTGAGAGAGTGAAGAAAAACAAGTTCATAATAGGAATCTTGTAAACTGAGATCGTTTGTGATCTTCAGTTAGATTTAAAGAGAGAAATCTAGTTGAGATTAGAGTTGGGTGAGAAATCCAGAAAACAGAGTATTGTTTGTTCTGGTGGAAATCCTTTAACTCTTTTTAGGCTAGTCAGAACTAAGTGAGAAATTAGCTTAAGTTCTGTTGATGTAAAGGAGCTTCTGAACTTGCCATAAAAGTTCTGAATAGTGGATTTATAAAATCTCTGTAGGCTGCGACCTCAGGGGACAAGACGTAGTCACAGGACTTCTGTGGCGAACTTGGATAAATCGAATTGTTCACTCAGGATCTCCTGAACTTCTCTCTCCCTCTTATACTTGTTATTTTTGCTTCTGTGTACTTGTTCATATTTAGTGCTGAAACAGATTTTCTCTAAAAATATCATTGTCTTTGTTCAGAAGACTGTCCAGAAGTTCTCAAATCAGAACTTCTGTTGCTGAAAACAGTCTAACTGTGTTTAGGCAGAATTTCCCTCAGAAGCAACTTCCTTAAGCTAGCTTCTGACTCTGAGGAAATTTGACTCTGAATTTTAAGTTTCTTTAAAAAAAAACTTAGAAAACTTCAGTTTACAACTTAGACACCTATTCACCCCCCTCTAGGTGATTCTGTTCTTGTTAGGGCCAACAAGAGACTCATCTCGATCGAGACACATATATCTCGATCGAGATGGCCAAAGTCTCGATCGAGACAAGCAATTTTTGTCAAACAGAATGCTTGTCTCGATCGAGATGGCTAATGTCTCGACCGAGACAAGCAATTCTTGACAAACAGAATGCTTGTCTCGATCGAGATGGCCAATGTCTCGATCGAGACACACAAAGCCTAAAAACAAGCTTTAGCGTCTCGGTCGAGATGGCTCCCATCTCGTCCGAAATTTGCCTTCCAACTTCGAACCCTGTTTTGACCACTTTCTGCTCCGAATGTGGAAAAATGTAAAACAAGAAAGTTGTTTGTCTATGTCTTGGCTTTTCACCGCAACTTGAAACGCCCAAAACTAAGTTCGTATGAGGAAGTTATGGCCAAAATACTTCAAGGTGCCAAGGCTGCCTCGTTTGCTCGAGTAGATTTCGATTTTCGCACCAAATCAACTTGATTTCTCCAAACTTGATCCCTACACATGAAAACACAAATACAAAGGTAAAGTTTCCCCTAACCTATGTAAATCTAAGCTAGATGGAGCAAATTCGTATGAATATATCAATTAAATGCCTTGAATTATAAGTACATTTTGGACTTATCAAATGCTAATTGAATTTGAAGAGAAGATTAATTCAAGACAGAAGATAAAGATCAAAACCTGGATGCTTTGCTCTGAAGATCTTCATAAGATTGATCAAGCTCTCCTCAGAAGTTCAACAGCTACCAGAATCCATGGTTCCGTTTGTGATCAGAAGTTTAGACAAAAAGAATTAAGTGATCAAAAGCTTGATCACGGGTTTTGTTAAGCATTTAATGCTAGGCGCCAAAAGTTCAAAAAGCAGTTTGAAGGAGCGCGTCTTGTCCACAACAAACAAAACAAGTTTTTCCTTGTCTACCCTTTGTTGATCCTAATGAAGAAACATTTCAGTCAACCTTATCCTTCAATTCAAATCACTTATCGGAATTAGTTAAAGAACAAGGTTAACGGAATCAAGAGTGTTTGAAGACCGTTTGAAGAGAAGACAGATTAACGGCTACAACTTTTTCATCATCAAATTCAAGATTCAAATTCAAACAACGGTCATCCTCAAGACACTATAAATAGTAGTCAAGCTCATTTGTGTTCTCACACGCGAGATTTTGAGCTATCTTAACGCACTGTTATTCTAAGCAAAAACAGAGCACTTCCCATTCTTTCTCTTTTCTTATTTGATATTTGTAAAAGTAAGAGAGTGGAGAAACAAAAGTTCATAATAGGAATCTTGTAAACTGATATCGTTTGTGATATTCAGTTAGATTTGAGAGAAATCTAGTTGAGGTTTAAGCTGGGTGAGAAATCCAGAAAACAGGGTTATTTTGCTGGTGAAAATCCTTTAACTTATTCTAGGCTAGTCAGAACAAAGTGAGAAATTAGTTTAAGTTCTATTAATGTAAAGGAGCTTCTGAACGTGCCATAAACGTTATGAATAGTGGATTTAAAATCTTGGCTGACTGCACTCACAGGGGACATGACGTAGTCACAAGACTTCTGTGGTGAACCTGGATAAATCGAACTGTTCACTCAGGACCTCCTGAATCTCTTTCTCCCTCCTTAACTTGTTATTTTTGCTTCTGTGTACTTGCTAAATATTTAGTGCTGAAACAGTTTGCTCATTAAGTTCACTGTCTTTGTTCAATAGACCATCAGAACTTCTGTTGCTTAAAAGACAGAAATTGTCTTAAGGCAAAATCTCTCTCATAAGCGCTTTCACAAAGCTAGCCTCTGATTCTAAAGAGATTTGATTCTGAGTTAAGTTTCTCTAAAAACTTAAATTTAGACTTAGACACCTATTCACGCCCTCTAGGTGATTCTGATCTTGTTAGGGCCAACAAGTGGTATCAGAGCAAAGCTCACTTTGCTTATTTACTAAAAGATCTAACAATCTAGTGTAAGATCCTTATGAGAATCAATAGAGATGGCTGGTAGACACCTAGCTGAGAACATCTCTCACCTAATGATTCCAGAGGGTTCTTCTACAACTAGACCACCACAGTTCAATGGTGACAAGTACTCTTATTGGAAAAAGATGATGATGTACTTCATCCAAGCTCAAAGCACGAGTTCTTGGCTTGCTGTCACAGAAGGCAATTTCACTCTCATAAGGGTGGAAGAAGGTCTAGGGAATGTTTTAATCCCCTCTGATGAATGGACTGATGATATCCTTAAGAAATTGCAAACTAATGCTTCAGCAATAAATATGTTGCATTGTTCACTTACTGCTTCTGAATATAACAAAATTTCTGCTTGTGAAACAACCAAAGAGATTTGGGATAAGCTTGAAGTAACCTATGAAGGCACATGAAATGTGACGCAATCTAAAGTCAACCAACTATGAGGAGTTATGAGTTATTTGAAATGCTGGATAAAGAATCTATTTCAGACATGAATTCAAGATTCACCAAGATTATAAATGACTTGAAGAGTTTGGGTAAGGATATCGAAGAAAAATAAAAGGTGACAAAGATTCTTAGAAGCTTACCAAGGTCATGGCAAGCTAAGAAGACTGTTATAGAAGAAGTTCAGGACTTAAGCTGGTATGCTTATGATGAACTCATTGGTTCATTAATCACTCATGAAATGTCAATGAAAAATCATGACTTAAGAGAAAAGTCAGAAGGAAAGAGGAGTGTTGTCCTGAGAGCTGAGTCTTCTGAAGAATCCTCTGAAGATGAGGAGCTGGCTATGCTGACCGGGAAGTTTAAAAAGGCTTTTGGAGAAGGCAGAGGTGGAAACTATAAAAAGCCCTTGAGGAGCTTTGATAAGAGAACTCCTAAAGAAAGTGAAAAGCCCAAGAGAGATCATAGCAAACTAGTTGTGTGTTATGGATGTCAAGAGCCTTGATATATTAAGCCTAACTGTCCAGAGCTGAAAAAGAATAAGAAGAACTTCAAGAAGGCTATGCTTGATGCTTGGTCAGACTCTGAGGCCAGCAGCTCTGTCGAAGAAAAAGAAGAGCAAGCCCAGATATGTTTTATGGCAATTGATGAGCCATCTTCTGAAGTCAACACAGGAGAAATTTTCGCACCTCCTGAACCTACGATTGACTCTGAGGTAAACATATCTCCTGAACAAGATATCTTAGACTCTCTTGAAGAACTATATAGTATGTTCAAATACCTGAAAAGGAAATTGGACAAAAGTGAGGCTGACGAGTTTCTTAGGTTTACTCAAGTCTATTCTGACATAAAAGTGTTAGAAGAAAAGTTGTGTAAATAGTTCAACACTCCTGCTAATGGCCCAAAAGCCAAAGGTAAGGAAAAGCTGCCTCTGAGGAGTGATAAACCTCAGAAGAAGAAGAAACATGTCACTCCCTCTCTTCTGAAAGAGATCTCTTCTCCTCCTAATGTGGGAACTTTTGAAAGCACCATTGCTTCTGAAGAAGTTGTACCTTCCCAGCAGAAGAAGAAAACTCCTAAGAAGGTTAAGGAAAGATCCAAGAACCCTCCTTTTGCAAGCTTTGCAAGATATGAGTGATAGTGACTGGAGCATTTTGTTCTTGAGCCATTTTAGGAAATTAGGTTTTGGAGTAGAGAGAAAGAAATAGAGATTGCAGAAATTTCTTGTGAATTCTAATTGCTATGAAAACTTAAGTGAAAAATTGCTAAGTATGGAAATCCCTATTTATACCCAAAAACAATAAATCGTTCCAATTCAAAAAGTGGATAACCACCGTTAAAAAGGGAACCAGTTACCGTTAACAATAGAAAAAGCGCAGAAATAACATTTAATGTAGGCACGCTTTAAGCAAAAATTAAACACCATGATTAACCTTAATCACACGTAACTATATTAAACGGCTAGCAGTTAAGACAGAAAAGAATATAATTAAAGATAAATTACTGAAGTGGATTAGCCATACCTATGTCTTCACGCAGACCTCTGAAAGGTGTACTGATAGGGATGAAATATCCCTATCTTTTCGGGTTATTTACGGTGTAGTTAAATGTTATTTTATTACTTTTAGTATTGTTTCAAGTCTTTTTATTATACTTTGTGAACAAATTAATTCTTAATCACTTAGTATGAATTTATCTCCGTAAAAACATTATTTTCACCGAAAACCGTCAAAGTAACTCATGTTTATTTTGCTTATAGGTTTCACTTCAAAGATTAAAAATATCCAAGGTGGAAAGCAACTTCCAGACATGATTAGAGGTGTTTTTGTGCTAATAAAGAGCTAAGAGACAAGGAGATTTGCAAATAATTCAAGGAAAAAGCCAAACTGCCCAGAATTTGCTCTTGACACGGACCCGTGTCCTCAATCCACACGGTCCGTGTCGAGCCTAAAAGGTCCACACGGGTTGATTTTGAGGGCGTGTTCACACGGTTACTGAAGGACACGACCCCGTGTCAAGTGGGACACGACCCGTGTCAAAATGGAGACATTTAGTCTGCGCGGCGTTTTAATTAGCAAAAATCCAAATTGTCGAGTAATTAATGTGACACGACCCGTGTCAATCCACACGCCCAAGGACACGCCTGAGCTGATTAAAATCATTTTATGCATTTTCTTCTTGACACGGCGTGTCACTTGGCCCACACGACCCGTGTCAAGCTTTATTTTGCACTTCGATGAGATTTTCAAGCATGTGTTTTGAGGATTCACATTTGTTCACAAAGCCAACTTTTCTGTATAAATAGGGGGGTTCTCTAGCCAGAAAAATCATCCCTCTTTACTTGTATTAAGCTTTCATTTAGTTATAATTCTCTCCATTTAGTTGTTTAAAGAGGTGATCCGAGTACAATCCGTATTCCATTTCCCCTCTTTGTAAACTTGTAATCCATTTCCATTCCATCAATACAAAGTTACTAAATATTTTCTTTCATCTTCATCCATTCTATTCAAATCTTCAAGTTAGCAAAGAGTTCCTCTCCGAGATCATAAGCGACGATTGTGTGTCCGGTGTAGCACGGTAAAAGGGAGTAGCTAATCCTTTACCTTGTTAAACTAGTTGTGACCCATCTATGTGCTAGGTTCGGTAGTATCATCTTGTTTCTTTTCATAGTTTATACAACAAGTTTGTATAAATTAGAATATTTGATTTATCATCATCATATGCTTTTCTTATGCTTATTTATAAATACTTGATATGAACTTAACATTTCTATAGGATTTATATAGGTGTTGCCCCCATCGGAAGTGACAAGCCGGAAACCGTAGATATTGACGACATCACGGAATTTAAAGGGCCCTAGTTTCTAAATTCATTGGAGACACTTAACCTTGAAATCATAGGATTAAACAAGTGTGTGATTATAAGTTCATACGTGTTAATAAACATCCTAAGAAGTTAGCTATGATATTTTGATTAATCTTAAGTCTATTTTATCTCTATTGTTATATAAACTTATCATCACCATTTCATGCTAAGGAATATGGAAAATACTTGTGTGTTGTAGTTTAGGAGTAATTAATTAATTCAACCAAAACCATAAAGAAATATTCGCCTAGATAACAACCCGAAACCGAGTAGTTTTATACTTATTGTTATAAATCCCGTGGATTCGATACCCGGACTTAAAACCCCGGATTTTATTACTTGATAACGATAGGATACACTTGTCCTTTTATTGTTGCCTTTTTGTAGCACTAGCTCGAGGCGCATCATGTACTAGCCAGAGGCTTAGTAAACATATCAGCAAGGTTGTCTTCAGAGGGAAAGTAAGTAAGAATAATATCCTTCTTCAGAACATGATCTCTCAGAAAGTGATGCCTAATGTGAACATGCTTCATCCTGCTGTGTTGAATGGGATTCTTCGAAAGGTCAATAGCACTTTTGTTATCACAGTTGATTGTAATTGTTCCAAGAGTGATTCCATAGTCAGCAATCTGTTGTTTTATCCAGAGCATCTGAGAAACACAACTTCCAGCAGCAACATACTTAGCTTCTGCAGTTGAGAGAGCCACAGAGGTTTGCTTCTTACTGTGCCAGGAGACTAAGCACTCCCCCAGAAAATGACTACCACCAGAAGTGTTGACTCTCTTCAATTTATCTCTACCATAGTCAGAGTCTGTGTATCCTACAGGAGTAAAATTTGTACTACAAGGATACCACAAACCAGCTTCTGAAGTGCCTTTAAGATATTTGAGAATTCTTTTGACAACAACATCATTAATCTCCTTTGGTTTAGCCTGATATCTAGCACAGAAGCACACAACAAAATGCATATCTGGCCTGCTGGCAGTTAGATATAAAAGAGAACCAATCATACCTCTGTAGGTTTTTATGTCTACAGGTTTACCAGCTTTCTCTTCATCATCAAAGTCTTTGCTGACATCCATGGGAATGCCAACAGCATTAGAATCTGCCATGCCAAATTTCTTTAGCACTTCTCTAGTATACTTGGCTTGATTAATAAACACACCATCATTACTTTGCTTGATCTGAAGTCCTAAGAAGAAGGTTAATTCTCCCATCATAGACATTTCAAACTTAGCCTTCATGTGGTCACTGAACTCCCTGCACAAAGATTCGTTAGTAGCACCAAATATAATATCATCAATATATACCTTAGGTAAAAGGATATCTTTGTTCTTTCTCAGAGTGAACAGTGTTGTATCAACACAACCTCTGACAAATCCGTTAGATAGAAGGAACTTTGTCAGTCTCTCATACCAAGCTCTGGGACCTTGTTTCAGTCCATACAAGGCTTTCTTCAGCTTGTACACATGATCTAGAAACTTAGGATCTTCAAAACCATGAGGTTGGCACACATAGACTTCATCATCAATGTACCCATTCAAGAATGCACTTTTCACATCCATTTGAAAAAGCTTGAAAACTTTGTATGATGCAAAAGCACATAAGACTCTAATGGCTTCCAACCTTGCAACGGGAGCAAAAGTTTCACCATAATTTATGCCTTCTTGCTGACTATAACCTTGAGCAACAAGTCTTGCCTTGTTCCTCACAACATTTCCAAACTCATCAAGCTTGTTCTTCAGAACCCATCTTGTACCAACAACTTTCTTGTTGTTAGGTCTGGGAACTAAGATCCAAACTTCTGACCTTTTGAACTGGTCAAGTTCTTCTTGCATTGCCATTAACCAGCACTCATCATCTTCAGCTTCATAGAAGTCCTTGGGTTCCATAAGTGACACAAAAGCTACATTCCCAATGTATCTTCTGAGCTGAGCTCTGGTCATGACAAGATTGTGAACAGAGTCAATAATATTCTTCAAGGGATGGTTCCTAGGAGCTCTAACTTCTCTTGGTACATCCAATTTATCTTCTGAAACTTGTTCATCATTTGGTGAATCATATATAGGAGCATCTTCTGGAAGGAAGTTAACTTCTAGAGTAGGATTCTCTTATGGAACTTGATTAGCAACATGAGTAATTACTTCAGCAGCTCTAGGGGAAACATCTTCTTTTTCAACAGGAGATGTTACTTCAGGAGCTTGAACTGCATCTTCATCAGGAGCTCTACTATCTGCAGGGTTAGTCTCATCAAACTGAACATGAACAGATTCATCTAAAGTTTGAGTCCTCTTATTAAAAACCCTATATGCTTTACTATGTGTTGAGTAACCAAGAAAGATGGCATCATATGCCTTTGAATCAAACTTTGAAAGATGTTCTTTTGTATTCAAAACATAGCACTTACAACCAAAGGTTCTGAAATAACCTATCTTAGGCTTTCTACCTTTCTAGAGTTCATAGGGGGTTTTGTTCAAGATACTTCTAATGAGTACTCTATTCAAAACATAACAAGTTGTGTTGACAGCTTCTCCCGAGAACTACTTTGGAAGCCTTCTATGATTGATCATGGTTCTGACAATTTCAACCAGAGTTCTGTTCTTCCTTTCAACAACCCCATTTTGTTGAGGAGTTTTAGGAGCAGAAAAGTTATGATCAATTCCCTTGGTTTCACAGAATTCCTCAAACTGAAAGTTCTTGAATTCTCCACCATTATCACTTCTGATATGGACAACCTTTTCATCCCTTTCATTCTCAAGTTTCTTTACAAGAACTGAGAAGCATCGAAGTGATTCATCTTTGCTAGAAAGCAAGATAACCCAAGAGAATCTTGAATAGTGATCTACTATGACAAAGGCATACTTCTTTCCACCCATTCTCATTGGTTGAACAGGGCCAAAAAGATCCATATGAAGTAACTCCAAAGGTCTTTTAGTTGAAATGGTTTTCTTAGTTTTAAAAGAGCTTCTGGATTGTTTTCCAGATTGACAAGCAGTACACAAATGGTTCTTTTTAAAACTAATTTCAGGCAGACCCTCAACCAATTGATATCTACTACTTTGGCCAGAAGATCCATGCTCACATGAGCAAGTCTTCTATGCCAGAGCCAGGAGGTATCCTCTTTGGACATCAAGCATATATTTTTACAGAGATTCTCAAGGTTCAGCATGAAAACATTTTCTACTCTAGGAGCAGTCAGAATTACTTCTCTTGACTTATTGTCCAAGATTTTACATCTAGAGGAGCTGAATACAACATCTCTACCTTTGTCACACAGTTGTGCAACACTCAAGAGGTTGAACTTCAGGCCTCTGACTAGGGAGACATCTTCAATGGGAGGATTAGTTCCAATTGATCCAGAACCAAGGATCCTTCCCTTCTGAGCATCTCCAAAGCTGACTTTACCACCTCTTTTAGGTACAAATGTGATGAATGCCTTTTCATCACATGTCATATGCCTTAAGCACCCACTGTCAATGTACCACAGCTTTGACATTGATGGAGTACTCAGAGCCACCTGCAACACAATCAATTAGTGACAGGTACCCAATCCTTATTGGGTCCTTCAGAGTTAGATTTATCTTCAGCAGGTTTTAGTGATATCTCAGATTGCAAAATGTTTTTAATGTGATATTTGCAATCCTTCAACCAATGTCCATCACTTTTGCACAATTTGCAAAAAGGAGGGTTTTTGGATCTTTCCCTTTGCTTCTTGGGAGTTTTCTTCTTCTTTTGGGAAGGTGTACTTTCTTCAGAGGCCATAGCACCTCAGAGGTACCCACATCAGGAGGAGAAGAGATCTCCTTCAGAAGAGAGGGAGTGACAGGTTTCTTCTTCTTTTTCTGGGGTTTATCACTTCCCAGAGGCAGCTTTTCCTTGCCTTTGGCTTTGGGGCCATCAGCAAGAGTGCTGAACTGTTTACACAATTTTTCTTCTCACACTTTCATGTCAGAATAAACTTGAGTAAACCTAAGAAACTTGTCAGCCTCACTTTTGTCCAATTTCCTCTTTAGGTATTTGAACATACTATATAGTTCTTCAAGAGAATCAAAGATATCTGGTTCATGAGAATTGTTTACCTCAGAGTCATATGTTACTTCAGGAGGTTCAGAAGTCTCTCATGTGACATCTTCAGAAGTTGGCTCGTCAATAGCCATGAAACAAATCTGAGCTTGCTCTTCCTTTTCTTTAGGATCACTGCTAGTCTCAGAGTCTGACCATGCTGCCATCATAGCTTTCTTGAACTTTCTTTTATCCTTTTTCAGCTCTGGGCAATTAGGCTTAATATGCCCTGGTTGCTGACATCCATAGCATACAATGGGTTTGCTAGAATCTCTCTTGGATTTTTCACCAGAATCAGGAGTCTTCTTATCAAAGCTCTTGAAAGGCTTCTTGTAGTTTCCACCTCTGTCTTTTCTAAAGGGTTTCTTAAACTTCCTGGTCATCATGGCCAATTCCTCATCTTCAGAGGATTAATCAGAAGATTCTGCTTTCAAGACAACTCCCCTTTTTCCTTCTGACTAATCTCTTAAGCCATGATTTTTCATTGACATTTCATGAGTTATCAATGAACCTATGAGTTCATCATATGCATAAAAGCACAAGTCCTGAACTTCTTCAATAGCAGTCTTATTGGCTTGCCAAGACCTTGGTAAGCTTCTGAGTATCTTCTTCACTCTTTCTGGTTCTTCAATATCCTTTCCCAAACCCTTCAGATCATTGACTATCTTGGTGAATCTTGAGTTCATGTCTGAAATTGATTCCTTCTCAAGCATTTCAAATAACTCATAATTTCTCATGAGTTGATTGATCTTCGATTGCTTCACTTTGCCTGTTCCTTCATAGGTTACTTCCAGCTTGTTCATATGTCTTTTGCTGTTTCACAAGAAGAAACCTTATTATATTCAGTAGCAAAAAGTGCACAATGCAGCATGTTTATTGCTAAAGCATTAGTTTGGAGTTTCTTAAGAATATCATTAGTATATTCCCTAGGAGGTATTACAACATTCCCTATACCAACTTCCATTCTGATTGAAATATAGTCACCTTTTGTGATAACATTCCAAGCACTCATATTCTGGGCTTGAATGAAATACATCATCATTTTCTTCCAGTAAGAGTAGTTATCACCATTAAACATTGGAGGTCTAGTTGTGGAAGCACCCTCTGGAATCATATAGTAAAAGGAAGTCTCAGGTAGATTTCTACCAGCCATCTCTATTGATTCTGATGGATCTTACACTTAGATTGTTAGATCTTAGTAAATAAGACGAAGTGGCCTTCGCTCTGATACCACTTGTTGGCCCTAACAAGATCAGAATCACCTAGAGGGGGGGGGGTGAATAGGTGTCTAAGTTGAAAACTGATAATTGTAAGTTTCTAAAGAAACTTAATTTTTCAGAGTCAAATTTCCTCAGAGTCAGAAGCAAACTTATTGAAGTAGCCTCTGAGGGAAATTCTGGCTTCTCACAGTTTAACTGTTTTCAGCAACAGAAGCTCTAAGTTATAGAACTTCTGGACAGTCTTCTGAACAAAGACAGTGATATAAAGAGTAAATTTGTTTCAGCACTAAACAATAGCAAGTACACAGAAGCAAAATAACAAGTATAAGGAAGGGAAAAAGATATTCAGGAGGTCCTGATGAACAATTCGATTTATCCAGGTTCACCACAGAAGTCCTGTGACTTCGTCCTGTCCTCTGTGATCGCAGTCACCAGAGATTTTAAATCCACTATTTAGAACTTTTATGGCAAGTTCAGAAGCTCCTTTACATCAACAGAACTTAAGCTAATTTCTCACTTAGTTCTGACTAGCCTAGAATGAGTTAAAGGATTTCCACCAGAACAACAACAACCCTGTTTTCTGGAATTCTCACCCAACTCAAACCTTAACTAGATTTCTCTCAAAATCTAACTGAATATCACAAACGATATCAGTTTACAAGATTCCTATTATGAACTTGTGTTTTCTTCACTCTCTCACTATTACAAAGTCTAAAACTAAGAAAGATTAAGAATGGAAAATGATTGCTCTGTTTTGCTCGTTAAAACAGTGCGTTAAGATTTTAGCTCGATAATCGCGTGTGTAGATGCAATGGAGCTTGGCTACTATTTATAGTGCTTTGTAGATGACCGTTGTTTGAATTTGAATCTTCAATTGATGACATCAGTTTGTTGTAGCCGTTAATTTGTCATTTCTTCAAACGGTCTTCAAACACTTTGATTCCGTTAACCTTGTTCTTTAACTTAATCCGGTAAGTGATTTGAAATCAAAGATAAGGTTGACTGGAAATTTGTTTCATTTAGATCAACAAAGGCTAGACAAGGAAATGCTGGTTTTGTTTGGAGTAGACATGCGCGCTCCTTCAAAGCAGCTTTTTGAACTTTTGGCACCTTGCATTAAATGCAAATGTCAGAGCATTAAATGCATAGAGAAACCCGTGACTAACGCTTCTGAGTTCCTTATTCCTTTTGTCTAAGCTTCTGATCAAATGGAATTACTTCTGGTTGCTTCTAAACTTCTGAGGCGAGCTTTAACAGTCTTCAGAAAGTCTACAGAGCGGAGCATCCAGCTTCTGAGCTTTTTCTTCTGTCTTCAGCTTTCCTTCTCTTCTGAGTCTTCTAGGCAATCCAGAGTTTCTTCATTCAGCACCTGCTAAGAAAACTTATAGAATACTTAACAAAACTTGTTAGTCAACATTGAAAAGTATGTAAGGAAAAATCAAAGTACATCTTCTGAAATATTTGGACATAATCAAAACACTTAGGGTTCATCACGTTTGAACTTCCAATGTGAAGCACTTAAACCATTAAACCCATTTGGTGTTTTGTTACTATAAAATGTATGCAACAGGTTGAAAACCAGATATAGAGAAGGATAATCGGTTGAGCAGAAAGGCTTCGAGGAAGTCTCCTTTAGCCAACCTTAGGCGCGTTGCTTTTATTGTGACAGTTTATCAAATTTGGATGGATGTGCATAAGTTCTATATGGTGAAAATACCCTTTATTTGTTCTGTTATTGTTAAAAAGATTGTAATTGGCACTTTCCTCAATTAAAGAAACTACTAAAACTATTTGGGATCTTTGGGATGGCCTTTTAATTGGCATGTTCTATTCATTGTTCTTTTCAATCCTACTAATTTGCAGTAGTGTTTGGTCCTTTTAAGATAGAGTTTAGGTTATAGAGAGGGGTGAATAGCACTGTTGGCCAAAAAAAACTTTTGATATCTCAAGACAATGTTCAGAGGTTTCATTCTTGAGTGTTCAGAAGTTAATAAATTCTGAGTCAGTTATGCTTATGTTAATAGTGACTCCACTACGGGTCACAACCCTTTAGAGATATTGAGGAGCTTTCTCCAGATAGATAGACTATTATAGGTATATATATATATATATAGTTGATTTTATCTACTTAGAAGAATAATTGTAAAGTTTGATAATAAAGGTCTTGTTTAGCCAATTAGCAAATTAATAATATGAGCTTAATTTCGTATGGTGATATAATTGGCTGACTTGACCAAGATCCACAACAACTGACATCTGGCGCAACTGTTGCTAAATAACCATTTGTTAATTGCTTGGTAGGATAATCTATCCAAGCCTCCTCAAGGACTCTTAATTTGATGAGTTTATTGACACTTTGCCCATATGTGCTTATGGCCCGTATATAACTGGATGCTACCCATGTTAAGTCCAACCAACATTTACAGTTAGCAATACATAAGTATCATAATACTATATGGCCCACTATTACCACAATGTACCATGTTTTGCATAACTACACAGTGGCTCTACCTGGGAAAACTATGAAATTTAGTATCCTAACACTCGACGGCCAACTATTACAGCATACCATGCTAAGCAGAACTACATTGCAGCTCTATCTGGGAGGAAGAGCAGTTAATTTGGAAAGCACTTTTAAATGACTCAATATTTTAGTTTCAGATTAATTTAATGGTGATCGTCTTTTCAGCATTAATATTGCGGTGAGATTGATATGGTGATCATTAAAATGAATTTACAAGTTGTTTTATTGATAACAAGAATAAATAATAAAAACTGATTAGAAATCCTATAGGTCTTTCTATACATCTATATAAATATATAAAAGTGGAATTCAAATAAAGCTCCCACAAAGTGCCACCTCAGATTTTAATGATGTGTCAAGCAATGATAATTTCTAATTTCTTTTGAAATCTTATTATTATATCACATTAAATCTGCTATAACAAAAATTACATTATATTTTTTTTCCTGAGTTAAAGCTATAAGAATGCTAACAGTTTTTTTATTTAATTTTCGTTTCATAAAAACTGAAGCTGCAAAGAATTTTATAACTATCATTTATGTTTAAAATAAAATCTACCATTTATGTTTAAAATAAATTGCTAAACGTTTTAAAAAATTTCATAATTATCAATTTCATTAAGAAGTTTATGGCCTTGTTTGGGAACGAGCTGTTAGCGGTTTGAATTAGCTGTTAGCTGTTTACCTTTTTACATTAGCTGTTTTGACTAGCTGTTTTGACTAGCTGTTTGTAAACATGTTTGGTAAAATTTAGCTGTTTGTAAATTAGCTGTTTGGGTAAAATGACAACTAAGGACATTGATATTATTATATAATATATGTAGTTAAAAGCTTAACAAATATTATAAAGTCTTTAATAATATAGAAAAATAAAAGAAAAAATAGGAAATAAATAACCAATTCATATTAAATTACATAATTGTAGCTTACAAACCACATTTCAAATAATAATAAAGTTACATAATTATATCATTAATCCATAAACAAAATATTAATACATGTTTTTTTTTTTTTAGGGTTAATAGAAGTTGCTAAACAATATTAAATCAAGTAACTTCAAGAAATAGTGGAAATAGCTAATTTTCAAAAAATATTAAATAGAGAAGTTGTAAAATAAAGTTGTAAAAAATATTAAAAATAGAGAAGTTGTAAAATATTAAATAGAGAAGTTGTAAAAAATATTAAATAGAGATGTAAAATTAAAAGGGTAAATGAGGGTATTTTAGCCATTTATAAAAAATATGAGAAAAAGCTAATTCAAAGCTCCATTTAGGAGCTTTTTTAAAAAGAGCTTTTTGGGCTCAAAAAGCTCTCCCAAAAAGCTCTTTGCCAAACACCATAACAATTGTTCAAAATGCTAATTGAGCTCAAAAAGCTCTTTTTAGGCCAAAAAGCTCTTTACCAAACACCCCCTATATATTTAGTTAGTGATAAAGGGGATGAATTCCCCTGTCAAAAAGAAAATGAATGAATTTCACTCTCATATTTTTTTACAAAAGGCAATTTCTTTTTGGCAGAATGGGATTCCCAAATTTTATTGATAGCGAAATGATCTTAAAAATTGTGCTATGGTTACATTTGAAAAAAGAACAGAGGAATACGGTATGTAGTTTTTAGATTTCATATTTATTTTCTCTTTCTCTTCTTTCATATATTCTAAATCATAGGCTTTTGGATATATAATCGTCTAAGTTATAAAATTGATATTTACTTTGTTTACCCATTTTTTTATTAAGTTAATATGCATTGATCAATGCTAATTCACTATTTTTTTTTTTTGACAGTCTGAACAGCTCGAAGAGATGTCTAACCAATAAATAGGTAGATGTCTAGATAACCATCCTTTCATTTGGTTTTTTATGCACATATATAATATAGATGAAGGGAAATTCTAGGGTCACTTTGTTTTTCACAAAGTAACCATTACTTTGTTTTGTCCACCATTAGATCATGGGTTAAAACCTAATCTAATGGTGGATAGGACAAAGTACAAAAAAAGTAGAGGAAAAACAAAGTGACCATAGCCTACACCATAGATGAAAGGTAAGAATGTGGTCTTAGAATTTTATGACAAACATCATAATAATAATAATAATAATAATAATAATAATAATAATAATAATATTTTGCTTAATACTACTGTTATCGAGAAATTGTAACTTGAATTCCACGTAAGCTGTGTTTACTGCAAGATAGAAAACGTTAGCCTAAAGGAGGCCGCTGACCGGCGACCCCTCTCCGATGCTAAAGTCAGTGTAGAACTTGTGATCGGAAAAGTAATTTACTCAGAGTATGAGTCTAGAATAATGTACCTTAGATTGTAGTAAGTCCCATGTATTTATAGTGTTTGATCATGTATCCTAATCCTAGTCGAACTAGGACTTTACTTGAATTACCCCTCTTTAGTCTTAGAATTATAATCCCAATTAGCTTGAATTGTCCTAATTGGATTAGAAGACCTAAAGAGAAATACTTTCTTTGTAGGAGAAATATTCTCCTTACTTTGGCTATTCAACGCACGCCTACGTGGACATTAAGACTATTCAACATAGTTTTAACCATCCTACATGGTTGAAAACTAAATGACTATTGGTCCACGTGTCATACGAAATATTAGGTGATAACAACTACATATTTTTTTGGGCGTTTTTAAAGAAATTGCAAGGTTGGGAATCATAACTAATGGGAGAGATTTAAAAAAAAAATGTAAGTTAGTATATATGCACATGATACTCAAAATGAGTTCTTTATTCTAGCCTATGTTTGGTTCTGATTCTTTTAATCCATTGCTATTGTTATTTGCTCTTGCATACTAGATAATTTTGTTTCTCATACAAAAACCCTTCTTCAGCTACCAAATTTACCTTCATATTTCTCTATTTTACAAAAATTGTTAACCATATTTGTAAAGATTATTGTAATGGTTTCTTTTTATTTCTAAGTGACATTTTCAAATTTTAATTTATGTATATTTTTCCAAAAAAAAAAAATACTAACATATAATATAACTATTTAGGATGTACTTAAATAATATATACAGTTCATCTTATTATTCATTATTCTTCAAAAATAAAAAAATTAATTAATGACCCATGCATCGCCCGGGGTAACGACTAGTTTTAATGAAAAGCTAGATCCTAGATCTATTCTTCATAGGCAACTAGGATGTTTCTGGGGTCCCACCATCGACTTGGATCATCTGGGCTTCGTCGTCATTTGATTACATCTTAAATAAAATCTATTCTAAAATGTACACCAAAATAATAAATGGCACGCGGTCCATATCCATAATAGACCTAATGCTCTTGCAACCCCCTGAACTTGTCCTATTTCGTCACTTTACCCCCTAAACTTTCAAAAAAACCAATTTACCCCCTCAACTCCAAAAGTGGTATTGTTAGCCTTTTTTTAAGAGATATTCTATGGTCACTTTGTTTTTCACAAAGTAACCATTACTTTGTTTTGTCAACCATTGGATCATGGGTTAAAAATTAATCCAATGGTGAAAAAGACAAAGTATAAACAAAGTAAGGGAAAAACATGATGAACCCTAAGTGTTTTGATTATGTCCAAACGTTTCAGAAGATGATAACCTAATTCTATCTTACATATAGTTTATTGTTGACTAATATTTTTGCTTTAGTCTATGTGTAAGTTTCTCAGCAGTTGCTGAATGAATCATTTTCGGATTGCCTAAAGGACTCAGAAGACCTGTTTGCTAAAGTCAGAGTTTCAACAATTCAGAAGCTGGATTCCTCCGCTCTGAAGCTGAAGTCTGCTAAAGCTCTCCTCAGAAGTTCTTTGCAATCAGAAGTTTTGCCAATTTGATCAGAAGTCTAGACAACTGAAAATTAGCTTCTGAAAGCTAGAGTCAAGGGTTCTGGATAGCATTTAATGCTCTGACAAGTGCATTTAATGCAAGGCGCCAAAAGTTCAAAAAGCTGTTTTGATGGAGCGCGTCTGTCTGTTTAAAAGAAACCAGAATTTCCATGTCTACCCTTTGTTGATCCAATTGAAGAATGATTCCTGTCAACTTTGTCTTTGATTTCAAATCACTTACCGGATTAAGTTAAAGAACAAGGATAACGGAATCAAAGTGTTTGAAGACCGTTTGAAGATTTGACAAACTAACGGCTACAACAACTGATGTCATCTCCTTTGAAGATTCAAACTCACCAACGGTCATCTTCATTCACTATAAATAGTAGCCAAGCTCCAATGCATCAATATACGCATGATCATCGAGCAAAATCTCAACGCACTGTTTTAACGAGAAAAACAGAGCATTCTTTTTCCATTCTCAATCTTTCTTAGCATAGCTTAAGTTTAAAAGTGAGAAAGTGAAGAAAAACAAGTTCATAATAGGAATCTTGTAAACTGAGATCGTTTGTGATCTTCAGTTAGATTTAAAGAGAGAAATCTAGTTGAGATTAGAGTTGGGTGAGAAATCCAGAAAACAGAGTATTGTTTGTTCTGGTGGAAATCCTTTAACTCTTTTTAGGCTAGTTAGAACTAAGTGAGAAATTAGCTTAAGTTTTGTTGATGTAAAGGAGCTTCTGAACTTGCCATAAAAGTTCTGAATAGTGGATTTATAAAATCTCTGTAGGCTGCGACCTCAGGGGACAAGACGTAGTCACAGGACTTCTGTGGCGAACTTGGATAAATCGATTTGTTCAATCAGGATCTCCTGAACTTCTTTCTCCCTCTTATACTTGTTATTTTTGCCTCTGTGTACTTGTTCATATTTAGTGCTGAAACAAATTTTCTCTAAAGTATCATTGTCTTTGTTCAGAAGACTGTCCAGAAGTTCTTCAATCAGAACTTCTGTTGCTGAAAACAGTCTAACTGTGTTTAGGCAGAATTTTCCTCAGAAGCAACTTCTGTAAGCTAGCTTCTGACTCTGAGGAAATTTGACTCTGAAAATTAAGTTTCCCGAAAAACTTAGAAATTTTCAGTTTTCAACTTTGACACCTATTCCCCCCCCCCCCCCCCTCTAGGTGATTCTGTTCTTGATAGGGCCAACAAGTGGTATCAGAGCGAAGGTCACTTCGCATATTTACTAAAGATCTAACAATCTAAGTGTAAGATCCTATCAGAATCAATAGAGATGGCTAGTAGACACCAGCCTGAGAATTCTTCTCACTTCATAGTTCCAGAAGGTTCTTCCACTACCAGACCTCCATTGTTTAATGGCAACAACTACTCGTACTGGAAGAAAAGGATGATGTACTTCATCCAAGCTCAGAACATGAGTGCTTGGTATGTCATCACTAATGGTGATTTTATTCCCACCAGAATGGAACAAGGTTTAGGGGATGTTGTTATTCCTCAGAGAGAATATACAGATGACATTCTAAAAAAACTCCAAACTAATGCTTCAGCAATAAATATGTTGCATTGTGCACTTACAGCTACTGAATATAACAAAGTTTCCTCTTGTGAAACAGCACAGGATATTTGGAACAAGCTAGAAGTCACATATGAAGGAACAGGAAAAGTGAAGCAATCTAAAGTCAACCAACTCATGAGAGAATATGAGTTATTTGAAATGTTTGATAAAGAATCTATTTCAGATATGAACTCTAGATTCACCAAGATAGTCAATGACTTGAAGAGTTTAGGAAAAGA
Organism: Euphorbia peplus; assembly: GCA_028411795.1. Lineage (NCBI taxonomy): Eukaryota > Viridiplantae > Streptophyta > Magnoliopsida > Malpighiales > Euphorbiaceae > Euphorbia > Euphorbia peplus. The sequence continues at coordinate 9,431,851 of CP110841.1, read as the reverse complement.
CATTGAAGAATCTGATCGAGTGAAGAAGATTGTCAGAAGCTTACCAAGGTCTTGGCAAGCCAAGAAGACTGCTATTGAAGAAGTTCAGGACTTGAGCTATTACTTGTATGATGAACTCATTGGGTCCTTAATTACTCATGAGATGTCATTAAAGAATCATGACCTAAGAGAGAGGTCAGAAGGAAAAAGAGTTGTCCTGAAAGCAGAATCTTCTTCAGAATCCTCAGAAGATGAGGAACTGGCTATGCTGACCAGGAAGTTCAAGAAGGCCTTTAGAAAAGGCAGAGGTGGAAACTACAAGAAGCCTTTCAGGAGCTTTGATAAGAAAACTCCTGATTCTGGTGAAAAGTTCAAGAGAGATCCAAACAAGCCAATTGTGTGCTATGGATGTCAGCAACCGGGGCACATTAAGCCTAACTGTCCGGAGCTGAAGAAAGATAAGAAAAAGTTCAAGAAAGCTATGCTGGCTGCCTGGTCAGACTCTGAGACCAGCAGTGATCCTGAAGAAAAGGAAGAGCAAGCTCAGATTTGTTTTATGGCTATTGATGAGCCAACTTCTGAAGATGTCACAGGAGAAACTTCCGCACCTCCTGAAGCTACATATGATTCCGAGGTAAACATATCTTCTGAACAAAATATCTTTGATTCTCTTGAAGAACTCTATAGTATGTTCAAGTACCTGAAAAGGAAATTGGACAAGAGTGAGGCTGACAAGTTTCTTAGGTTTACTCAAGTTTATTCTGACATGAAAGTGTTAGAAGAAAAACTGTGTAAACAGTTCAGCACTCCTGCTGATGGCTCTATAGTCAAAGGCAAGGAAAAGCTGCCTCTGGGAAGTGATAAACTCCAGAAGAAGAAGAAACATGTCACTCCCTCTCTTCTGAAAGAGATAGCTTCTCCTCCTGACGTTGGAACCTCTGAGAGTGCTGGTATAGCCTCTGAAGATGTTGGTTCTTCTCAGAAGAAGAAGAAATCTCCCAGGAAGCAAAGGGAAAGATCCAAGAACCCTCCCTTTTGCAAACTTTGCAAGAGTGATGGTCACTGGTTGAAGGATTGCAAGTACCATATTAAAAACCTCTTGCAATCTGAGATATCATTAAAACCTGCTGAAGAGAAATCTAACTCTGAAGGACCCAATAAGGATTGGGTACCTGTCACTAATTGATTGTGTTGCAGGTGGCTCTGAGTGCTCCATCAATGTCAAAGCTGTGGTACATTGACAGTGGGTGCTCAAGGCATATGACAGGTGATGAAAAAGCATTCATCACATTTGATCCTAAAAGAGGTGGAAAAGTCAGCTTTGGAGATGCTCAGAAAGGAAGGATACTTGGTTCTGGATCCATAGGAACTAATCCTCCGATCGAAGATGTCTCCCTAGTCAGAGGCCTGAAGTTCAATCTCCTGAGTGTTGCACAACTGTGTGATAAAGGTAGAGATGTTGTCTTCAGCTCCTCTGGATGTAAAATCTTGGACAGTAAGTCAAGGGAAGTTATTCTAACTGCTCCTAGAGTTGAAAATGTTTTCATGCTGAATCTTGAGAATCTTTGCAAAAATATATGCTTGATGTCCAAAGAGGATACCTCCTGGCTCTGGCATAGGAGACTTGCTCATGTGAGCATGGACCTTCTGGCCAAAGTAGCTAAAAATCAATTGGTTGAGGGTCTGCCTGAAATTAGTTTTAAAAAGAACCATTTATGCAATGCTTGCCAATCTGGTAAACAATCTAGAAGCTCTTTTAAAACTAAGAAAGTCATTTCAACTAAAAGACCTTTGGAATTACTTCATATGGATCTTTTTGGCCCTGTTCAACCAATGAGCATGGGTGGAAAGAAGTATGCCTTTGTCATTATAGATGACTATTCAAGATTCACTTGGGTCATTTTGCTGTCTAGCAAAGATGAGTCACTTGGATGTTTCTCAGTTCTGATAAAGAAACTTGAGAATGAAAGGAATGAAAAGGTTGTTCATATCAGAAGTGATAATGGTGGAGAATTCAAAAACTTTAGGTTTGAAGAATTCTGTGAAACCAAGGGAATTGATCATAACTTTTCTGCTCCTAGGACTCCTCAACAAAATGGGGTAGTTGAAAGGAAGAATAGAACTCTGGTTGAGATTGCCAGAACTATGATCAATGAAAGAAGGCTTCCTAAGTACTTTTGGGGAGAAGCTGTGAACACAGCTTGCTATGTTCTGAATAGAGTGCTAATTAGAAGCATTCTGAACAAGACCCCTTATGAACTCTGGAAAGGTCGAAAGCCTAAAATAGGTTATCTCAGAACCTTTGGTTGTAAGTGTTATGTTTTAAATACAAAAGAATATCTTTCAAAGTTTGATTCAAAGGCAGATGAGGCCATTTTTCTTGGTTACTCAACACATAGTAAAGCATATAGGGTTTTTAATAAGAGGACTCAAACTTTAGATGAATCTGTTCATGTACAGTTTGATGAGACTAACCCTGCAGATAGTAGAGCTCCTGATGAAGATGAAGTTCAAGCTCCTGAAGTTACTTCTCCTGTTGAAGAAGAAGATGTTTCTTCCAGAGCTGCTGAAGTAATCCCTCCTGTTGCTGAACAAGCGCAAGAAGAGAATCCTACTCCAGAAGTCAACTTTCTTCCAGAAGATGCTCCTATATATGATTCAACAAATGATGAACAGGTTTCAGAAGACTCATTGGATGTACCAAGAGAAGTTAGAACTCATAGGAATCATTCCTTAGAGAACATAATTGACTCTGTTCATAATCATGTCATGACCAGAGCTCAGCTCAGAAGATACATGGGGAATGTGGCTTTTGTGTCACTTCTGGAACCCAAGGACTTCTATGAAGCTGCTGATGATGACTCCTGGTTAATGGCAATGCAAGAAGAACTTGACCAGTTCAAAAGGTCAGAAGTTTGGACTTTGGTTCCCAGACCTAACAACATAAAGGTTGTTGGAACTAGATGGGTTCTGAAGAACAAGCTTGATGAATTTGGAAATGTTGTGAGGAACAAGGCAAGACTTGTTGCTCAAGGTTACAATCAGCAAGAAGGCATAGATTATGGTGAAACTTTTGCTCCTGTTGCAAGATTAGAAGCCATTAGAATCTTATGTGCTTTTGCATCATACAAAGGTTTTAAGCTCTTTCAAATGGATGTGAAAAGTGCATTCTTGAATGGTTACATTGATGAGGAAGTCTATGTATCTCAACCTCCTGGTTTTGAAGATCCTAAGTTTCCTGATCATGTATTTAAGCTGAAGAAAGCATTGTATGGACTGAAACAAGCTCCCAGAGCTTGGTATGAGAGACTGACAAAGTTCCTTCTGTCTAAGGGATTTGTCAGAGGCTGTGTTGATACAACTCTGTTCACTCTGAAGAAGAACAAGGATATCCTTATAGCTCAGGTATATGTTGATGATATTATATTTGGTGCTACTAATGAATCTTTGTGCAGAGAGTTCAGTGACCACATGAAGGCTGAGTTTGAAATGTCTATGATGGGAGAATTAACCTTCTTCTTAGGACTTCAGATCAAGCAAAGTAATGATGGTGTGTTTATCAATCAAGCCAAGTACACTAGAGAAGTGCTGAAGAAATTTGGCATGATGGACTCTAATGCTGTTGATATTCCAATGGATGTCAGCAAAGACATTGATGATGAAGAGAAAGCTGGTAAACCTGTAGATATAAAAACCTACAGAGGTATGATTGGTTCTCTTTTATACCTAACCGCCAGCAGGCCAGATATACATTTTGCTGTGTGTTTTTGTGCTAGATATCAATCAAAGCCAAGAGAAGTTCATGATGTTGCTGTCAAAAGAATTCTCAGATATCTTAAAGGCACACCAGAAGCTGGTTTGTGGTATCCATGTAGTTCTGATTTTACTCCTATAGGATACACAGACTCTGACTATGGTAGAGATAAATTGAAAAGGGTCAGCACTTCTGGTGGTTGTCATTTTCTGGGGGAGTGCCTAGTCTCCTGGCATAGCAAGAAGCAAACCTCTGTGGCTCTCTCAACTGCTGAAGCTGAGTATGTTGCTGCTGGAAGTTGTGTTTCTCAGATGCTCTGGATCAAGCAACAAATTGCTGACTATGGAATCATCCCTGGAACAATTACAATCTACTGTGATAACAAGAGTGCTATTGATCTTTCAAAGAATCCTATTCAACACAGCAGGATGAAGCATGTTCATATTAGGCATCACTTTCTGAGAGATCATGTTCTGAAGAAGGATATTATCATTACTCATGTTCCCTCTGAAGAGAATCTTGCTGACATGTTTACCAAGCCTCTGGCTGGTATGTCTTTCAGCAACTTACGAGAAGGCATTGGTATGACTTATCCACTTCAATAACTTAGATTAATTATTTATGTATGTCTTAAGTGATTAATCGTTTGAGATAATTAAGTTATAATTAATTCTAATCATGATTTGACTTGAAAGCATGCGTTATCTACTGCATTTTACGGCGCTGTTCTGTGGTTAACGGTTATCTGTTCCCTTTTTAAACGGTGTGTATTTGCTTTTTGAATTGGAACGGTTTCTGTGTTTGGGTATAAATAAGGGTTTTCCATACTTAGAAAAATTTCACTTGCATTCTCTTTGCTATTAGAATTTCCATCAAGTTTATGTGTTCTTTCCTCTGAAATCTTTTAACCTAATTTCTTATATCTTCAAAAATGGCTCAAGAAATCACTGTCACTCACATCTTCTCCACTGAATCACAAAAGAAGGTTAGCGAATCTAGGGTATTCACCTCTAGGTTCCTAGATGATGAAGTTAAATCGACTGAACCTATTTCTCACTGGCTTAGCGCTCAAAACTGGAATTCATTCGTCTCTCTCGATGAATTCATCTATCCTAAGTTAGTTACAGAATTCTATCAGAACCTTCATTTCTTTTCTAATGAGGAGGATGTTCTACATTCTGAAGTCGGGGAAGTTGAGATCGAAGTCAGCAGGGCTTCCATTTCTCAAGTAATAGGGATTGATGATGAAGGAATCATCATTGGTGATGATGGTTCAGCAGATGGTTTTACTGAAGCCAACTGGGCTAGGCCAGATCTGAATGCCAAGGAAACGTATGCCACCTGGTTGACTCAGCACCAGAGGTGGGCACACTATTTGACTACAAATGTCTTTCTTCCGAAGGCTGGAGGAGTCAATGGGGTTTCCAACAGGGAAAGGGTTTTCATGTGGCATCTGGTCAACCAGAAGAAAATTAATTTACCTGCCATGCTGATAAGGCAGATGAAGAATGTAACGACCGTGAGTGCATTAGCATATGGCTCACTCCTGACGAGGTTGTTTGAGGCAGCCTCTGTTGTTGTTTCAGAAGAAGGTGTTACTAGTAGGAGTACGGTTCTGAAGATGCATACCTTCAGGAACCTGAGTTTTGGTGTGACTCCGAAGAAGATTGAGAAGGGCTCCTCTGTGAGTATTGCTCAGAAGGAAATTATGGAAGCTACTGTGCAGAAAGGAAAGAATGCTGCCAAGAAGGGCAAGGGAAAGAAGGGATCAAGTAAGTTGGTCCTGACTGTTGAGAAGGTGGTTGTCTCAGAACCTCTTCCCACGATGGTTCAAACAACAATCAATGTTGAACCCTCTGGCAAGATTGTTGCTGAGAAGCCAAAGGATGTTCCTGAGAAAGATGCTCAGGATGCTGAGGAAGCACGCCTTGCTGAGAAAGAAAAGGCTGCTGAAGCTGAAAAAGTTGCAAGAGTTGTGGCTCTTGCTGAAGAGAAAAGAAAGAAGAAGGAAGCTGAGGATCAGTTAGCTGCTGAAAGAGAAATTGCTGCAAAGGCTAAGGCCGATGCAAGACTTATAGCATGTGCTGCTGAACTTCAGGATGCGGAGTTCTCAAAGGAAGTTGAAGCTTCAGAAGAAGGAGAGAATCTTGAGAATATCTCTCTGTCCTCTCGGATAATTGAGAATATCTCTCTCTCTACCAGGATTGGGAAGAAGGCTGTAGCAAAACGAAGGGTTCTGAAAAAGAAGGACTTCGTTATTGCTCCTAATGCTGATTTGGAGGATCCGGCTGTTGAGCAATCGGAAGTTGCTGATAAAGACTTGTCAGAGATGTCTGATGAAGAGAATATTGATGCTCATCTGATTGAAGAGTTGTCAGAAGAGAGTGAACCAGAAGATGAAGAGGTTCTTCAGGGTGCAAAACAATTTGTTGAGAATGTTGATGATGAAAATTTCATCGACAACATTCTTCTGAATCAAGGAAGAAACCCTGGTGAAAGGGACGCCTCTGAAACACTGATCAGGATGGCTCACATCTTTGCTGAGCCCATCTCAATGTTTGATCCAAACTCTGACCAGGTCATCTCTTCTCCCACTCTTACTCCTCATCAATCTCCTTCACTCCCTTCTGTCACAGAAGTGAGTGGATCCCAAACTTCCATTCCTCCTACAACTTCAACCTCTGAGGTTGTACCTCCTTCAATCATTCCTCCTTCTGGATCCTTTTCAGAAGTGAATTTAAACACTGCTCCCATTTTCACAGACTCTATATCCACATCCACTACCTCTTCTATTCCCTCCTTCTCTGTAAGTCCATCAATTGGATTTACTGCTCCATCTTTCTCCCTACCATCTACTTTACCTTCCATTTCCCCTACCATTTCTTCCTCTACCACCAATGCCATCCCTTCCTCAAACACTCAAATTCCTCCTCTCTCAACTTCTGGACATACACCTCCTGTGTGTGATCCCTTAACTACCTCCTCCACTACTTCTTGTTTTGCTGGGTTGTCATCCAACTATGACTTCCTGCGCAAACACATGAACCGGGATGATCTGGATACCAGGTTTGGTAGTTTTGGCTTCATGGGCAGAGCTTCTGGTATTTCCGAAGCTGGAGGTGCCCCCAGTGTTGAAGAGTTGAGACGAATGAGTCAGAGTGGCTCGGATGAACTGCTGAATAGATTTGCTGGTATGGGGCAAAGGACTTCTGCTGCTGACATGTATGCTCAGGGCATTGTGCTGCAAGAATTACATTCTTTGAAAGCTTAGAACCTGCAGCTCATGACTATGCTTCAAATGCAGGATCCTTCTGTCTACATACGCAATCTTTCTTCACTTCATCTAGCTACCTATGAAGAGCTGTACAAATTGAGAGAATTAGCTCTGACTCTTCCTTCTCTGGATAATATTACTCTTGCTTCTTCTCTGAAGGTCAATGAGAATCTGGAGATATTGACAGAAGAAGTCAAGGAAGCAAACGAGCATTATGAGGCTCATGAGAAGATGCTCCCAAGTAAGATTGATGACCTGCAAAGTACTGCAAATCACATTCTGAGAGAAGTGAAATCTTCTGCTCAAGGTTCATCATCTTCAGGAGCTGCTAAGATTGTATATGACATCACTCCTGATCTCAACAATCGACTCTCCAACATTGAGTCTGCTGTATCTGCTCAGAACGCACAGATTGCTGAGCTTACTGAACTTCTGAAGGTTATGCACACTCAAGCACGAGAACAAGAGAAGACTCTTCACAATTGTTATAGGTTTGTTCGAGGACAGACTTATATTCAGAATGAGCATCTTACTGCTGCTGTGTATGCTAACAATAGGTTGATCAAGCTCCTTCTGGATGATGTTCAGAGACAGCGACCTATGTCTGGTCAGACCTTTGATCATATGAAGACCATTGATGATGACTTCAGAAGAAGAATGGATATGATCAATACTGTGAGACCAACTCCTCAGCAATATCAGACTGCACTGAATGTTCAGCAAAAATTGAAATCTCAGGGTGCTCTGGGTGTTGCTCTTGGTTCTGGTCAAACGGGGGAGAAGTCTGGTCAGAAGAGATCAAGTGCTGCTGAAGGTTCCAGTGTTGTTCCTCCTCCTCAGAAGAAACCTAGGAACATGTAATCTTTTAGGACTTAAGCTTCTTAGCTAGGTTCTGGGTTGGGTAGTTTTTGTCTTAGGACTTTTTCTGCTCTTCTGATTATTTTGCTTCTTATGTTGTCTTCTGAATGAATTTATATACACTGAATCTTTCTTATACTCTCTTGTATATCTGACTTCTTATTTTTTTGCTTATGTTTCTGTTTTGACTTAGTAAATTACACTTCATTAAATCTAACAACTTGATCTTAAGTCTTTCTTTACGTTTATACAGATTGCTGAAGTTCACCATTTACACTAAAATGGGGGAGTTAATTTACTCAGAACTTATGAAACATTTGCATCAGGAAGTCATTTTCTAAACCTCATGTTTTCTGTTACCTTATGACCACGGTTTGTCCATAACCAAAATGGGGGAGAATGATGAATCCTAAGTGTTTTGATTATGTCCAAACGTTTCAGAAGATGATAACCTAATTCTATCTTACATATAGTTTATTGTTGACTAATATTTTTGCTTTAGTCTATGTGTAAGTTTCTCAGCAGTTGCTGAATGAATCATTTTCGGATTGCCTAAAGGACTCAGAAGACCTGTTTGCTAAAGTCAGAGTTTCAACAATTCAGAAGCTGGATTCCTCCGCTCTGAAGCTGAAGTCTGCTAAAGCTCTCCTCAGAAGTTCTTTGCAATCAGAAGTTTTGCCAATTTGATCAGAAGTCTAGACAACTGAAAATTAGCTTCTGAAAGCTAGAGTCAAGGGTTCTGGATAGCATTTAATGCTCTGACAAGTGCATTTAATGCAAGGCGCCAAAAGTTCAAAAAGCTGTTTTGATGGAGCGCGCCTGTCTGTTTAAAAGAAACCAGAATTTCCATGTCTACCCTTTGTTGATCCAATTGAAGAATGATTCCTGTCAACTTTGTCTTTGATTTCAAATCACTTACCGGATTAAGTTAAAGAACAAGGATAACGGAATCAAAGTGTTTGAAGACCGTTTGAAGATTTGACAAACTAACGGCTACAACAACTGATGTCATCTCCTTTGAAGATTCAAACTCACCAACGGTCATCTTCATTCACTATAAATAGTAGCCAAGCTCCAATGCATCAATATACGCATGATCATCGAGCAAAATCTCAACGCACTGTTTTAACGAGAAAAACAGAGCATTCTTTTTCCATTCTCAATCTTTCTTAGCATAGCTTAAGTTTAAAAGTGAGAGAGTGAAGAAAAACAAGTTCATAATAGGAATCTTGTAAACTGAGATCGTTTGTGATCTTCAGTTAGATTTAAAGAGAGAAATCTAGTTGAGATTAGAGTTGGGTGAGAAATCCAGAAAACAGAGTATTGTTTGTTCTGGTGGAAATCCTTTAACTCTTTTTAGGCTAGTCAGAACTAAGTGAGAAATTAGCTTAAGTTCTGTTGATGTAAATGAGCTTCTGAACTTGCCATAAAAGTTCTGAATAGTGGATTTATAAAATCTCTGTAGGCTGCGACCTCAGGGGACAAGACGTAGTCACAGGACTTCTGTGGCGAACTTGGATAAATCGATTTGTTCAATCAGGATCTCCTGAACTTCTTTCTCCCTCTTATACTTGTTATTTTTGCCTCTGTGTACTTGTTCATATTTAGTGCTGAAACAGATTTTCTCTAAAGTATCATTGTCTTTGTTCAGAAGATTGTCCAGAAGTTCTTCAATCAGAACTTCTGTTGCTGAAAACAGTCTAACTGTGTTTAGGCAGAATTTCCCTCAGAAGCAACTTCTGTAAGCTAGCTTCTGACTCTGAGGAAATTTGACTCTGAAAATTAAGTTTCCCGAAAAACTTAGAAATTTTCAATTTTCAACTTTGACACCTATTCCCCCCCCCCCCCCCCCCCCCTCTAGGTGATTCTGTTCTTGATAGGGCCAACAAAACAAAGTGACCATAGCCTACACCTTGTTTCACTTGTTTCATACACGCGCCTCAATTTCGACCACTAGAATGTCATGTGTACAATTTGGTAAAAAAATTGACAACTAAAGAAATACTTTGGAAAACTAGTTTTTGAAGTTTAGGGCTAAACTAGAATTTTTCTGATAGTTGAGGATGTAAAGTGATCTAAAGGGACAACTTTAGATGGCTGACAATACCATTTTTTGAAGTTCAGGGGATAAACTGGTTTTTTTGAAAGTTGGGGAGGTAAAGTGACCAAAATGACCAAGTTCAGGGGGCTGCAATAGCATTAGACCTCCAGAATATAATTAAAGTAGAAAAATACTTCAATTAGGGTTCATCTAATTCTAACTCTTTCATATTATTACAAAAATAAAACGGTTAGTAAAGCAATACCAATTCAATTTATTAATTTCAGCCGAGTTCATTAAGTATGAAATCAGTTAACTTTGCGAATTTTGACTCTTGACACATAAATGCCTAAATAGCTAACATCTATTTAATAATTGCAGAACGACCTATTCTGCTCCCACTGTAATTGGGAAGTCAAACCCTAAATGTCGACTACGAAGTAAACACCATCTGTGGCACTGCATGTTTCGCTAATTTCATTTAAGTGTATTCATAAAATAATTGTCCTAAAAGTTGAAAAAGAACTGAGATCATAAACTGCATGTCACAACATAAACAGTTTCAAAATTTAAGTATTGTCAAAAACATTTAATTATAATCTTTTAAACTGTTTAAGTGGGACCCGTTTAAAATTCTAAAATGAACCTTTAAAACGATCCACAACTTAAAACTTATGTCCCGAGTTATTATTCTAATATTTTAAAACACGTTAAAATAATTAAAACAATTAATTGTCGGTTCTATAAAACCTTTCGATTTTATTAATACCCAATTTAAACTAATTTGATCGACCTAAGTAAATTACAATAGATCGTTATTTCTTCGATTAAAAAATTAAGTTTAATTAAAAACACGGTATTAAAATCTGCTAATTTGAAAATTTAACTCGGCCGAAATAAAATCCAAAATGCCCAGCCTGACTCGTGCTCGTTAAGCCGATTTCTTGGCCCAGTGGGCACGAGTGGTTTGGCTCACTATTGTTGTTGCTCCTCGTGGACCAGCTTGCTGCTTCCTTGTGATTGATTGTCATGTCAAATACAACAAATATATGTCTATTTGGTGTTCGGCTTAGGTGCACAAGAAGCAAAAATTAGATTTCTCGATAAGGTTTGACAATCACTTTTTTTAAAAGTTAGAAAAATAGTTTTGTATTTATTAAACAATGTTTTTAACTGAGAATATTATTCTGAAAACTTGCGAGAGCAATACATGTTGGACATTACATTTGGTTTGGATGTTTTTTTTTGGTAAATTCCATAAAAACCTCTGTGGTTACAAAAATTGTGAAAGAGATAATAACTGTGGTTACGTTTGTGACAAAAAGGTGACTATAGTTTGTAACCCTTGCTAAAAACATCCAAACCTTATACTGATGTTTTACTCTTATAAATAAAATAGTCTACGTGCATAGTTTAATAAGTTGTACTTCTTTCAAGTTTTTTTTTTTTTGTTTTACTAGTCTATGAATGAATTTAAATTTTATGAGTTTGAGCTAATTTATGTTTTTTGTTCTTGTTTTTTTAATTTTGTTTTTTTCATGTACCCTAAACATCTAAGGATTACATATTATTTATTTTGACATTACACCGTTAATTATCAATTATGAATGTTATATTTTATAATTTAAATGATTTTCCACATTTTTGATAGTCGGTAGAATCCACAATCATCATATTGTTAAAAAAAAGTCACTTATTTGACAATTTTGATAACCACATGGTTCTTTTATGCAATTTTGAAATTAATAAATAGAGTTATCCTTTGCCACGTTATCAATTTAAAGTGTTAAGTAAATTTGCACGTTTTTTACAAGGGTTATAAACTACAGTCACTTTTTTGTCACAAACGTAACCACAACGCGGTTCGTATGGAATTTACCTTTTTTTCAACAAAAATAATCTGCCCTTTTTGCTATACAGAGACATACCTCTAGAAATTAATATTAATATCTACTACTATATTAAAATTTGGGGAAAGTTTGATGATGTGTAGAAATTTTTTGAGAGTTAAAAATTAATATTAATTTCTTTTAGAATTAAAATTAAATATTCAATATTACAAACCATTTCTGTTAAAAACTCTTACCACCTCTTTTTGGTTTTATGAAACTCTTATAAACTATATTTAATTAATTATTAAACTATCTAAATCTAATTAAAATCTCTTTTAATCTCTAAATCCTTTCCAATTTTTATGTATTATTACGTGCCCCCTCTCCTATAGTTCTTTTCTATTTGGATTATATTTATGTGAGAATTCTATCCAAACTCTATCTTCTTCTTTTAACTATTTCATTCTCTATATTTACATGATGTTAGTGTCAGCTTCTTCTCTACTCATCATCTCTGCTCTATCACGTAAACAAAAATTTGATCATTTTTTTATCATGTAAAATTTCCTTCTTCGTTTCTCAAAAAAAAAAATAAAAAATTCCTTCTTCATATGCTATATATTTTGTTGATCTTCTTCTAATTTTGCAGGGTTGTAATTAAGACTAGAAGCTTCATTCTCTTGTTTGCAAAATTAGTCCACCATTTTTCGGCTTTCTATAATTATGTAGAATCGTCTTCCTCAACCTACAATTTTTAGTAATCATTTCTATTAGTTTATTATTTTTCCATAGATTCAGATAGGGTAAAGTACAAAAACAACCCTTGTGGTTTCAAGATTTTACAAAAATAACACATGTGGTTTATTTTTCTCAAAAAAAAGTACCTGTAGTTACAAGTTTTAACAAAAAAAGGTCTGAGGTTCCATAAATTAAAAAAATAACCGTTAAATACATAGAAATTGGATTTGTTAGAGAAATAAGTATATTTTAAACAACTTTAATTCTTAAACTTTTTAATTTCGAGATCATTTAGGCAATGTTTAGTTAAGAGAGAGAAAGTAAACGTTAGAGAAACAAAAAATTAAAAAGATGATTTTGAAAAATGAAAATTGTAGTTGCATAGTAAATGTGATTCTGAACAGCGTTAATGTTTTGAATTTTTCACTTTGAAGTCATTAAATGATTATTTTTGGCGTTTTAAATTGAAAAATCACCTTTTTGTTAAAATTTATAACAAATGTATTTTTTTTGAGAAAAATAAACCACAGGTTGTTTTTGTAAAAACTTGAAACCATATGGGTTGTTTTTGTACTTTACCCATTCAGATATACCCATTTTTGTTTCAGTTTTTTTATGAAAATTTTGAGATTTATTTAGAAAGCTTGAATTTTTCCATGAATTTAATAGGTTACTCTTTTAAAGTTATTCGATGCCAGTTTTTCTATTTTTAAATATCTATTACTGTACTTGAATATTATGTCCTCGAGTCATTTAATTTTCGCGTACATTTTTCTTGCCGAGGTAGGTTATGCTTTATGGATTTGAGATACATTTTGAAGTTTTGTAATACTGGTGTCTGCTACATTCTTTTATATTTATGGTTGTTTCCAATAACTAGAGTGATGCTCACCTAGTCGATGCCACTAGATTAAAATTTAAGCGTTGAGATTAAAATTTAATGAAATTACTTATTTTACTTTAATTGTCTCGTATCAACCCGTCGTGTTATTGACTAGGTGAGCACAAATGAATCTGTGGATTGGACACGGGCCAAAATGAACGGAGGTGCGGGGAATCGAACCTCACATGAGAAGCGAGCGCTCTACCATATGTAGCCTACACCCCGTGTCTATTGCAGGATTACACAGATTTATAATTTTGAGTAGTCTTCCAAGATGACTTCGTAGAGATGCGACGCGACGAGAAACGACGCAAGTTGCATGAGTCTCTGCTCAATACTCTTTATCCACCACCTCCATCCATAGCACATGATCATATTGAAACCCCCGCGCCTACCACCACTTTCGATGTCAATCTTATTCCAGGTTTTAATTTCTTAACATTGTGATTATATTCTGTTAAATTGTCCCGCATTGCTAACTTGGAAGCTAAAATAGCCGTTAAATATAGCAAGCAACCTTATTATTTTAACGTGTCTTTTGGGTTAGTTAGGCTTTGCTCGTTGTTCAAAATTACTTGTCAAATCAATCAATTGAGGTATTAACTTTTAAGTGCAAATGCAGATGATTATGGATTGCATGCAACCAGCGATCATGATGATGGTGAGAGCGAATGTGGGGAGCACAAATTGACGAGAGCTCAACGGAAAAGGCTACGAAATAAGAAGCTTAATGAGGATACATCTCGTCGGAAACAACTCATTGGTCCGTTGAAACCTGATTCTGAGGGTGGAAGTACACGGGAGGAGTGCACTCCACAAGTTCGACAAAATGCTGATGACGATAGTTGTGGCAAAAGCAAGCTGAAGCAGAGAAGGATGTCTAAGAAGTTGCGCAAGCAAAGTTTGAAGCCTTCTCCTTCTGAGATTAAGGATTCTCTTTAATTGACAACATTTGTGATCGTCATCGAAAATTCATGTTCAGCCTTGTGAACATCAATCTTTAAGTTAGACACTTGAGAGGAAATTAAGTATAGTCAAAGCTCAAACCAGATTACATGATAGAATTCGGGATGCTTGGTCTCGTCACTGTAGATTGTGATCAATTATTTAGGGGATGTTAATGTTACCGAGCATCTTCAAGATCAGAAATGCCTTTTAATATCAATTTGTATGTCTCCCATTTTACTGTTCTCATTATCATTTCTAACTAATACCAAGATGAAAACTTATCATTTTCTGACTATCGTTTCCATTGCTTCGCTTCACTCAGATTCGTGCATATATCGAGTTAACCTTGGGGAGCTACCCGATTTCAGATTGCACGTCTGTGTGTCGATTTCACTTTCGAATTCAGTCGTGGTTCTGGCCACGACAACCCCTGTTTATTCTTTTAGCATTAGTTATGTTTAATGTTAATTAAGTTTTGGTATTAAATCAATATGTAAGGCAGGAAGTTCTAGCAGCTCTTGGTTTTGTGAAATAGTTGAAGTTTCTCTTAATTATTTTCGTTGTTACATTTTTCATGTATAGGAAAATGGTTATGTTCTATTATTTATTTTCCTTTGAAAATGCACAATATTTCTGGGTGCTCTTTTACACATCAGAGTGGATGAATAAACATTTGTCAGTGTGTTTGATTATTAGATGGTGAGACAGAGTTATTTCATTGCTATACAAACAGAAACTCAAACACAAAATGCTGAACATCCACCTCAAGCAATGCATCGAAGTTCATATATTTGGCTTTCCAGCTTGGAATGCTAATTTCAGTAATCAGAATAAGGATAACATAACAATGGTCTGGCCTCAAAAATTAAATTGGAACATACAGCCCAAATATTGAAGTGTGATCAAGATACTTGTGCTTCTGATGTTTTCATAATGCTGAAACACATCTTTCCAATTAGTAGTATAGTTGCGTACAATTTTATTTTTTTTAAATACATAACATGTGAATATACCAATTTGTATATGAGGACTCGTGAGATTTATGTTATATCCAAATACGGATTAAAGTTTTCCATTTTTAAGTTTTAATGATGAATCTTTTTATCACCG
This sequence comes from Euphorbia peplus, assembly GCA_028411795.1. Taxonomy (NCBI): domain Eukaryota; kingdom Viridiplantae; phylum Streptophyta; class Magnoliopsida; order Malpighiales; family Euphorbiaceae; genus Euphorbia; species Euphorbia peplus. The sequence continues at coordinate 9,416,434 of CP110841.1, read as the reverse complement.
TTTATGACCTAGAAAAAAGCATATGTAAAAAATCAATGATATTCAACGATTTTAATTTTTTAATTTTTTTTTATTTTGTAATCATTTAGATGATGTTTGATTAAGAGAGAGAAAAATGTCAAAAAATTATAATTTTGATATGGGTCCATAGTAAATATTATATTAAACAATTTTAATTTTTTGAAGTTTTCAGTTTGAGGTTGTTAATAGGATTTTAATAATATTCATGGAAAAACAATAAGAGTTAGCCCATGTGATAAGGGCATTCCATCTTCTACTTGAAATATTTGAATATCGAGCCTCCACTTTTTTAAAATTTAGCTTTTATTGGTAGAAAATCTGTAAATTTCACTGTAATTTCTCATCGAGATTTATAGTTTACCCTAACATTACAAGTAGATGGCATGCCCTTACCTAAACTTAAACTTTTTTCACCCAAAACTTCTATCATCAAATTTGTGAAACCACATGTATTTGTTTGTGATAAGGGCATTCCATCTTCTACTTGAAATATTTGAATATCGAGCCTCCACTTTTTTAAAATTTAGCTTTTATTGGTAGAAAATCTGTAAATTTCACTGTAATTTCTCATCGAGATTTATAGTTTACCCTAACATTACAAGTAGATGGCATGCCCTTACCTAAACTTAAACTTTTTTCACCCAAAACTTCTATCATCAAATTTGTGAAACCACATGTATTTGTTTATGTTTAGAATTTTCCTTAATTTTGCTGGTGACTACTGTTATTTAAGTAATTGAGTATACTTTTCAATTTTCAATTTTCAATTTTCAACTCCTAATATTTTGGACTATTTCATTTGGGTTAGTTACACAAGTATACACGTCTTTTTTAAGATTTTGATTTTGTGACCACATCCAATCCTAAAATCATTCTATCACTACACCACCCACCCGTAATATCAGGAGATCAAATACTAGTAAATATTTTTTTCAAAATTTCCTTTGGTAACGGTTAATATTTTGTTTTATTGCTTAGTGTTTCTATATACACCTTATCATCTTTTTGTTCCCTGCTTTTTTTTCTTCTAAATTTGTAATTTGCAATTCATAGGAATTAATTACATCCTAATTTATAAGTCATATAAGTTCTCAAAATATAAATGTTAGATGAGAGATTTTAGAGCGCTCCTCTAGTATGGTATTTTCTTAGTCATAAATAGAGTATTATATTTTTTTATTATAGCCTAAATTACTCTATTATCAATCCTTCGTCTTTTATAATTTTAAATCCTAAACATAAGTTAAAATCTTTAAACATTAAATGTATGAATAAATAACTGTCAATAGAGAACAAAAAAATAGAAACATAAATTAGGGATGATGCTTATTTAAAGGAATGGTTAATATATGATATTATCTAATGCTTGAAGGACCGAGGGGGAATACTTGATGAAGATGTTGAGATCCTGACCCATTAGACACACAAAATCCATTATTTCCTATAAATACCATTGAGAATTAAGAAACCAGAAGCTCACTTCGATCCAATATAGTTTTTCCACTTTATCATCAGCTGGTTGATGAACAATTATTGATAAGAAACATAGAAAGGGGTGCATGAAATGGAATAGTAATCTATAGGTGATGATTGACGTAATTTCCTCATTACTATTTGCAGCCCATTTTTAAATATGAGAGCTCACTTTTGACAATTTTGTCATTTTCTCTTCTTTCACCCTCAATTTGAAAAGATAAAAATAAACCATCAACCCCACTTAAGATATGAAGACATTGACACGAAAAATAGCACCCGAAAAAATCACTACAACACCCAAAACCTCGAATAGAAAAAATAATTGGGGAGTAGGGTTCAAAATGGTCCAAACAGATTATGAATCTATTTGAGCCTAGGCCAAAACGGGATCTATTTGTGCCTAGGCCCAACGGATCATGAATCCGATTGGGCCATTTTGAACCTCTCTTCACTAATTTTTATAAAAAAATAAAATAAAATTTGATTAGGATTACTAGTTGTTCTAGTAATTTATTTTTGGTTTCTGTATTTTTAAATAAAAATACTGTAGTTTGTATTGTTTGCTTAAATAAGAAAATTGTCGATTTTGTTGCGTAAATGAGGACATTTTTTGTCCGAAATGTTTTTATGACATTTGAGCTTAACTCTAACTTGACTCGTCAAAAATCAAAAAAACATTTCAAACCAAAAATATTCTCGTTTACATCAACATAATCGACAATTTCCTTAATTCTGCAAAATCACGAAACTACACAACATTTATTTGAAATCGACCCATTTATTTTTTAGGATATTTTAATTAGTTACATGTAATTGTTAATGGCGTGAAACTTTTAATTAAGTGTTCTAATTCAGGTTTATGAATTTCCAATTTTTAAGTTTTATGAAAAAAGTATTATTTTTTTTTTGTTTTTGGTTTAGGATATGAAACATTTTGCCTAAAAAGTTTCATAAGGTATGCTAGCTTTACTGAAAAATGGGCTGCAAATACTAAACCCATGTTTCTTCTTATAAATAAAACCCCCCAACCAATGTTTTAAAATAAAAACCACCTGTGTTTCCTCACTATGTAACACAGAAGAAAACTGTACTGCAAAACCCTAAACCCTCTTCAAACTTGGATCACCAATTTTCGTGTCGTTTTCGTATCGTGTAGCATTTTGCCGGGTCTACCACCACCACCGCAGGATGGCTGAACTGAAGCTGTCGGAAACCCGAGACCTTACCCGAATAGAGCGCATAGGAGCTCACTCCCACATCCGAGGTCTTGGCCTCGACTCCGCCCTTGAGCCTCGCGATGTTTCCGAGGGCATGGTCGGCCAAGCTTCTGCTCGCAAGGCTGCCGGTGTTATTTTACAGATGATCAAGGACGGCAAAATCGCGGGTCGTGCCGTTCTCTTGGCGGGTCAACCCGGCACTGGCAAAACTGCTATTGCTATGGGCATGGCCAAATCCCTCGGCCTCGAAACCCCTTTCGCCATGATCTCCGCTAGCGAAATTTTCTCCCTCGAGATGTCCAAAACTGAAGCTCTTATGCAAGCCTTTCGTAAAGCTATCGGGGTTAGAATTAAGGAAGAGACTGAGATTGTTGAAGCTGAAGTTGTTGAAGTTCAAATTGATAGGCCTGCTGTTGCTGGTGCTGCGTCCAAGACGGGGAGATTGACTCTAAAAACTACTGAAATGGAGACCCTTTATGAATTGGGTGGGAAGATGATTGAGTCCTTGGTTAAGGAGAAGGTACAGAGTGGAGATGTGGTTGCTATTGATAAGGCTTCTGGAAAGATAACCAAGTTGGGGAGGTCGTTTTCGCGGTCAAGGGACTATGATGCTATGGGCCCTCAGGTCAAGTTTGTTCAGTGTCCGGACGGGGAGCTGCAGAAGAGGAAGGAGGTCGTGATTTCTGTTACTCTTCATGAAATTGATGTCATTAATAGCAGGTAATTTTTGTGTTCACTTGAGAGCTAATTTTTATGGTTTCAGATACTATGTCTTGTTATATCTAAAAATTAAAATCATTGCTAAAGGCAATCTTGTGTTATATGCATCACTAGACAGTCATTTTGGATTTTCTTACTATTTATTTTTATCGCGATGCTATGACTGGCTGAACCTGCTATATTTCCGTCTCTATTTGAAGTGAAGATGGTGCGAACTTGTAGTTACATAACATTAGATCTGTGATTGTTCTTCTTCTTTTGTCATTGAGGAGTCAAATACTATCAGCTTGCATGTTTTATTGCTTTGGTTTCATGATTTGATGTTAACATAAACTTAAGTGTTCTTGACAGTTCTGTTTGCAATCATGGGAAATGAATTCTTGTTGCCTCTTTTAGTTATTTGAATTTGTTTTTAGTAGCTGAAACGTGCAAGGAAACAAAAAGACCTTTACAAGCATTTACCTGCATAGAGATGTAAAAAAGATGCAAAATTAGTCTTATGTAAAAGTAATTGGTTGCAGTCATAACATTGAAACCCTGAGTGAGAGACCTGGACAATTTTTAAAAGCTCTAAACCAACTTTACTTCATCTCAGTACCTTCTCTTTTAATCAAATCTCCCCTTTAATTTGGAGATTGTTATACGGTTTTTGGCTTGAAAAGAATAATTTAGTTTAGAGCTAGTTAAATTTCTTTTAGATTTTTTAATGATAAGAAGATTTGTATAACCTTTTGGTTTTTTTAAGAGGCGAAAAGAGTGGCACCATAGATGTGACTCAAAAGAGAAGTTGATGAGAGGGGACTAGAATACGGCTTTCCCTGCTCTCTCACTCTCTCCTTTTCCAACTTGTCCACTTTGTCCTTACATTTATTTGGACTCGCAATACGAATCAAGGATGTTATAGTATGTTGACTAGGTAAGAAAGTAATGTTTTTTGGTCCCTCCATCTATGTTGTTTAGAATGTCATTCTACAGCAGAATTTAAGAGTCCGGGACCTTTAATATATATTGATTTTACCATAAAAAAAATAGAAATAAGCAACTGGCTATCGATGTTTTGGGTAAATTTGCTCAATATATGTCATAATTTATTTATCTAATTCAGGCTGATCTGTCTAATCTAATACATTGCATGTGTTATCCTTGCACTTCTTTAATCTAGTTCATATGTAATGCATCACCATCTTGAAGTATGGCGGTTACACCCACTGAATGCCTAAGATATAATCAGAGTTTAGCTGTGGTATGTATTTACAATGACTGTGTGATTGTCCTGTTTCAGAACACAAGGATTTCTGGCTCTCTTCACTGGTGATACTGGTGAAATCCGTGCAGAAGTGAGGGAACAAATCGACACTAAAGTAGCAGAATGGAGGGAGGAAGGCAAGGCAGAAATTGTGCCAGGTGTCCTCTTCATTGATGAGGTGCATATGCTTGACATTGAGTGCTTCTCTTTCCTGAATCGTGCTCTGGAGAATGAGATGTCTCCAATCTTAGTGGTTGCCACAAATAGAGGGATCACTACAATTCGTGGAACCAATTACAAATCTCCACATGGAATCCCCATCGATCTCCTTGATCGCCTACTTATTATCACGACTCAACCTTATACAAAGGATGAAATCAGCAAGATAGTAGACATTAGATGCCAAGAAGAGGATGTTGATATGTCTGAAGAAGCAAAAGCATTGTTGACTCATATCGGGGTGGAAACTTCGTTAAGATATGCTATCCATTTGATTACGGCTGCTGCATTGGCGTGCCAAAGGCGCAAGGGAAAACTTGTTGAGAGTGAGGATATTACTCGAGTTTATAATCTGTTTCTGGATGTAAAGAGATCAACTCAATACTTGATGGAGTATCAGAGCCAGTACATGTTTAGTGAAGTGCCGGTAGAGGATGTAGATGAAGACGATACCAATGCTATGATGTGTTGAAAGTAAATTTAAACATTGAGAATTAGCTATTTTATTTTAAGGGAATTTCCAGTTTCGTAGCAGTGACTGACTATGTGCCACTATCCTGTGTTATAAATATACTAATTAAGGGATAAATTGGCGACTTAGAAATTTGAGATGGATTGTGATGTCTTAATGAAAAGTGATGTTGGAGTTATCAGCTTGAACATAGGCTATGATTGGTTGGCTGTAATGTACAACCTAAGAACATGGTTATTTTGTTAGATTGTTAAATTGCATTTCTGTTCTGTTGGGATGTGTTCTGTTTTACTAATTATGATATTACTGCATGCGATTATCATTAGATGCTTAAGATATTTCTTTTGGTACATTTTTTAAGATATTTTTTATGAGCGCAACTGCAACTGATTTACCATTTTTCTCAACAATGGCAAGTGGGAGCAAGGAATCCATAAATAAAAAAAATATATAAATTTATCAATGTGTAACTACTGACTGGAGCACATGCTTTTATTTTCCCCTTATTTTTATTTTGGGATTAATTACAAGTTCAGTGTGGTTTCGTGTTTTTGCAAATTAATAACTGTGGTTTGTCTTTGAGCAAATAATGGACGGTAATTTGTATTGTTTTCAGAATTAAGGAAATAGTCAATTTTCTTGAACTGAACGAAAATCGTTTTTGTCCAAAAATTTTTTCTAACTTTTGACTTTAACCCTTACATAATCGATTAAAGATTTGAAAAAGTATTTAAACAAAAAATGTTCTCGTTTACATCAACAAAATTGATCATTTACTTAATGACAACGATAATGAAATTTGGCCCATAAGGCCCACCAAGCCCACTATTGTTCTATAAATACCATACAAAGGAAGGTAAAAGAGACCTCCCATTTTTCTCTCTCTTGGACACACATTACCTCTCTCTCTCTCTAAGATTGGGGAGCTCACTTCAATCCAATATAATTTAGTGTATTCCATATTATCATCAAATGGTGCAATGAGCGTGGAGAACACACGAAACCTTTTTTGTCAACTCGGATCTCAAGCTCAAAAATGGCTAAGTTCAAAGTTTCTTTCATTCGAGGATCTTCATACATTATGTTTTCATACATGCTTTATCCATGCTTTGGTTTATCTAGTCACATCATATCATTGTCCATACAATGCTTTGGCTCTCTTTCCAATTTCATATAAGAAGATCTAGCATTGTTCAAATGCATAGAATCTGCAAACACAAAAAAATAAAATTTAGTTCAAGCATATGGCTTTTCTGCTAAATGGATCTAATCCTATCAATGTCATACACATATTATCGAATACAATACAACACTTATTGAACAAATGGGATGCGCAATCTTGTTTGATTAAAACCTCATCATGTTAAATATGGAATGTTGCAACATACACAAGTTGAAATTGGCAGGAATAAACAAAAATTTATGCCCAGATTTGTTCTAACTAATTTACTTATTCTACAAGAATAACACTTATGTTCCCAGATCTACTCAACTAATTTACTTATTCTACAAAACTAGTACGTACTGGTTTCAGTTTGACAGGAAAAGAACAGAGCTAAAAACGTCCGAAGTCCCAGTCAGACGGCCGCTACGAATAATTTTGGTCGAACTCCAACAATCGAACACTTGTCAGTCGGGCACTCAAGCGGTCGGTCAACAAAAATTGGAGCCATTCAAACCGACCAATACCTCAAATCGAACTTCAGCCGGGCATCACCGTCGGGCACAATCAATCAACCTGTACAAATCCAAGGACACATATCGAGCATATCTAAGTCAGTATATGTCAATATCTCATTATTTATATCTATACATACATCTTTTGTATACATGGACAACATGCATAGTGACACCACATACTTGAAATCCAACTTACATATTTATTTCAAGAATGACTCACATGACAAAAATGTCAATTTAATTATTCTCACACTTGACACGTGCTCACAAATATGTTATGATTTGGCAATTTGATGATTCATTTCTGTTTAAAATCAACAAGAATAATTGCAGCAAAGACAAATGCCTTCAAAATTCAGCGAAGACAAATACTTTCAAATGAATGGAAGATTTCAAGCGCAGCAAAACAAAGCAAAGATATTCACTTACTATTAAAATCAGTCTTATCAAGTCTTTATCGACCGTCGATCGATCGAACTCTTCAAGTTTGCGCTCCCTTTTAAAGCCAACCTATCTAATTAAGTGCACCCGACCAAGTCGGACAGCTCACTCTTCAACAACGTCAGTGCTCCCGACCAAGTCGAGCATCTCACACTTTAACACCATCAGCGCACCCGACCAAGTCGGGCAACTCGCTTTCAACATCATCGATGCGTCTTCAATCGGATCCCTCCGAGCAGGAAACCTCAGCTCATACAAAATTATCCATTACAAATTGAGCAGCGCATCGGAGAGGATTCATCAAACGAATCAACATCAAATTTGGTTCTCCATAACCGAGCAACCATTAACGACCACTCTAAGTCGGTCCTCACCAATCAGAGAACACATAATAACATCAATCGGTCCATCAATCGCACAATCGAGCACAGTGACCCATATCAACTGGACAACATCAGCCGAAATACATATGAAATGTCGACCATGAGAAAATCAAACAACTCTTAGAATATGAACATGCCTCCATTGAGACTGCCATAAATAACATCACTGAACCTTAATCGGTCCCTATTCCTCAACATCCGCTAACAATCGCGCAGACCTACTTTAATTCGACAGACTTTAGTTCAGAGAAATCTCATTGAACAAGCAGAACCAAAGCGAAAAAGATCAGTACATAATAAGCATACCCAACCATTACTGTCGAGCATCGTGGTCGAACTCCTTCCCAAATTTGGACCGCTACAAGTCGAGCATCTCACTGAATATATCCAGCGGTACCGGTAGCCGCTTCTCAAGTTATTAGCTCCAATCTCAATCCAATCGACATCGGAGTTGGTCATTGCCAATAAAATAAAATAAAATCAAGCAGCACATCTAAGTCGGTCATCTCCGACGGCTCAGTCCCTAAAAATGGGACACTTTCCTTCGAACAACTCAAGTTCGGTCCCTTAAATTTGGACACGCTACTTTAAATAGCTCAAGTTCGAACATCTCAACCGACATTGACATCATTGATCGAGCACCCCTATCCTAACGAATCACACCAATCGAATCGGGCATAATTTATCCGCCCATATTGATCAGAGGACAATGTGACAGAAGCAGAATCGGACATCATTCACCAAGCTTCCGCACCTTCACATTTAAGGAAGGGAAAGGATGAGATAATGAATAACAAAAAGCAAAATAGCAAGCTTAATGCTTTTCAAAGCTCTGTTAAGGTCCAACATCACCATCCGAGTATTTGATAAAAAATTTGTACTAATCATAACGAACCACATCATAGTCAATCCTTACCGCTTAGACTTGTTAACTCAGTTATCCCACTCCGGGTACAAAACAAGGATCTATCATTCTATCGTCATCAAGCTCCTAACTGTGTACTCAAGCCGAAGGTGAAGCCTTCATGACTCAGTTAGGTTGCGGATATCACTCAGACGAATCTCGATCTCTGACCCCTTGTGAGTTAACGAAACAATGGCCAGTCAATTTCAATATATATCATGTATCTCAAGCACCACTCAGATTCAACAATATCAAAAAAGAGTCGGACGATGTATTCAGAGATAAACGCTGCCTCGGTCAACCAAGATGAATCTACAAGTCAAATAGATACAATTCAAGAAGAAAGTGCTGGATTGTATATTTCACAACTCTAGTCAGGTACATCCAATTCGGGCCTCACTGATTGACAAGACTGAACAACTTTGAGTACACCACATTAAACCAATAACAATTATCAGGAAATAATCGAAAACGGAGCTACATACTTGATAGATGCCTGCGTCTTCATCCTCAGGGCCTTTACACCGGCAAATCTTATATATCAAAATCAGTAACATTGACACAAATTCATCTAATGGTATATTCAGGCACAATGGATATAGACACATTCTCATCCTGCTATCAACGTAGGGCATCTAGCCCTTATCGTAACAAGTAGGGTTGAGCATGGACCGGTTCGAATCAAAAACCGATCCGATCCGAATTGATCCAAACCGAACAAGCGATATTTTAGTGATCCGAACCAAACCGAAATTAATTCGGATCGGATTGATCCGATCCGAATTAATTTCGGTTAGGTTCAGATGAAAACCGAAATATTTATTTATTAATTAAAAAAAATTTAATTTTTTTTTTTGTAAATAATTAATAGAGGATCGTCCGTGTAATATAATTTTACATTCATAAATAACTCATGTCATGAATCTAATTGGGCAATTACCTAATAAATGAATTACAAATAATCTAAAATCATAAAAAGAACAGTTGAATAGCATAATAATTATAATTTATTATAACGTAATTCGGTTTTCGGTTTTCGGTTTGTTCGGTTTTCATCCGAACCAAACCGAACCGAACCGAAATTCGAAATATCTAAAAAACAGGATCCTAACCAAACCAAATGAAGAATGGTTCGGATTGGTTCGGTTCGGTTTTTTCGGATTTCGGATTTCGGTTCGGATTTGCTCACCCCTAGTAACAAGGCTGCAACTTCTTTGACTCAATCATACTCAATTATCACTAACATGGTCGAGAGAAAAAGAGCTCAATCGGTTTCATTTTTTAGAATCAGTGTTCAGTTCAACTACACAAGAAGCACAAGATATAATTACAATCAACATTCGGCAGCATCACACAGTTTGAACCAATCTCAAGAGCACGGCCACAAATAGCCAGTTCAATCCGAGCGACCAACCTCATTCGAATCTCACAATTGATCATCGCAGATCAAGGGACCTCACTTGATTAACGCCAACCCAACTTCGCCTACAATCAAATGCAACAGAAACATCTACATCAATCGAATAGTAAAGTTGATCCAAATCAAGCAATCCAATAAACATCCATCATATGGCACCAGTGAACAACTTTACTCAGACAACAACCAAAGCTACAATACACCTATCAAACGACAAACCAAAATCAATCAGACCCAGACGGGTATGAAATGCAGAGACTCAAATCTCCCCAATCAACTTTACTATAATTCGAATACCCCTCCAGCTAATTCCCTACTAGGTCATACCAACAAGGTCATCGCCCGCAACCAAATCGAATCAGGTGCATCAAATTGATCCTCGCCAACTGAAGAAAATCTTCCAAACAACATTAATCAGGACATCAGACATCCCTTTGCCCGGAATACAATCTAACATTACCAATGGGACACCGCTTGCATGATATGATATCTTTCTTGATTTATTAATTCATTGAAGCATCACTTTCAAAGGATTAGACCTTCCCCAAATTTGTTCAATCGACACACTCAATTCATGGGATTTTCTCAATCTCACCATTCCGAACATCGGTTTTGAAGCTTCAAACCTGGATCCCTCGACATCCGCTTACACGCTTTGGAATCGATGAACTAGTTAATCACCATCTGAGGAACCACCTTCCCCTTTTAAGTTGGTCCGCCCTTGGCAAAAGCACCGAAGGACTTGCATCTCTATAAATGTGTTGGTATTTCCATTCAGGGCACTCTGATTATTCGATGCTCGGAGTCGAACCTCATCAACAAAGCTGACTTACAGCGATATGTTCATCTACTCAGTCACTCAATTACAAGTATCCATTATTTAGTCTTCAGTCGCATTTGCAGCCCTTCACTCGGCCTCCCTAGGCCCGTTAACAGACCCATTTTGTAAAACTTTTACACTGTAACTATTGAAAATTCACAAATCACACGTATTCAGCGCCCAGCTAGATTCGCGGTCAAGAGACTGTTTCTGAAGAAATATTTAATTATTCCTCGAAGAACATCTCTGGATGATCTCCTATTTATTTCGTAAAGAACGTTTCTGGACGTGTTATTTATTTATTTGTCGAAAACCGTCACCGAACGGATATCTATTCCCTTTGGGGTACGCATCGTTTCTTACAATTACGATCTTCAAATTATTTCCGAATCAAAGAACCATTTTGGACACATACTTTGCTCTACAAGACCGTCTCCGACCGAGTCTATATCTAACAACAGTCCATAGCGATGCGTATATATATTTAATATATTCAATTAGAAGTTTACGAATAGATATTCATTTATTTTTAAAACTCCTTTTGAAAGGATATTTTTATTCTTGAAGAATCATCTTCAGATTGATATATTCGAGAAGCATCCTTCTGTGAACGGATTTATTTATTCGATTCTTGAAGACCTGTCTCCATACGGATTTATATATATTAAATTTTTTAAGAACGTCGACGATAAGTATATATTTTTAATGCTTGAAGAACCATCCTTTGACGGATATGTTTTTATTCTCGAAAATCGTCCTTCGACGATATATAATTAAAACTCTTGAAGAACCGTCCTATATTTATTATCGAAGACCGTCCTTCGACGGGTCTATATTTATTATTGAAGACCGTCATTCGACGGGTACATATTCAATTATTGAAAACCGTCCTTCGACGGGCATACATTTATTCTTGAATACTCGTTCCCGAATGGATACTCGAGGATTTACTTATTCGATTCTTGAAAACACCGTCCCCGAACGGATATGTTTTCATTATTAAATAACCGTCGTCGAACAGATTTACTTATTCGATTCTTGACGACCCGTCCTCGGACGGATACATTTTCATTATTGAACAACTGTCCTCGAACGGGTTTACTCATTTGATTCTAATCGTGGAACACATAAAGTCTCTCAACACGTCCCAAGCGACACAATTACATTTATAAGTCGTCCAACGACGCAAATTCACTTTTACAAGCCATCCCAAGAGACAGAATTCTTCACATAAATACTCGAAGGACCTCGAAGGGGGGACTACTTGATAACGATATTGAGATTTGGCCCATAAGGCCCACCAAGCCTACTATTGTTCTATAAATACCCCTACAAAGGAAGGTAAAAGAGGCCTCCCATTTTTCTCTCTCTTGGACACACATTACCCCCCTCTCTCTATCTCTCTCTCTCTAAGATTGGGGAGCCCACTTCAATCCAATATAATTTAGTGTGTTTTCCATATTATCATCACTTAATTTTGCAAATAATGCAAACCACGGTCTTTTATTTGTTCAAAGTCAAACCACATTCTTTTATTTACAAAACTACAAAACCACAAAATACTTATTTGAAATTAACCCTTTATTTTATTTCAAATTAACAAGTTATCAATATACATTAGCATATCTCAAAAAAAGATGAAAGAAAAAAGGTCCTACAGGCATGGAGCTGTTGTATAATATGTGCTAGTTATTGTCATTTTAACTTGTCACATAGTAAGAAAACTAATCTCACAAGAAACTCAAATTTATAATTTATGTATCGTAAATTCGAGTGTTTATTTATTATTATTAGAAACTCAACTTTTTGTTAAATAGAAACTAGATGAAACAAAAACTTTAATCAAGTTTTATCCTTACCTATTAACCTCTTTTTTGTACATTAATTTCATATCAACATTAAAAGAAATTTTTTGAACAAGTTAACTAAACTTTTGAAGGAAGATGTTGGAAAACGAACTCGTTTTTTTAGCTTTTCACACGCAAGCAACAAAAGCTATACTTGGGATAGTAGCTAACAGCTTTTCCAACATTTCTTGTAGACATCCAGCAGATGATTGACTTCCATTGTTCGATTACATTTTTTCATACTACATATGATCACAAGATCTCCCTGATGATTTTATTACTCCAATATTACACAAACTCGACAATTTTGATAAATGATCGCACACGATCAAGGTGGCTTTGTCATCGCAACCAAACTTGGTTTTGTCAACTGAAAAATCAAAGAGACGACACTTCCTTGTACAAATGATTGGAATCCATTGCATGCTTGTCGCATGGCTTATGAATACGATAGACATAGAGGTATTGTTTGCACCAAAATCAATTTTTTGTTCAAATTAACATGTTGCTAGCAAAGTTTTTGTGTAGTCCTTTTTAGGAAACTTTTTTCTAAAAGATCATTTGTGTAAACTTTTTTTTTGTGTGCTTTTGTGATGCACCATTTTTTTTTCTTCATTCGCTTTTTCCAATTTTAAGTTACCTGATGCACGCTTTTACTTAAAGTTTTTAAAATGAACTTCAAATTTAAGGGTGACTTTGAGGGAACTTGGGGGGAACCTAAGAGTGATCCAGGGGAAGCCATGAGGTGATATGAGGGAAACTTTATAGCGATCTAGGGGGAACCTAAGAGTGATCTGAGGGAACTTATTAGGTGATTTGGGAGAACTCATTGGGTAATCTGAGGGGAGCTTTCTGAAATGAATCTCATTATCTTGAAGGGAGCCGCAAGATGACCTGCTAGAAACCTTGAGGTGCATCATTTCTTAGAATGAGGAAAATGAGGTGCACCACTTTCTCTCATTTGAGGAAACTTAGAGTGATCATGTGGTGCATCTAGGGGTAAATAGGGACGTATATTTTTTACGCGTGTATTTTTTAAGCCAATTAAAAGTAGAGAAACAAAAACGCCAAAGTGAGTCGGTTATTATACATCAAGGAGATCATGGAAGTTGAGAACCGTTAAGTGGTGACAGTCTCTAAAGTTTGTTGTTTTATGATTTTGATGACTAGACTATAAAATGTATTTAAATGGTTTTTATACTATATATGAATATATATAAATATTATATATTTAATACTTTATATATAAGACATGCTTGAGCTTTATTAGTCCTATGCCTAATAGATTAGAAAATATATTTAGTTTATCTAAATAGTATTTTTCTATAAACTGTCTGGACTAACGTTTGCTAAATGTCGAAAGCTTTATCCATTCTCAAAATGAAGATTAGTTCAATCCATTCTTTAAAAGAGGTAATTATATGAAGATTGAATACGATGTAAAAGCTGAGACAGTTGATTCGCAAAATTGGGGTCATTCGAAGAATCATAGCAAACACGAGAAAAGTCAGCATCAGTCTTCGAAGATGTTCAGTGCTAATAAAAGAAGTTACGGAATGTCACAACTGAAGTCTTCAATTTACAAAAGTTCTTATTAATATTTAAAGTATAGATTAAAATCTATCTTAAGATATTATTTAAGTAGTTTGGATACGAAGGAAGAATTGAGCTATACGTTTCATACTTATTCAAGTTATGAATGCGATCATAAGAAAATTCGTATCCACCTCAAATGAAGATACTGTGACGAAATGGAAAATTAAGGAGTTCGTCAAAAACACAGTTCAGAATATATCTCTAAAGCAGAAGCTCTAAAATCACGTTTGAGATATATATGTTACTCTGTTGCTCTTAATAATCATGAATATGCTCGTGATTATTTTCGATGAACTCACAGTATGAAAATGAGAAATTAAGGAGTTCGTCGAAAGAACAGTTGTCTTGATGCAGGTACTGAAATGGAGAATAACCATTCATATAAGACAAAAACAAATGTTCCCTCCACCTTATTCCAACGGCAACAAAATAAAGAAAGGAGGAGAAGATTTGAAATATTGGCAAGTTGACACGTAGAGCATGCAATCTTCCTTGGTTTATTTGTTCACTTTAATCCAACGGTTGTGATGTAAACTTGATTACCAAGTTTAATGTCAAATCAATGACAACTCACCAAATCAAATCTAGATTGCAAAGTACACATCTAAAAGCCATTATCCAGGGAAGATACATGGATTGTTGGAGAAGTAGAAAAAGAAATCTTACAAAATCTAAGCAAATATCTTATGGAAGATTTCAAGTACAAAAATGCAAGTTGTCGTGAAATGACTACTCCTTCCAACGGCTCCTTCCTCCATCAAATTCAAATATGCAACAGCCATATTTTTTGCTATAAAAGGAAGACATCTCCAATGGTTGAAGGTTAAGGAATTACACCACAAGAAGAAAAGCTTTACTCCATTGTTGTTATACTCAAAGCTTTTATTTAATTCCTTCCAGTGAGAGATAAACAGAGTGAGAATATTTGTATTCTTATTTCATTCAAAAATCACTGTAAAAGATTAAGCGGTGGGGCTTAATCAGGGTTTATCACTAGATCCCGAGAAAAGTGTAAAAGAGGTTCTTACTTAGCCTTGAAAAGTAAGATTGGTTCTTAAGCACCATTGAAGCTTAGGAGAGGTTCATACTTAGCCTTGAAAGTATACAGGTTCTTAAGCACCCGTAAGCTTAGGAGAGGTTCACATTTAGCCTTGAAAATTGTAAAGGTTCTTACTTAGCCTTGAAAAGTAAAACAGGTTCTTAAGCACCCGCAAGCTTAGGAGGTTATCACTGAGCCTTGAAAAGTGCCATAAGTTTCTTAGTTGAGCTTGAGAAAAACTAAGGGGAGTTGCTCAAACACTTAGAAGTTTGAGGGAGTGAATACTGGGAGAGGTGTTCAGCTCTAGCAGTGTCTCGGATTGTGAGAACTGCTCTACAGGCTTGATTTCTGCCCTTAAAGAAATCAGATAGTGGAAAATCTCAAGAGGTTCTCTTGGGGACAGGACTAGGCTCACGACGAGACCGAACCTGGATAACTGCACTGAGTCTAATCTTTCTATCCCTATCTCTTTACTTTATTGTCTATTTAATTATTCGCAAATATTTTATACGTGCTTATCTTGCAATATTTGCTAGATAATTAATAGTGAACTATAAGTTTATATTCACAGAATAATAATCTGTCACACTTCCGCAAATTTATTTGTGAAGATTATTTGATAGGCAAAGTGAATATCAATATTTTTAATAGGCAATAAATCCTATTCACCCCCCCTCTAGTATTTATATAGTCATATTTGGGCCAACAATTGGTATCAGAGCCAATCTCTTTGCCTATAAAGTTTAACGACTTTAGAGAGATTCATAATGACTATGTGATTTACATCTCCTACACAAGTATGAATACTGAAGTAATACTAGAAGGTCATTCATTAAATAGTCCAATTAGTTTTAACGGTGACAACTTCCAAACATGGAAAATACGCATGAAAATATTCTTGCAAGCGTATGATATAGAGCTTTGGAAGGTTGTTTATTTTGGACCCTATGATATTAAACTATCTAGGAATGAATGGACCTCACATGATAGATATTTGTTCTCACTAAATATTAAGGCTTTACATATTGTGAGAAATGCTGTAAATGATTTTACTTATTCTCAAATATCTACATGTTCTAGTGCTAAGGATGTTTTTACTATTCTTGACTCTATTTATGGTACTAATGAAATTATTATTTTCAAGGGATGCAGCGTTGGACAAGAAACAAAATCATCAAGAGATGATGAAACGTACTCAAACGCTCAAGATGCATCAATAGAGAAAGAATATTCTAAATGTTCATCCTTAACACTTAGTGAGCATCACGAAGAAGAAACTTCAGTAAAATGTGTAAATACATCAGACAAGGAGACACCCTCAGTATCCAAACGGGAGTCTTCACAATTTGCTACATGGTTTGGGTGTAGAAAGTTTATACCAATAAAGCTAAGATTTCCCAAGAAAATAAAGCTATTCATGATAAAGGGAAATTCAGCTAATTCTAGCAATTGTGAAGCGATTAATTTTTCTAGAGAAAAAGAAAATGCAGTTGGTTATACTTCAGGCATGATCAAAGAGGAATCTATCCAGAATGACAAATCCAAGTATTCCTCATCAAAAGACAATGGTACAAAGGTAAAATTTGATTCAACGTCTTTTGATAAATTAAGTAGTTCATGCTGTCAAGTTTACCAAAATTTTCATAGAACTCTTGAAAATTATAAAAAGAAAAATATTGAGCTCAAAAAGAGATTTTATGAACGGAAAAAAGGCTTTAACAAATTAAATTTGTTAATTGTGTTTTCTAGAGATATCTTGAAAATTTTTCTAGTCAAATTGAGAATCTTGAAATCTCTCAATGAAGTTTTGAAAAAGGATTTAAATGAAGTTACAGATTATTGTAAAAATCCTTTTGTCAAAAAATCTTTTATTTATGATACGGCTATGCAATATGAAAGAGTGATTGAGAAATCACATCATCATGAGAAGGCTAATCATAAATTCAGAGCTCATAAAATGATCTTGTATGCAAATTATGAATCAAGCTTTTACTGCGAAAATGTTAAACACTCGACTAAAGCTTGCATTTATAATAGAGGTGTTTTTAAGCAAAAATCTTCATGTTTTATAGAATAAAAGAAACTTGCACTACTAACCATGAAGGACCCAAATTAAGTTGGGGACCAATTTTTATCTTTTCTGTTTTGCAGGTATCTTACATGAATTCAAGAATAACAGATTAAGATGTGATGAGCTTGAAATGATGTTCAAACCAATCTCACAACTTTGTTCTCAAAATCTTACACCGATAAAGTGCCTCAAAGACCATATTCTTTTGAGAACTATCCTATAAACCTTGTTCTTATGAAAGCCCAAAACCCCATTATTTGCTTTAAATCTTGAACCAGAAATCATCATAGATAATGATAATGACCTCTCTTCAAACTTGAAACCTGTTGAAATAGCCTTCCTTATTTCTCCTCTCTTAATCTAATCTCACAAATCAGTAGAAACCAAAATCAGAAGGAAGAGCAATCATTCAAGTTTTGAAGAAATTGTAACAGCAGAATTTGAGAATCTTTATTGATGAAAACTGCAATTGAAGATGAAAGTTCCACCGGTTGAAGCAGTAGAGAAATTAAGTTGCTGAGAGAATCAATGATTCCACTCTTTACACTTCAATTCTGCTTCTTCCAAATGATCGGACCAAGATTTCATCTATGGTTATGGAGCAATTTATGGATCAAGAGGTTGAAAACAAAGTAAGACAAGAGAAGAGCTTAAACGCTAAACTAGTATATCCTCTGTGATACAACAGGTACACAATATCAAACTCTTGCACTACATTTCAGGTTTATGAATACAGGTATGGGTTTGAAAATTCATTAGAGATAACTAGGTTTCTTTCTCTTGTTTATTGAATGTGTGGCTATGAATGCTTTATGGGTTAATAGAGATATAAGAACCAAGATAGGGGTTTGATAGCAAAAGATCAAAATTACACTGTTGATTTTGATTTTTCTATACTATGACATGTTCAAGACTATGCTTCTAATCAAAGCCATGTGAATGAGTATTCAGTTGAGGATTTGCAGTTACACACTTGAGTATGATTAGATAGAAAATCAATGATATTTAAATTAGCATTCTACACGACTTGAGTTCTGTTTTATACTATGAATTCTTTTGTTGTTTACATCAAGAATTAGGGGGACAAAGAGTAGTTTATGATTGAGTGTTTTTTATCACGCTAGAATGTCCTGTTCAAGCAGAACCTACAATTCTTAATAGAAGTTGATTATGTATGGTCATATTATAGACATGATTGAGTAACTGGATTATGCGCTATATGAGTTATATGCTTTCATCATTCACTTGCACTTAGCAGACATGATACCTCCATAAAGTCCATATCTTTTAAGAAGAAGAAGAAATTAAAGTATTTACAAGCCTGTTTGATTAGGCTAAAAATTGGGACTTTTAAGAGAAAGATAAAGTGATGATGATCATTGGTTCAATAATACGTACAATCTCAGTTAGCTCTTAAAACAGTTTACATTTTGTGATTAAATCCGTTAATATGACAAATCAACACCATGATAACCGAGTAACAAAGGGTCTAGATTAAGTCATTATTTTTGTACCTTTGTTTGTTATGTTGTGTGACTGTTTTTGTGACATGTACCTCTGTAAGCTCGGCTAGCCTTGTATATGCTATTGTCTTGTTTATATGCATGAGTTAAATGATTAATTGATGAAGATGACCATACATTGCTATGATTTTTTAATAATTAAGGGAAGAAAATAGTATGGTCTCTTGGTTTTAGAAGTTAGTATGCATATTGATTGTCTCTGAAATAGGTGTCATAAAGTTAATTTGCTAATTCTATACTGAGTCCTCAGATCTAGTATGAAGAAAATCATCTGTCCTATATCTCTTATAATTAATAGATGACTAGAATGTGGTTTTTAACTTGCTTATTAGTCTAGCTTACGAAAGTTGTGCAATGTCATCTATGTGGTCTAGTTGTTAATTGATAGTTATTGTTGTACATTGTAAAGTTGGGCATATTAGAGTTATGCTACTTTGATGCACAATTACTCTCAAAATTTGTTGTCAGTATGCTTAGTTCAGTTCTTAATGATCTATCTTAAATTGAACTACGCATTGGATGCAATTAGGTTATGTACTTCGCTTTTAATGAATTTGTTATTTTCGTTCATAGACTGATACGTTTTGGTACCATAATACTTGTATTTTATTTGATGTTTTTGTTTCAAGAATAACAGAGATTCTCTTTTATCTAAAGTTGTGCAAGTTGTGTATCTCAGGGACCGTAATAGATGTTTTTCATGGCTGTTAAATGTTTGACCTCTGTAGATTTACATAAGAACATGGATCCCTGAGTCTTTGATTGAAAGGCTTTAGAATAAAACTTGAGACGAGTAATCAGACCTTGGACATGAACATTCCAATGGTTTTTATCAAATATGATAATTGTTGCTATGCTTCATTATTTTACTCTGTTTACAACCTGGATATAATGATTTATCAGAGTACCATTGAGCTTAATTGTCATTACTAATTTGCGTAGCATTCATCTGGTCTGTTTCAATAGATATTGTTCATCAAAACAAACAAACTTAATAAGATATCTTCTTGTTTTGTTTAGATGAAATAACACTTACCAGGAACTGTCTTTGAGAAGTGTTCTCCTGTTAAGTTCCAGTCTATTGTGACTTGACAAGAATGGGACATCTGTTAAGAGAAGTTATCTATTGATTCCCATGCCTTTGCAATTTTGCTTATGTTGTGTTCTTACATGTCTTGTTGTTTCTGTCAATGACATTCTGTTATAAGCACTAAGAACACTGCATGCTGACTTATTAAATTACTCTATAGATATTATCATTATTGAGTAAATTTAACACTATGAACTTTGATGCTTAAATTGAATACTGCATGTGAAAATATACTTGTCAGTCTGGTTCATTTGAGAAACTAGTTGTGTTTCTAAAGAAAGGCTCAGTTATGGAATTGATGATTCAAGGCATAGCTATATATCAATTGAGAAAGATAACCTTAGATGGCAGCTCAAGATTCATTGAACAAACCAACTCAGAAATTTAGATGATGAATCTTCAGCAAAAAGGTAATTTATTAGCTGCATCAGGTATGAACTTCATCTACTCTATCAAGTACATTGAGAACTGTTTAATTTGTTGTGGTAGTATAAAACCTGACATTTTACATGTGATCTTCTTAGAGATACTATTCACACAAGCCTAACATCTCAATCCTATTTATGAAGCTCATAATAAAATCATATATGCCTGCTCAGTTCTTTATGCTTTGAATCTATAACTAATCATCATATTTCAACTCAGTTTTTCATGAAAGTTGTTGTGATCAGTCTGTCATTAATCTTGCTTAATTGTGATTTCATGGTCTAGAAGCAGATAAATTCCCATAGATATCTTGAGTATTATAATGAGCATTCTAATCTATTACCCATTGTTATTGGTTATCATGCATATAAGATGTATTGATCTGACATATGAATCAGATTATTGTTGCACTATATTTTTGAGAATCTCAAGTTGTTTTATACTTCTTGGAGTTATTATATTGAACGCCAAATAGTGCAACCCATGTATATATCATATTTCATAACCAATAGTCTTTTGAGTAAATAGCCATGATTGTCAAACTTATCTCATTCTTAAGTCTCAGATATCAATATGCTTAGACTATGATAGTTTGACTTAAGTTGATGACCACTTGAGCTAGTCGGAACACTTGTTAAGAAGTAGTTGAGCTACATAATAACATATCAGTTCTATGTGTTCATTCTCAGTTAGATGGATTTTATTATTGGTTGATTGTCATCCTAATATAATCAGTCTGAGCAAATTTAATTGTGAACTGTACAAGATACAAGTTGTCATCTTTAAGTTTATTCTGAAGAAATTTTTTTTTTAGTTTCTCGTGCTATAATCATTGGACTTTTTCATACCAAGCTGTTGAACTTATTGCCATTATTTGGAAGTATTGCTTGTGTATTCAGCCAGCTATAGGATTAAAAGTTGCAATGATTGATGATCACTTTCTGAAAAGTACCTTAGCTGAGAATATGTTTGAAGAAATCAAATTCTATTCTGAGTATAGATGTTCTCTGATCCCTAACTTGATCAGAAATGGTTATGGGGTGATTATTAGCTTATTTCAGGTATCATGAACATATCCTCCTCATATGGAACATGATCCATCTCAGAGAGATCCACTCTATGCCTGAGTTAGAGAAAGATAGTGCCATCAAACTTGATTTCGAAAGAGGCATATCTTTTCTTTCATGAACTTAAATTTATATATGTCTTTGATGATATGAGTTTGCAGAATAACAGAGGAAATGAGATTACAAAGAAATGGAGACTCATGATTCTAATTTAAGCTCTACAGAAAAGCCTTACAATGATGTATTGAATCATGAAGAAAAGTTCTGTGATTGATGCTTTGCTGAGCCCTCCTATTCAAAATTTCACAGTTCTATCATTCCTACATCTACTTTCACAAGTCTAACACACTAGCTGAAGATCCTCATCATGGTTTCTTCCAACAAAGCAATTCTGGTCAGTCTTTCTTAACTTACCTCTGAACTTGATTGAAATGATAAAAGGAGTTAAGACTGTTGAACCTGCTTTGGTTAGATCACTGATATTTGCTAGTGTTATAATGGCTATGGCTAAAGAAATTGTTTTGAAACAATTCGGTGGATCATTTCTTTTCAGAAACGTTCTTAATTTGATTGTTGCTAAACTTGAAGTCACATGTTGTTCTATAGATGCTGTCAAATCTGAATCTACTTTCTAAGAGCAAAAATTGCATGCATAATAACACTTGTGACTGCTGGTTTATTTGGTGGTTGTTATTGTCTATATGTCATATGTTTTATGTACTTCTTTTGGTTTCCAGAAATGGGAAAGAACTTTTTGCTAGTACACTTGCAAGTCTAAATACTAGCTTATTATATGCTAAACTTGTGTATTTGTGTGTTGTTATGAATTTTGGAGTCCAGCAATAAAAGAGAAGTTTCTTCTCACTAGTATGTGTGCATATATAGGAGTATAATGCTTTATTTCAAATGATTGATGTCATGATAACTTTTAAGATGTCAAATTGTTATGAAAGTGTGTTCTAAAAAGTTTTTAACTGCTTGAACTCATACCTTTTATGATGTCTTTCAAAAAGGGGGAGAAATGTGATGGGCATTATATGCCGGTTTTTTATCTAGTTTTATCTAGTCAATAGTAAACTACACTTCTTTTCTCTCATTTAAATCTCCATGATATAAAATTGACTGTTCTTACGAAATGGTTATACATGAGCTAGTTGTTTTAAAGAGTTCCTATATGCCATGTGTTTATATGATAAACTTGAGCCTTAATTCAAGTAGGAATCTTAAAACTCTTTTTAGTCATGTTTAGCATTTTCTAAAAAGAACATGCGTCATTAGCTCAGGGGGAGCTATACGATAGGGGGAGATTTAATATAGTCTAAAAACCATATTTTTGCAAGTCATCAAAAAGGGGGAGATTGTTGTTTTATGATTTTGATGACTAGACTATAAAATGTATTTAAATGGTTTTTATACTATATATGAATATATATAAATATTATATATTTAATACTTTATATATAAGACATGCTTGAGCTTTATTAGTCCTATGCCTAATAGATTAGAAAATATATTTAGTTTATCTAAATAGTATTTTTCTATAAACTGTCTGGACTAACGTTTGCTAAATGTCGAAAGCTTTATCCATTCTCAAAATGAAGATTAGTTCAATCCATTCTTTAAAAGAGGTAATTATATGAAGATTGAATACGATGTAAAAGCTGAGACAGTTGATTCGCAAAATTGAGGTCATTCGAAGAATCATAGCAAACACGAGAAAAGTCAGCATCAGTCTTCGAAGATGTTCAGTGCTAATAAAAGAAGTTACGGAATGTCACAACTGAAGTCTTCAATTTACAAAAGTTCTTATTAATATTTAAAGTATAGATTAAAATCTATCTTAAGATATTATTTAAGTAGTTTGGATACGAAGGAAGAATTGAGCTATACGTTTCATACTTATTCAAGTTATGAATGCGATCATAAGAAAATTCGTATCCACCTCAAATGAAGATACTGTGACGAAATGGAAAATTAAGGAGTTCGTCAAAAACACAGTTCAGAATATATCTCTAAAGCAGAAGCTCTAAAATCACGTTTGAGATATATATGTTACTCTGTTGCTCTTAATAATCATGAATATGCTCGTGATTATTTTCGATGAACTCACAGTATGAAAATGAGAAATTAAGGAGTTCGTCGAAAGAACAGTTGTCTTGATGCAGGTACTGAAATGGAGAATAACCATTCATATAAGACAAAAACAAATGTTCCCTCCACCTTATTCCAACGGCAACAAAATAAAGAAAGGAGGAGAAGATTTGAAATATTGGCAAGTTGACACGTAGAGCATGCAATCTTCCTTGGTTTATTTGTTCACTTTAATCCAACGGTTGTGATGTAAACTTGATTACCAAGTTTAATGTCAAATCAATGACAACTCACCAAATCAAATCTAGATTGCAAAGTACACATCTAAAAGCCATTATCCAGGGAAGATACATGGATTGTTGGAGAAGTAGAAAAAGAAATCTTACAAAATCTAAGCAAATATCTTATGGAAGATTTCAAGTACAAAAATGCAAGTTGTCGTGAAATGACTACTCCTTCCAACGGCTCCTTCCTCCATCAAATTCAAATATGCAACAGCCATATTTTTTGCTATAAAAGGAAGACATCTCCAATGGTTGAAGGTTAAGGAATTACACCACAAGAAGAAAAGCTTTACTCCATTGTTGTTATACTCAAAGCTTTTATTTAATTCCTTCCAGTGAGAGATAAACAGAGTGAGAATATTTGTATTCTTATTTCATTCAAAAATCACTGTAAAAGATTAAGCGGTGGGGCTTAATCAGGGTTTATCACTAGATCCCGAGAAAAGTGTAAAAGAGGTTCTTACTTAGCCTTGAAAAGTAAGATTGGTTCTTAAGCACCATTGAAGCTTAGGAGAGGTTCATACTTAGCCTTGAAAGTATACAGGTTCTTAAGCACCCGTAAGCTTAGGAGAGGTTCACATTTAGCCTTGAAAATTGTAAAGGTTCTTACTTAGCCTTGAAAAGTAAAACAGGTTCTTAAGCACCCGCAAGCTTAGGAGGTTATCACTGAGCCTTGAAAAGTGCCATAAGTTTCTTAGTTGAGCTTGAGAAAAACTAAGGGAAGTTGCTCAAACACTTAGAAGTTTGAGGGAGTGAATACTGGGAGAGGTGTTCAGCTCTAGCAGTGTCTCGGATTGTGAGAACTGCTCTACAGGCTTGATTTCTGCCCTTAAAGAAATCAGATAGTGGAAAATCTCAAGAGGTTCTCTTGGGGACAGGACTAGGCTCACGACGAGACCGAACCTGGATAACTGCACTGAGTCTAATCTTTCTATCCCTATCTCTTTACTTTATTGTCTATTTAATTATTCGCAAATATTTTATACGTGCTTATCTTGCAATATTTGCTAGATAATTAATAGTGAACTATAAGTTTATATTCACAGAATAATAATCTGTCACACTTCCGCAAATTTATTTGTGAAGATTATTTGATAGGCAAAGTGAATATCAATATTTTTAATAGGCAATAAATCCTATTCACCCCCCCTCTAGTATTTATATAGTCATATTTGGGCCAACAAAGTTCACATGATAAAGAAAGTGGATCAAGTGGAAGTAAACAGTTATTTCAAGCCTCTATAAAAGCCATGAAATCGATGGAAAAACGTCCAACTAAATGAACACTCAAACCGACCAAATCAACACTCAAACCAGAGTCAAACTCTAGCAATTTTTTAAGACTTCATCTTTTTATACTTCATTAGACTTCAAATTTTCATCTGTCATTTTTTGTTCATTTGACACTTGAATTCCATTTTAGTTTGTAAACATCACTCTAAAGTTAATACAAGTTCATTGTTTTTTCCTTCAATCCAATACATTTTTATTTATTTTGAACCTTACAGAATTTTAGTTCTCTTTATTTTATACAATTATTTGATTCTTAGAAATTAAATGCGCAATCCAATCACAATTTGAGAAAGCTATAATTCTCTGGCACGTCCGCACTTCACTAAAAAAGATTCGAAACAAACACATTCTATGTTTTCTAATTATGATTATGAAACGATTGTGGGATGATTTACATGAGCGATTTCAGTTATCAGTGGACCATGTTGTGTGCACTAGTTTTTGAACTCTATAATAATTCTAATCTTATGTCTGAGTTAAATGTAGATGAAATTAAAGCGTCCGTCTGATGGTTTTAATCCTTGTTCTTACTAGAAGTTTTGGAATATTGTGGGACCACATGTTACACTTCTGTGTCTAAGTTGGCTAAACTTGGTACTCTTCCTGACAACACTTCTGAAACCAACCTTGTTTTCATCCTAAAAAAACCTTAGCATGAATTTGTATTTGATATGCGTCTATAGCTCTCTTCAACGTAATCTATAAAATTGTCCCTAAGTCTTAGCTAATCGTTCGAAGAAAAGCTTGCCTCTTATTATTTCCCCTTCCCAAAGTGCTTTCATCCCTGGGGTGCTCATTTCTGATAATGTTATGCTAGGATACGAGGTTAATAATTATATGTGGAGAAAATCTAAGCGAAAGTTTGTTTGAAGCTTGACATGGCCAAAGCCTATAACATAGTTGGGTCAATCTGTTCTGTAGCCGTTGGATGAAGATCATAGGTAGAATTTGGATGGTGCAGATTAACTTGAGGTTTCTCATGAGTTTAGCAAGGTTAATCACCATACATACATACATACATACATACATACATGTTTATCATCAAATAATACATCAATTTCGTTCAAGTATGGATGATAAATGTATTGATCACTCATCATGGCAAGTATGTATAAACCGAAAATATTAGTGAAGTAGGGATGTCATAGTAATTATGAACTTCGTAAAATAATCATGGCATATGTATGATGTTTCATTTAAGATTATGTCATGATTAATAAGTTCATAATATATCTCATATTCACACATTTAAGTTCATGGCATACATACATAAAAACTATTGATCTCATATAAATATGGCATAAGTTAGAGCACATAAGATCGATAGATAAATCATATACTTTCTTGAGATAACTCTAGATATTTCTTTTAACGCTCGTTGAAATATCTTTTAATAGAATCTAGAGTTATATAAAACATTTAAGTATAGTGTATGATTAAAACCATTTTGTCACATATGGAGCATAAATATAAAAACCATTAATTAATTAAGTCATCAAAACAAGATGCTAATTAACATTTCGATTTCCTTGAACCCTTTACGATTTTTTCGCACAACACGATTCCACCAGCGTTCAATGGCTTTTGAATTCTATTTTGTCGTTATAGCTTCTACGTTTTTCTCTATCTTCCTTATATGCTTTTGATTTCAGTTTTTATGATTGATTGCTGTAACTCAAGATTAAAATGGTACTGAATCTGAATTTACGATGCCATTTGGTGTGTTTTTAGGGTTCATTTGTTATTCTTACATCCTTGGATACTAATGGTTTATAAAACTAATGTGCTTTTCTTTTCTTCTTTTCCTTTTTCCTCTTAAGTTATCAGAGTTCTTTTCTGATATGGTATATAATTATCATTTTTTATCTGTCGTTTACATGCAATATTGTTACAGTTAATGACTTGGATGGAAGGTGTCAATTCAGAAATCTCAATGTTTCTGATGAATGCATTTTAAAGCAACTGAATGAAGCATAAGAGCAAAAGCTTTTCTCATATTCTGTCAAGTTTTTTATTTCAGCAGACTGAGATCAAATTACAGGATTAGGTAATAGTTTTTTAATCCATTTTCTATCAGTATTTATCCTAAAAATCCATAGTTGATTATTTGGAATGCTGCCCAGGGCATAAAGCTTCCAAAGTAGAAAGTTATAATAATCACATGTATTATTTTTCTTATAAATAAATGATTATTTGGGCACTATATTGATACATATATTGCATCTACTGTATGTAATATATGTATCAATATAGTGAGGCAGTTGCAAAATTTGAGAAACGTGGGATGGTAATTCTACCAATCTGCAGTTGCAAAATTTTCTTACTGAGGCACTTGAGATACTTATGGCTGCTGTTGTTGTATTGACTTGCAGACGGGTAGCTGTTTTACCAACCAGTTCGCTTAATAACAATAGGCCTTTCAAGCTGGAGCTTGCCATATATAATAGTCCACAGGTGTGCAACCATATGTCACTTTTAGAATAGTGTATTACTTTGAACTTCTTTCACAAATTAAAGCTGAGTTGCTTAAGTGTTCTTATTAAATGGTTTTATTAGTGAACATGGACAACAATCTTTCTTTTATTCAATAGCTCACTAATTCCTTATTATGTTTCCTTGAATGGCGCCCATATATAATTGGAAACGGTCTTCCAACTTTAGTTCAATATGCACATAAGAACTTAACTTTGTCCAGGTCCAACATATTTTTAGTCATTTTAAGTTTGAGTATTACGCATTACTTATAAACTTCTTTAATGGATGACCAGGAAGCCCAACCGCGCAACTTGATTGCATTGTGGAAAGCTTATCTGGAGGAACCCAAGTTTCGGCACTCTAATCATTCAGTGATAAACTGAAGCATATACGCTATACCAGTAATTTCTTAGCGCTGAAATCACTTTTCTTCTTATCACATTCATTTGCAATTTTTATTCTCTTGGATACAATTATATATTTTAATCTTGGAATTGATAATATCATTCATTACCTAGACTGCTACAGTTAATTTCCGCTTTCCCGTCTTTGAAATCCTAAACTGTTTCGCTTTACAGTGCTTCCGTTTATACTAAGTTATCCTCTTCGCAGCTTATTAGGGGTGAGATTCATTCTGATCTCTTGACTCTATGTTTCTTATGTATTGATTGCATATTATAGGGTTTTCTTTTGTTTCAGGTTGCTCTGTGGGATCTCTGCACCTATTAACTCCTCTGTATATTCTGGTTCTGGTTTTCCTTCCGCTATTTTCGTACTAACTTTGATACGACTGTAAAGCTACCCAACATTTTGCATCCCCTACACGGCTCCTCTCTTTTACACTCATTCAAAATTTAGTTTCTCTTATTCTCATACTGATTAATTTTTCATTTTTGAGATGTAAATGCATAGGATGTTACTTTAACTTTCATTTACTGTTTCTCCTTTAGTTATTAGTTCCAACTTAGTTTTTTGTTTTTTTAATTAATTAGAATATTAGATATTCCCATGTAATCTCTCAAGCCATTCCGGTACAATGTTTGTATTCAATGTCAATGTGAGATTTTTGGTTTTGTCTCTTATAATACTTCATGTTATTAATGATACAATTTGTTTTATGAATATAGTTTTGTGATGTTATTAATGATACAATTTGTTCATTCAAGCTGAAGAACTTAAGCAGCAACAATTTCCAGAGATTGATTGCCACATCAGCTGCTGCAACTTGCAAAGGGTTTTGGCGGGAAACTAACCTCCAGCTGTTAGTCAGTTGATTCTGTTAGTTCACTGTTTGGTAGTTAGTTGACTGTAACTGTTTCGGTTTACCAAATCCATTTGCTATATAAGAGCTGTCTGTGTTCATTTGTAAGCAAGTTGGAATGTTAATTGAGATTCCATTATTCTCTTCACACTAGGCTTTTACCCGTGCGATGCACGGTATGAATAACAAACACAAAAATCAATAAACTTAAACTAAAAACAAAATATTAATATTAAGTACAAAATATAATTAATTTTATTATATTAATTAATATGAAATTTTGAATTTTTCTTTTTCTAATTAGATATTTAGAAGCGAAACAACATTCTATAAGAATAAAATATATGAAAAATGATGCTGAGGAAGCTATATAAAAAAAACCCGAGAATATCGAGCTTTCATATTTTGTGGCTCATAATGCTTGTCAAGTTAACTTATAGTTAATATTCTTTTCAAATTGTAATTTTAGGATCAACAGTCACAAATTCAAAGTTCATTCCTAAACTCACTTCTTTCCATAATTTCCCTTTAATTTAGATTATTCGGTTACATTATAAATGAAATAAGAATATAGAAAGAAAAATCAGTATACACATTCAAATTAGATGAAAATATAGAAAAATAATTAGTTAAATTTTTTTGAGGGAGTCAATAATTAATTATGTCTTTATTTATAGCAATACGTTTTATTTCCTAATTAATTAGAAATAATCAAATTGGAATAAATTAAACATAATTTCAAAATTAAATAATTACCTTTTTTTTTAAATACTCAATGACTAACAATTTTCTTAAGTTTGTAATTCCCCTAATATAGGTCAAACATTTATTAGTGAAAAATATTGTAGGCAATTAATAAGTAAATATGAATCAATATATTTAGTATAATCACAATAAAAGATTTTGAATTTATTAATATGAAATATCCGATGACTAAATTAGAAATAGAGTTGTTTGTCTTTCTAGTCCTATTAAAATTGAAATTTATCGTATTATTTCATAAAAAAAATTCATTAATTTGATACTTTTTGCCTAATCTTGGCATGACAATTTTCCATTTTAATGGTAAAAGAATACTTCATATAAATTTTAGATTTAAAACCCGTAACAATGCATTGATAGAATTGAAAATGAGTATATATAAAGTGGAGAACATATATTATACCGAAATATAGTGACAAAGTTCTAATTGATTTACAGACATTAAAAGTAATTACTTTCAGATATGTAGAATGGACACAAACAGTGTAAACTTGCATAAACAACAAAGAAAGTGAAGTGAAAACATAAAAAACATAAAAATATTCCGTTAATTGAATATTATATATATTTACATGGATTATCTAAAATTATGAAGGAAATGCAAAATATAATAAAGTATATCAATAATCTAAATTATCATATTTATCAACTTATTAAACACTGAAATATAAAACATATATGATTTGAAGTGGTGAAAAAAATGAAACATAAAACATCAAATTAAAAAAACGAAATTGAGTCAGAAGAATAAGAACACCTGAAAATTGAAAGAGAGAAAATATGAAAAAGTGAAGAAAAGAATAAGAAAAATGAAGATTATAAAAAAAGGCAGAGATGAAATTAGAAGAGTGAGGGACAATACATTCGAAGAATAAAAAGTAGGATTTAACATTTGAGATTTTTTTTAATAATTTAGAATATGAAGACAAAAAAATGCATAATTATGAATATTATATTATTAGTAATATATATTGGAGAGATTTTAGGAGGTAATTTATGGACAAAATATCTCATTAGAGAAAGCATTACATTTTTTTTTTTTTTTTTTTTTGGGGCGCATTACATTTTTTTTTAATTAGACTTGCTATATTTTATAAATGTATATTAAACTGTTAGTAAAGTTTGAACTATATTAGTATATTAAAAAGCTCTTTTCAAAATTTACCACGACTTCATTTTTTACCATCGTGGTTCGATATTGAAATTTTTACTTTTGCGCAACATATTCTGCTGAATTAAATAAGAAATAAATTACCTTTTCATCCAAAAGAATCATGCACGCACAATAAGTTCCGTTACCATCAGATCGTGGTAACTCCCATTTTCGCATCACTCTTGCTATAAACTTCCATTTTGTCTTCACACTTACACCATTGATATTCTCAATTGAATCGAACGACTTTGTCATTTTGTTTCTAACCACTAACAACAAAAATAACTTTGAATTAATAATGAGAAAATTTATCTAAAAATTAAAAATGTCAAAATGAAGGAGTGTAAAATAATTGTCAAACTAACAAAAGATGATCTATAATTTAAGATGAAAAAATTATAAATCTTGAAGATAAGAGAAGTATACCAGACATGTTAAAGTGAAAAGATGAAGAGGAAGAAGCTAAAGGTGGTATGATTTAAATATACTTACGCAAAAAGACAAATACGTAAAGTAATTAATCACAAAACATTCCATTTTTGTATCTTATTTTCAATTTAATCTCTATGAATCTAAATTCTAGAATCAGCCACTAAATGCCGAACCAATTTAGATTGAAATGATCTATCAAAAAAAAAGTTTAGATTGAAATGAGGAATCATCATTAATTCCATCTATAATTGCATGATAATACGGTGGTGATTGCATCTTCACATTCTCTAAAATGATTACAATTTAGATTGTGATGTCTAGAAATTAATATTATGATTCAATTTTTCTTATTTAGTTCTAACATATTCCTATTTAATATTTGTCCAAGTCTACTATATATTCCCAATTACCATAATCTACATACAATACCAAATTAGTATACACATCAAGAAAGAAAAAAAAAATTCTCAATTAGTAGAAATCAAACGTAGGCTAATATATTGAGGACTCAGCCAATATAGGATCTTCCCAATTAATAAAATGATTGCAATTTAGTGATTTCTCAAAATTAATACTTTGATTTAATTTTTCTTATTTAATTCTAATATATTCCTATTTACTATTTGTCTAAGTCTACTATATATTTCCAACTGCCATACTCCACATATAATTCTCAAATAGTATATCTATCAAAAAAAGAAAATAAAAAAATTCTCAATTAGTAGAATTCATACGTAGTCTTGGAACAAATTAATTTTAAAAATTAGCATTTAAATTATAGGTATAAAATCTTATTAATGTAGAGACAATATTAAATAATTAAATAACTCTAAATTATAGGTAGAATTCACGATTACAAAATGGAAAAACAAATTCAATTTTTGTTTAGAATGATTTTTATGCATTTGGAGAAGAAAAAAAAAAGAATAGGGGATATATTAAAAATAGATTAATAATATAAAAAAACGTAGATTAATAATATAAATTACAAAGGTAGTTTTCTCATAGATTAATACTTATGAATGGTTGAGCCTTTAGTAATAAGGTAAATTAATTCATTATTTTTCTGGTAATTTGAATTTTATGAGAAAAAAAAAAAATCTAACAAAATGAATGTAGATTGTTGATTGGTTTAACTAATTGGGAAGTTTGAAAGAAAATATGATAATATGATTTTAGGCAATACAAAATGATTTAGATGGTAACTAAATCAATAATTAAAATGTTAACATCTTTTTTATTTCTATATCATAAAATGTTAATATTTTGTTAGAAAAATGTCAATATTTATTTAATAAAAAATTATTGTGGTACAATGATTTCAAATTTATGGGATTTGGTACAATTAATGGGATTTCAAAGCCTAATTCGAAATATTTGGTACAATTTATGGGAATTATGAGAATTAAGGAGTAATTAATTTTTTTACAAAATAATGAATAAATAAAAATTTAGTTAATGTATAATTAATGGAAAGAAATAGGCAATCAAAACAAAAAAAAAGGAAAGATATGAAAAGAATTATGAAAATTGAGGAGGGAATGACACATAGGATTTTTGGGAGTGAATTAAGTAGGTGTTGACATGTGGAGGCTAATGTTAGAGGCTTAAGTATATATATAGATTCCCGCTTTTGGTCCTTGGATCTTAACAATATAGAATATATTTATTATTTTATGTCTTCTAAAAATCATATGGATATCTTATCATCTTAATCCTCTATAATCTTACCGGGTTGTGGCTTTCTAAATTATTTTTTATAAAAATCTATATGCATATGTGTCTATAAAATTGGATCCTTGGTATATTTTGAAAATTAGCATTATACATTCCGTGCATCGCACGGGCTACATACTAGTGTTTTCCTAAATGGCTAAAGGGACCTCCCACATAAAGATATTCTTTAAGCATCTCCAAACTCTAGAGGAGACTCTTGATTCTCTCTTGAAAAAATAACATAAAGCATAATGAGATAGGAGAGAGATTGCTGAAATTTGTCATCTGCAACGACAATTTTTTATTCTAAACTCCTCAAATTAGCCAAATAGAGTCTCGTGAAAAAGACTTGTACCTCATAGAATGAAAAACACGTAAACGTAGGAAAAAACACGTCGAACTATCTTTGTATAACACATCACCCCCGATTTCATCCAAGATTAGAAATTAACATAATATCAGAAAAGGGATCTAAAGGCCTCAAAATATCCAAAGTCCTGATTCTCCTTTGCTAGAATTCTGCTGCGTGCCAAAAAAGAGTGACAATATTCCTTAAACAGAACAACATTCACTTTATTCTCTTACTACCTTTCACGTATAATGATAATATTGAAAGCAACTCTTCCCCATTAGCCTATCAGTATATAAAGAAACACACGAAAACTATATTCCGGAAGCATCCTATTGAAAACAGACGCAAATCTTATGATTAAGCTATGCATTTCAGTATCTCATCAACGTATTTGGATTTCTGTACATACAAACAAACAAATAAAAGAACAAAAATACCTCTATACCAGAGGAGCGGAAAGCACAAGATCAAGACTAACCGCTCCAACGTGATAGACATGCTCAAGTCATTGATCTTGACGTAGCTATGCCCGGCAGAACATTTCGTTAAAAATCATAATCTATATCTGTCAAGTTCTGGGAGGCAGAATGCTTAATAAGTCGATTTTGTTCATCATACCGATCAAGGTTCTCACAAGGGGCGGGATAGATGCTGCCTATTACACGACCTTGTACAAAAGCACATTGAAATATATGCTTCTTCTTGTATGTTAAGCCTACCGACATATCTCGAAATGTCACGTTTCTTATTGGAATTTCTTCACTACCATGTATTCGAACGGGTACACGAACTCCTTGACCATAGACCCCAGTGAAACTTATATCCCTGAGTACTGGAAGAGCCTTAGGATCATAACCTTCATCCGGGTGTTCATTGTAATCTGTCTTGATAACAATTCCGACTCGGACATTTTCAAATGTTAGATTACTATAGGTTATTTGCCGAACATATCCACCTCTTCCCGGGGCAGTCTTGATCCGAACTGCACGCCTTGAGTTCCATACGAGGAGATTTTCTACAGTAACATTTGACACACCACCTGACATCTCACTGCCAATAGATACACCGGCGCTGTTGCAAAGTTCAACCCAGGTGGATCTTAATCACCAATTTTTGGAGTGAAAAACCAATTTAAAACATGGCAAGCCAACTCTAAACTTATAATCTGATTGTATTAGTTCCGTAGGATTCAAATACAGTAGCCAGTAGGATGATGTCCACATGCATCAAACTGCGATTGATGAATGAATGGACCAAATTCTACTTTTCATCTAGTAACTCATTCTCAACATTCTTGAAGATAACAAAATCAAAGATGGCCATGTAACTAACAGAATTAGGTAATGATTCCATTAAAAATCACACATGCATACAACCTCCGTGGGCATGAAAAATATTCATGGACCTCTTATGCACTTGTGATAAAAGGAATAGGCACAGATGCATTCACTGCTTCACATCCAAATTATGATATCAAGATTTTATTTTTTTTAACATAACAACTTATAGAAATAACTCAATAAGTTACAATACAAGGAGTATAACAAACACAAAGAGTAATTCCAACAGGCACACAATCTGCAAGTTGAAAAAGGTTAAGAATGAAAATTTCACCTGACCATGGAGCGAATCACAAGGTTACGAATGAGAATATCTCTGAAGGACATCCATATGCAATTCCATACCGATCCCAGCCACTTTTTATTGCAATCCCATCGTCCCCCACGCTTATATAACAGTCTTCTATTACCATATCCTCACAGGAATCTGTTTATGCCCCAAATTTTAAGGTAGAATCAGGATACAAAGAAGATATTGCTGGAAATCTTCATTGGCATGCTTTACCATAGCGAATAACCAAAAAGAAAAACTAGGAGCACAAGTGAAGTATAAATGTATTAAGGCGAGAGCTTCTTCTCTGGGCCAATACACCTAATAAAGTAATACATATGACATCAAAGTTCAGCAGTGATGAAAGAGCCATAGAAACACAAAAGTTGTAGTTTAATAGCAGTTTATTTAAATGCTTCAAGTCAATTTAGAATTCCATCTTGAAGTTCAAGACGTTTTTACTTCATGGAATTTTCTAAATAAACACTATCCCAAAAATTCAATGAACAAAACTATGCAACCCAAACATCCCAAATAAGCAATTCAATTTGTATTGTTTTAACATTGATAAAATGGCTTTCTGCTTGATTTGAAGTACCAATTTTCCATATATTTTGATGTGGGAATAATTACTGCAAACTAGTATTGATAGAAAGGAATAAACAAACAATAACTTGTGAACTATAAAATTTTAATCACACATTTATTAAGATTAAACCTCATTAAGCAAAAAATACATTGTAAATATAGGTCACCCTGGAAGTACACTAAACTAATCTAAATGTACTCAATATACTTGGAACTGGAACACCATAATGATATATAGTATTACTAACCCCACATCATCATGTTTCTATCATAGAAAAGTCCTTCATATTTGGAGCATTTCCCTTCAATCATGCACTAATTTATGCCCCCAAAAGGGTAGAAAAAGAAGCAGATAAAGTAAAATAAAGCAGTCAAAAGATAAAGCATCAGCAGAATAAAGAAAAAAAAAAAGAGCCCTCGAGATTCCCCCTGCAAACTTCACCCCTCCAATAAATCCATTTATATAATCTAAATCTAATCTGATTGCTTTTTTAATTATCAAATCAGGACAGTAATTAACAATTATCCTCTATTACTTCTCTGGGGGCACATTGCACATGCATTATACAGTCTTAAAATAAGTAACGCAACAGTTGTTTGAGTAGGTCTATTCACTCACAAGATCAGACTGTTAAAATTTAACATTTTCACCACGGCCCCTCGTCTGGATAATCAAACGGCGTCTCCTCGACCGTACTAGAATCCAGTAGATCCGGGTGCATGAACCCATACTTCCTGAGCACTTGATTATCAACGGAATTCAACGCTTTGACCATCCCATTAGCTATCCCCTTCATACATATTATTGTGGTCCCCACTACACGGTTGACATCCCGTAAAATGCGTGATGAACGGCCTCCTCCAGCTCCCTTTCCCGTTTCCAGCCCCCTTCAAATACTTCTCCCAAGTAGAGCGTGCAGAAGAAAAGGTCACACATGAATGAGTAGTAAACCACAGGGAAAAACGAAGTAGCTATAAGAGCTGCTATTCCAGCGTAGTCTACTCTTAGCATGATGTATGCATTTCTTTCGGAGTGGCAATAGAGGAGGTGGCAAGTACTGCTCGCTAGTAAGCAAAACATGGCCCCGCCCATGAATGCGAAAAATGGCCATCGTGTGATCGGTTTCACTATCAGAGGGGCAATCAAGTTTGCTACATCCTCCTTCATGCTTCGCTGTAATTAGAAAAAATAGCTCCAGAAACTTCAAAATCACAGAAACAAGCCAACCATTCACTTATAATTGAATTTAACGAAAGCATTTCAGATTAGATAGCTCTGCTGTCAAAAGAAACATCTCTTACAGCTATGTTTGTCAAAAGCAAATAAGCATTGCACAACACAGTGATAACATCAAAGTCTTTACTAAAATGTGAGCAACTCAGAGCGGTTGCACTAACATGCACATATAACTGACAAATCATAAATGGAAACCCATTTTGTGATGGAGAAGTTTTTTTAATCTTCTATCTAGAGTCCCAGTGCAGTTTTCTTTGCAGAACATGCTAGGATCTGGTTTGAACAGAAATACCTCTTTAGTAGAATTTCGGGTTCTCTTGCCCGTTTCCATTTCCATTTTTCTAGCTATGCTTTTATAGAAACAGCGTTCAAATATGCTAGCATTCAATCCTCAAGAATAAAGTTTTCAGGGGGATACAAAAGGTGCATAAGTAGACCTTCAAGACTGGAGAGGCCATAACTAAGTAAATTGGTAAATTTGAAATTGCATCAGTATATCCAAATCCATTCCTCCACTATAAATTATTTTAACATCCAACTGGCAAAGAAGAAGGAAATAAAGATTTAAAGCTTAAGCTAACAAACCAAATGTTAAAAGCAGGTAATAGAAAGAAAAGAAGATGATCAAACAAAAAAGGGAGACAAAAGAAGTAAAGAGGAAAAGATCCCACTATTTCTATGGCTTATTTCAACAGACAACGCCTCCTTAAATAAAAAGTCGTTCTTGGTAAGAATTTCGTACCCTTTTCTTTTCCAGTATCTCTGAGAGTGCCTTCGTTACAGCTTGAGCCTTATCTTTATCAACATAAAAGCTAACCTTGTGTGGTCGCTGCTCCGTTTCTGCCTGCATAGAACCATTAACTTTCAGTTTTTCAGAATCCTGAGTATCAAAATGACTACATAACCAGCAAATATTTTAATACTATTCAGACAGCAATCGCGAAACTAAAATCCCACTATATAGCAAACCTCCAATAAAATAAGATAATTAAAGTGTAGGTGACCAACCTGCAAGAAGATAACATCATCCACTAAACTAAATAAGCACTACAGAGTTTCCATAGACCGTGACTCGAGACTAAACTAAATCGTGCTAATGTCACCACTACAATAAATAAAATGACAATATTTGCTTCCATCAACTAACTATATATTGTCCCATCAACTAACTATCCGATCAACAAAATTTCATATAAAACTGAGGTTAGCTCCATTTCTTTGATCCAAGACTCAAAACCTTTCTCAAAAAGAACCAAACAAAGGCTGAGCATGTTCAGCATCAACCTATGATTAATCAAAATACCACTTTGGAAACAAAGCATGACATATCCTTCTAAGTGCTCGAAACAAAGCATGTTCAGCATCAATCTATGATTAATCAACCTAATGTTGTTTATTGGCAATAGCAGAATAACACAATACATAAGGGCAATAATAATAATTGATATCATTTATAAAGAATTTCAAACTTCACACGTAAAATTGATAATAGACTCAAAATTCAGAATTTCAGACCATCACTTATTTCAGAATTTCAGAATTTCAGACCATCATTTATAGAGAAATTTCAGATCTTATGGACCCCGTAATAATTGATAACATACTCAAAATTCACGCACATAAATCTAGCACAGAAAACATCCATATGTCAAATAAGAGAGAATAAATCTAGCAAGGAGAAAACAGTTCATTTAGGATACTCACAAGTCTCTTAGCATGTTCTACATGAGGAATGGATCCTCCAACATGGCATGAAGGTCCAGCCCCGTTATTTGCTTTTTTTCTATTTTCTGAGTTCCTTTTTGAAATGCAAAGAAACTCCTCACTAGTGAAATACTTCTACCATATTCTGCAAAAACACAAGTATTTCAAAATATGCAAAGACGGCTGAAACCAAAAAATTATAAGGATAAGCAAGTAATTGCAGTAGAGAAATCAAACAATAGAACTAAAACGAAGAGGCCTGTTAAGTGCCTCACAAATCAGATCCATCAGCTGGACAGAGAGCGGAAAACACCCTGTGTTTTGCTGGTTTAAAACCTACAATAAGAAGAGCATAAAAATATTAGAGATTTTCACTAGACTGAATATCTAAAGATTACAAGAAAAGTATCCTTTTCCTCGCTACAAAATCAATTCATGTTCTCTTTTCTTCTAAAATGTGCTATCACTGTATTACATTCAGAAGAGTACGTTAAGGAGTGAAGTGTGCTTTGACACTTAAAAAACCAGAGCATCAGAGATTAACCACCACCACTCAAAAGTACGTTGTAGAGAATTAGAAGAAATTGACTCCAAAACCTCATAAAAAAGCAACGAGCATTAGAAGAAATTGAACATACACTATTACTGATTTATTATATACATCAGCATCATATTATTTGCTCTGAGTTTGGCTATGACCTTTTATGCTGAGTTTTGAGTAGCAGAGAGATTTTTAAGAGCTAAGATGACTAAAATTTGAAACTATACGGCCTTATTTCACTCTTTAGTCTACTATCCAAAGCCTGAAAAGATAACATAGCAGCCAGAAATTTATAACCAGGGTTTCGTATATTGTCTTTGACCAGGGCGATAGGGGAACGACACTAAACAAGCTATGCATATTGACTAACACAGTAACTGTAAAGCTAGCCGAAAGTAATACCTCTCCGACACTAAACAATGCCTCATGTTGGCCAAAGTTTCTGCAGCTCGAGGAAGATAGCCACTAGCAAAGACATCTTCTACAGTCGAACTCAATTGCGTCAAACCAGCAGCGTCGTAATATAACCAGATGTAAATAAACAAAAATAATCCAATTACACACAAAAATAAACGAACTCAATCTTGCGGATTGCTAGAAATGTTTTACCTGCAAAGTCTCACAAGCATCCCTAAACACGACATCAAATTAATAGTATCAACCTTGACAAGTGCAGTTATAGCCCTCTACCCAAACACGACATCAAATTAATCAATAACAGCAGAGTTAAACCTAAATGTAATTCAAATTGCAGCATACTAGATAGACCAATAACAGCACAATTAAACCTAAATGCAAATTGAAATCAACACAACACTAACTTGTGAACTTTAAAATTTTAATCATACATTTATTAAGATATTAAGATTAAGGTGCTTTCTATGGTTAATTTGAAGTAACAAACAAAGTAACCATAAAAAAAACCCTAAGATTAAACCTCATTAAGCAAAAAATTCATTGTAAATATAGGTCACCCTGAAAGTACACTAAACTAATCTAAATGTACTCAATATATTTGGAACTGGAACACCATAATGATATATAGTATTACTAACCCCACATCATCATGTTTCTATCATAGAAAAGTCCTTCATATTTGGAGCATTTCCCTTCAATCATGCACTAATTTATGCCCCCAAAAGGGTAGAAAAAGAAGCAGATAAAGTAAAATAAAGCAGTCAGCAGAATAAAGAAAAAAAAAAGAGCCCTCGAGATTCACCCCTCCAATAAATCCATTTATATAATCTAAATCTAATCTGATTGCTTTTTTAATCATCAAATCAGGACAGTAATTAACAATTATCCTCTATTACTTCTCTGGGGGCACATTGCACATGCATTATACATTCTTAAAATAAGTAACGCAGCAACAGTTGTTTGGATAGGCCTATTCACTCGCAAGTTCAGACTATTATAAATTTAACAGTTTCACCACGGTCCCTCGTCTGGATAATCAAACGGCGTCTCCTCGACCGTACTAGAATCCAGTAGATCCGGGTGCACGAACCCGTACTTCCTGAGCACTTGATTATCAGCGAAATTCAACGCTTTGACCATCCCATTCCAGCAGCTATCGCCTTCATACATATTATTGTGGGCCCCACTACACGGTTGACATCCCGTAAAATGCGTGATGAACGGCCTCCTCCAGCTCCCTTTCCCGTTTCCAGCCCCCTTCAAATACTTCTCCCTAAACGCACCGTATTGCTCACTCACTTTCTCAGCGTGACGCCTCCGTAATAACGGATCTCCCCTCTCGATTTCCGTGTACTTTTCCGTTATGTTACCGTACGTCGACACTATATCCAACCAATACCCCTCGAAATAATACTCACCTTCTAGATAGATCTTGTCCATTAATTCCTTATCTTTGTATATCATGTAAATCAGAGACGTCTGATCATCTGATGCTGGAAATAGCTTATCCTTGAATATCGACCGTTGGATCTTACCCCATTTCTCAAAATCAGGACCCATTGGACCCATATTCGCCCACGTGGACATAAAATCCATGGACCACTGACAATTTCTGATCAGGAAAACGCCGGCGTTTAACGCCGTCCAACTCTTGGCACCGTAAATTAACTTAGCCCAGCCGTGAACTACCAGATTATGATTCTTGTAATCGTAACGCCGTAACGGAAGCTTGTACTCCATGTCGGTGAACATAGCGTCGGAATCCACCCACCATATCCACTCCGCCTCCGGATGAGCTAACATCGCCGCCTTCACGACGGGATATTTTGCCCAAAAGCTCGGCATTTTCGGGTGAAGAAGCACGTTGTTGTAGAAAATATCGTAGCCGTGGATTCTACAGTAGTCAACCTTGTTTTTGAAGAATCGGAGAAGAAAATGATCTCCGGTTGGATTTTTACACGGCTTTGACTGCGATCCGGTGATCATCACGACGCGGTCACGTGCGCCGGCGGCGAATGACGGATGAAGGTTTAGCCACTCTTTCCTTTTCTCATCCCAGTCTTTAATCGGCTTCTCGAGTGAATAACTCAGTTCCGGATCGTCGTAGAACGTTCGATCAGCCGGATCGTACCGGAGATTAACCGCCGGATTTTCTTCGACGGAGGCAGAGTTGCCTATGTTTGACTGGAAAGTGGTGGTGATGGTGGGGCCAGCGTAAGACCAGAAAGACCATAGGAGTAAGAACGCGACCAACGCGACGCCAAGATAGAGAGAGCTGTCGCCGAAACAAGAGGATGATTTATTTCTGTAAGAGGATTTGGCGCCCATCGGAGAGAACTGAGATTTGATAGGCGGCTCCGGTGAGGGCATTATTGTAAATGTGAAGTTTGTTTGGGAATTAGCAAATACATGTCACTGGGAAGTCTAAAATGGGTAAGAATTTGAGCAGAGAAGAAAGGGTTTTAAGTGAGGAGTGTGGCTCTTTTATATTCGGGTTAATATCATATGAGAGTCCTGTAGTTTTACTTGTTGCAAATGAACAATTGTGATTTGTGTTTAATCAAATAAATAAATATGGTTTTATTATTTAAATTAAGAAAATGTTCAAATTATTTACGTAAATGAGTACATTTT
The DNA here is from genome assembly GCA_028411795.1 of Euphorbia peplus. Taxonomy (NCBI): domain Eukaryota; kingdom Viridiplantae; phylum Streptophyta; class Magnoliopsida; order Malpighiales; family Euphorbiaceae; genus Euphorbia; species Euphorbia peplus. Next base: position 9,374,208 of record CP110841.1, on the reverse strand, counting down.
TCTAAAAAAATTTGCAGACTTTGAATTATTTACGTAAAAGTATGAAAAAATAATCGGACAACAAATATTCACGTTTACTTTAACAAATTTAGTTGTGCTCACTTAGTCAGTTAATGACCAAATACAATTTTGTCAATCAACATTAGATTATAATTTAGAGGTTGAGATTAAAATATAATGAAATCACCTAAATACGACGGATTGATACGTGACTATCTATAATATAATAAAAAAGAATAAAAAACATTATTTATAATTAAAGTAAAAGAGATGATTTTAATAGATCTTAATCTCGATTTTAGAAATCTAATAACGATTAGTTATGGACTAGGTGAGCACCACTCTAACTAATCTACTATTTTCTTAATTTGGAATATTGTAAACTATAATTTTTAATTTGTTCAAAAAAATCATGAAGTTTTATTTGAAAAATATAAAATTACAAAGTATAAGTATTCAAATGAAATTAACCTCTATGGTTTTTAGTTGAAAATGAGAGAAACCCATGAAGTGCGGAGGTGCGGGGTCTACTATAGGTGATGTAGTTGTCTCTTCCTCAGAATGCCACGTTGACTGTCGCACGTGACAGATCTTACCGACAGTTTTGCCTATAATCTCCGTTATTTATGTTCATTTATTTTATTGTTTATTTTTTGATAATATTGCTCTTAAAAAAATTTCTACTTGGCTTGTATAGTTGATACACACGTTAAAGAAATGTTTATAAATGATTGCTAGTTGCTGATCAAAACCAATTACATGACTTTCTTTCATTTTTGTTTATTATTAGAAAAGATACATTTTTTAATTAATATCCTATAATTACAGATGAACTAACGTTTTCCTAATTATTAAATTTTGATTAAATTAAAAGTTGGTTTCATCATCAGTCATCGTTTAAAATGAAAGTCTTAATGCATTTAGAGTGTGTTTGGTACAGTTGTTCCTGTTTGCTGTTGCGGTTCTTGTTTGCTGTTTGCTGTTCCTGTTTGCGGTTTGCTGTTTGATAATTGGAGTTTGGTAAAATCATAATTATTTATTGCTGTTAGCATGTAAAATGACTAATATGGGCATAATTAAATTTTTTAAATGTAAAATGCAAAGGATAATAAAGGAAACTAAAATTCGTAGAGATTTTTTTTAGAAAAAGCAGTATTTTACTGCTTCTTGAAAAAGCGGTTGCCTTCCAGCTTAAAAACAAACAGTATCATTTTTTAATTCCTAACCAAACACCCAATTAACTGCTTTTTAGATCGAAAAAACAAAAAGCAGATGGGAAACGGTGAAACAAACACCCTCTTAATGTTTCAGTTTTTGGTGTATTGAACACATTTTGAGGACACTTACATTCCCGAGCTTATCCATTTCCCTTGTATTCTTGTCTAATTTAAATTTACAGTTGTGCTCACTTAATCAACGACTGACCAAATACAATTTGGTCAATTACCATTAGATTAGAATCTAAGGTGAAATTAAAATATAATAAAATTATCTAAAGACGATGGGTTGATACGAGACTATCTAGGGTATAGTAAAAAGACAAAAAACTTTATTTATAATTAAAGTAAAATAGGTGATTTCATTAGGTTTTAATCTACGCCCTTCAATTCAAATTTGAATGATGATTGACCCAATTTTATTTGGTCAGTCATCGACTAGGTGAGCATCACTCTCTGAATTTATTACTATTAGGCTAATAAGAAGTTCAATATAGATACGGAAAAATATAAAGGTTCTTTAAGTCTCAAATATAACACTTTTCATTCAATTACCAAGACTCAATCCAATCTACTTTATTTTTCCGCTCGCTGCCCGTTGATCTAAATACCTTTTCTTTTACCTTGTTGAATCTTCACTGACTTGATATTGCGGTGCCTACCATGTCTTGTATATCTTCCACACTCGGCTTAAAGAACACATGTTACCTAATTCCCGGTATCTCAGAACTTTTGCTAAATTATTGTATGATGACGATGATGGCCAAAAATAAAAATGAATGTGCACAAATTTAGCTTTACAACAAATTTATTTTGATAGATAAATCCATTCTGGTAGTATTTTTTTACATGAATAATTGATACAAGAGAAGTTAGAATATCAATTTTGCAAAACCCAAATGTGGAACATGAAATTAATGGTGAATTGCAGCTAATAATGATAAGAAAGGGAAATATGCTCACCACTGTAACGTTTAAGAACAAACATTGGCCTATTTCATGTGACTCTCTGACATTTGTGGATCCCATTAATTGAAGTTTAGATTTATATTTGTTAATTACATTAGAATAGCAAATGCTTTCATAGCTCAGTTGGTTAGAGCACCCGTTTAGTAAGCGGGAGGTCTTGAGTTCAACTCTCAATGAAAGCATATTTATCACACTTTTTATCTTAATTATTTTAGACTCATCCTTTGAAGGTTAATTTTAAACCCGTAAGCAAGGTTAGGCCCATATTAATTCTATATAAGGAGGGAATTAATTACAAGCCTGGCTCATTTGATATGTCCACTTACATTTTTAAATTCATTTTTGTACACAACTCCCTCCAATTCATAACATATTAAAGAATGCATATTTGGTAGAAATTTAATTGTGTGGTAGAAATTGATGAATATGCATTGATTGGATCAAACGACATATATTATAGACCACATTCATTTTCTAAAACGATATATATCATAGACCGGAGGGAGTCCTAAAGAGGCCAATTTTCATTGGCGTTCCTCATTATACCCTCATTGGAATATAGAAGGAAGAGAAGAACAATACTTCGTAAAGACAATGGACAAACTGCGAACCAAAAGTGAAAACAAATTAACAGCCTTTTCATTAAAAATATCCATGGGAAAAACCAGAAAAGAGGTAATTTTTTTTAATTAAAATCTTAAATGGTTTCAGCAAAGTAAATTCGCATTCGGATAAGGAAAAGATGTATTTTTTTTGTTCATAGAACCTTAAATTTGCTTTGCATGAAAAGGTTTCGCCGATCCCCTAAGGTAAGTTTAGCAATCAACATAAATACAGAGGGGTAATTTTGATGATCAATAAAACACCATTTTTAGTAAATTGTATGTAAATGGGTGAGTCCAAAAGTGTAAATGTGCCTCTCAATTTGATCAAATTTGTAATTTACTCAATTTTAAGGTGCTCCTAAATACACACACACAAATCCAAAAAAAATTACAATTAAATACTAGGGAAAGAAAATGTAATTTCTTCACAAGTTTTTTCATCATTGAGCGAGGCTAGCAGTTCATGCTTTGAGGAGAAGGTATTCTTCTACCTTCACACTAGATGCATACTTGCAACATTCATTGTCTATTTATTTATGTATACAATGCAGTAAATCATGAATTATTTACTAGTATTCAAGAATATCCTAGCTAGCATCCTTCCATGTCTCGCCACTTAAGGTAAACGAGCCCTGCACGGTAATGAGTATATGCCCCGGCCACTACAAATACATGGAAAAGCTGGTGGCTGTGCCCTGCAATGTCAAACTTCCCTGGCATCCATCGTTCCGGTATCCTGGTAACATAAACCAATGCTCCAATTCCATATAGAACTCCCATCAGAATTTCATACCCTGTTGTGTGGAGGGCCTCGGGCTGATCCCAGAACACAATCTGCTTGTGCAGGATCGGTAATATTCCTGACATTCCCATGCCCGAGAAGAGTAGTGCTCTAACATTACGAAACTTAGGAGTTTGAAACATCGGGAGGAGAGAAAACAGCACCGTTGAAATGCCTAGGAGAGTGATGAACCCCAAGTAGAGCGTGCAGAAGAAAGGGTCACACATGAATGAGTAGTAAACCACAGGGAAAAACGAAGTAGCTATAAGAGCTGCTATTCCAGCGTAGTCTACTCTTAGCATGATGTATGCCATTCTTTCGGAGTGGCAAGAGAGGAGGTGGCAAGTACTGCTCGCTAGTAAGCAAAACATGGCCCCACCCATGAAAGCGAAAAATGGCCATCGTGTGATCGGTCTCACTATCAGAGGGGCAATCAAGTTTGCTACATCCTCCTTCATGCTTCGCTGTAATTAGAAAAATTAGCTCCAGAAACTTCAAAATCACAGAAACAAGCCAACCATTCACTTATAATTTAATTTAACGAAAGCATTCAGATTAGATAGCTCTGCTGTCAAAAGAAACATCTCTTACAGCTATGTTTGTCAAAAGCAAATAAGCATTGCACAACACAATGATAACATCAAAGTCTTTACTAAAACGTGAGCAACTTAGAGCGGTTGCACTAACATGCACATATAACTGACAAATCATAAATGGAAACCCATTTTGTGATGGAGAAGTTTTTTTAATCTTCTGTCTAGAGAGTCTCAGTGCAGTTTTCTTTGCAGAACATGCTAGGATCTGGTTTGAACAGAAATACCTCTTTAGTAGAATTTCGGGTTCTCTTGCCCGTTTCCATTTCCATTTTTCTAGCTATGCTTTTATAGAAACAGCGTTCAAATATGCTAGCATTCAATCCTCAAGAATAAAGTTTTCAGGGGAATACAAAAGGTGCATAGGTAGACCTTCAAGACTGGAGAGGCCATAACTAAGTAAATTGGTAAATTTGAGATTGCATCTTCTGATAATGTGTTTTTTTGTAAATTAACTCTTTAATTAGTCTATCTGCAAATTTATTGCTCTTATCAAACTCAAATCCCCCATCTACTACTGGTGTACACATGATAAAGCAACCTCTATATGAAGCATAAACTTGAACCTGGACAAGTTTAATGTAGTATCGAACCAAACTATTTGAGACAAGTAACCAGCTCACAAGATACTACTGCTAATTGACCTAAAATTAAGTAGTGAATGACAAATTGGCAGATCAATTACTATAAAAGAGTAAATGAGTGAAATATGAAGAATTAAAGAGTGAAGTGCACATGTGACAGAGATTAAAACAATTAAAAACATCTAAAATTCCTATCAAAAAAAAAAACATCTAAAATTGCATTAAAGATGAAAAGCATATTACCAGAACACAAACATCAGTATGGTTGGCAGTGGAGAATCTATCAGGCAAACAATTGTATAAAAGATCCATGATGTGCCAGCCCGAGAGTGATGGGATCATATCCATAGAAGGAAGTGTTGTCTTCAATTCTTTCCTGAGTCGTTGGAGGTCGGATATGGAAGGTAAAGAAGGGAGGCAATCATGCAACTTGTGGAAATCAGCTTTTAAGACTTCCGGAAGGTGTAAAGAGTGAAGATCAGCAACCTTTGGAACCTTCATAGCAGTGTATATGGTCAGGGAAAGGAAAAGGAAGAACCCAATCAAATGCCTGTAGTCAAAACTCAAAACACTTTATCATTGAAGTTCATGATTGGCCATATCGGAAGACAAACATCTTGTCAATAATTGAGAAACAACAAAATTCAAATTGTAAACTTAATTTCTAATAAAAGTTGATTGCCAATTTCGGTTGAGAGGCTTTGTAACATATTCTAATATGAGTAGCTGTCCTTCAGTTTTGAATTATACCAATACAAGGTGCTCCAACTACAAGCAATGTTTTGCACTTGTCCCATATAATCCATATTGCATTAGTATCCAAATTTTTATAATCATCTTTCTTGGTGTCTCTATAGGCAATTTTGTTTGACATGTATTTCTGTGGCTTAATACATCAGGCTCCCCCTAAACTTGGCCAAATAACCCAATTGACCCTCTATTTTGGAGATTTCTCCTTAGTCTTGATTAACCTCTCTAAGTACCAAGTGATGGTCTTAGTGGAGGATTTGAAGAATTTGATGTGTGCATTACTTTCAACAAGTTCAGGGCATTCATTTAAACGAGTTCGTTCAGGTGTTCAACATATCACTATATGCAAGTTCAACGAGTTTAAACAAATCACTTAAACAAGTTCTGGGGAGATGAGATAGCTTCAGACTTAAGGGGCCAATTGGATTGTTTGGCCAAGTACGAGTGATGTACAAAGCCTCAGTAATTGCACCTTTATATTGATCTAATATTGGTCTTTCCAGTTATAGAAGTAGGAATCTCGGTCCAAACAACTCCATAGATGTCTCATTAGTTCTTGAACTAACTTAAATGACATGTTACCTACGCCCTTCATAACAGAATAACCTAAGTATTTGAAGTGCATATCACTTTAAGGAAGTTTAGGGGTTAACAGCTAACTCTAAGTAAATTCAGTTGACTAATAGGTCACTCTAAGTTCGTTCGACGGACTAATCAGTCACTCTAAGCAAGCTCAAAGAGTCAATATAGATTGCTTTAGGCAAGTTCATGGTTAAGGAAGGACACACCTCCAAAATTTAAGGACTAATCAAATTGTTTGGCTAAATTGAAATGCTTCATTAGAACTACAGAGATTTGGTTTTCAACAACATAGCTTCTTCTAGATTCAACCTAAAGATCATGTTATATATTACCTCATTACAAAAAACCCAACCTAACTTTTGAAATTAGTCTCTCAAAATCAGTACAAAAAGTTATAAACTTTTTCAAGAAAATAGAAAAACACTTACGTCCAAACGTTCAAAGTCTCATTGTGAATGCTGAAGATGCTGAGAAAAGCTTGCTTCAAAGGCCATTCGCAACGGTAGTAACCCACCACGTAATCATTGTCCCTCAAATAAGCAGGCAAAGAATGATACTCAACTAGCTGGTACTTCACTTTCTTCCATAACCTCTTCCCTTTCCCTTCCTTTGGATTTGAACTTGAACTTGAACTTGCACTTGAACTACTCTCTATTCCATTCTGCTGCTCTGTTGTTCCAGATTTCACATCTGATGATTCCATTTTCTACTAAAAATACAAGCCAAAAGTGTAGAATTATCTAAAAAAAACAACTTCAACACTTGACATTATTATACATCTTGTGAATCTAGGGAACTTGTGACAAATCTTGAATCTTGTAATAAAAAGTCAGATCCAAATAAAGAAGACAAAAGGGTTTCAAGAAACAAGAAAAAAGAGATAAATGGAGTTGCAAAAAGCAAGAAATGTTGAAAGTAGAACAAATCTAGCAAGAAAGATGTGATATAAAAGAGAGAAAGGAGAGGAGATTCTTGAACAAGATGCGGAGATTCCGAGGGTGGCTAATTGAATTTGATGTTACGCTTGCGCATCCAATATAGATACACCAAACCAAGCCCAGTTGTTCTTTTGTCTATTCAATCTTTTCTCATTATGGTATGGTATTGGATTATAAAAAAGTTAAGTACAACTCTATATTTTCATTACTTCTAATACGAATATGCCAAAAACAGTATAGATGAATTTGATTTCGTCAAGTTTAAATCAACTTGGCTTCTTTCTCCTTTCCTAATCAATCGTGTTTTTTTCACCATGATTAAACTCTATATATATATATATATGCTGAATAATTAGACGAATATACCAAGGCAAGCAAGACTCTCCCTTTCTTTTGCTTTTTTCTTCCTCTTTTAACGTTGTAAAGTGTTTTAGATTATTTTATGTTTTTTTATTTGGATTCTTCCCCTCCTATCGTCTAACAGTTGTGCTAACATGGTCAATGATTGACTAAAATGTTAGATCAAAATCTAAGGGTCGAGATTAGTTTGGTGATTTCATTAGTATCTAATCTCCACCCTTAGATTTTGATAGTATCTAATTTCCACCCTTAGATTTTGATCTAATGGTGATTGACCAAATTGTATTTGGTCAATCATTGACCATATGAGCACCACTCACCGACTAATCTATTTATTATGTATTTATTTATTTTAACAAGGATTAGACTCTTAGGGTGGTGCTAAATAGATAGAAAAATGTTAGATATAATGGCTAGAATCACAGTTTTATCACTTGAAATATCTATTTTATCCATTCTTAAATCATATAAATATACTTTTATTTTATTTATATATTACTTAGAAATTTACAAGAATTTAATGAGATATTGGATGATGTGTTATATTCTTTTGGAATTTGTTTACAAAATTATAAATTATATTGAAAAATGTTACTCAGAATTTATTAATTGGGTACAATTACAGGTTCTTTTCGGTAAAAAAATGTGAGCTATATTTATCTCAAAACTCAGAATTTATTTACTTAGAATTTATTTATTGAATCTGTAAGTATATTTATCTCAATAATTGTAAAAATGTGTTATATTATAATTTATTTATTTATTGTTGATCTTTTGTCATAAGAAAGTATTCCTCTACAATATTAATTCTAAGTTAAAAATTGACAAAACTTTTAAGATAAATATAATTATAATTATTGTACCCAGTATGAATGTCTATGTTCTTTTATATATATACTAGAGGGTTTGCCCTCGCGTTGCTTCGGGAACAATATTTTTGGCCATCATTTTCTGCATATTTTGTTGTAGGTTGTATAAATTGTAGTTGGTGTTTTGTTTTTTTGGCTGGTAGGCAATGTTGAGTTGTTTTAATGTACAAATATATACAATAGAGAAATTATTAAGTTATAAAGCATATATATTACATGTGCAAGATGTGTTACATGGAATTCATCCTTCTAGGCAGAGATAGATAATTTCTTCTTCCAAACCCAGATAGATAACGATTTCTTCCAGACATAGGGGTTATACTCTTGACATTTGAAGGTAGCACTAGTTAGCCTTCTCTTTTGTGTCGGGACATCTTGGCAGCACATGCTACTTGACTGCCTGACTTGGTTGCTTAAACATCAATAGGAATTATATAATTAAAGGGGAACAACAAAGCATCGAAGGAGAAGGTACGAAAAAACAGTGGCGAAAATTACATAATCAATAATAAAATATATGAAAATTGGATCCCATGTTCAAATGAAACATAATCAAAAATAGTTAACTACAAATTACATAGGATATGTTCTTACCTTCAATATGAATGACCCAATAAATTAGAAGAAATAAGCACGTGATCCGATATCATCTCCAAGAATCCATCTGAATCAAAGAGAAGAAATAAGAAGAAGGAGAAAAATTGCAGATCAGAAAAAGAACAGTAAAAGCAATTGACCAAATCCAACATCAAATTATTCCACATACACCATGACGTGTTTTTACCTTCAATGCAAATCACCCAATAAATTAGAAGAGTTAAGTATGTGATCTGATATCATAGACCATGTGAAAACTAATACTAAGAATATAACATGTTATTAAAAGATGAAAGTTAATAGAGAAAGTAAAACTCAAAAAAGCACCAAGATAATTATTTTAATTGAAGTTAATGACCACAAAATTTAGTTTTCACCGAAAAGCAAATGATAATTGAAGTAAAAATATGGGAAAAGGATTAAGGAAGTTTGCTTACCACATAATAGAAACTTCACCAAAGAAAACAAAGAGACACACACTAAAATTACTGATTTAATTGAGATTAAAAAAGAGAGGCTTTGTGGGTTCTACAATAACATTCAAATCAAATCAATATCAAAAATTAAGAAGCATAAAAAACTTATGTAATAGAAATTACGAGGCATGAACACAATTCAATCAACTTAAAAAAAAAAGTAGAAAACATCTACAATGCCTAAAAGATGAAGAAACAAAAAATAATGTCATTTGCGGAACAAAAAAAGATGTGAAAACTGGACACCCCTGAAACCAAAAACAAATAAGATATTGGTATTCTCGACCCCCAATAAGGAGCTGCCATTATGAAGCTGTAAAAAATTAAGGAAATAGGAGCAATACATTCAACCGCATGGCAAGAAGGAAAATGAAAAAACAGAGAAGAAGAGAAAAGAAAGGCGAAACAGATCAATGGTGTCTCACTGTACATAAAACCTATGGGATTGGGAATGCTCTATTCATTTTGAATTGCTTAAGAGTGTAGAACAAATAAAATTGATTATGAAAGTAAAAGAACAAAACTTAAAGAAATTTTAAAAGAAAATTAAAGAAAGAAACAGCAGCTGTAAACTGGTTCAAGTAAGTTAATTCCTTGAAAGTTTTCACAGATTTAAACAAAAAAAAACTTGTTTAAAAAAGGGGAAACAAAAGAACATTAAAATCAAGCTTAAGTAAGAGAGGTCGTGGAGCAGATGTTAATCTGAAAATGGAAACAGGTCTAAGTCCGAATGCATGAGAAATAACGGTAGGTAGAATCAAACCTCAATGAGAGACATTGTCAAAGCCCCTTTATCTTCTTGTAGCATCTCAACTGCAGTAACCACAAATGGATAATCAGAAGCACAAACGAGGAAAGCTTAAAGCTTAACTACTACAAATCATTAAAACAAATATGACAAAAATTAAAAGCTGAAAACCCAAACAACTAAAAGCTGAAAACCCAAACAATCAAAAGCTACGAAATTGACTAGAAGACAAAATTTACAAATTTCAATTCTAATTTGAAGTTGGCAGTATGTAAGCAAAAATATAGACATAGGACGTTAAAGTGCAATAACAGTGGACATATGACCTCGACTATGGAAGCTTCATGTGAAGGCTTTATTAATGATACTAAGTTCATCTTGATCTCCGCTGTGTGAAAACATGCACACTGCAAAAGGCAATTGAAAAAAACCTCAGTAACACAAATAACGAACCTTTCTTATTCAATTGAATGAAAGAAATCCTTACGACATCAAACAAACATGAGAGTTCAATGTAGAGAAAAATATTGATGTAATTAGGAGCCCGTGAAAGAAAAAATTGAATAAACTAAATAAAGCAGAGATTAAAGAAAAGAAAAAGCAAATAACTACACTGTTTCGATATTGATAGACTTGCATTTTAATGTTTGATGTTTGAATAGAACTCAGAATAAGAAAGAGGGAAAGAGTTTGAGCATATTCTCCCCCAACCCCGACCTCCCCTCCCAATCTATGAACAAACAATTACAATTGTTACCAAACTATATGTTGATAAATAATCTTTATCAAGTTACATCAGCTAAAATTGGAGCTGAATAACTACTAATAATCATGATGTCTGAAGCAAGGCTTATTCATTTGAGAAGATGCATTTAATTGTAGAACATCCTGATATATAAAATTGGACATACATAAGGCTTTTAACATCCCCAAAATTGGGCGACAGTTTCCTGGAGAACGTCGACACCATCGGAAGGTTGCCCATTGGTTTGAAGCCTCAATTTGATGTCAATGGAAGCTGGCCAAACTGATCTGAAGAAAATAAATGAACATATCTGCAGATTAGATCAAATGGAGAGTTAAACGGATGAGAAGAAATCAAGGGAACAAATCCCACCTAAAGAACGATAAAAGCCTGTAGAAAGAGAGAAGAAGTTGCAGAAGAGAGAACCACCGATTGAGTTTGGATGAAAATAGAGAGAGGACAAAACCGGATGAAAGGAGTGGAACCTTCTAAATGATAGAAAATACCATAGTACCATTGAGCACTGTTTGCAATCCAATTTTCAATTTACACTGTTCATACACTTGAGTTTTATATATATACATAATATATATGAGCTAAATTATATACTTGCATTTTTATATTATTTTTCTAAATAACTATGATTTATTCTGTAAGTAACTGAAAAAACAATAAAAATAAATATTTAACAAAAAATAACCCATAAATTCATCAATCAAAGTTTACAATTGATTAAAAAGATAAAAAATGTAAAATACTAGTTTCCAGTACCAACACTCAAAATCCTTCCGTTCATTTTGCATAAATGTTTACACTAAATTGTCTTGAGTTGCAATAACTGGAGTATTCGTATCAATTTCCTGAAAATATAAAACTAATATATACAAATGGTTATATAATAATAATAATAATAAATCGTTTTTTAAATTGTAAAACAATTTATTATTTAATCGAACATTGTTATATATATAAAAAAACATACCTCACCACGCCTACGTCCGTGCCCGCAGCCGCGTCCATGCCCGCTTTCACTATTTGATCTAAAACGAGTAGATCTTGGTCTACCACGAGGACAAATAACATTTGGGTCCAATATCGGTGTTCCACTTGTACCAATATCCACATTTATACTTGGATGTTCTACCATATTATCTTCAACCTCATTGTTCACCATATTTTCCATCTCATCGTTCCAATTATTCAACTCACTTACAATGACTTTCAATCGCATTTTCACATATTCCATTTTTGGTACATTGTCCATACACAAATTCATATAATCATGAACATCACGCTCCACTTCTTTATTATTTTTTATTACTCAGTCATATGTGGATAACCTCTTCTAAAAAAAATTATTGAATGCTTCCTAAATACATCTTTTCTCCACCTCCTAAGTATATATCTTTCATTGATCTCTCTAAGGTCCCTCATTGACATAATTTTGAATATATGACAACAATGTATGTTATTCTAACATCTTATTTTGATGACTTAATTAATTAATGGTTTTTATACTTATGCTCCACATGTGACAAAATGACTTTTCTCATATACTCTATACTTAAATGATTTATATAACTCTAGATGTTATTAAAAGATATTTCAAATAAACTTTAAAAAGAAATATCTAGAGTTATCCCAAATAGTATATGATTTAACTTTTGATCCTACGTGCTCTAACTTATACCATATTTACTCGAGATCAATAGTTTTATGTATGTATGCCATGAACTTAATTGTGTGAATATGAGATATATTATGAACTATTTAATCATGGCATAATCTTATTTGAAACATACTCTTGCCATGATTATTTTACGATGTTCATAATTACTACGACATCTCAACTTCACTAAACATTTTCGGTTAATACATACTTGCCATGATGTTGATTAAAACATATTTATCATCCATATTTCTAACAAAATTGATACATTTTATTGATGATAATATATGTTTGTATGGAATTCGAATTTGGTGGATAAATGCTTCACAAAATATGTTTATCTCAAGGATTAATCAAGACCATCCACTTCCACACTAGATCTTCATCCTACGGCTCAAAATCGAACTTGATGAGCAAGTTTGATGTCTCATCCATGACAACTCATGTTGTACTTGAAGAGTATATTTCAACCACAAAATTATTGCCAAAACCGAGATAGTCAAAAGCAAAAGAAGAGTATGTGGTTCACATGAATCAAGTACACTTACACATTGACATAAAGTGAAATGTGATGGACATAAAGTTGATGGATGAATCAAATCTTCCCCAAACGGCTATATTGGATTTGTTGCACGAAATTGAAGTTGCAACGGCTCTATTTTCGACTATAAATAGCCCGGGAAGTTGACAGTTGAAGACAAAGGAAAATACACCGAGAATTAAAGCTATTACACGAGAGATTTGCTAAAGCTTTAGTTAATATTTCCTTCAACTGTATCGTGAGAGTTTGAGTGTTATTCTTATCATTCAAAAACGATATTGTAAAGATTAAACGGTGGGGGTTTAATCTTGGGTTTAACACTAGATTCCGATAAAAGTGTAAAGGTTCTTAAGCACCCGTAAGCTTAGGAGAGGTTATCACTGAGCCTTGAAAAGTGCCATAAGTTTCTTAGTTGAGCTTGAGAAAAACTAAGAGAAGTCACTCGACGCTTGGAGTTCGAGAGAGTAAATACTGGTAGAGGTATTTGCTGGCAGTGTCTCGGATTGTGAGAACTGTCTCATGCTTGATTTCTGTCCGTAAAGAAATCATAGTGGAAAATCTCGAGAGGTTCTCTCGGGGACAGGATTAGGCTCACAAGGAGACCGAACCTGAATAAATAACTGTGTCAAAATCTCCTATCCCTTTCTCTCTTCATTATTGCTATTTAATCACTTGCTTGCATTTATTTACTAATTATATAACTGCTAGTGATTAATTGTGCTTATTTCTTTTATACTCTTATTTTTTATAAACAATAAGTTTCTTCCGCAAAACTTTTTGAACTGTTGTGTATTTAAATAGGCAAAATGATTAAGAGTATATCAAAGTAATTTTAAAAGCAATAAATCCTATTCACCCCCCCTCTAGTCTTTACACAGTCATATTTGGGCCAACAATGTATACCTTTGAACTCAAATTTCTTGCAATTGCAACTCAAATATTGTCCATGTGATCTATACTCAACCGTATATAAAAACTCATTCCGGTACCAATTATTAACGATGGACCTTTCTAAGACTTTCAGTTTCTCAATACTATCAACATTTTCTTGGGCTCTCACTTCCTCCTCATCCGATGGAACAAAATGACAATACCAAACACGCTTGATCACATCTTGAACTAGCTTAAACATTAAATTTGTGTAAACATGTTGAAATTGTCTTTCCCAGTCAAATAGTGATATGCATTTTACCACTTTGTTTTTTGACTCAAAATCCAAAATAAACTCTTTCTGAATCTTGTCAGTAATAACTAGCTCGTATTGCTCAACAAATTGTCTCAAGGTACTCATGCGGGTAATATAACCATAAAAAAATGTGTGCATTCCCTCATTCCTTTGAGTAGACACCATACCGGCCCAAAAAGTGTTATTTAAAAACACAGACGCCCAACTTTCTCTTTGACTATACAAACTTAACAACCAATCATGATTTTCCAATTTATTCTTTGTTATGAATTCATTCCAGTTATTCTCAAACATTTCAAAGGGCTGCCAATCCACAAAATAGAGACGAGGAGCGTGAATTGGCTACAGAAATATTTCAGAACTTGAGGAGCGTGAGGAAGTAATGTAGAAGCAGCGAGCTAAATGGAATTGGTTGAAAAACGGGGACATAAGTACAACTTTCTTTCCTTCGAAGTGTACTCAAAGAAAGAGGAACAATGCAATTACCAAACTAACATATAAGAATGGGCAGATGGTGAATTCGGCTAAGGATATTGAGGAAATGGTACTTGATTATTTCTCTACTCTATTCCAAACTTCTAATCCCAACGATGTTAACAGTTTTGTTCAAGCAATTGAAATGTTTCTCACCCCAGATCAGCAGAAGTCGTTATTATAGGGTTCTGAAAGATTGATCAAAGCCGTGTAGCGGAAACAACAATAATTTAATATAAATGATGGTTTCAATCTTTATGAACAAATTCATTGATCTTAATCTTTAACCATTAATCGAATTGTTGAAGCTATGTGATTTCTAATCTAAAGATTCAGTAACCTACTTGGAATCCCTTTGGGATATACGAGAGCATCGAATGTTGCTCCTCCTAGTTCACGTGCAAACACGAGCAAGAACCGACATCAGCTACTAGTCGACTTACTCCAAGAATGCGAAGAACGAAGAACAAAAACGACAAAAACCTCCAACAAGGGGGTTCAGCTGAACTATATAGGGAGGGGGCTAGGGTTTTGATTTCTCGATCCTGAATAGTGAATTAACAACTCACTTAAATAGTTGTGAGCAAAAACAGGCACTCATAACGGCTTTAGCCTTCTTTGACTAGAGTCGCCACCAAGCCGACCAGGAAAATGTACGAACCGGTGTAGGTACCGATTGTTTTGAAAACTAGAGATTCTATTTACGTTCGTGGATACAACTTATTAATTCCGACATTCTAGACCCTAGAGGATCTTTAATGCAACCTAACTCATTATTGTCTTCTATTTTTATTATCACACAAAAATCATTTAAATAAAGTAAAAACTGTGCAGTAAACCGTTGGGTGACACGGTAAAAACCCTCAGAAGCTTACCCTCGTAGCGTGTTAGTAGAATGCTTGCAAGCCAATACTCGTCTTAGAACGGAGCTTTAGGGAGAACCTTGGGGCCGGAGGAGCGTAGGGCGTATTCCGAATGATTGGAAGGGAAGAGATTATGGGGGAATCCTTCTGATTTCGTAAGATTTGGTTGTGGGAACTCTTTTGCGAAGAAGAGAGCTACACCAAGAATTTTGGAAGTAGAGTTGAGTGGTATTGGATTATTTTGGCGTCGTGAGGACTTTAGGGAACTGAGATAATTTAGAGCTCAGAACTTCGATATCTGAGTGATTCTTTTATATCAGAGGCAACCTTAGGCAACTTTTCAGAGGCAACTTTTATTGGGTCAAGAACCGCTCAGAAACCGAGAGAAAATGGGGGAAAGAAAGAAATTGTTGATGAATGAAAAGTAATTTTCGGACTCCTTTTATAGGGGAAGGAGAGCCCGTACGGGCTCAAGGGAGAGCCCGTACGGTCTTGGTTGTGGGGACCGTACGGTCTCCACATATCCCGTCTGAGATCTATTTTGGATCTCAGACGGGCTTTCAACAAGGCCCGATAAAAGTCCGCTGTCGCTTAGCGACACTAGGCAGATAAGGATAAGGCCCGTTTGGACATGTGGGCAGCCCATACGGTCTCAGTGAAGGAGACCTACGTTCTTCGTTGGAGTAGTGGAGACTATTTGGTCTGAGGAGAGAGAGGAATTTCTTGCAAGTTCAAAGGTGTCAATCTTGTGTTCCTGGGATGTGGGTAGAGGAAGTTATGACTTCGGGAAGTCGATTCGTTCTTCAGCGAGTACTGGCGTTTGAGCGACCGGCGTAATGAGGAGCTCGGAAATTGTTTTCGTCATTGGGTTCGAAAACCAGTGCTTAAAATTTTCCCCTCGCTTCTTTGGAAGTGCATAGGATGACTATATCGACTTGTAAGGTCTGTTGGGCAGTTCCAATAAAGCGAAACGAGTAACACTGCGTGTGTTCGTTCGTGTGCTTTTGAAATTCCTTTTTGAAAATGGGTTTAGAGACTTACCTGGGTGTTGGTCCTTTCCTTTCCCACTCCGGCTGATATCTCGGGGTGAGTAACATCTTCTGTAACGCCTTCTATAACGCATTTTGTAACGCCTTCTGGAACTTCTTTTGTAACGCCTTTTGTAACGCCTTCTGTAACGCCTTTTATAACGCCTTATGTTATGCCTTCTAGAACGCCTTTTGTAACGCCTTCTGCAACGCCTTTTGTAACGCCTTTTGTAACGCCTTCTGCAACGCCTTCTGTAGGTGTGAGTATTGATCTCCGGAACTGCTTCAAGAGTGTTAAGTCTTCATGAAGTCAGGTGTTTTGGGGGTCGGACGCTTCTAGCCGTGGAAGTCCGGTGAGTTTCTGCACTTTCTATGGTCCGTCGGGCTTGGTTCTGAAAGGTTGTTGACATCGTCTAATAGGTGTTTTGCCTAGATTAGCTCTTGATGAACCCTAAGTGTTTTGATTATGTCCAAACGTTTCAGAAGATGAAAACTAAATTCTATCTCACATATAGATTATTGTTGACTAATATTTTTTGTTCTAGTCTATGTGTAAGTTACTCAGCAGGTGCTGAATGAATCATTTTCGGATTGCCTAAAGGACTCAGGAGTTTTGTTTGCTGAAGTCAGAGTTTCAACAATTCAGAAGCTGGATACTCCGCTCTGAAGGCAAAGTCTGCTAAAGCTCTCCTCGGAAGTTCTCTGCAATCAGAAGTTATGCCAATTTGATCAGAAGTCTAGACAACTGGAAATAAGCTTCTGAAAGCTTAGTCACGGATTTGTTTGAGCATTTAATGCTCTGACACTTGCATTCAATGCAAGGCGCCAAAAGTTCAAAAAGCTGTTTTGATGGAGCGCGCTTGTCTGTTCAAGAGAAACCGGAATTTCCTTGTCTACCCTTTGTTGATCTAATTGAAGAATGATTCTGTCATCCTCATCCTTGATTTCAAATCACTTACCGGATTTAGTTAAAGAACAAGGATAACGGAATCAAAGTGTTTGAAGACCGTTTGAAGACTTGACAAATTAACGGCTACAACAACTGATGTCATCTCCTTTGAAGTTTCAAACTCCACAACGGTCATCTTCGATCACTATAAATAGTAGCCAAGCTCCAATGCATCAACACACGCATGATCATCGAGCAAAATCTTAACGCACTGTTTTAAACAAGAAAACAGAGCAACTTTTCCATTCTCAATCTTTCTTAGCATAGTCTTAGTAAAGTGAGAGAGTGAAGAAAAACAAGTTCATAATAGGAATCTTGTAAACTGAGATCGGGTGTGATCTTCAGTTAGATTTAAAGAGAGAAATCTAGTTGAGATTAGAGTTGGGTGAGAAATCCAGAAAACAGAGTATTGTTTTGTTCTGGTGGAAATCCTTTAACTCTTTTTAGACTAGTCAGAACTAAGTGAGAAATTAGCTTAAGTTCTGTTGATGTAAAGGAGCTTCTGAACTTGCCATAAAAGTTCTGAATAGTGGATTTATAAAATCTCTGTAGGCTGCGACCTCAGGGGACAAGACGTAGTCACAGGACTTCTGTGGCGAACTTGGATAAATCGAATTGTTCAATCAGGACCTCCTGAACTTCCTTCTCCCTCTTATACTTGTTATTATTGCTTCTGTGTACTTGCTTATATTTAGTGCTGAAACAGATTTTCTGTAAGTATCATTGTCTTTGTTCAGAAGACTTTCCAGAAGTTCTCTTACCGAACTTCTGTTGCTGAAAGCAGGCTAACTGTGTATAGGCAGAATCTTCCTCAGAAGCAAATTCTATAAACTTGCTTCTGACTCTGGAAAGTTTGACTCTGAAATTTAAGTTTCTTTAAAAACTTAGAAAAATTTCAGTTTTCAACTTAGACACCTATTCACCCCCCTCTAGGTGATTCTGTTCTTGTTAGGGCCAACAAGTGGTATCAGAGCGAAGGTCACTTCGTATATTTACTAAAGATCTAACAATCTAAGTGTAAGATCCTATCAGAATCAATAGAGATGGCTAGTAGACACCAGCCTGAGAATTCTTCTCACTTTATTGTCCCAGAAGGTTCTTCTACTACCAGACCTCCATTGTTTAATGGCAACAACTACTCATACTGGAAGAAAAGGATGATGTACTTCATCCAAGCTCAGAACATGAGTGCTTGGTATGTCATCACTGATGGTGATTTCATTCCTACCAGAATGGAACAAGGTCTAGGAGATGTTGTTATTCCTCAGAGGGAATACACAGATGACATTCTGAAAAAACTCCAAACTAATGCTTCAGCAATAAATATGTTGCATTGTGCACTTACAGCTACTGAATATAACAAAGTTTCCTCTTGTGAAACAGCACAGGATATTTGGAACAAGCTAGAAGTCACATATGAAGGAACAGGAAAAGTGAAGCAATCTAAAGTCAACCAACTCATGAGAGAATATGAGTTATTTGAAATGCTTGATAAAGAATCTATTTCAGATATGAATTCTAGATTCACCAAGATAGTCAATGACTTGAAGAGTTTAGGAAAAGACATTGAAGAATCTGATCGAGTGAAGAAGATTGTCAGAAGCTTACCAAGGTCTTGGCAAGCCAAGAAGACTGCTATTGAAGAAGTTCAGGACTTGAGCTATTACTTGTATGATGAACTCATTGGGTCCTTAATCACTCATGAGATGTCATTAAAGAATCATGACTTAAGAGAAAAGTCAGAAGGAAAAAGAGTTGTCCTGAAAGCAGAATCTTCTGAAGAATCCTCAGAAGATGAGGAACTGGCTATGCTGACCAGGAAGTTCAAGAAGGCCTTTAGGAAAGGCAGAGGTGGAATCTACAAGAAGCCTTTCAGGAGCTTTGATAAGAAAACTCCTGATTCTGGTGAAAAGTTCAAGAGAGATCCAAACAAGCCAATTGTGTGCTATGGATGTCAGCAACCGGGGCACATTAAGCCTAATTGCCCGGAGTTGAAGAAAGATAAGAAAAAGTTCAAGAAAGCTATGCTGGCTGCCTGGTCAGACTCTGAGACCAACAGTGATCCTGAAGAAAAGGAAGAGCAAGCTCAGATTTGTTTTATGGCTATTGATGAGCCAACTTCTGAAGATGTCACAGGAGAAACTTCCGCACCTCCTGAAGTTACATATGATTCCGAGGTAAACATATCTTCTGAACAGAATATCTTTGATTCTCTTGAAGAACTCTATAGTATGTTCAAGTACCTGAAAAGGAAATTGGACAAGAGTGAGGCTGACAAGTTTCTTAGGTTTACTCAAGTCTTTTCTGACATGAAAGTGTTAGAAGAGAAGCTGTGTAAACAGTTCAGCATTCCTGCTGATGGCTCTAAAGCCAAAGGCAAGAACAAGCTGCCTCTGGGAAGTGATAAACCCCAGAAGAAGAAGAAACCTGTCACTCCCTCTCTTCTGAAAGAGATTGCTTCTCCTCCTGATGTTGGTACCTCTGAGAGTGCTGTTATAGCCTCTGAAGATGTTGGTCCTTCTCAGAAGAAGAAGAAATCTCCCAAGAAGCAAAGGGAAAGATCCAAGAACCCTCCCTTTTGCAAGCTCTGTAAAAGTGAT
Organism: Euphorbia peplus; assembly: GCA_028411795.1. Taxonomy (NCBI): domain Eukaryota; kingdom Viridiplantae; phylum Streptophyta; class Magnoliopsida; order Malpighiales; family Euphorbiaceae; genus Euphorbia; species Euphorbia peplus. Next base: position 9,354,084 of record CP110841.1, on the reverse strand, counting down.
GGTCATTGGTTAAAGGATTGCAAGTACCATATTAAAAATCTCTTGCAATCTGAGATATCATTAAAACCTGCTGAAGAGAAATCTAACTCTGAAGGACCCAATAAGGATTGGGTACCTGTCACTAATTGATTGTGTTGCAGGTGGCTCTGAGTGCTCCATCAATGTCAAAGCTGTGGTACATTGACAGTGGGTGCTCAAGGCATATGACAGGTGATGAAAAAGCATTCATCACATTTGTTCCTAAAAGAGGTGGAAAAGTCAGCTTTGGAGATGCTCAGAAAGGAAGGATTCTTGGTTCTGGATCCATAGGAACCAACCCTCCGATCGAAGATGTCTCCCTAGTCAGAGGTCTGAAGTTCAATCTCCTGAGTGTTGCACAACTGTGTGATAGAGGTAGAGATGTTGTCTTCAGCTCCTCTGGATGTAAAATCTTGGACAGTAAGTCAAGGGAAGTTATTCTAACTGCTCCTAGAGTTGAAAATGTTTTCATGCTGAATCTTGAAAATCTTTGCAAAAATGTATGCTTGATGTCCAAAGAGGATACCTCCTGGCTCTGGCATAGAAGACTTGCTCATGTAAGCATGGACCTTCTGGCCAAAGTTGCTAGAAATCAATTGGTTGAGGGTCTGCCTGAAATTAGTTTTAAAAAGAATCATTTGTGCAATGCTTGTCAATCTGGTAAACAATCCAGAAGCTCTTTTAAAACTAAGAAAGTCATTTCAACTAAAAGACCTTTGGAATTACTTCATATGGATCTTTTTGGTCCTGTTCAACCAATGAGCATGGGTGGAAAGAAGTATGCCTTTGTCATTATAGATGACTATTCAAGATTCACTTGGGTCATCTTGCTGTCTAGCAAAGATGAGTCACTTGGATGTTTCTCAGTTCTGATAAAGAAACTTGAGAATGAAAGGAATGAAAAGGTTGTCCATATCAGAAGTGATAATGGTGGAGAATTCAAAAACTGTAGGTTTGAAGAATTCTGTGAAACCAAGGGAATTGATCATAACTTTTCTGCTCCCAGAACTCCTCAACAAAATGGGGTAGTTGAAAGGAAGAATAGAACTCTGGTTGAGATAGCCAGAACTATGATCAATGAAAGAAGGCTTCCTAAGTACTTTTGGGGAGAAGCTGTGAACACAGCTTGCTATGTTCTGAATAGAGTGCTAATCAGAAGCATTCTGAACAAGACCCCTTATGAACTTTGGAAAGGTCGAAAGCCTAAAATAGGTTATTTCAGAACCTTTGGTTGTAAGTGTTATGTTTTGAATACAAAAGAATATCTTTCAAAGTTTGATTCAAAGGCAGATGAGGCCATTTTTCTTGGTTACTCAACACATAGTAAAGCATATAGGGTTTTTAATAAGAGGACTCAAAAATTAGATGAATCTGTTCATGTACAGTTTGATGAGACTAACCCTGCAGATAGTAGAGCTCCTGATGAAGATGTAGTTCAAGCTCCTGAAGTAACATCTCCTGTTGAAGAAGAAGATGTTTCTTCCAGAGCTGCTGAGGTGGATCCTCCTGTTGCTGAACAAGCTCAAGATGAGAATCCTACTCCAGAAGTCAACTTCCTTCCAGAAGATGCTCCTATATATGATTCAACAAATGATGAACAGGTTTCAGAAGACTCATTGGATGTACCAAGAGAAGTTAGAGCTCATAGGAATCATTCCTTAGAGAACATAATTGACTCTGTTCATAATCCTGTCATGACCAGAGCTCAGCTCAGAAGATACATGGGGAATGTGGCTTTTGTGTCACTTCTGGAACCCAAGGACTTCTATGAAGCTGCTGACGATGACTCCTGGTTGATGGCAATGCAAGAAGAACTTGACCAGTTCAAAAGGTCAGAAGTTTGGACTTTGGTTCCCAGACCTAACAACATAAAGGTTGTTGGAACTAGATGGGTTCTGAAGAACAAGCTTGATGAATTTGGAAATGTTGTGAGGAACAAGGCAAGACTTGTTGCTCAAGGTTACAGTCAGCAAGAAGGCATAGATTATGGTGAAACTTTTGCTCCTGTTGCAAGATTAGAAGCCATTAGAATCTTGTGTGCTTTTGCATCATACAAAGGTTTCAAGCTCTTTCAAATGGATGTGAAAAGTGCATTCTTGAATGGTTACATTGATGAGGAAGTCTATGTGTCTCAACCTCCTGGTTTTGAAGATCCAAAGTTTCCTGATCATGTGTACAAGCTAAAGAAAGCCTTGTATGGACTGAAACAAGCTCCCAGAGCTTGGTATGAGAGGCTGACAAAGTTCCTTCTGTCTAAGGGATTTGTCAGAGGCTGTGTTGATACAACTCTGTTCACTCTGAAAAAGAACAAGGATATCCTTATAGCTCAGGTATATGTTGATGATATTATATTTGGTGCTACTAATGAATCTTTGTGCAGAGAGTTCAGTGACCACATGAAGGCTGAGTTTGAAATGTCTATGATGGGAGAATTAACCTTCTTCCTAGGACTTCAGATCAAGCAAAGCAATGATGGGGTGTTTATCAATCAAGCTAAGTACACTAGAGAAGTGCTGAAGAAATTTGGCATGATGGACTCTAATGCTGTTGATATTCCAATGGATGTCAGCAAAGACATTGATGATGAAGAGAAAGCTGGTAAACCTATAGATATAAAAACCTACAGAGGTATGATTGGCTCTCTTTTATACCTAACAGCCAGCAGGCCAGATATACATTTTGCTGTGTGTTTTTGTGCTAGATATCAGTCTAAACCAAGAGAGATTCATGATGTTGCTGTCAAAAGAATTCTCAGATATCTTAAAGGCACACCAGAAGCTGGTTTGTGGTATCCCTGTAGTTCTGATTTCACTCCTATAGGATACACAGACTCTGACTATGGTAGAGATAAATTGAAAAGGGTCAGCACTTCTGGTGGTTGTCATTTTCTGGGGGAGTGCCTAGTCTCCTGGCATAGCAAGAAGCAAACCTCTGTGGCTCTCTCAACTGCTGAAGCTGAGTATGTTGCTGCTGGAAGTTGTGTTTCTCAGATGCTCTGGATCAAGCAACAAATTGCTGACTATGGAGTCATCCCTGGAACAATTACAATTTACTGTGATAACAAAAGTGCTATTGATCTTTCAAAGAATCCTATTCAGCACAGCAGGATGAAGCATGTTCATATTAGACATCACTTTCTGAGAGATCATGTTCTGAAGAAGGATATTATCATTACTCATGTTCCCTCTGAAGAAAATCTTGCTGACATGTTTACTAAGCCTCTGGCTGGTATATCTTTCAGCAACTTACGAGAAGGCATTGGTATGACTTATCCCCTTCAATAACTTAGACTAATTATTTCTGTATGTCTTAAGTGATTAATCGTTTGAGATAATTAAGATATAATTAATTCTAATCATGATTTGACTTGTAAGCATGCGTTATCTACTGCCATTTTGCGGCGCTGTTCTGTGTTTAACGGTTATCTGTTCCCTTTTAAACGGTGTTTACTTGCTTTTTGAATTGGAACGGTTTCTTGTTTGGGTATAAATAGAGGTTTTCCATACTTAGCAATTTTTACTTGCATTTTTCATTGCTATTAGAATCGCCATTGTTGTCTGTGCATTTCTCCTCTCAAAATCTTAACCTAATTTCCTATTTCTCCTAAATGGCTCTAGAAATCACTGTCACTCATCTCTTCACTTCTGAAAGCAGAAAGAAAGTTAGCGAATCTAGGGTTTTTACTTCTAGGTTCTTAGATGACGAAGTTAAAACTACTGAACCTATCTCAAACTGGCTTAGTGCTCAAAACTGGAATTCATTCGTTTCTCTCGATGAATTCATTTACCCTAAGTTAGTCACCGAATTCTACCAAAACCTCCATTTCTTTTCTAATGAGGAGGATGTTCTTCACTCGGTTGTTGGGGATGTTGAGATTGAGGTCAGCAGGGCTTCTATCTCTCAAGCTATTGGTGTTGATGATGAAGGAATCATCGTTGGTGATGATGGTTCTGTTGATGGGTTCTCTGAAGTGAATTGGGCTAGACCAGATCTGAGTGCCAAGGAAACGTATGCAACATGGCTCTCACAGCATCAGAGGTGGGCACATTATCTCACTACTAATGTGTTTCTTCCAAAGGCTGGAGGAGTCAACTGTGTTTCCAACAGAGAACGAGTTTTCATGTGGCATCTGGTCAACCAGAAGAAGATTAATCTTCCTGCCATGCTGATAAGGCAGATGAAGAATGTCACTACTTCTAGTGCTCTTGCCTATGGTTCCCTCCTGACGAGGCTCTTTGAAGCTGCCTCTGTGGTTATCTCAGGAGAAGGTGTAACCAGTAGAAGTACGGTTCTGAAGATGCATACCTTCAGGAACCTTTCCTTTGGTGTAACTCCAAAGAAGAAGGAGAATGCTTCCTCTGTGAGTATTGCTCAGAAGGAAATTGTGGATGCTTTTGTGCTGAAAGGAAAGAATGCTGCCAAGAAGGGCAAGGGAAAGAAGGGAACAAGTAAGTTGGTCCTGACCGTTGAGAAAGTGGATGTCTCAGAACCTCTTCCCACGATGGTTCAAACAACAATCAATGTTGAACCCTCTGGCAAGATTGTTGCTGAAAAGCCAACGGTTGCTCCTGAAAAGGATGATCAGGATGCTGAGGAAGCACGCCTTGCTGAGAAAGAGAAGGCTGCTGAAGCTGAAAAGGTTGCAAGAGTTGTGGCTCTTGCTGAAGAGAAAAGAAAGAAGAAGGAAGCAGAGGACAAGTTAGCTGCTGAGCGAGAAATTGCTGCAAAGGCTAAGGCCGATGCAAGACTTTTAGAATGCGCTGCTGAACTTGGGAATGCGGAGTTCTCAAAGGTAGTTGAGACTTCAGAGGAAGAAGGGAATCTTGAGAATGTCTCACTATCTTCTCGGATTGTTGAGAATGTCTCCCTTTCTACCAGAATTGGAAGGAAGACTGCTGCAAAACGAAGGGTTCTGAAGAAGAAGGACTTCGTTATTGCCTCAAGTGCTGAATTAGAGGAACCTGTCACTCAGGAACCGGAAGATGCTGATAAAGACTTATCAGAAATTTCTGATAAAGAGAATGTTGATGCTCCTCTGATTGAAGAACTGTCAGAAGAGAGTGAACCAGAAGATGAAGAGGTTCTTCAAGGTGCTAAACAGTTTGTTGAGAATGTTGACGATGAACACTTCATTGACAACGTTCTTCTGAATCAAGGAAGAAACCCTGGTGATAGGGATGCCTCTGAAACACTGTTCAGAATGGCTCATTTATATGCTGAGCCCATTTCAACTTTTGATCCTAATGCCTCTGAACAGGTTATCTCATCTCCTACTCTTACTCCTCATCCATCTCCCTCACTACCTTCTGTCACAGAAGTAAGTGAATCTCAGACTTTCATTCCTCCAACAACTTCAACATCTGAAGTTGTTCCTCCTCCATCTACTCTTCCTTCTGGATCCTATTCAGAAGTGAATCTGTCCTCTGGACCAATCTTCACTGATTCCATTTCTACTTCTACTACTTCTTCTCTATCATCTTCTGCTGTACTTCCATCAACTGGAATTACTGCTCCTCCCTTTTCAATACCTTTTTCAATTCCTTCAACCTTACCTCCCTGTACAAATACTTTCTCTTCCTCTTTCTCACATACAATTTCTTCCACACAAACTTTTGTTCCTCCTCTCTCAACCTCTGGACATACACCTCCTGTGTGTGATCCCTTAACTTCCTTCCCCACTCCTTCAGGTTTTGCTGGGTTGTCCTCCAACTATGACTTCCTGCGCAAACACTTGAATCGAGAAGATTTGGATAACAGGTTTGGAAGTTTTGGCTTCATGGGCAGAGCTTCTTTTATTTCCGAAGCTGGAGGTGCCCCGAGTGTTGAAGAATTGAGAAGAATGGGTCAGAGTGGCTCAGATGAACTGCTGAACAGATTTGCTGGTATAGGGCAAAGGACTTCTGCTGCTGACATGTATGCTCAGGGCATTGTGCTGCAAGAATTACATTCTTTGAAAGCTCAGAACCTGCAGCTCATGACTATGCTTCAAATGCAGGATCCTTCTGTTTATATACGCAATCTTTCTACACTTCATCTAGCTACATATGATGAGCTGTACAAATTGAGAGAATTAGCTCTGACTCTTCCTTCTCTGGACAATATTGCTCTTGCTTCTTCTCTGAAGGTCAATGAGAATTTGGAGATATTGACAGAAGAAGTCAAGGAAGCAAACGAGCATTATGAGGCTCATGAGAAGATGCTCCCTAGTAAGATTGAAGACCTGCAAAGTACTGCAAATCACATTCTGAGAGAAGTGAAATCTTCTGCTCAAGGTTCTTCATCTTCAGGAGCTGCAAAGATTGTATATGATATCACTCCTGATCTCAACAATCGACTCTCCAACATTGAGTCTGCTGTATCTGCTCAGAATGCACAGATTGCTGAGCTCACTGAACTTCTGAAGGTTATGCACACTCAGGCACGTGAACAAGAAAAGACTCTTCACAATTGCTATAGGTTTGTTCGAGGACAGACTTATATTCAGAATGAGCACCTCACTGCTGCTGTGTATGCTAACAATAGGTTGATCAAGCTACTTCTTGATGATGTTCAGAAACAGCGACCTATGTCTGGTCAGACCTTTGATCATATGAAGACCATTGATGATGACTTCAGAAGACGAATGGATATGATCAATACTGTGCGACCAACTCCTGTGCAATATCAGACTGCTCTGAATGTTCAACAAAAATTGAAGTCTCAGGGAGCTCTTGGTGTTGCTGTTGGTTCTGGTCAAACGGGGGAGAAGTCTGGTCAGAAGAGATCAAGTGCTGCTGAAGGTTCTAGTGATGTTCCTCCTCCTCAGAAGAAACCTAGGAACTTGTAATCGTTTAGGACTTAAGCTTCTTAGCTAGGTTCTGGGTTGGGTAGTTTGTGTCTTAGGACTTTTTCTGCTCTTCTGATTATTTTGCTTCTTATGTTATCTTCTGAATGATCTTATATACACTGAATCTTTTCTATACTTTCTTGCATATCTGACCTCTTACTCTCTGCTCATGTTTCTTTTTAACTTAGTAAATTACACTTCATTAAATCTAACAACTTGATCTTAAGTCTTATTAAGTTTATACAGATTGCTGAAGTTCACCATTTTCACTAAAATGGGGGAGTTAATTTACTCAGAAGTTTTTGAAACATGTGCATAAGGAAGTTTTTCTCTAAAACTCATGTTTTCTTTTACCTTCTGACCACGGTTTGTCCATAACCAAAATGGGGGAGAATGATGAACCCTAAGTGTTTTGATTATGTCCAAACGTTTCAGAAGATGAAAACTAAATTCTATCTCACATATAGATTATTGTTGACTAATATTTTTTGTTCTAGTCTATGTGTAAGTTACTCAGCAGGTGCTGAATGAATCATTTTCGGATTGCCTAAAGGACTCAGGAGTTTTGTTTGCTGAAGTCAGAGTTTCAACAATTCAGAAGCTGGATACTCCGCTCTGAAGGCAAAGTCTGCTAAAGCTCTCCTCGGAAGTTCTCTGCAATCAGAAGTTATGCCAATTTGATCAGAAGTCTAGACAACTGGAAATAAGCTTCTGAAAGCTTAGTCACGGATTTGTTTGAGCATTTAATGCTCTGACACTTGCATTCAATGCAAGGCGCCAAAAGTTCAAAAAGCTGTTTTGATGGAGCGCGCTTGTCTGTTCAAGAGAAACCGGAATTTCCTTGTCTACCCTTTGTTGATCTAATTGAAGAATGATTCTGTCATCCTCATCCTTGATTTCAAATCACTTACCGGATTTAGTTAAAGAACAAGGATAACGGAATCAAAGTGTTTGAAGACCGTTTGAAGACTTGACAAATTAACGGCTACAACAACTGATGTCATCTCCTTTGAAGTTTCAAACTCCACAACGGTCATCTTCGATCACTATAAATAGTAGCCAAGCTCCAATGCATCAACACACGCATGATCATCGAGCAAAATCTTAACGCACTGTTTTAAACAAGAAAACAGAGCAACTTTTCCATTCTCAATCTTTCTTAGCATAGTCTTAGTAAAGTGAGAGAGTGAAGAAAAACAAGTTCATAATAGGAATCTTGTAAACTGAGATCGGGTGTGATCTTCAGTTAGATTTAAAGAGAGAAATCTAGTTGAGATTAGAGTTGGGTGAGAAATCCAGAAAACAGAGTATTGTTTTGTTCTGGTGGAAATCCTTTAACTCTTTTTAGACTAGTCAGAACTAAGTGAGAAATTAGCTTAAGTTCTGTTGATGTAAAGGAGCTTCTGAACTTGCCATAAAAGTTCTGAATAGTGGATTTATAAAATCTCTGTAGGCTGCGACCTCAGGGGACAAGACGTAGTCACAGGACTTCTGTGGCGAACTTGGATAAATCGAATTGTTCAATCAGGACCTCCTGAACTTCCTTCTCCCTCTTATACTTGTTATTATTGCTTCTGTGTACTTGCTTATATTTAGTGCTGAAACAGATTTTCTGTAAGTATCATTGTCTTTGTTCAGAAGACTGTCCAGAAGTTCTCTTACCGAACTTCTGTTGCTGAAAGCAGGCTAACTGTGTATAGGCAGAATCTTCCTCAGAAGCAAATTCTATAAACTTGCTTCTGACTCTGGAAAGTTTGACTCTGAAATTTAAGTTTCTTTAAAAACTTAGAAAAATTTCAGTTTTCAACTTAGACACCTATTCACCCCCCTCTAGGTGATTCTGTTCTTGTTAGGGCCAACAGCTCTGTGTGACGAAGGTCCGATTTGTCGCCGCCTTTTATGACTCCTATGGGGATCCTGCACAAACAAAGACATGCATCATTTCTCAGGGTGAGATGGCCAATGGGAAATAAACATTTTTTATGATGATTGGTCATGCTACACGATTACAAGTGATCGAGGGGGATGCTCTATTTTACGGATGCATGTGGGTTCACATTTGTGTACTTTGGCTAGATAACTTAAAACACACAGTGGTGTGACTAGACATGCATACACGTAACTTGCTTATGAATGATGGAGTGCCCTATTAGGTGGACTCGTGTGAGCGGGTTTTGTCCAAATGACAACCTATAATGACCTAAAACCCATAGTGTGTGCGACTCAATGTATAGGTAGGTGGCTCGTGCGTACACAAGGGGAATGTTCTACTCATGTGATATTTTTATGGATTTCGGCTAAATGACTTAGGGTGTCTAATGTGTGCGTGCAACTAGACCTGTGGATATGTGATTGTGCGTAGACTAGGGGGGGCTGTCTCATCTCATGTACTCGTGTGGTATTACTTTCATGGACTTTGGTTGGATGACCTAAGACACGTAGTATGTATGAGTGAGTGTGTAGACACGTGATTGGGTGACCTAAACGACTCTTGGTTCTCAACGAAGCATGTCATGTGTCAGTGGATGACTCCAGGGTTTTGGTTAGATGCGAGGTGATTGAGGCTAGGTTAATGGTTGTTCTTTTGGAGGATGTGAATTAAGGCTTTGTGTTGGATAAAGGAGGCGAGGTCTATGTAGGTGTTTCGAGGGTGTAGGGAAAGGCTTTTATGAGGAGAGTAAGGGTGTGGGCTTGGATGGTGGAGGCGATGTTTATGTAGGTTTTTTATAGAGGGTTTCCAAAAGCTTGGGTATAGGGAGACGAGGCCTATCGAGGTTGTAGGGTAGGTTTTGTGAAGGGTCCAAGGATTTTGGGTTAGATAGTAGAAGTGACGGTTATGGAGGTTCTTTGATGAGGATAGGGTTTGTGAGGCAAGTAGGAGTTTGTGTGGCTTTTCGGATTGTCAGGGTTGGAATCGAGATGCGACTTCCGATGATGTTTTTGTGATTGCCCCTAGGGTGAGGTATTTATTGCTCTAATTTTTGCCTAAGATGACTCTACGGGTTGTCAACTTAGCGAGCTGCCTTTATTGTTGCCTAGATCGCCCTCTTGGGTTTTCAACCTAGCGGGCTTTCTTTCTTTTAGCCCTGAATGTTGCCTAGATCTATTTTTGAGATTTTTCGATATAGCGGGTCTGTGTTTTCTCAAACCCTAGGGGATCGGGTGGTGTTTTGAATGAAGTATGCATATTCTATTGTCTAAGTTCTTGATTTTTCTGTGTCAACATGACTTAAGACACTCTAGAATATGCGTAGCTGATAGACTATTGAAATAGACTTTAGACTCACTAACATAAGCATCTAGACTAGTTAATATGGGCATAAATGGTTCATGTATGTCTAATATGAATGTGCACTCGCTATCAACTAGTCCTAGTTGACTATCTTTTCTCTTCTTGTGACAATGATTTGCCCCTTGTAGTGAGGATTCTTATGTTGTGTGGGATCGTCATTTTTCATGGGGATGAAACCGCGTATCCTAATGCTGCCATCTTTTTCTTGGAAGCACGCAAATGATTCTCATGGTGAAATCCTAGTGTCTCTATTATTATCCTTGGCGTAGATCCTATCACTTCCTTCTGCATGGATTACGCCTTCGTGTGATGATTAGCAAGATGCCCTCATAGCTTTGGGACACCATCCGCTTTGTATGCAGCATTGATATGGGAATGTCGTTAGTCCCTTCGAGGCTTTATGGGTGTGATCTATTTTCGAGTTATGAGCTCCTCTGAAGGATGGCTTCACTTCTCCTTTTTGTTTTTTTTCATAGGCACGTTCGTTACAGAGTGCAGAAGGGAGATTCTGAGGACTTCATGGGTTTAATTTTGAAGGCTGATGGACCCTGGTTCATCCTAGATGGAGACACTTTGGATGCTTTATTTTTAACTTTCGCACATTGTCCTAGTTCCTTAGAGTGAGGTCTCTTCTTTTTGCAGGGCTCCGAAGGACATGTACTTCTATGTTGATCTAGTAATTCCTCCTTATGTCGTTTTTCCATCTTGCGAGGCATGTCCTGGTTGGGGCCGTTCGTCTAGTGGTGGTTCTCTCTCTCTTACAGTCGAGGGCATATTGATACTAGACACACATGCTCTAATTATGCCTATATGTTTCTAATGTCTATTGAAAGATGCAAATGAATGTAGACACAAGTGAGACTGTATATAAACGCATTTTCTATCCAGGCACGGGCTTGTAAATACATGGATAGAATAAGTGGGATAGAGCCTAGTCGATGCCTGATGATGTTGCTCCGTTCTTTGTCTACAGGGATGTCCTTGATGCGACGCTCATGACCTAGAGTCTTCCATGAATCTTCTTAGGGGTGCATTTTTAGCGACTCGAGCCACTAGGTATTAACTGATTTTTGGGCTCATATAAGGTCTTTTGTTTGTTCTGGAATAGGCCATGAGGAGGTGGCTAACTGAAGTGAGATGGGGTGTGGAATATGTCGGGGTAGTCTAAGGGTCAAGGCTTGGAATCATGTCGTCTTCAATTTTGACTACGGATACCGCGGAGAACTTTCTTGGGTTGTTCAACACTTCGTTTGGGGAGCTTCATCTATGGTTACTTCTGGCTGATCTGACGGTCTCCTTGATATCTTCTTTGTGGAAGCTGGTTTGGATTGAGGATGGGTCACGGTTTTGTGATTTCGGGTTGAGGAACAAATTGGATGATGATTCTGAAATTTTGGATCGGGAGAAAGTGTTCACATATAGGTTGGGTTTTTTACGCTTGACGACTTGTATGTGTACCCTAACCTAAAGTGTGCCTATGACAGCTAGACGAATTGTACTTGTGGGACTATGGTACTTTGTATTATATTCTCCTATTCCTTTTTGACATGACACTGATGCATATGTGCGTCTAAAAATATGTGATAGTGACAATGTGTATGCATGTGACCCCTATTTTGTAGGACGGTGTGAAACAAGTTACCTAACGTATGACATGATAGTAAGGGTGTGGACATAGTAGGGGTTGTGGGATAGTTGATTGTAGGAGTTAAGATGATAATAGGGGTTTGGACATAGTAGGGGTTGAGATAGTAGGGGTTAAAGGTAAGTTGTTCGTGTTGTAGTTTGTGTCCTAAAGACAATTGTCGTTTAGGATATTTAGAATAAAGAATGTATAAACTATTGATTTTATGAAAGGCTTTTATCTTTTATCTTATATATATTACGTTGTAATTATTAGTTAAAAGAAATCCATAGTTTATATTGATAATCTTAAAGTGTTCATACAAGATGAAGTGAGACATACTTTAATGATTAAATAAACTTAAAATATCCCAAGTCGAGTATTGTATTATTGGATTAATATATATACTGTTGAGACTTGCATATAATATATCCCTTATTCATGAATAAGAAGTTGATCTCACGAACTTAGATTATACGAGATATCTGGATAATTATATGGATATGTATAATGATGTTATATATATTGGAGACCTCGCTTTGAGTTACTAGTATGGAATAAATACATAAATGTCAACTAGCTTTAACTCATATGTGGTAATAGATATAAAGTAGTCCTAGAACTCAAATACTCATTCATGTGACTTTGAATTATGGAGTGTGTTACTTTGATTCTACTATCTGTACGATCCAGTATTCGGGTGTCCTTCGGGTAGACATTGGGTAACACATAAAGTAATTGCAAAGCAGTTAATGTTAGATTGAGGATATCATCACTTCTGTATTAGAAGATTTATCTTGGGCCTCTTGTGAATAAATAGTTCTAAATCCTTGCGCGAGGTAATATGATAAATTGGAAATGGTTTTCAATTTATGGAGAATATTTATTTGAGCACAAGTAAATTAATAATGAATTATATGATTGACTTTTCCGTGATCATGATTCATTAAAGATAATATTGATGAGGGACCGAATTATATTGCAACTATCACTGACAGGTAAAAGAAGTCAACTGTTAATCTTGACTCCTTATGACTCCGGGTTAGAAGAGTATCTCCATATTTGAGTCGACGCTCTTCTATGTTATATTAATTAATAGAGATTAGATTAATATACGACCGGTTGTGGTAAGGACCTAGTGGGTCACACACTAAGAGTATTGAAGGATAAAATGGTAAATTGGTAAATATACCAAATATGTGTATTTGGTAATGTTGGTCGAAATATGTATATATAGTGTTGATATATATAGTTTAATTGAATTAAATTATAATGTGTTATAATGTTAATTAATTAAATCCTACTAGTATAATAATTGAGATTATTATTTAGTTAAATTGAGTAATTTAATAAATATGGATTTATATAAATTACTAGTTTAATTAAATAGGAATACTAGTATGAATAGAATTGTTTTTATTAATTAAATAAGAGTTGGCCTAGTCCTTTTGGGAATAGGATTCTTATTTAGGAGAGACAATTCTAAACACTATAAATACAACCCCATATGGGGTATTTGTAACACACATCTAATTCTCTCTAGAGAAGCCGAAATTCCTAGACCAATATTGGGGTTTTGATTTACCGTTTTATTCGTTCTTGCTCGTGTGGACTTAACGCTAGAGGTGTTCTACTTTGGGCACTCGCGAGATTAAAATAAAGAAGACTTGTGGGCGCGACAACAACGTTAGATAGTAATCTCCTAGAGGTATTTTATCTAACTAATCTTCTTAATTGTTATTCAATAAGCTAACGGATCTTGGTTTAAGAAATTGAAAAATTTTAATTCCGCTACGAACGTCGTAAATTTTCAATTTCCAACAGTTCGGGTTAGGGTTAACTATCATTTTTATAGCATATCCATGTGTGATTCCCAAATTTTCTACTTAACACACATAATTTGGGCTTGAACAATTATATACAGTCAAGTCTACACCTATATGAGTTCCCTTCATTCAGGTTTTTAGCTCAACATAACAAGACGTATTCAAACCAATTCTATGATGAATAAGAAAGAAGCAAACATTCTCATGTAAGTAGAAGTGAAATATATTATTCCACATCAGGTATTTTCATGCACTGGGCCAAACAGTTAAGATTTCATCAGAAAGGATCCGTATGTTGGATTTAAAACAATTACTAATAAAAATTGACTCGGCAAATTGTCAACCTTTCGAGGAATCAAACATGTAAAGTCATGCTTGTACAATTGATGGTAGTGAAGAAATGGCACATACATTATCTGAAATGAATTGAATTTAAATGAATTTACTGATAAGTCGTAAAGAACGAGCACGAGTATAGAAGTATTAATTACTAGGCAAGGATGGAATAGCCGGGGCGGATAAGAAATCAAAAGCAACCTTAGCAATGTCGTTTTGTGCCTTCTTAGAAGAAGGAGCAAGAGATGGAGAATTGAAGGAGCGGCCATTGCCAGAAAAAGTGGCTTGATAGCGAGGACAGTGGTCAGGACCATCCCTAATTATGGCATAGTCAGGCAAAGTCCACGCATTGTGATGGCACAACTCTTGCAGCTTCATTTTGTACATTTTCGACCTCCTTTTAGGGTTTCAGGAAAATCAGAAAGAGTAACCACAAATAGAGGGGTAGAAGGGAGGAAGGAAGAGATCGAGTCACTCACCGGAGATCAAAAGAACGCCGCCGGAAAGGCTGCTTAGAGGCGGCGATGTTCAGCTAGAAGATGCGATGGGAGTGTGTATTGTTGGAAAATAGTGTGAATTAAGATGTCTAGCTTCAGTCTTATATGTAAGAGTAAAAACGTTTTTTCTTTTGTATTAAATACGAAGGTTACAAAATTATTACTTTTTTGGAGTTCATGTTTTAATGTTTTAAAGGATCAAAGGCATATCATTTCAAGAAATTAACCGTTCAATTTAATAGGAGATAAAATTGTCAGTTTCAAATTTTATTCTCTAGGCTTTTTTTATAAAGCAATTCTAATTTGTAAGCTTTTATTGTTTATAACATGTCATGTCATCAAAACACTTATTAAAATTCTTTTTAAAATTTTCTGTCAGCTCTTGTAATTAAAGGAGTATAGATTTTTGGGTATTACATGAAAGATCAAACTAAACATTGGGTTTGGGCTTTTAATTTCGGCCCATTTCATGAGAAACTAAATGTGTCCTTTCCCTTTTTAAATATGCAAATGAGCAGGCGTGTGTTGGGAATTGGAGGTTAATAGAATCGAGAAAAATAAAGGAAAGATTGTTCCTGTTCTCTCTAGTTTGAAATTTTTCAGTATCAAATCGACATCTTCTCTAGTTCAAAAATGGTGGGACGAACTCAATTTGGTGAGGATTTGGAAGCCATGACGTTATTGGAGCTCGTCTTCTCTCTGAAATCATCTTTTCAGCATTCCTATTTTTCTCGAGTCGAACAGATTTTAGTTTCTAGAGAAGTCAAACTCAACAAGGAAATTGAGGAGAAGCACAGAGAAAATTGACTATTACTTGAAAAATATCTCAGCTTTCAGAAGGAATGCGGCGAATTGAGGGATGAACGAGATGAATTGTTGAAGAAATTGAATGACAAGAGACAAAATTTCGAGCTTCAAAAGAAGAATTCCGATGAGAACTCATCAAAATCACATGCACCAGCAGGTATATCTTATAAACATTGCTTTGTTTGGTTTGATTTAATTAGTTAATTTGATTTCTTAATTAGATAATCAGAGACCTTTATTATCATAAAACATTGTTCAAATCATAGATAGTGATGGTGAATCTGCTTCACCAGAAAGTGCAAAAGGGCAGAAAAGGAAATTGGATTCTTCTTATGTAGATGTGTCTAAGATACTTAGGGAGCTTGACAGTTTGAGTTTTCCTGGCTCAGATGATGAAGTGGATCTTTCTCTTGATTATTCTACCCCTTTTAGGAGTTAGGATTCGGTTTTAACAAGTTCGCCTTACCAACCAAGCTTCTTCTCTTCGTTTTCCTCCTCAAGGGTACTCTTTTTTGGAGGAATACCTTCCTACATAAACATTTCATAAATGTATAAGTATAGTTTAGAATATGGAGCTTTTGAAATAATTAAACAAAACATTAATATATAGAGTTAGCTTTATGGACTTACAGTAAACATGGTCTTTATCCGTAGAGTTGTCAAGGTTTTGTGCTTTTTCCATCGAAGCAGACGAGGGTATTCAGGGTTTAAGATTCTTGAATAATAGGTACGAGGTTCCTCCCATAACTCCAAAATCCAAACTTGTCAACCAATTACGATCAACTTAGCAAATTGAAGACTAAATCTTACAAGCAACAAATCTAATATACACATATATATACAATGCAAATTCATACCATGAATGCGTGCGCAAATCCATAGAGTTGATAATTCGCTTTAATGCCTCCTTCACCACCTAAGGCATTCTTCAATATCTTTATGCTCTCTTTATAAGCCAATGCACACCATGGAAAGTTGCGGAACAATTCTGGAAAGTCAGCCAGTCCTATAATGTAATCTTCCATACATCATCTTTTATCCTTCTCAAAAATATTGCCTTGTATGAAATACAACATAGACATTGTAATAGCATCATCATCATCTCTCTGGGACCATCTGATATCATGAAACACCTTTTTTATGTCATCGTGCTTTATCCGAGCTTTGCGTGAAAAATACTTCTTCTTAAATGTCAACCTCTGTTTTCTCTTCTTCTTCTGCATCTTCTTCATCTTCTCTAATTTTTTCTTACTTCTTTCAATGCTTCCAAATGGTAAGCCGGTTATTAACCCGAACTCCTTCTCGCTATAACTTAACTTGACTCCTCTTACCATGAAACACATGTTTTGCTCAGACATTTTTATCTCTCTCGTTAACATCTTGTGGATAAACGATAAAGAAATTTCTGGAAATTTCTTATTTAGGTAAGGTCCAAAACATGTCTTTCTAAAAAGCTTTCGAAGATGAACAACCAAATAAGTTTGGATATCTGTACCCACATCCTTATTGAATCTGTTTATTATTTGAGCTTTTGTACCAAGGGCATTAGGGTACAAGTAATTTTTGCTAGTCTTTCTCTTTCTACTCGGTCTTTCAGATGGCACGGTACGATTTTGCAAATGTAATGAAGAATACATGTAAGAACTGTAGCGAAATTATAGCGCTGGACCCAATACTACCATTATTTACCAGAAGACTTCCTGCCTTTTTGGGAATTCCCCAAGCTTATACCCTTCGCATGCAAATCCATTTTATCTTCCTGCTGACAAGACGAAGTATCTGGTCGCATGTGGTCATTATCTTTGCTTGCTGCAGTACAATCATTGATATCTTCCTGCCTCTTTTCCAACTCTTTTTCAATTTTCTTCTTCTTCTCCAATTCCTTTTCCATTTTCTTTCATGCAATTACAGAAACATAACTTTAGCACATCATTTCAAGCCATAAGTTAGCATTATTACTAACTAGTTAGGTCTTCAAATTAGTGTTCCAAATGCATTAGGTCAGCATTGACTATAACAAGCTTGACATGTGGAACGAAAGAGTTAGGCTATGCAATCACAAGAGCGAGAAATTTATGTGGTTTAGCTAACTTCGGCTACAGTACCAGTAAGAATATTGTGCAAGTTGTTATAACAGTAAGGCAATCTGATCATTTATAGCACAATCATAAGAGCTAGAGATTTATGTAATACATTTACCAGCAAGTGCAATTTGAAAAAACAAATCCTTTATTTGTGTTTCTAAGTTCCAAACTTTTCGAGACTTGATGACACCTAAATGCTCACACATATGCATATTCTAAGAGCACAAGCTCGAAAACTCTTAGTGCAAATAAATAACCACACTCTTTGTTTTTAATCTGGTATGATTCTTGTTTTTTAGCCCTGCATTTCCCTGTTGTAAGATTAGTTTCATATTTCATGTTATAAGCTATGTTGGACAGGCACTACTCCTTAGTAAGTGGCGGAATCTGTAAGCGTTTCTTGTTCGTGTTTGAATACATTTTTGTTTGAAAGCTCTTTTAATAAAGGTTAAGTTTTAGAAATAAGGTTTTCGGTGTTCAATTGTGTTTCTTTTTATGTTTCCGCCCAACATATTCTATAAAAGGTTTTGTTTTAGAAACAAGATTTACTATTTTTTATGCGTGCATGTTTCTATGAACGTCCAATATAGTCTATGAAAAGTTACATGTGAGCGTAAGTGGTCGCTCATAGCCGCTTTAGCCTTCTTTGACTAGAGTCGCCACCCGGCCGACCGGGAAAATGTACGAACCGGTGTTTGTACCGATTGTTTTGTAAACCAGAGATTCTATTTACGTTCGTGGATACAACTTATTAATTCCGACATTCCAGGGCCCAGAGGATCTTTAATGCAACCTAACAGTTTATTATCTTGACATTTAGGATTATCACACAGAAATATTTAAATACACAAACATTTGTGCGGTAAACCGTCAGGTGACACGGTACAAAACCCTCATAAGTTTACCCTTGTCGCGTGCCAGTAATTGCTCGCGGACTGATGCTCGTTGAAGAACGGAGACCTTTTCAGGGAGGAACCTTTGCGCCGGAGTTGCGTAGGGCGTCCTCCGGAATATTAGCTAGGAACATGACTTAATCAGCTCTAGCGGGGCTGCGAGTGATGCCTAGGTTTGGAACTTTTAATAAGGGGGAATATATTTTTGGTGGTCGTGAGGACCTTTTCTGGGAATACTTTTAGAAAAATACTCTCAAGCTCGGACTCTAGCGATTCTTTTTCTTAATCAGAGGTAACTTTATTAGAGGCAACTTCTATCGGGTCAAGAATCACTTTAGAACGAGTTAGAGAGAGAGGAGAATGAGTGTTTGTTGGTGAGAAATGATGCAAATCTGGGGGGTATTTATAGGGTAGCTTGTGACCGTATGGTCTCATTTTAGTGACCATACGGTCACGTGTTTGCTCGTCTCAGATCCAAATTTGGATCTGAGACGGGCTTCCCACAAGGCCCTGCCGGACCTTACAAGGCCCGGCCAATGTTGTTTGGATTTTAGTACACGTGTCACGTTCTGATTGGACAACATGCCACGTGGCAGATAAGGATTGGATTGCTATCTTCCACGTGGCAGTGACCGTACGGTTAGAAGGTTTGTGACCGTACGGTCACAACAAACAGTGTTGTGACCGTACGGTCCCTGGTGAATAGGGTTTGTGACCGTACGTCATTTTGTGAAAAAGGATTTTCTCATAAGCATGAAAGTGCCACACTCATGGTCCCGGGAAGCGGGTGGAAGAGGTTATGGCCCTAAAAAGGCAATCCGTTCTCCGACGAGTATCAGTATTTGAGCAGCTGGCGCGATGAGGAGCTCATAGATTGCTTTCATCATCGGGTTCCAAAACCAGTGCTTACAGTTTGCCCCTCGCTTCTTTGGGAGTGCCTAAGGTGATTACATCATCTTGTAAGCCCCGTTGGGCAGTCTCAATGAAGCGAAACAAGACATACTGCGTGTGTGCTCGTGTTTTTTCGAAAGTGAGTTTAGAGAACTTACCTACAGTCTTGGCCTCTGGCGTCGTGTTTTCTATAATCTTACTGTAAGGCCGATCAACTGTTTTCCACGAGTAACTCCTGCAGTCTGGTCCTCCGGCGTCGTGTTTCTATAATTCTGCTCTGAGGCCGATCAACTACTTCCATAGTACCTCGAGTTCGATCCGAGGATTTTTTTGTAACTTCTTATAGCACCTCGAGCATAACCCGAGGATTTAGTAACCTATCGTAGCACTTAGTAACCCTTTATAGCACCTCGAGTGTGGTCCGAGGATTTAGTAACCCGTCGTAGTAATTAGTAACCTTTTATAGCACCTCGAGCGTGATCCGAGGATTTAGTAACCTTTCGTAGCAATGAGTAACCTTTTATAGCACCTCGAGCGTGATCCGAGGATTTCGTAACCTTTCGTAGCACTCAGTAACCTTTCATAGCACCTCGAGCGTGATCCGAGGATTTAATAACCTCTTGTAGCATTTAGTAACCTCTTATAGTACCTCGGGCACGACCCGAGGATTTAGTGACCTCTTCAGTTCTATGCCCCCTTTCTTCGGATGGTGTTTGACACTTTGTCCTACCAGTCTTATCCGAATGCTGGTGGTTTCATCCTGAGGTCGATCAACTGTGTCCCAATATTTTTTCTCTTTCGCTCTTAATACTCAGTTGATCTGGGGTTCTTGACAGCATTCTTCCTTGACCCGAGTCATGCCCCATTTTGGTACTGCTCCGGTGAAGTTCTTAGTTCCTGCCATTCTAGATAATTTCGGGGGTGCTCCAATGTGCCAGTGGTCCGATGTTGCCCCAGTGTACTGCTTTGGCGGCCGTCGGATACGCTCCTATGTCCTTTGGAGTAGGGCTGGGCACGGTCCGGTCTAATCCGGAGATTTAAAAATCTCCAAAATTGGATTGAAGTTCGGAGATTACGAAATAGAAATCTCCAAGCTTGGATTGAAATATTAAATCTCCAAGATTGGATTGCCCCAAAAACTTCGGTCCAATCCGGTTCGGAGATTCGGTCTAAGTCCAATCCGGTTCAGTCTGATACAGTTATTCGGTTATTCGGATAATTATTCTAATATACTAAATAAATATTGAAATTTACAAGATACTAAAAAATCAAATTAGTTTAGCAAAATAAATATTCTTAATCAAAATAAATAACATTTGATTACAATACCATATTAATTGTATAACGAAATAGAACTATTAGTAAATCAAATTGATACAAAAAGAAATCTAAATCTTGTTAACTTCAAATTAGTTTCTTCGTCCAACTCTTCATTCTAATTGCAAGATCAATCAACTCATTTTCACTGAAAATAAAATGATAAATATCATTAAAACAAATAATGAATAATAGTTTTTCACTCAAACAAAAATAATGAACTATCAAAATGATAAAAAGAATATCATTGTCATGTTCTCATTGGAGTCAATTGCAACCGGTCCATAATAGATTTTCTCTAATACCGCGTTAATTTTCAATTGATATACGACATTCTAAAAATTGATGAACCTTAGGTTCTCATTCTTTCGCAAAATTATCCAGTCGGAGAAATTAAAATAGAAAATGTGAATGAGAAAGAGAGATCAATAGACAAAACTTACGGATTCTTCGAGGGAGATTAGTGATGTCGATTTTCTGGAGACCAACTACAGAGAACCTTATTTCAACGAATAAAAAGAGTATTATCTCACAAGAAAGAAACAACAAATACAAGTTTAGGAGTTGGAGATTTAGAAATTTGAATGAAAATGTGAGGCGGGGGTGACTTCTGCATAGAATTAGGGTTAGAGAAAGGTAGAAAGAGAGCTTAAGACTTTTTTCCTAGTAATAAGAGAGGTTAAGAGTGGAAACGGATATAAAGGTATTATGATAAAATAATTTTTTATTATATTATTAAGGACAAATATGGGTGTGGACTTGGAGAAAATCTAAGAATATAGAAAAATAAGCATTGTACATTTATCTATATTTGTTAGAATTAATTTAGAATTTTGGTAATATGATTATATATATACGTATAAAATGTCATTATTATATTAAACTATGGGGTTATATATTAAAACATGAATTGGTTTTTAATCCCTCCACCTTATGGGAGAAAAAATATTAAAACATAAATTTAATACCAATAAATCATCGGTTATTTCAATCCAATTCGGTCCAGTCCAATCCAATCCAGTTTTCGGTCCAGTTTGTTGACTAAAAGTCAACGGTCCAGTTCGGTCCGGTTGTTTAAAAAAAGTCAACAGTTCGGTTCAGTCTCAGATATTTTCACTCGGATATTCGGTCCAATTCGGTTCTCCAAATTTTTTGCCCAGCCAAAGTTTGTAGTCCCTCCGAGGTGGTACTTTTTCTCGCGGATCGCTTTACCTAAGTAATATGTGTGTATGTGCGTATGCATGTATGCATGTATGCATGGATACGTGCACGTGTGTGTGTGTGTATGTATGTTTGTGTTTCGCTTTGTACTTCTTCACGAGTGGGACATTATACTGTTCATAGTGCGGAAACACCTGAGTGATCTCTCGAGATCCTGAAGTGACTACCACGCCTAGTCTGTCGGCTATCCTGGGATGATGAAATGTTATCAGCGGGGCTTGCGTGTCTTAGAAGGACGAGGAAGCCAAGTTCCTTTTTCGTGATTCTTGTCATGACGGCTTATGCATTTTTATCGATTTTCCTATTTTCGGCTTTTACTTCTTGAATGTTTCCCGTGAGGGATGGCACAACACATTTTTATTTCATTTTACTAAAGCAATAACATAAACAACATTCGTTTTACAGCATGTCCTAACCAAGGATGAACCAAGATCTTAACCTAGGAACAAATTCCCGGATTTGTATTCTCCTAGTCATACATGGAAATATCGAAGTCTATCTATATTGATTGGTTCCGCTAATTCTATTCCCTCCATGTCAGTTAGCTTGACTCCTCCACGCGAGTACATTCGTTTGACGACGAATGGCCCCTCCCACTTTGGTTGGAATTTTCTCCGAGGATCAACGATCGAGTGACGCAATTGTTTGAGCACTAGGTCACCTACCTTTATGGGTCGGGACACAGTTCTTACCTTCTTGTTGTACGCGTTTGCCAATCTCTGCTGGTACATCTGTAGCTGGTCTAGGGCCCGAAGCCGCTTTTCGTCCAACAGATCTAGTTGGCCGACCCTGTCTCTTATCCATTTCGTTTCTGGGATGTGTTCCTCTAGGACCACTCGCAAAGATCGCATCTCTATCTCTACCGGTAATATTGCGTCCATTCCATAAACCAAAGAATAGGGTGTCGCTCCCGTCGGTGTGCGGACAGTCGTTCGATATCCCCAGATTGCAAAGGGTAATTTCTCCGCCCAATCTATACTCCTATCTGACATCTTCGTGAGCATCTGCTTGATTTTCTTGTTAGCGGCCTCGACCGCCCCATTTGAATGAGGTCGATACGGGGATGAACGATGATGTTCTATTTGGTGCCTCGCTATCATTTCCGGGTAGCTCCATGTAATTGTACGCCGTTGTCGGTGATCACATGATGGGGTATTCCGTATCGACATATGATGTTCCTCTCTATGAATCTAGCCATGGTACACGATGTGACTGTCGTGAAGGACTCAGCTTCCACCCACTTCGAGAAGTAATATATGGCTACTACGATGAAGCGATGACCGTTGGACGCGGGGGCTCTGATTTCACCTATCATGTCTATGCCCCACGAGGCGAATGGCCATGGCGTGGCTAGATTATGTAATTTTGTGGGCGGTACATGAACGTGATCTGCGTGGAATTGACATTGAAGACACCTTTTCGTGAATTTATAACAGTCGTCTCTCATGGTAGGCCACCAAAACCCCTGTCTCGTGATCTTCTTGGCCATGGAATCTACGTTCATGTGCGGACCACAGACTCCCTATTGTATTTCTTCCATGGTTTTCATTGCTTCGTCCTCAGATAGGCATTTTAGTAGCATACCACTGGCGTATCGCCGGTACAATACCCCTCCTACTTCTCAGCATTTAAATGCTAGTCTCCTGATGACCAGCTTGTCGCTTTTTGTCGCCTCTGATGGGTATGTGCCACTTGCTATAAATCGCTGGATGTCCACGTACCATGGTTCCGTGTCGTGGGTATGAAGCACATACTCTTCTAGATGGGTCGGGAAGTGGGACGATGTCATAACCAGTGGCTTTATGGGTGCCGCTTGCATCCCTTCAAAATTCGATGCTAGTGTGGCTAACGCATCGGCCATTTGATTTTCTTCTCGCGGTATATGGTGGAATGCACATGTGTCGAAATTTCGAATCATTGCGCGTAGCTTTTTGACGTAAGGTCGAAAGCGTTCTTCTCGTACCCCCCATTCTCCAGTCGCGTGACATATCACTAGCAGCGAATCTCCAGTGATTTCTACTTCACGTGCCCCCAGGCTTATTAACGCCTTTATTCCGAAGAGACATGCTTCATAGCAACACAAGTTCGTTCTAGCAAGTCATATTTACATTCATATTGGAGTAGTTTCTTGCTGAGATAGTAGATAGGATGTTCTACTCCGTCGTCTTGGGTCTGGACTAACATTTCCCTTATCGATGCATCTTCCATTGCCAGATATAGTGTGACGGGGCTCCCAGGTCGAGGTGGCTTCAACACGGGCGCAATTGCCAGGCATCCCTTGATTTTATCAAAGGCGAGTTGACAATTATCGTTCCATTGGTTCGTCTCGTCCTTTCTGAGCAAGTTGAAGATAGGTTCGCATACCGTTGTGAGTTTTGCTATAAAGCGACTAACATACTGGATACTTCCGAGGAATGCCCGAACTTCTTTCTCCGTTTTTGGGGGTGGCAACTCAGTGATGGCTTTAACCTTCTCGGGGTCGATCTCAATGCCCTTGTCGCTGACGATGTGTCCTAGCAATTTTCCAGAGGTTACCCCAAACACGCATTTCTTTGGGTTGAGCCTCAAGTTGTATTTTTTTTATCCGTGTCAAGAACTTTTCCAATGCTGCAGGGTGTCCCTCTCTCGTGTCCGACTTTACCAGCATATCGTCCACATAAACTTCCACCTCTTTATGGATCATGTCGTGCAGTAATGTCGTTGCGGCCCTTTGATAAGTTGCCCCTGCGTTCTTCAATCCGAACGACATTACCTTGTAGCAGTACGTTCCCCACTCCGTGATGAATGAGGTTTTGACCTTATCGGCTATCTTCATGAGGATTTGATTGTATCCCGAGAAACCGTCCATAAGAGAATAAATCACGGCCGATGCGGCACTGTCTACAAGCACATCTATGTATGGTAGCGGAAAGTTATCCTTTGGACACGCTCGGTTGAGATCCCGATAATCTACGCACACCCGCCCCTTTCCATCCTTTTTCCCTACGGGAACTACGTTTGCTACCCATTCCGCGTAGTCAACCACTTCGAGGAATTTTGACTTGATCTGCTTTGTTATCTCATCCTTGACTAGCTGGGCCCACTCTGGCCTTAGCCTCCTTAATTTCTGTCTGATTGGCACCGCTCCAGGTTTTAAGGGCATGGCGTGTTCGGCTATGGAAGGTTCTACTCCGGGCATATCCTCATACGACCAGGCGAAGACCTTCTGATGTCGTCTTAAGACTGCCTCGATCTGACTACGTTCCGCAGGGGATAAGTCGAGCGAAATTGGTACTAACCATGGTTCATCCTTCGTTCCTAGGTTAACATGATGTAATGCGGTGTTATGTATACTAAATGCACAGTTAAATGATCTAATGAATGGCATGGTACCATCTTCTGACAAGTCACACAAGTAAGCAAACTGGGATTTCATTGCATCGTGTTTTGAAGTGAATACATCGTTTTGAAACATGAAATCACAATTATACACGACGTCATCGTCGCATAGGACCAAATCTAACGGAGCCACATGATATGGGTTCTCCTGTGTGGTTCCTTCCTCGATCTCATGGGTCGTCTTCACATCCTCGGCACCTCCCTGAGGCATCCTTGCGTCTTTGCTCTGTTTTTTTGTCATGACTTCTCCAAACACTCGCTTTACTGCTTCTCTCATTTTGACCTCCATTTCTCCCTCGTTGACCTTCATCTTAGCTAGTTCATCCGCGAGGTCTTGGATGCGCCTCTTCGGGGCTGGGATTGGCGCATTTGTCTCGATCGTGCGAGTTTTCTGCCATTTCGTCATGTCGGGTTCCCTTTCAGTTTCCTCCCCGGCTTCCTCCAGCCTTTTCTTTGGAGTGACCCATTTTGTCCCTCTGGACGTGCCCCCGTCCCTTTCTGCATAATATTCTAACCCTTCTCTTCCTCTTTTAGCTTCGCAGGGGATGTTAAAAGTGGGCGGCCCTTGTTGGTTTACCCCCAGGCCCATTACTGGCATGAAGCGCATTTTCTTTAGCAAGTTTGCGACCGATACGGGCATTTCTTCTTCATATATCATGGCTGCTTGGAACCCACCTCGGGGAGGAAAGTCCGAGGTGATTAGGGCTACCATGAGGTCATCATGAGCGGGGAAGGTGACAACTTTGTCTCCCATTGGGAACTTGATCTTCTGATGTAGGGTAGATGGGACTCCTCCCAAGGGGTGGAACCATTGTCGCCCGAGTAGCAGGGCGAATGTGACAGGTATATCCATCACCATGAATTTTACCATTGACCTGATGGGCCCTGTTACAACTTCTGTTTCGAAGACGCCCAACACTTCTCTCTTCGAGTCATCATAGGCCCGGATAACCATTTCGGTGGGCTTGATGTCCTCCATTGTTAGCCCGAGCCGTCCCAACATTTTCTTGGGGCATATGTTGAGGGCCGATCCGTCATCTACCATGACACACGACAAAGGTCTTCCTTTGACCTCTACTTGTATGAACAGAGCCTTGTTGTGGATTGCTCATTCGGCTGGGAGATCCTCTTTTGTGAAGGATATTTCCGCCGCTGGTTCCCGTATTCCTTGCATTATGCAGCATAACTCGTTCGGGGTTATCGTCGCTACCATGGGCACAGCTGAGAGATTTTCAATTAAGGCGTCCCTGTGTTCCTTGGATGACACTAGGAGTTCCCATACGGACATTTGCATCGGGGTCTTTGCCAGTTGTTTAGCCACCATCCCCTTTCTGTTAGGGCTTTGGCCACTTCCCTCTCTCTCATTCGTGGTCGGATCTGGTTCTTGTGTTCTTGGCGCGGGTTGAAATACCCATCCTGATCTGGTGACATGGTTTATTACGGTCCTGACTTGTTCTTCTGTTGGCTCATCATTTGAAGAGTCTGACCACCAATTACTGGCCTCGTTTGGAGACCTTCTGATTCTTCCTCCAAGGCATGCCATAATCTGGGTCGGGGTACATCCTGATTGCATCATGTTTACCGAGAGGCACGGGGAGAAGGATCCCATTGGGATGTGCACCCTTGGTGTCTTGTCGACTCACCTTAGGACTTCTTTTTCTGTGAGTCCTGAGTTAACCACCATAGTCCGTGGTGGAGGAACGTCGCGGTAATCTGGTAGGGGGTTTTTCTAGGTGCTTGGGGCCTTAGGGGCTTCTATTTCTCCCTCTTCAATCATTCTCATAATTTCCCTATGTAGTGCTTCACATTTAGCGATAGGGTGTGAGAAGACCTGATGGTAGTCACAGAACCTTTCCAGATTATCGCTTGGTTTGATAATTATGAGAGGTCTAACGGGGGAAATCTTCCCTTCATGCGCTAGGGGGTCGAATGCCTTCTTGAGGTTAACGTTGAGGTGGATTGCATTAATTGAAGAGGCTCCTCAGTATTCGACGGATTGGGACCCTCGCCCCCCGGGAGTCTGTTCTGATTCGTTGCTCCGTGCGCTGTTTCCTCTTCCATATGTAGCCCTAGGGACTTGGTTGATGACTTGCCTTTCGACCTTTCGGACCGTTTGGAACAGGTCTTCAAACGTCTTGAAGGTTTGATATTGAATTACTTCCCTAACCCGGGGCAATGCTCCGCTGGCCAGACATTCTATTAAATCACTTTCTTGAGGCTTGACAGCCAACTTTCCAGCCACCGGCAACCACCTGTTGTCGTAGTAAGCGTCAAACCTTTCCCCTATATTTTGTTTGAGGGCAGCCAGATCTGCCCACGTGTATTTCTGCAGAGTGTTGATTTCGTATTGCTTGGTGAAGGCTGCTACTAGTTCATCCCAATTCCCTTGGATACTAAACTTCAGTCCGTTATACCACTCCAAGGCATTACCCTCGAGTGAGAAGGCGAATAGACCAGTTGCCTGCTTCATGTCTAAGGGAGACAAATTCATAAGATTGGCGAAGTGCTTGATATGCACAGCAGGATCTCCTTTCCTGCTGAACCGGATAAATGCTGGGATCACAAACCCTTGAGGAAGTCCTTGTCCATTGGGCCTCAGATATGATGCCAACGTCTTGCTAGTTGGGGTGGCGGCGCTTCCGGCCTTACTTTCTAGGTGCCCGATAATGTAGTCCAATTTTCCTTCTGAATTATTTGGCTCTTTTGGCTTCTCCATCCCATGAGATCCCCCTGATTCAGACTCAGGTTTTTCTCCATTTTCCAAGTGTTTGGCCAGGACCTTCTGGCATCCTTTCTCGATGGCCAAGTCCATCATCATCTTGTACTCGAGGGACTGAAGCATGGTTGCCAATGCTTTGGCGATTTCAGTAGCAGCGTCAGAGGCGTTGTTTGGTTCTGCCATGTCTTCTTCTGAATTCGACGCGCTTTCAACTAATACGTCTCCGGGCTCCGTGATTGGATCTGCCCTAACCAACCTTCGGTTTTCCCTCGTCCATGGTCATTCTATACGGGGAAAGATGGTACAAGTCTCCCGTTATTCTCGGTTCGTGAGATGTATGTATGCATGATCCTGTAAGTCTTTCTCCCGCTTTTGGCTTGTCAGACTCTGTTCGAGAATATTACCTTATGGACGTGGTAATGAAGGTAATATCCCTAAACGGGGTCTCTGTCTTGTGTAGACACGAGAGATTGCATCACGACATGTTTTCACGAGGTTTTATTTTAGCCGTGGGTCGTTCTCTCGCTTCTCTTTCAGCCGATATTTTATCGGTCTGGACGTTCCTTTGATTCAAATTGCAATCTGTCACATTCTTTGCAACCCTTTCCTCATTCGGAGTGGACATTTATGATAATGCTATTCGCAGGATTGCGACAGAGTGTTCTTTTGAATCGAAGAAACGTTTAGACGGTGGGGTTCAGACCTCTTATATGCCCTTGAGTACGTATGATCAAGCAATCAACAAGTTGTCAACACACAAAGTCGTCGCTCCCTCTCATTCTTCACGTGGTACGTCTCTGTCCTAGGTGGGTCTTTTCAACATCTTTCCTTTCAATGTCAAAACGCTCTCGACAGACGTGATTTACATGATGTTTGAGGGTAGTTCCTAGCGGAGATATCTAGGCTGACTATATGAGGCTTCAGTCTCGTTTGATAGTACAAAAGGGTTCCCACAGCAAGATATACCTAGCGCCTCCCCATTTAAGGGTTTTGAGCAGCGTGTCGACGGTACAAGGCTGTAGGTGGTGTTACAGATCGACCTATGCGTCCCTTAAAGGAAACGACAGTAAGCACGACCCGTAACACACGTTGACCATTTGGGATTTTTGTTTATGCAGTATGAGAAAGCAGTAACTCTGTGTATAGCCTTAGACTGTCAGAATGCTTCAGTTGTATCCCATTTTTTACTCTTTATAAAATAATTTAAGAAACAATTTTACAAAAAGTGAAAACAAAACCTACACCCTCCCATTAATAAATCAACTTCAAGAAAATCATACGTTGAAGTCAACTTATAATAGTAGAATATATTTTTGGTCCCCAGCGGAGTCGCCACTGTGAGCGTAAGTGGTCGCTCATAGCGGCTTTAGCCTTCTTTGACTAGAATCGCCACCCGGCCGACCGGAAAAATGTACGAACCGGTGTTTGTACTGATTTTTTTGTAAACCAGAGATTCTATTTACGTTCGTGGATACAACTTATTAATTCCGACATTCCAGGGCCCAGAGGATCTTTAATGCAACCTAACAGTTTATTATCTTGACATTTAGGATTATCACACAAAAATATTTAAATACACAAACATTTGTGCGGTAAACCGTCGGGTGACACGGTACAAAACCCTCAGAAGCTTACCCTCGTCGCGTGCCAGTGATTGCTCGCGGATTGATTCTCGTTGAAGAACGAAGACCTTTTCAGGGAGGAACCTTGGGGCTGGAGTTGCGTAGGGTGTCCTTCGGAATATTAGCTAGGAACAGGACTTAATCAGCTCTAGCGGGGCTGCGAGTGATGCCTAGGTTTGGAACTTTTGATAAGGGGGAATATATTTTAGGTGGTCGTGAGGACCTTTTCTAGGAATACTTTTAGAAAAATACTCTTGAGCTCGGACTCTAGCGATTCTTTTTTTTAATCAGAGGCAACAACAGAGGCAACTTTATTAGAGGCAACTTATATTGGGTCAAGAATCGCTTTAGAACGAGTTAGAGAGAGAGAGGAGAATGAGTGTTTGTTAGAGAGAGAGAGGAGAACGAGTTAGCTTGTGACCGTACTGTCTCATTTTAGTGACCGTACGGTCACTTGTTTTCCCGTCTCAGATCCAAATTTGGATCTGAGACGGGCTTCCCACAAGGCCCGACCAATGTTGTTTGGATTTTAGTACACGTGTCACGTTCTGATTGCACCGTCCGACACGTGGTAGATAAGGATTGGATTGCTATCTGCCACGTGGCTTTGTGACCGTACGGTCCCTGGTGAATAGGGTTTGTGACCGTACGTCATTTTGTGAAAAAGGATTTTCTCATAAGCATGGAAGTGTCGCACTCATGGTCCCGGGAAACGGGTGGAAGAGGTTATGGCCCTAAAAAGGCGATCCTTTCTCCGACGAGTATCAGTATTTGAGCAGCTGGCGTGACGAGGAGCTCATAGATTTCTTGTCTGTTTCTATGAACGTCCAATATAGTCTATGAAAAGTTACCTTTTAGAAATAAGGTTTCCGGTGTTTGATTGTGTGTCCATGTTTGTTTCGGTGTCCATTCAACATAATCTATAAAAGTATATGTTTTAGAATTAAGGTTTTTGGTGTTTCATTGCAATTAATTCTTTGTCATGACCTAAAATGTTGTGTGAAGATTGAGTTTTTGTAATGCAGGGAAGAAAGTGAATACTAGATCAAAAGTAGAAGCTAGCTCCTATGCTCATGAACAAAATTATCCAAAATCTTCTCCTACTCCTTTTTGTAAAGATCTGTTTTTTCTATTCTCTGTTGTAGTAGTGTTTCACTGCCTCCCAAAGTCGTTTTTATTTGAAGGATGTTATAGGACAGTTCTGTTTTAGAAATAACGTTTACAATATCATTTGTGGTGTTCGTATCCCTCCAATATATTTAGCACATACATAATGTAGCTTTCATCACTCGATTCCATATTATGAAATTCTTATGTTCAAACTCTACATTTCCCCATTTGAAGATCCTTATATTAAAATTGTTTGGTTATTTATTTGCACTAAGAGTTTTCGAGCTTGTGCTCAAGGAATATGCATATGTGTGAGCATTTAGGTGTCATCAAGTCTCTAAAAGTTTGGAACACAAATAAAGGATTAGTTTTTTCAAATTACACTTGCTGCTAAATGAATTACATAAATCTCTAGCTCTTATGATTGTGCTATAAACAGTGTTCAAGAAAGCGCTAGACGCTAGTCGGGCGGTGACCCTCCGCCTAGCGCATAGAGCGCTTAGTCGGGGTCTAGGCGATTTTCTAGGCGGGTTAGGCGGTTTTAAATAAAATAATATTTATTTTTATAATAAGTTAATTATATGTAAATAAATTAATAAAATAATTAGAGTACCGTGATTAGTATTGTTATCTTTTGAAAAATATGATAATTTGAAGAGATTTGCTTCTTTAATAAAATAATCATTGCATTCATCTTTTACCACAATCATAATTCAATGCAAAATAAATTAAGAAATAAATTAGGCCCGTTTAAAACTTAAAGAAATAAATTAGGCCCATTAAAAAGTAATTAAAAACTTAAGAAATCAATTAAGCCCATTAAAAACTTAAGAAATAAATTAGGCCCATTAAAACCGCCTAGCCCGCCCAGCCAACCTAACTTCCGCTTAACCAGCCTAACTTCCGCCTGACCCGCTTAAACAAGCATTTTGATTTTAATCACCGATTAGGGTGAAATCGGGGCGGCTTAGGATCGCCTAGGCAGCTTTCTTGAACACTGGCTATAAATTATCAGACAGAATCCTCTCCTACTCCTATTGGTATATTTCTGATCTTTCTATTTCTGTTCTAGTAGTATTTTATTTCCTTCCGTGTTCGTTTTCATTTGAAGGCCATTTTACGAAGGCTGTGTTTTAAAAATAGGGTTTACAGTGTCGGTTCTGGTGGAAAGTTTTGTTTGTGTTTTGTTTTTAATCTGGTATGATTCTTGTTTTTCAGCACTGCATTTCCCTGTTGTAAGATTATTTTCATATTTCATTTTATAAGCTATGTTCGACAGGCACTACTCCTTAGTAAGTGGCGGAATCTGTAAGCGTTTCTTGTTCGTGTTTGAATACATTTTTGTTTGAAAGCTCTTTTAATAAAGGTTAAGTTTTAGAAACAAGGTTTTCGGTGTTCAATTGTGTTTCAATCTATGTTTCCACCCAACATATTCTATAAAAGGTTTTGTTTTAGAAATAAGGTTTACTGTTTTTTATGCGTGTCTGTTTCTATGGACGTCCCATATAGTTTATGAAAAGTTACCTTTTAGAAATAAGGTTTCCGGTGTTTGATTGTGTGTCCATGTTTGTTTTGGTGTCCATTCAACATAATCTATAAAAGTATATGTGTTAGAAATAAGGTTTTTGGTGTTTCATTGCAATTAACTCTTTGTTATCACATAAAATGTTGTGTGAAGATTGAGTTTTTGTAATGCAGGGAAGAAAGTGAATACTAGATCAAAAGAAGAAGCTAACTCTTATGCTCATGAACAAAATGATCCAAAATCTTCGCCTACTCTTTTTCGTAAAGATTTGTTGTTTCTATTCTCTGTTGTAGTAGTGTTTCGCTCCCTCCCATGTTCGTTTTCATTTGAAGGATGTTATAGGACAGTTCTGCTTTAAAAATAACGTTTACAATATCATTTTGTGTGTTCGTATGCCTGCAATATATGTAGCACATACATAATGTAGATTTCATCTCTCGATTCCATATTATGAAATTCTTATGTTCGAACTCCACATTTCTCCATTTGAAGATCCTTATATTAAAATCTTTTGGTTATTTATTTGCACCAAGAGTTTTCGAGCTTGTGCTCTAGGAACATGCATGTGTGAGCATTTAGGTGTCATCAAGTCTCTATGAGTTTGGAACACAAATAAAGGATTAGTTTTTTCAAATTATACTTGCTGCTAAATGTATTACATAAATCTCTAGCTCTTATGATTGTGCTATAAACTGTATTCAAGAAAGCGCTAGGCGCTAGTCGGGCGGTGACCCTCCGCCTAACGCCTAGAGTGCTTAGTCGGGGTCTAGGTGATTTTCTAGGCGGGTTAGGCGGTTTTAAATAAAATAATATTTATTTTTATAATAAGTTAATTATATGTAAATAAATAAATACCGTGATTAGTATTGTTATTTTTTGAAAAATATGATAATTTGAAGAGATTTGCTTCTCCAATAAAATACTTATTGCATTCATCTTTTACCACAATCAGGATTCAATGCAAAATAAATTAAGAAATAAATTAGGCCCGTTTAAAACTTAAAGAAATAAATTAGGCCCATTAAAAAGTAATTAAAAACTTAAGAAATAAATTAAGCACATTAAAAACGAATGAAAAACTTAAGAAATAAATTAGGCCCATTAAAACCGCCTAGCCCGCCCAGCCCGCCTAACTTCTGCTTAACCAGCCTAACTTCCGCATGACCCGCTTAAACAAGCCTTTCGATTTTAATCACCGATTAGGGTGAAATCGGGGCGGCTTAGGACCGCCTAGCGCATAGGCATCGCCTAGGCAGCTTTCTTGAACACTGGCTATAAATTATCAGACATAATCCTCTACTACTCCTATTGGTATATTTCTGATCTTTCTATTTCTGTTCTAGTAGTATTTTATTGCCTTCCGTGTTCGTTTTCATTTGAAGGCCATTTTACGAAGGCTGTGTTTTAAAAATAGGGTTTACAGTGGTGGTTCTGGTGGAAAGTTTTGTTTGTGTTTTGTTTTTAATCTGGTATGATTCTTGTTTTTCAGCCTGCATTTCCCTGCTGTAAGATTATTTTCATATTTCATTTTATAAGCTATGTTGGACATGCACTACTCCTTAGTAAGTCGCAGAATCTGTAAGTGTTTCTTGTTCGTGTTTGAATACATTTTTGTTTGAAAGCTCTTTTAATAAAGGTTAAGGTTTAGAAACAATGTTTTCGGTGTTCAATTGTGTTTCAATCTATGTTTCCACCCAACATATTCTATAAAAGGTTTTGTTTTAAAAATAAGGTTTACTTTTTTTCATGCGTGTCTGTTTCTATGAACGTCCAATATAGTCTATGAAAAGTTACCTTTTAGAAATAAGGTTTCCGGTGTTTGATTATGTGTCCATGTTTGTTTCGGTGTCCATTCAACATAATCTATAAAAGTATATGTTTTAGAAATAAGGTTTTTGGTGTTTCATTGCAATTAATTCTTTGTTATGACATAAAATGTTGTGTGAAGATTGAGTTTTTGTAATGGAGGGAAGTAAGTGAATACTAGATCAAAAGTAAAATTTAGCTCCTATGCTCATGAATAAAATTATCCAAAATCTTCGCCTACTCCTTTTCGTAAAGATTTGTTGTTTCTATTCTCTGTTGTAGTAGTGTTTCGCTGCCTCCCATGTTCGTTTTCATTTGAAGGATGTTATAGGATAGTTTTGCTTTAGAAATAACGTTTACAATAACATTTTTGGTGTTCGTATCCCTGGAATATATGTTGCACATACATAATGTAGCTTTCATCTCTCGATTCCATATTATGAAATTCTTATGTTCGAGCTCCACATTTCTCCATTTGAAGATCCTTATATTAAAATTGTTTGGTTATTTATTTGCACTAAGAGTTTTCGAGCTTGTGCTCTAGGAATATGCATATGTGTGAGCATTTAGGTGTCATCAAGTCTCTAAAAGATTGGAACACAAATAAAAGATTAGTTTTTTCAAATTACACTTGCTGCTAAATGTATTACATAAATCTCTAGCTCTTATGATTGAGCTATAAACTGTGTTCAAGAAAACGCTAGGCGCTAATCGGGCGGTGACCCTCCGCCTAGCGCCTAGAGCGCTTAGTCGGGGTCTAGGCGATTTTCTAGGTGGCTTAGGCGGTTTTAAATAAAATAATATTTATTTTTATAATAAGTTAATTATATGTAAATATATAAATAACATAATTAGAGTACCGTGATTAGTATTGTTATTTTTTAAAAAATATGATAATTTGAAGAGATTTGCTTCTCCAATAAAATAATCATTGCAGTCATATTTTACCACAATCATGATTCAATGCAAAATAAATTATGAAATAAATTAGGCCCGTTTAAAACTTAAAGAAATAAATTAGGCCCATTAAAAAGTAATTAAAAACTTAAAAAATAAATTAAGCACATTAAGAACGACTGAAAAACTTAAGAAATAAATTAGGCCCATTAAAACCGCCTAGCCCGCCTAACCTGCCTAACTTCCGCTTAACCAGCCTAACTTACACCTGACTCGCTTAAACAAGCCTTCCGATTTTAATCACCGATTAGGGTGAAATCGGGGCGGCTTAGGATCACATAGGCAGCTTTCTTGAACACTGGCTATAAATTATCAGACAGAATCCTCTCCTACTCCTATTGGTATATTTCTGATCTTTCTATTTCTGTTCTAGTAATATTTTATTTCTTTCCGTGTTCGTTTTCATTTGAAGGCCATTTTACGAAGGCTGTGTTTTAAAAATAGGGTTTACAGTGTCGGTTATGGTTGAAAGTTTTGTTTGTGTTTTGTTTTTAATCTGGTATGATTCTTGTTTTTCAGCACTGCATTTCCCTGTTGTAAGATTATTTTCATATTTCATTTTATAAGCTATGTTCGACAGGCACTACTCCTTAGTAAGTGGCGGAATCGGTAAGCGTTTCTAGTTCGTGTTTGAATACATTTTTGTTTAAAAGCTCTTTTAATAAAGGTTAAGTTTTAGAAACTAGGTTTTCGGTGTTCAATTGTGTTTCAATCTATGTTTCCACCCAACATATTCTATAAAAGGTTTTGTTTTAGAAATAAGGTTTACTGTTTTTTATGCGTGTCTGTTTCTATGAACGTCCAATATAGTCTATGAAAAGTTACCTTTTAGAAATAAGGTTTTCGGTGTTTGATTGTGTGTCCATGTTTGTTTCGGTGTCCATTCAACATAATCTATAAAAGTATATGTTTTAGAAATAAGGTTTTTGGTGTTTCATTGCAATTAATTCTTTGTTATGACGTAAAATGTTGTGTGAAGATTGAGTTTTTGTAATGCAGGGAAGAAAGTGAATACTAGATCAAAAGTAGAAGCTAGCTCCTATGCTCATGAACAAAATGATCCAAAATCTTCGCCTACTCCTTTTCGTAAAGATTTGTTGTTTCTATTCTATGTTGTAGTAGTGTTTCGCTGCCTCCCATGTTCGTTTTCATTTGAAGGATGTTATAGGACAATTTTGCTTTAGAAATAACGTTTACAATAACATTTTTGGTGTTCGTATCCCTGCAATATATGTAGCACATACATAATGTAGCTTTCATCTCTCGATTCCATATTATGAAATTCTTATGTTCGAACTCCACATTTCTCCATTTGAAGATCCTTATATTAAAATTGTTTAGTTATTTATTTTCACTAAGAGTTTTCGAGCTTGTGCTCTAGGAATATGCATATGTGTGAGCATTTAGGTGTCATCAAGTCTCTAAGAGATTGGAACACAAATAAATGATTAGTTTTTTCAAATTACATTTGCTGCTAAATGTATTACATAAATCTCTAGCTCTTATGATTGTGCTATAAACAGTGTTCAAGAAAGCGCTAGGCGCTAGTCGGGCGGTGACCCTCCGCCTAGCGCCTAGAGCGCTTAGTCGGGATCTAGGCGATTTTCTAGGCGGGTTAGGCGATTTTAAATAAAATAATATTTATTTTTATAATAATTTAATTATATGTAAATAAATTAATAAAATAATTAAAGTACCGGGATTAGTATTGTTATTTTTTGAAAAATATGATAATTTGAAGAGATTTGCTTCTCCAATAAAATAATCATTGCAGTCATATTTTACCACAATCATGATTCAATGCAAAATAAATTAAGAAATAAATTAGGCCCATTAAATCAGAAGCTGGATACTCCGCTCCGATGCTAC
This sequence comes from Euphorbia peplus, assembly GCA_028411795.1. Taxonomy (NCBI): domain Eukaryota; kingdom Viridiplantae; phylum Streptophyta; class Magnoliopsida; order Malpighiales; family Euphorbiaceae; genus Euphorbia; species Euphorbia peplus. Next base: position 9,317,466 of record CP110841.1, on the reverse strand, counting down.
GAAGTCTGTTAAAGCTCTTCTCAGAGGTTCTTTGCAATCAGAAGTTTTACCAATTCGATCAGAAGTCTAGACAATTGGAATTAGCTTTCAGAAGCTAAGTCACGGGTTCTGCCGAACATTTATTGCTCTGACACTTGCATTTAATGCAAGGCGCCAAAAGTTCAAAAAGCTGTTTTGAAGGAGCGCTCTTGTCTACTCAAGCGAAACCAGAATTTCCTTGTCTACCCTTTGTTGATCCAATTGAAGAATGTTTCCAGTCAACCTTATCTTCAACTTCAAATCTCTTACCGGATTTAGTTAAAGAACAAGGTTAACGGAATCAAAGTGTTTGAAGACCGTTTGAAGACTTGACAAATTAACGGCTACAACAACTGATGTCAGCTCCTTTGAAGATTCAAATTCACTAACGGTCATCCTCATTCACTATAAATAGTAGCCAAGCTCCACTACATCACATACGCGTGATAATCGAGCAAAATCTTAACGCACTGTTTGAACAAGAAAAACAGAGCATCCTTTTTCCATTCTCAATCTTTCTTAGCTTAGTCTTAGTTAAAGTGAGAGAGTGAAGAAAAACAAGTTCATAATAGGAATCTTGTAAACTGATATCGTTTGTGATATTCAGTTAGATTTAGAGAGAAATCTAGTTGAGATTAGAGTTGGGTGAGAAATCCAGAAAACAGAGTGTTGTTGTTCTGGTGGAAATCCTTTAACTCTCTTTAGACTAGTCAGAACTAAGTGAGAAATTAGCTTAACTTCTGTTAATGTAAAGGAGCTTCTGAACTTGCCATAAAAGTTCTGAATACTAGATTTAAAATCTCTGGTGGCTGCGAGCTCAGGGGACAAGACGTAGTCACAGAACTTCTGTGGCGAACTTGTATAAATCGACGTGTTCATCAGAATCTCCTAAACTTCTTTCTCCCTCCTATACTTGTTACTTTTGCTTCTGTGTGCTTGCTTATATTTAGTGCTGAAACATATTGTCTCTTTTTATCATTGTCTTTGTTCAGAAGACTGTCCAGAAGTTCTTAAACTCAGAACTTCTGTTGCTGAAAATAGTCTAACTGTGTTTAGGCAGAATTTCCCTCAGAAGCTGCTTCTGTAAGCTTGCCTCTGACTCTGAGGAAATTTGGCTCTGAAATTTAAGTTTCTTGAAAAACTAAGAAAGTTTTCAGTTTTAAACTTAGACACCTATTCACCCCCCCTCTAGGTGATTCTGTTCTTGTTAGGGCCAACAAGTGGTATCAGAGCGAAGGTCACTTCGTATATTTACTAAAGATCTAACAATCTAAGTGTAAGATCCTATCAGAATCAATAGAGATGGCTAGTAGACACCAGCCTGAGAACCCTTCTCACTTTATTATCCCCGAGGGCTCTTCCACAACTAGACCCCCACTATTCAATGGTGATAACTACTCTTATTGGAAAAAGAGGATGATGTGTTTCATCCAAGCTCAGAATATGAGCGCCTGGAATGTTATCACTGATGGTGACTTCGTCCCAACAAGGATGGAAGTTGGTTTAGGGAATGTTGTAATTCCTCAGAGAGAATACACTGATGATATTCTTAAAAAACTCCAAACCAATGCTTCAGCAATGAATATGTTGCATTGTGCACTTTCTGCTACTGAGTATAACAAAGTTTCCTCTTGTGAAACAGCACAGGAGATCTGGAACAAGCTGGAAGTCACTTATGAACGAACTGGAAAAGTGAAGCAATCTAAAGTCAATCAACTCATGAGAGACTATGAGTTATTTGAAATGCTTGACAAAGAATCTATTTCAAGTATGAATTATAGATTCACCAAGATTGTCAATGACTTGAAGAGTTTGGGAAAGGATATTGAAGAATCTGAGAAAGTGAAGAAGATTCTCAGAAGCTTACCAAGGTCTTGGCAAGCCAAGAAGACTGCTATTGAAGAAGTCCAGGACTTGAGCTATTATGAGTATGATGAACTCATTGGCTCCCTAATTACTCAAGAGTGCTACTTTAGCCTCTGAAGATGTTGGACCTTCTCAGAAGAAGAAGAAATCTCCCAAGAAGCAAAGGGAAAGATCCAAGAACCCTCCCTTTTGCAAGCTTTGCAAGAGTGATGGTCACTGGTTGAAGGATTGCAAGTATCACATTAAAAACATCTTGCAATCTGAGATATCACTAAAACCTGCTGAAGAAAAATCTAACAATGAAGGACCCAATAAGGATTGGGTACCTGTCACTAATTGATTATGTTGCAGGTGGCTCTGAGTGCTCCATCAATGTCAAAGCTGTGGTACATTGACAGTGGGTGCTCAAGGCATATGACAGGTGATGAAAAAGCATTCATCACATTTGATCCTAAAAGAGGTGGAAAAGTCAGCTTTGGAGATGCTCAGAAAGGAAGGATTCTTGGTTCTGGATCCATAGGAACTAATCCTCCGATCGACGATGTCTCCCTAGTCAGAGGCCTGAAGTTCAATCTCCTGAGTGTTGCACAACTGTGTGATAAAGGTAGAGATGTTGTCTTCAGCTCCTCTGGATGTAAAATCTTGGACAGTAAGTCAAGGGAAGTTATTCTAACTGCTCCAAGAGTTGAAAATGTTTTCATGCTGAACCTTGAGAATCTTTGCAGAAATATATGCTTGATGTCCAAAGAGGATACCTCCTGGCTCTGGCATAGAAGACTTGCTCATGTGAGCATGGACCTTCTGGCCAAAGTAGCTAGATATCAATTGGTTGAGGGTCTGCCTGAAATTAGTTTTAAAAAGAATCATTTATGCACTGCTTGTCAATCTGGTAAACAATCCAGAAGCTCTTTTAAAACTAAGAAAATCATTTCAACTAAAAGACCTTTGGAATTACTTCATATGGACCTTTTTGGCCCTGTTCAACCAATGAGCATGGGTGGAAAGAAGTATGTCTTTGTCATAGTAGATGACTATTCAAGATTCACTTGGGTTATCTTGTTGTCTAGCAAAGATGAGTCACTTGGATGTTTCTCAGTTCTGATAAAGAGACTTGAGAATGAAAGGAATGAAAAGGTTGTTCATATCAGAAGTGATAATGGTGGAGAATTCAAAAACTTCATGTTTGAAGAATTCTGTGAAACCAAGGGCATTGATCATAACTTTTCTGCTCCCAGAACTCCTCAACAAAATGGGGTAGTTGAAAGAAAGAATAGGACTCTGGTTGAAATAGCTAGAACTATGATCAATGAAAGAAGGCTTCCTAAGTATTTTTGGGGAGAAGCTGTTAACACAGCTTGCTATGTTCTGAATAGAGTGCTAATCAGAAGCATTCTGAACAAGACCCCTTATGAACTCTGGAAAGGTCGAAAGCCTAAAATAGGTTATTTCAGAACCTTTGGTTGTAAGTGTTATGTTTTGAATACAAAAGAATATCTTTCAAAGTTTGATTCAAAGGCAGATGAGGCCATTTTTCTTGGTTACTCAACACATAGTAAAGCATATAGGGTTTTTAATAAGAGGACTCAAACTTTAGATGAATCTGTTCATGTACAGTTTGATGAGACTAACCCTGCAGATAGTAGAGCTCCTGATGAAGATGTAGTTCATGCTCCTGAAGTAACATCTCCTGGTGTAAAAGAAGATGTTTCTCCCAGAGCTGCTGAAGTGGTTTCTCCTGTTGCTGAACAAGCTCAAGAAGAGAATTCTACTCCAGAAGTCAACTTCCTTCCAGAAGATGTTCCTATATATGATTCAACAAATGATGAACAAGTTTCAGAAGATACATTGGATGTACCAAGAGAAGTTAGAGCTCATAGGAATCATTCCTTAGAGAATATCATTGACTCTGTTCACAATCCTGTCATGACCAGAGCCCAGCTCAGAAGATACATGGGGAATGTGGCTTTTGTGTCACTTCTGGAACCCAAGGACTTCTATGAAGCTGCAGATGATGAGTCCTGGTTAATGGCAATGCAAGAAGAACTTGACCAGTTTAAAAGGTCAGAAGTTTGGATTTTGGTTCCCAGACCTAACAACATAAAGGTTGTTGGCACTAGATGGGTTCTGAAAAACAAGCTTGATGAATTTGGAAATGTTGTGAGAAACAAGGCAAGACTTGTTGCTCAAGGTTACAGTCAGCAAGAAGGCATAGATTATGGTGAAACTTTTGCTCCTGTTGCAAGATTAGAAGCCATTAGAATCTTATGTGCTTTTGCATCATACAAAGGTTTTAAGCTCTTTCAAATGGATGTGAAAAGTGCATTCTTGAATGGTTACATTGATGAGGAAGTTTATGTATCTCAACCTCCTGGTTTTGAAGATCCTAAGTTTCCTGATCATGTGTACAAGCTGAAGAAAGCCTTGTATGGACTGAAACAAGCTCCCAGAGCTTGGTATGAGAGACTGACAAAGTTCCTTCTGTCTAAGGGATTTGTCAGAGGCTGTGTTGATACAACTTTGTTCACTCTGAAGAAGAACAAGGATATCCTTATAGCTCAGGTATATGTTGATGATATTATATTTGGTGCTACTAATGAATCTTTGTGCAGAGAGTTTAGTGACCACATGGAGGCTGAGTTTGAAATGTCTATGATGGGAGAATTAACCTTCTTCTTAGGACTTCAGATCAAGCAAAGTAATGATGGTGTGTTTATCAATCAAGCCAAGTACACTAGAGAAGTGCTGAAGAAATTCGGCATGATGGATTCTAATGCTGTTGATATTCCAATGGATGTCAGCAAAGACATTGATGATGAAGAGAAAGCTGGTAAACCTGTAGATATAAAAACCTACAGAGGTATGATTGGTTCTCTTTTATACCTAACCGCCAGCAGGCCAGATATACATTTTGCTGTGTGTTTTTGTGCTAGATATCAGTCTAAACCAAGAGAGATTCATGATGTTGATGTCAAAAGAATTCTCAGATATCTTAAAGGCACACCAGAAGCTGGTTTGTGGTATCCCTGTAGTTCTGATTTTACTCCTATAGGATACACAGACTCTGACTATGGTAGGGATAAATTGAAGAGGGTCAGCACTTCTGGTGGTTGTCATTTTCTGGGGGAGTGCATAGTCTCCTGGCATAGCAAGAAACAAACCTCTGTGGCTCTCTCAACTGCTGAAGCTGAGTATGTTGCTGCTGGAAGTTGTGTTTCTCAGATGCTCTGGATTAAGCAACAAATTGCTGACTATGGAGTCATCCTTGGAACAATTACAATCTACTGTGATAATAAGAGTGCAATTGATCTTTCAAAGAATCCTATTCAGCACAGCAGGATGAAGCATGTTCATATTAGGCATCACTTTCTGAGAGATCATGTTCTGAAGAAGGATATCATCATTTCTCATGTTCCCTCTGAAGACAACCTTGCTGACATGTTTACTAAGCCTCTGGCTGGTAATCCTTTCAGCAGCTTGCGAGAAGGCATTGGTATGACTTATCCACTTCAGTAACTTAGTTTAATTATATCTTTTATCTTATATGTTGATAACATAAGATAATTAAGTATGATTAAGTCTAATCATGATTTGATTTAAGCATGCGTACATTTACTGCTTTTACGGCGATGTTCTGGTGTTTAACGGTTATCTGCTCCCTTTTAAATGGTGTTTATTTACTTTTTGAATTGGAACAGTTGCGTTTTTGGGTATAAATAAGGGTATTCCATACTTAGAAAACTTTCACTCTCATTTTCGTTGAATTTAGATTTTCCATAGCCAACTCTCTGTGTCTTTCTTTCTCTCTAACACTTAACCTAATTTCTTAAAAAATCCTTCAATGGCTCAAGATCATCCCATTGAAATCACTGTCACTCACATCTTTGATACCGAAAATAAGAAGAAAGTTAGCGAATCTAGGGTTTTCACTTCTAGGTTCCTAGACGACGAAGTCAAATCCACTGAACCCATCTCTAAATGGCTAAGTGCTCAAAACTGGAACTCGTTCGTCTCCTTGGATGAGTTCATCTATCCAAAATTAGTCGCTGAGTTCTATCAGAACCTCCATTTCTTTTCTAATGAGGAGGATGTTATTCACTCGAAAGTTGGAGAAGTTGAGATTGAGGTCAGCAGGGCTTCTATTTCTCAAGCTATTGGTATTGATGACGAGGGAATCATCATTGGAGATGATGGTTCCGCTGAAGGCTTTAATGATGCTAACTGGGCTAGACCTGTTCTGAGTGCCAAGGAAACCTATGCCACTTGGCTCTCTCAGCACCAGAGGTGGGCACACTACTTGACTACAAACGTGTTCCTTCCGAAGGCTGGAGGGGTTAATGGAGTTTCCAATCGGGAAAGGGTTTTTATGTGGCACTTGATGAATCAGAAGAAGATCAACCTTCCTGCCATGCTGATAAGGCAGATGAAGAATGTTACGGTTGTTAGTGCCCTTGCTTATGGTTCTCTTCTGACAAGGCTGTTTGAGGCAGCCTCTGTGGTCGTTTCAGGAGATGGTGTAACCAGCAAGAGTTTTGTCATCAAGATGCAAACTCTGAGGCATCTCTCCTTTGACATGTTACCGAAGAAGAAAGAAAATGCTTCCTCAGTAAGCATTGCTCAGAAGGAGATAGTTGAAGCAACTGTGAAGAAAGGCAAGAATGTTGCCAGGAAGGGTAAAGGAAAGAAAGGATCAAGTAAAGTGGTCCTAACTGTAGAAAAGGTGGTTGTCTCAGAACCTCTTCCTACTATGGTTCAAACAATAATCAGTGTTGAACCTTCTGGGAAAATCGTTGCTGAGAAGCCAAAGGATGCTTCTGAGAAAGAAGCTCAGGATGTTGAGGATGCTCGCCTTGCTGAAAGAGAGAAGGCTGCTGAAGCTGAGAAAGTTGCAAGAGTTGTAGCTCTTGCTGATGTGAAGAGGAAGAAAAAGGAAGCTGAAGATAAGTTAGCAGCTGAGCGAGAAATTGCAGCAAAAGCTAAGGCTGATGCTAGAATTGCTGAAGCGCTGCTGAAGTTGGGAATGTAACGTTCTCAAGAAATGTTGAGGCTACGGAAGAAGAAGAGGATTTTGAAGATATTCCTCTCTCCAGACTCCCCAGGAAGAAGATGTCAGCAAATAGAAGGTCTCTGAACAACAAGGACTTCTATATTGCTCCGAGTACTGAACTGGATGAATCAACTCCTGAAAAAGAGGACTTGGTTGATGATGAAGACATGATGGATATGTCTGTTGAAGAGGATGTTGCTGCTCCTGTCATTGAAGAGCTGTCAGAGGACAGTGAACCAGAAGCTGATGTGGTTCTTAAAGAAGCACAACAATTTTGTGAGAATGCTGATGATGATAGTTTCATTGACAACATTCTTCTGGGTCAAGGTAGAAACCCTGGTGATAGGGATGCTTCTGAAACACTGATCAGAATGGCTCATGTGTTTGCTGAACCAATCTCTATGTTTGATCCAAACTCTGAACAGGTTATCTCATCTCCCCTTCGTACTTCTCATCCATTCACACCTCATACTTCTCATCCATCTCCTTCACTACCTTCTGTCACAAAAGTTAGTGATTCTCAAACTTCCATTCCTCCTACAACTTCAACCTCTGAAGTTGTACCTCCTAAAACTGCTCCTCCTTCTGGATCCTATTCAAAAGTGAATTTAAATTCTGGACCCATTTTCACATATTCCATATCTACTTCCACTACCTCCTCCCAATCTACTTCCTCTGTAATTCCATCAATTGGATTTACTGCTCCATCTTTCTCACTACCATCCATTTGCCCTACAATTTCTTCCTCTACCACACATACTATCCCATCCTCAACCTCTCATATCCCTCCTCTCTCAACCTCTGGACATGCACCTCCTGTGTGTGATCCCTTAACTACTTCTTCCTCTACCTCTTTCTTTGCTGGGCTGTCATCCAACTATGACTTCCTACGCAATACAATGGATCGAGATAACTTGGAGAAAACTTTTGGTAGTTTTGGTTTCATGGGGAGAGCTTCTGGTGTATCCGAAGCTGGTGGTGCTCCCAGTGTTGAAGAGTTGAGAAGAATGAGTCAGAGTGGCTCTGATGAAATGCTGAATAGATTTGTTGGTTTAGGGCAACGGTCTTCTGTTGCTGACATGTATGCTCAGGGCATTGTGCTGCAAGAAATTCAATCTTTGAAAGCTCAGAACCTGCAGCTCATGACTATGCTTCAAGTACAGAATCCTACTGTCTACACTCGCAATCTTTCTACACTTCATCTGGCTACGTATGATGACTTATACAAGTTGAGAGAACTTGCTCTGACTCTTCCAACTTTGGAAAATATTGCTCTTGCTTCTTCTCTGAAAGTTAATGAAAATCTGGAGATTTTGTCAGAAGAAGTCAAGGAAGCAAATGAGCATTATGAGGCTCATGAGAAAATTCTTCCAAGTAAGATTGATGATCTGCAAAGTACTGCTAATCATATTCTAAGAGAAGTGAAATCTTCTGCTCAAGGATCATCATCTTCAGGGGCTGCTAAGATTGTATATGACATCACTCCTGATCTCAACAATCGTCTTCAGAGCATTGAGTCCGCTGTGACTGCTCAGAGCGCCCGATTGCTGAGCTTACTGAACCTCTGAAAGTTATGCACACTCAAGCACGAGAACAAGAGAAGGTTCTTCATAACTGCTATAGGTTTGTTCGAGGACAGACTTATATTCAGAATGAGCATTTCACTGCTGCTGTGTATGCTAACAATCGGTTGATCAAGCTCCTTCTGGAAGATGTTCAGAGACAGCGACCTTTGTCTGGACAGACTTTTGATCATATGAAAACCATTGATGCTGACTTCAGGCAAAGAATGGAATTGATCAACTCTGTAAGGCCTACTCCTCAGCAATATCAGACTGCTTTGAATGCTCAGCAGAAATTGGACTCTCAAGGTGCTCTAGGTGTTCCTGTTGGTTCTGGTCAAACGGGGGAGAAGTCTGCTCAGCAGGGTGGTCTCAAGTCTGGATTGAAGAGACAGAATGTTGGTGAAGGTTCAAGTGGTGTTCCTCCTCCTCAGAAGAGATCTAGAAACAATTAATCTCATTAGGACTTAAGCTTCTTAGCTAGGTTCTGGGTTGGGTAGTTTTGTCTTAGGACTTTATTCCCTTCTGATGATTATTGTGTTTGTTTCTTCTGACGACGATTATATGCAATTGAACTCTTCTTATACATATTGCCTGTCTCTGATTATTTTCTTACTGATTTTTTTTTTACACTTAGTAACTTTCACTTCGATAAAATCTAACAACTTGATCTTAAGTCTATTTTAAGTTTATACAGATTGCTGAAGTTCACCATTAACACTAAAATGGGGGAGTTAAGTTACTCAGAAGTTTTAAAAAATATGTATCAGGAAGTTTCACTCTAAACCTTGTATTTTCTCAAGAATTTTTACCTTCTGACCACGGTTTGTCCATAACCAAAATGGGGGAGAATGATGAACCCTAAGTGTTTTGATTATGTCCAAACATTTCAGAAGATGAAAATTAAGATTCCCTTACATACGGTTTAATGTTGACTAACAATTTTTGTTTAAGCATTGTATGTAAGTTACTCAGCAGGTGTTGAATGAAATATTTCTGGATTGCCTAAAAGACTCAGAAGTTCCGAAAGCTGAAGACAGTGTTTCAATGATCAGAAGCTGGATACTCCGCTCCGATGCTATGAAGTCTGTTAAAGCTCTTCTCAGAGGTTCTTTGCAATCAGAAGTTTTACCAATTCGATCAGAAGTCTAGACAATTGGAATTAGCTTTCAGAAGCTAAGTCACGGGTGTGAGCACTAGTTTTCGAACCCGATGATGAAAGCAAACTATGAGCTCCTCGTCGCGCCGGCTGCTAAAATACTGATGCTCGTCGTAGAACGGATCACCTTTTCGGGACCATAACCTCTTCCGCCCGCTCCTCGGGACCATGAGTGTGGCACTTTCATGCTTATGAGAAAATCCTTGATCACAAAAGAATATACGGTCACAAGCACTATTCATCAAAGACCGTACGGTCACAACACTATTGGTTGAGACCGTACGGTCACATACATATGACCGTAGAGTCACCGCCACGTGGCAGATAGCGACCCAATCCTTATCTGCCACGTGGCTGGGTGGTCCAATGAGAAAGTGACACGTGTACAAGCTTCCAAACGACATTGGCCGGGTGTCGGGTAACGTCCGGCTCAGATCCAAATTTAGATCTGAGACGGGCGAAGCCAGTGACCGTACGGTCACTAAACAGTGACCATACGGTCACAACCTTGTGACCGTACGGTCACAAGGAAACGTATATAAACCCTCCGGATTTCTCATTCAATTCACGAACAAACACTCATTATCTTCTCTCTCTAGCTCGTTCTAAAGCAATTCTTGACCCGATATAAGTTGCCTCTGATAAAGTTGCCTCCGAGTTGCCTAAAGTTGCCTCTGGTAAAAAAGAATTGCTAGAGTCCGAGCCTGAGAGTACTTTCTTCAAATATTCTCAGAAAAGGTCTTCCTGACCACCAAAAAAACGTTACCCCTATTATCAAGAGTTTCCAATCCAGGCATCACTCGCAGTCTCGCTAGGGTCGACTAAGTCCTGTTTCCAGTTACCACACCGGAGAACGCACACGCAATTCCGGTTCCTCGAGGTTCCTCCCAGAAAAGGTCTCCGTTCTTCAACGAGCATCAGTCCGCGAGCAATCACTGGCACGCGACGAGGGTAAGCTTCTGAGGGTTTAGTACCGTGTCACCCAGCGGTTTACCGCACAAATACTTGCGCATTTACTTATTCTTGTGTGAAAATCATAAATATGAAGACAATAAGATGTTAGGTTGCATTAAAAGATCCTCTGGGTTCTGGAATGTCGGAATTAATAAGTTGTATCCACGAACGTATATAGAATCTCTGGTTTTCAAAACAATCGGTACAAACACCGGTTCATACATTTTCCCGGTCGGCCGGGTGGCGAATCTAGTCAAAGAAGGCTAAAGCCGCTATGAGCGACCACTTACGCTCACAGTGGCGACTCTGCTGGGGACCAAAAATATATTCTACTATTGTAAGTTAACTTCAACGTACGATTTTCTTGAAGTTAATTTATTAATAGAAGGATGTAGGTTTGGTTTTCACTATTTCGTAAAATTATTTCTTAAAATATTTTATAAAAGTGAAAATGGGATACAACTGAAGCATTCTGACAGTCTAGTTCTGTACAACAGAGTTATTGCTTTCTCATACTGCATAAGAGAAAAATCCCGAATGATCACGTGTGTTATGGGTCGCGTTTACTGTCGTTTCCTTTAAGGGACGCATAGGTCGATCTGTAACACCACCCACAGCCTTGTACCGTCGACACGCTGCTCAAAACCCTTAAATGGGGAGGCGCTAGGTATATCTTGCTGTGGGAACCCTTTTGCACTATCAAACGAGACCGAAGCCTCATATAGTCAGCCTAGATATCTCCACTAGGAACTACCCCCAAACATCTTTTAAAATTACGTCTGTTGAGAGCGTTCCGACGTCGAAAGGAAAGATGTCGGAAAAACCCACCCAGGACAGAGACGCACCTCGCGAAGAAGGAGAGTGAGTGACGACTTTGTGTGTCGATAAACTTTGATGGATTGATCATACATAAAAGGCATATAGAAGGTCCAAATTCTGCCACCCGGACGTCCCTTCGATTCAAAAAGGCACTCTGTCGCAATCCTGCAAATAGCATTGTCACAAATGTCCACCCCGAATAAGGAAAGGATTGCTGAGATCGAAACGGGGTACAATTTGAATCAGAGGAACATCCGGACCAGTGAGAATTGGCTAAAAGAGAAGCGAAAGAACGACCCGTAGTTGAAATAAAAACTCATAAAACAAGCCATGATGCGACCTTTCGTATCTACACAAGCCAAAGACCCCGCTCAAGGATATTACCCCCACCATCATGCATTCATGAGGTAATACCCTTGAACGGAGTCTAACAAACCAGAGCAAAAAGGGATCAATAGGACCACGCATGCATACATACACGGGCTAAGGATAACGGGAAACTCATACCATCTTTCCCCGTATAGAGCGACCGTGGACGAGGGCAAACCGAAGGTTGGTTAGGGCAGACCCAATCACGGAGCCGGAAGAAGTATTAGTCGAAAGCGCGTCCGATTCAGAAGAAGACATGGCAGAGCCGAATGATATCCCCGACGCCGCTACTGAGATCGCCAAAGCGTTGGCGGCCATGCTCCAGTCCCCCGAATACCAAATGATCATGGACTTGGCCATCGAGAAAGGATGCCAGAAGGTCCTGGCCAAACACTTAGAAAACGGAGAAAAGCCTGAGTCTGAATCAGGAGGATCTCATGGGATGGAGAAGCCAAAAGACCCGAATGATTCAGAAGGGAAGTTGGACTACATCATCGGACACCTGGAAAGTAAGGCGGGGAGCACCGCTACCCCGAACAGCAAAACGTTGGCGTCTTATCTGAGGCCCAACGGGCAAGGGCTTCCCCCAAGGTTTGTGATCCCAGCATTTATCCGGTTCAGTGGAAAAGGAGATCCCGCTGGACACATCAAACACTTCGCTAACCTTATGAACCTGTCCCCCTTGGACATGAAACAAGCAACTGGTTTGTTCGCCTTCTCGCTCGAGGGCAATGCCTTGGAATGGTACAATGGATTGAAGTTCAGTGTCCAAGGGAATTGGGACGAACTAGTGGCTGCATTCACCAAGCAATACGAAATCAACACCCTGCAAAAGTACACATGGGCGGATTTGACAGCCCTCAAGCAGAATGTGGGGGAAAGATTCGACGCCTACTATGACAACAGGTGGTTGCCGGTGGCTGGAAAGCTGGCTGTTAAGCCTCCAGAAAGTGATTTGATAGAATGCCTAGCCAGCGGAGCATTGCCCAGAGTCAGGGAAGTAATTCAGTATCAAACTTTCAAGACATTTGAGGATCTGTTCCAGACGGTCCGAAAAATCGAAAGGCAGGTCATTAACCAAGTTCCCAGAGCCACATATGGAAGGGGGAACCACACGCGGGGCAGCGAACCAGAACAAACTTCCGGGGCGCGGGGGACCCAATCCATTAAATACCGAGGAGCCCCCTCCGGAGTCAACGCTATCCACTTAAACGTTAATCTCAAAAAGGCGTTCGACCGCCTAGCTCACGAGGGGAAAATTGTTCCTGTTAGGGCGCCCATAATTATCAAGCCAAGCGATAATCTGGAAAAGTTCTGTGACTATCATCAGGTCTTCACACACCCTACCGCCAAGTGTGAAGCTCTGCACAAAGAAATCATGAGAATGATCGAAGAAGGAGAGATAGAAGCTCCTAAGGCCCCAAGCACCAAGCAAAACCCCTTACCAGACTACCGCAACGTTCCTCCCCCTCAAACCATGATGATCAACTCAGGATTCCTGAAAAACGTCGATAGAACCCCGAGAGTGCACACCCCGGTGGGTCATTTCTCCCCGTGTCTTTCAGTCAACATGATGCACTCAGGGTGTACCCCGGCTCAGATTATGGCCTGTCTCGGAGGAAGAATCAGGAGGTCTCCGGACGAAGCCAATAATTGGTGGTCAGACTCGTCGGATGATGAGCCAACAGAAGAACAAGCCAGGACCACAATAAACCATGTCACCAGATCAGGACGGGTATTTCAACCCGCGCCTAGGACGCAAGAGTCAGGGCCAACCATGAACGAGAGAGATGGAAATGGCCCAGGTTCTAACGAAAAAGGGATGGTGGCAAAGCAACTGGCAAAGACCCCAATGCAAATGTCTGTATGGGAACTCCTGGTATCATCCAGGGAACACCGAGACGCGTTAATTGAAAACCTCTCAGCCGTGCCTACAATAGCAACAATAACCCAAAGCGAGCTATGCTGCATAGTGCAAGGAATGCGGGAGCCCGTGGCCAAAGTATCTTTCACAAAAGAAGATCTTCCCGCTGAAGGAGCAGCCCACAACAAAGCCTTGTTCATACAAGTAGAGATCAAAGGAAGGCCTCTGTCATGCGTTATGGTAGATGATGGGTCGGCCCTCAACATATGCCCCAAGAAAATGTTGGGACGGCTCGGGCTGACAATGGAAGATATCAGACCCACAGAGATGGTTATCCGAGCCTATGATGATTCCAAGAGAGAAGTGTTGGGCGTCTTCGAAGCGGAAGTCGTAACTGGGCCCATCAAATCCACAGTAGAGTTTATGGTAATGGATATACCTGTCACTTTCACCTTGCTACTCGGACGACAATGGTTCCATCCCTTGGGAGGAGTCCCATCCACCCTACACCAGAAGATCAAGTTCCCAATGGGAGATAAAGTCGTCACCATCCCTACTCATGACGACCTTATGGTGGCCATAATCACCTCGGACTTCCCTCCCCGAGGGGGATTCCAAGCAGCCATAATATACAAAGAAGAAATGCCGGCATCAGTCGCAAACTCGCTAAGAAAGATGCGCTTTATGCCAGGGATGGGCCTAGGGGTAAACCAACAGGGGCCGCCAACCTTCAACATCCCTTGCGAAGCCAAAAGAGGGAGAGAGGGGTTAGGATATTCTGCAAACAAAGACGTGGGCGCGTTTAGAGAAACGAAGTGGGTCGCCCCAAAGAAAGGACTAGAAGAAAATGAGGAGGGAACTGGGAGAGAACCCGACATGACGAAATGGCAGAAAACTCACACGGCCAAGATAAATGCGCCAGCCCCGACCCCGGAAAGGCGCGTCCAAGACCTCGCAGATGAACTGGCCAAGATGAGGGTCAACGAGAGAGAGATGGAGGTCAAAATGAGGGAAGCTGCAAAACGAGTGTTTGAAGAAATCATGAGAGGGAAGCAAAGCGAAAGCACGAAGATACCCCATGAAGATGACGAGAGCATAGGAACCACCCACGAAACCAAGGAAGGAACCATGCAAGAAGACCCGGATCGGGTGGCCCTACCAGATTCAGTTCTACACGACGATGATGTTGTGTATAATTGTGATTTCATGTTCCAAAATGATGTATTCACTTCAAAACATGACGCAATGAAATCCCAGTTTGCTTACTTGTGTGACTTGTCAGAAGATGGCACCATGCATTCATTAGATCATTTAACTAGCGCATTTAGCTTACATAACACCGTATTACATCATGTTAACCTAGGAACGAAAGATGAACCAAGATTAGTACCAATTTCTCCCGACTTATCCCCCGCGGAGCATAGTCAGATTGAGGCAGTCTTAAGACGACATCAAAAGGTCTTCGCTTGGTCGTATGAGGACATGCCAGGAGTAGAACCCTCCATAGCCGAGCACGCCATCCCTTTAAAACCTGGAGCAGTGCCAGTTAGGCAAAAATTAAGGAGGCTAAGACCAGAATGGGCCCAACTGGTCAAGGACGAGATAACAAAGCAGATCAAGTCAAAATTTCTCGAAGTGGTTGATTACGCGGAATGGGTAGCAAATGTGGTTCCCGTAGGAAAAAAGGACGGAAAGGTACGGGTGTGTGTGGACTATCGAGATCTCAACCGGGCATGTCCAAAAGACAATTTTCCGCTACCACACATTGACGTGCTAGTAGACAGCGCTGCATCGGCTGTAATGTATTCTCTTATGGACGGTTTCTCGGGGTACAATCAAATCCTCATGAAGATAGCTGATAAAGTCAAAACCTCATTCATCACGGAGTGGGGAACATACTGCTGCAAGGTGATGCCATTCGGGTTGAAGAACGCAGAGGCAACTTACCAAAGGGCCGCAACGACATTATTGCACGATATGATCCATAAAGAGGTGGAAGTTTACATGGACGATATGCTGGTAAAATCGGATACGAGGGAGGGACATCCCGCAGCATTAGAAAAGTTCTTGACGCGAATAGAGAAGTATAGCTTAAGGCTCAATCCAAAGAAATGCGTGTTTGGGGTAACCTCTGGGAAATTGCTAGGACACATCGTCAGCGACAAAGGCATTGAGATCGATCCTGAGAAGGTTAAAGCTATCACTGAGATGCCGCCCCCAAAAACAGAGAAGGAAGTCCGGGCATTCCTCGGAAGTGTCCAGTATGTTAGTCGCTTTATAGCAAAACTCACAACGGTGTGCGAACCCATCTTCAAGTTGCTTAGGAAAGATGAGACGAACCAATGGAATGATAATTGCCAACTCGCGTTTGATAAAATCAAGAAATGCCTGGCAAGCGCGCCCGTGTTGAAACCGCCGCGACCCGGGATCCCCCTCACACTATATCTGGCCATGGAAGATGCGTCGATAGGGGCGATGCTAGTCCAGACACAAGATGACGGAGTAGAACATCCTATCTATTACCTCAGCAAGAAGTTACTCCAGTATGAATGTAAATATGACTTGCTAGAACGAACTTGTGTTGCTATGATCTGGATCACTCGAAAGCTGCGACACTACTTTCAGTCCTACGAAGTTCTAGTTGTCTCTAAAGTAGATCCCATGAAACACCTCGCCACGGCACCCACGTTAGTAGGTAAACTCGCTCGGTGGGCATTGTTGTTATCCGAATTCGACATCAAGTTTGTAAACTCAAAAGTAGTCAAAGGCAAGGCCGTTGCTGAATTTCTTGCCCGACAACCATTGCCCGAAGCCGAAAACGAACCATGGCACTTTGAGTTCCCAGATGAAAACTTAGGGTGATCACTATTCAAGGATGGAGAATGCACTTCGACGGAGCCCATAATAGGAACGGGGCGGGAGCAGGAGTGGTGTTAGCTTCGCCGACGAGACTGACTATACCACTAGCGAAAAGACTACAATTCAAGGCTACAAACAACGAGGCAGAGTATGAGGCTTGTCTCTTCGGAATAGAAGCGTTGATAAGCCTAGGGGCACGTGAAGTAGAGATCACTGGAGATTCGCTACTAGTGTTATGTCATGCAACTGGAGAATGGGGGGTACGGGAGGAACGCTTGCGACCTTACGTCAAAAAGCTACGCGCAAGGATCCGGAATTTTGACACATGTACATTCCACCATATACCACGAGAAGAAAATCAAATGGCAGATGCGTTAGCCACGCTAGCATCAAACTGGGAAGGGATGCAAGCAGCGCCCATGAAGCCACTGGTTATGACATCATCCCACTTTCTGATTCACCTAGAAGAGTATGTACTTCACACCCACGACACAGAACCATGGTACATGGACATCCATCGATCTGTAACAAATGGCACATACCCGTCAGAGGCGACAAAAAGTGACAAGCTGGTCATCAGGAGGCTGGCATCTAAATGTCGAGAAGTAGGAGGGGTGTTATACCGAAGATCCGCCAGTGGTGTACTACTAAGATGCCTATCTGAAGGCGAGGCAAGGAAAACCATGGAAGAAATACACCGAGGGATCTGTGGGTCACACATGAACGTAGATTCCATGGCCAAGAAAATCACGAGACAAGGATTTTGGTGGCCTACCATGAGAGATGATTGCTATAAATACACGAAAAGGTGCCTCTAATGTCAATTCCACGCCGATCATGTCCATATACCACCTACTGAATTGCACAATCTAGCCACGCCATGGCCGTTCGCCGCATGGGGCATAGACATGATAGGTGAAATCAGACCCCCCGCATCCAATGGCCATCGTTTCATCGTGGTAGCCATAGATTACTTCTCGAAGTGGGTAGAAGCTGAATCCTTCACGACAGTCACGGCACGTACCATGGCGAGATTCATAGAGAGGAATATCATATGTCGATATGGGATACCCCATCATGTGATCACCGACAACGGAGTACAATTCCAAGGAGCTACCCGGGAAATGCTGGCAAAACACCAAATAGAACATCACCGTTCGTCCCCGTACAGGCCTCAGTCAAACGGGGCAGTTGAGGCCGCTAACAAAACAATCAAGCAGATGCTCACGAAGATGTCAGATAGGAGTAGGGATTGGGCGGAGAAACTACCCTTTGCAATCTGGGGATATCGAACGATTATCCGCACGCCGACGGGGGCGACACCATATTCCTTGGTTTACGGAATGGACGCAGTATTACCAGTAGAAATACAGATGCGATCTTTGCGGGTGGTCCTAGAGGAACACATTCCCGAAACGGAGTGGGTAAGAGACAGGGTCGGCCAGCTGGACCTGTTGGACAAAAAGCGACTTAGGGCCCTGGATCAGCTACAAATGTACCAACAGAGATTGGCAAACACGTACAATAAGAAGGTAAGAACTGTGTCCCGACCTATAAAAGAAGGTGACCTAGTACTCAAACAATTGCGGCACTCAACCGTCGATCCCCGAGGAATATTCCAACCAAAATGGGAAGGGCCTTTCATTGTCAAAAGAATGTACTCGCGTGGAGGAGTCAAGCTAACCGACATGGAAGGAATAGAATTAGCAGAACCAATCAATATAGATAGGCTCCGGTATTTCCATGTATGACTGAGAGAATACAAACCTAGAAGTTTGTTCCTAGGGTAAGATCTTGGTTCATCCGCGGTTAGGACATGTTGTAAGATGAATGTTATTTATGTTATTGCTGTAGTAAAGTGAAATAAAAATGTATCGTGCCATCCCTCACAAGAGACATTGGAAAAGCGAAGAAGAAAGCCAATAACAAAGTGCATTAGTCACCATAACGAAAGTCACGAAAAAGGAACCTTGATCTCCTCATCCCTCTAAGGCACGCAGGACCCACTGATAATATTTCCTCATCATTAGAATAGTCGACTAGCAGGTGGCCATTTCAAAGCATCGAGATGTCACTCGGATATCTTCTAGGGATGGCGTAACACCCCACGCGCGAAGAAGCACAAAACGAAAGGTAGGCACGCATACACATACGCACACGAACACGTATACATGCATACATGCATACATGCACGTACACATACATGATGCGGCCTCGAGCTAGTGCTACAAAAAGGCCTACAATTAGAGGACAAGTGTACCCTATCGTTGTCAAGTAATAATCCGGGGGTTAAGTCCGGGTATCGAATCCATGGGATTTATACCAATAAGTATCAAACTACTTGGTTTCGGGTTGTTATCTAAGCGAATTTATACTTTAAAGTTTTGGGTTTATTAATTAACTACTCCTATACTACAACACACAAATACTTTCCATATTCCTTATAATGAAATGGTGATGGTAAGTTTTATACACTAATAAAGATAAAATAGCCTTAAGATTACTCAAACTACCATAGCTAGCTTTTATGATGTTTATAAACACGTATGAACTTGTAAGTACACACTTAATTAATCCTATAATTTCAAGGTTAAGTGTCTCCAATGGACTTAGAAATTAGGGCCCTTTAAGTTCCGTGATGTCGTCAATATCTACGGTTTCCGGCTCGTCACTTCCGATGGGGGCAACACCTATATAAATCCGGTAGAAATGTCAAGTTCATATCAAGTATTCATAAATAAACATAAGAGAAGCATATGATGATGATGAATCAAATATACTAATTTATACAAAACTATTGTATAAACTATGTAAGGAAACAATACGATACTACCGAGTCTAGCACATAGACGTGTCACAACTAGTTTAGCAAGATAAAAGTTTAGCTACTCCCTTTTATCACACTACACCGGACACACGATCGTCGCTTATGTCCCCGGAGAGGATCTCTTTGCCAACTTGAAGATTTGAATAGAATGGATGAAGATGAAGGAAATAATAAATAACTTTGTATTAATGGAATGGAAATGGATTACAAGTTTGCAAAAGAGGGGAAATGGAACATGGATCGTATTTGGATCGCCTCTTTAAACAACTAAATGGAGAGAATTACAACTAAAGAGGGATTAAAAACAAGTGGAGAGGGATCTCCTTTCTGGCTAGAGAACCCCCATATTTATACAGAAAAGTTGGCTTTGTGAACAAGTGTGAATCCTCAAAACACATGCTTGAAAATCTCATCGAAGTGCAGAATAAAGCTTGACACGGGTCGTGTGGGACACTTGACACGCCGTGTCAAGGCAAAAATGCATTAAAATGACTTTAATCAGCTCAGGCGTGTCCTTGGGCGTGTCCCTTGACACGGGGTCGTGTCGCATTAATTACTCGACAAGTTGGATTTTTGCTAATTAAAACGCCGCGCAAATTAAATGTCTCCTTTGTGACACGGATCGTGTCCCTTTTGACACGGGGTCGTGTCCTCCATTAGTCGTGTGAACACCATTTACTTTGACGATTTCCGGTGAAAATAGTGCTTTTACGGAGATAAATTCAAACTAAGTGATTGAGAATTAATTTGTTCACAAAGTATAATAAAAAGACTTAAAACTATACTAAAAGTAATAAAATAACATTTAATTACATCGTAAATAACCCGAAAAGATAGGGATATTTCATCCCTATCAATACACGCATATGTTTAGATAAAAGACCCACAGAACAAGTCAGGACAGACCCCGGGAGGCTAAGAAAGACACAGGAGAATAACCGGCGACCACAAAAACGGTGTACTAGGGCAATATCAGGTCACTGGCACGCCGGGGCACCCCTGGACTCATCAAAATACTAGGAACTAGGAACTCCACTGGGGCAATACCAGAATAGGGCACGACTCAGGTCAAGGAAGAATGCCGCCAGGGGCTCCTAGGTCAGTCACTGATCAAGAGCGGAAGAGAAAAAAATACCGGGACACAGCAGATCGGCCCTAGGACAAGACTATCAGCATTCAGATAAGACTGGTAGGACAAGGTGTCTAACACCATCTAAGGAAAAAAGATCGACAAACAGAGCTACAAGAAGTTACTAACCCTCGGGTCGTGCCCGAGGTACTATGAAGAAGAACTACAAAAGGACACCAAAATCCCCGGGTCACTCCCGAGGCGTCACGGCAGAACTACGGAAGCTGCCAAAAAGTCCTCAAGTCACGCTCGAGGCGCGATTAAAGGCTACAGAAAAATAGTTAGCCGGCCTTACTGAAAGATTATAGAAGATCCGATGCCGTAGGCCAGAACTACAGGTAAGTTCTCTAAACCCACTTTAAAAACACTAGCACACACGCAGTATGGCTCGTTTCGCTTCATTGAGACTGTCCGACGGGTCTTACAAGACAATGTAACCACCTTAGGCACTCCCAAAGAAGCGAGGGGCAAACTGTGAGCACTGGTTTTCGAACCCGATGATGAAAGCAAACTGTGAGCTCCTCGTCGTGCCGACTGCTCAAATACTGATGCTCGTCGTAGAACGGATCGCCTTTTCGGGACCATAACCTCTTCCGCCCGCTCCTCGGGACCATGAGTGTGGAACTTTCATGCTTATGAGAAAATCCTTGATCACAAAAGAATATACGGTCACAAGCACTATTCATCAAAGACCGTACGGTCACAACACTATTGGTTAAGACCGTACGGTCACATACATCTGACCGTACGGTCACTGCCACGTGGCAGATAGCGACCCAATCTTTATCTGCCACGTGGATGGGCGGTCCAATGAGAAAGTGACACGTGTACAAGCTTCATAACGACATTGGCCGGGTGTCGGGTAACGTCCGGCTCAGATCCAAATTTAGATCTGAGACGGGCGAAGTCAGTGACCGTACGGTCACTAAACAGTGACCATACGGTCACAAGGAAACCTATATAAACCCTCCGGATTTCTCATTCAATTCACGAACAAACACTCATTATCTTCTCTCTCTAGCTCGTTCTAAAGCAATTCTTGACCCGATATAAGTTGCCTCTGATAAAGTTGCCTCCGAGTTGCCTAAAGTTGCCTCTGGTAAAAAAGAATTGCTAGAGTCCGAGCCTGAGAGTACTTTCTTCAAATATTCTCAGAAAAGGTCTTCCTGACCACCAAAAAAACGTTACCCCTATTATCAAGAGTTTCCAATCCAGGCATCACTCGCAGTCTCGCTAGGGTCGACTAAGTCTTGTTTCCAGTTACCACACCGGAGAACGCACACGCAATTTCGGTTCCTCGAGGTTCCTCCCAGAAAAGGTCTCCGTTCTTCAACGAGCATCAGTCCGCGAGCAATCACTGGCACGCGACGAGGGTAAGCTTCTGAGGGTTTAGTACCGTGTCACCCAGAGGTTTACCGCACAAATACTTGCGCATTTACTTATTCTTGTGTGAAAATCATAAATATGAAGACAATAAGCTGTTAGGTTGCATTAAAAGATCCTCTGGGTTCTGGAATGTCGGAATTAATAAGTTGTATCCACGAACGTATATAGAATCTCTGGTTTTCAAAACAATCGGTACAAACACCGGTTCATACATTTTCCCGGTCGGCCGGTGGCGACTCTAGTCAAAGAAGGCTAAAGCCGCTATGAGCGACCACTTACGCTCACAACGGGTTCTGCCGAGCATTTATTGCTCTGACACTTGCATTTAATGCAAGGCGCCAAAAGTTCAAAAAACTGTTTTGAAGGAGCGCGCTTGTCTACTCAAGCGAAACCAGAATTTCCTTGTCTACCGTTTGTTGATCCAATTGAAGAATGTTTCCAGTCAACCTTATCTTCAACTTCAAATCTCTTACCGGATTTAGTTAAAGAACAAGGTTAACGGAATCAAAGTGTTTGAAGACTGTTTGAAGACTTGACAAATTAACGGCTACAACAACTGATGTCATCTCCTTTGAAGATTCAAATTCACCAACGGTCATCCTCATTCACTATAAATAGTAGCCAAGCTCCACTACATCACATACGCGTGATAATCGAGCAAAATCTTAACGCACTGTTTGAACAAGAAAAACAGAGCATCCTTTTTCCATTCTCAATCTTTCTTAGCTTAGTCTTAGTCAAAGTGAGAGAGTGAAGAAAAACAAGTTCATAATAGGAATCTTGTAAACTGGTATCGTTTGTGATATTCAGTTAGATTTAGAGAGAAATCTAGTTGAGATTAGAGTTGGGTGAGAAATCCAGAAAACAGAGTGTTGTTGTTCTGGTGGAAATCCTTTAACTCTCTTTGACTAGTCAGAACTAAGTGAGAAATTAGCTTAAGTTCTGTTAATGTAAAGGATCTTCTGAACTTGCCATAAAAGTTCTGAATAGTAGATTTAAAATCTCTAGTGGCTGCGACCTCAGGGGACAAGACGTAGTCACAGAACTTCTGTGGCGAACTTGTATAAATCGACGTGTTCATCAGAATCTCCTAAACTTCTTTCTCCCTCCTACACTTGTTACTTTTGCTTTTGTGTGCTTGCTTATATTTAGTGCTGAAACATATTTTCTCTTTTTATCATTGTCTTTGTTCAGAAGACTGTCCAGAAGTTCTTAAACTCAGAACTTTTGTTGCTGAAAACAGTCTAACTGTGTTTAGACAGAATTTCCCTCAGAAGCTGCTTCTGTAAGCTTGCCTCTGACTCTGAGGAAATTTGGCTCTGAAATTTAAGTTTCTTGAAAAACTAAGAAAGTTTCAGTTTTCAACTTAGACACCTATTCACCCCCCCTCTAGGTGATTCTGTTCTTGTTAGGGCCAACATGTTTTAGAAATAAGGTTTTTGGAGTTTCATTGCAATTAATTCTTTGTTATGACATAAAATGTTGTGTGAAGATTGAGTTTTTGTAATGCAGGGAAGAAAGTGAATACTAAATCAAAAGTAGAAGCTAGCTCCTATGCTCATGAACAAAATGATCCAAAATCTTCGCCTACTCCTTTTCGTAAAGATTTGTTGTTTCTATTCTCTGTTGTAGTAGTGTTTCGCTGCCTCCCATGTTCGTTTTCATTTGAAGGATGTTATAGGACAGTTTTGCTTTAGAAATAACGTTTACAATAACATTTTTGGTGTTCGTATCCCTGCAATATATGTAGCACATACATAATGTAGCTTTCATCTCTCGATTCCATATTATGAAATTCTAATGTTCGAACTCCACATTTCTCCATTTGAAGATCCTTATATTAAAATTGTTTGGTTATTTATTTGCTCTAAGAGTTTTCGAGCTTGTGCTCTAGGAATATGCATATGTGTGAGCATTTAGGTGTCATCAAGTCTCTAAGAGATTGGAACACAAATAAAGGATTAGTTTTTTCAAATTACACTTGCTGCTAAATGTATTACATAAATCTTTAGCTCTTATGATTGTGCTATAAACAGTGTTCAAGAAAGCGCTAGGCGCTAGTCGGGCGGTGATCCTCCGCCTAGCGCCTAGAGCGCTTAGTCGGGGTCTAGGCGATTTTCTAGGCGGGTTAGGCGGTTTTAAATAAAATAATATTTATTTTTATAATAATTTAATTATATGTAAATAAATTAATAAAATAATTAAAGTATCGGGATTAGTATTGTTATTTTTTGAAAAATATGATAATTTGAAGAGATTTGCTTCTCCAATAAAATAATCATTGCAGTCATATTTTACCATAATCATGATTCAATGCAAAATAAATTAAGAAATAAATTAGGCCCGTTTAAAACTTAAAGATATAAATTAGGCCCATTTAAAAGTAATGAAAAACTTAAAAAATAAATTAAGCACATTAAAAACGACTGAAAAACTTAAGAAATAAATTAGGCCCATTAAAACCGCCTAGCCCGCCCAGCCCGCCTAACTTCCGTTTAACCAGCCTAACTTACGCCTGACCCGCTTAAACAAGCCTTCCGATTTTAATCACCGATTAGGGTGAAATCGGGGCGGCTTAAGATCGCCTAGGTAGCTTTCTTGAACACTGACTATAAATTATCAGACAGAATCCTCTCCTACTCTTATTGGTATATTTCTGATCTTCTATTTATGTTCTAGTAGTATTTTATTTCCTTCCGTGTTCGTTTTCATTTGAAGGCCATTTTACGAAGGCTGTGTTTAAAAATTGGGTTTACAGTGTCGATTCTGGTGGATAGTTTTGTTTGTGTTTTGTTTTTAATATGGTATGATTCTTGTTTTTCAGCACTGCATTTCCCTGTTGTAAGATTATTTTCATATTTCATTTTATAAGCTATGTTGGACATGCACTACTCCTTAGTAAGTGGCGGAATCTGTAAGCGTTTCTTGTTCGTGTTTGAATACATTTTTGTTTAAAAGCTTTTTTAATAAAGGTTAAGTTTTAGAAACAAGGTTTTCAGTGTTCAATTGTGTTTCAATCTATGTTTCCAACCAACATATTCTATAAAAGGTTTTGTTTTAGAAATAAGGTTTACTGTTTTTTATGCGTGTCTGTTTCTATGAACGTCCAATATAGTCTATGAAAAGTTACCTTTGAGAAATAAGGTTTCCGGTGTTTAATTGTGTGTCCATGTTTGTTTCGGTGTCCATTCAACATAATCTATAAAAGTATATGTTTTAGAAATAAGGTTTTTGGAGTTTCATTGCAATTAATTATTTGTTATGACATAAAACGTTGTGTGAAGATTGAGTTTTTGTAATGCAGGGAAGAAAGTGAATACTAGATCAAAATTAGAAGCTAGCTCCTATGCTCATGAACAAAATGATCCAAAATCTTCGCCTACTCCTTTTCGTAAAGATTTGTTGTTTCTATTCTCTGTTGTAGTAGTGTTTCGCTGCCTCCCATGTTCGTTTTCATTTGAAGGATGTTATAGGACAGTTTTGCTTAAGAAATAACGTTTACAATAACATTTTTGGTGTTCGTATCCCTGCAATATATGTAGCACATACATAATGTAGCTTTCATCTCTCGATTCCATATTATGAAATTCTTATGTTCGAACTCCACATTTCTCCATTTGAAGATCCTTATATTAAAATTGTTTTGTTATTTATTTGCTCAAAGAGTTTCGAGCTTGTGCTCTAGGAATATGCATATGTGTGAGCATTTAGGTGTCATCAAGTCTCTAAAAGATTGGAACACAAATAAAGGATTAGTTTTTTCAAATTACACTTGCTGCTAAATGTATTACATAAATCTCTAGCTCTTATGATTGTGCTATAAACAGTGTTCAAGAAAGCGCTAGGCGCTAGTCGGGCGGTGACCCTCCGCCTAGCGCCTAGAGCGCTTAGTCGGGGTCTAGGCGATTTTCTAGGCGGGTTAGGCGGTTTTAAATAAAATAATATTTATTTTTATAATAATTTAATTATATGTAAATAAATTAATAAAATAATTAATTTACCGGGATTAGTATTGTTATTTTTTGAAAAATATGATAATTTGAAGAGATTTGCTTCTCCAATAAAATAATCATTGCATTCATCTTTTACCACAATCATGATTCAATGCAAAATAATTTAAGAAATAAATTAGGCCATTTTAAAACTTAAAGAAATAAATTAGGCCCATTAAAAAGTAATTAAAAACTTAAGAAATAAAATAAGCCCATTAAAAACGAATTAAAAACTTAAGAAATAAATTAGTCCCATTAAAACCGCCTAGCCCGCCCAGCCTGTCTAACTTCCGCTTAACCAGCCTAACTTCCGCCTGAACCGCTTAAACAAGCCTTCCATTTTTAATCACTGATTAGGGTGAAATCGGGGCGGCTTAGGACCGCCTAGCGCATCGGCGCCGCCTAAGCCTCTTTCTTGAACATTGGCTATAAATTATCAGACAGAATCCTCTCCTACTCCTATTGGTATATTTCTGATCTTTCTATTTCTGTTCTAGTAATATTTTATTGCCTTCCGTGTTCGTTTTCATTTGAAGGCCATTTTAGGAAGGCTGTGTTTTTAAAATAGGGTTTACAGTGTCGGTTGTGGTGGAAAGTTTTGTTAGTGTTTTGTTTTTAATCTGGTATGATTCTTGTCTTTCAGCCCTGCATTTCCCCATTGTTAGATTAGTTTCATATTTCATGTTATAAGCTATGTTGGACACGCACTAGTCCTTAGTAAGTGGCGGAATCTGTAAGCGTTTCTTGTTCGTGTTTGCATACATTTTTGTTTGAAAGCTCTTTTAATAAAGGTTAAGTTTTAGAACCAAGGTTTTCGGTGTTCAATTACGTTTCTATCAATGTTTCCGCCCAACATATTCTACAAAAGGTTTTGTTTTAGAAACAAGGTTTATTGTTTTTGATGCGTGTCTGTTTCTATGAACGTCCAATATAGTCTATGAAAAGTTACCTTTTAGGAATAAGGTTTCCGGTGTTTGATTGTGTGTCCATGTCTGTTTCGGTGTCCATTCAACATAATCTATAAAAGTATATGTTTTAGAAATAAGGTTTTTGGTGTTTCATTGCAATTAATTATTTGTTATGACATAAAATGTTGTGTAAAGATTGAGTTTTTGTAATGCAGAGAAGAAAGTGAATACTAGATCAAAAGCATAAGCTAGCTCCTATGCTCATGAACGAAATGATCCAAAATCTTCTCCTACTCATTTTCGTAAAGATCTGTTTTTTCTATTCTCTGATGTAGTAGTGTTTCGCTGCCTCCCATATTCGTTTTCATTTGAAGGCTGTTACATGACAGTTCTGCTTTAGAAATAACGTTTACAATATCATTTTTGGTGTTCGTATCCCTGCAATATATGTAGCACATACATAATGTAGCTTTCAAATCTCGATTCCATATTATGAAATTCTTATGTTCGAACTCTACATTTCCCCATTGGAAGATTCTTATATTAAAATTGTTTTGTTATTTATTTGCACTAAGAGTTTTCGAGCTTGTGCTCTTGGAATATGCATATGTGTGAGCATTTAGGTGTCATCAAGTCTCTTTAATTTTGGAACTTAGAAACACAAATGAAGGATTAGTTTTTTTCAAATTACACTTGCTGGTAAATGTATTACATAAATCTCTAGCTCTTATGTTTGTGCTATAAATGATCATATTTCCTTATTGTTATAACAACTTGCACAATATTCTTACTGGTACTGTATATCCGAAGTTAGTTAAACCACATAAATTTCTCGCTCTTGTGATTGCATAGTCTGACTCTTTTGTTCCACATGTCAAGCTTGTTATAATCAACGCTGACCTAATGCATTTGGAACACTAATTTGAAGACCCAACTAGTTAGTAATGATGCTAAGTTATGGCTTGAAATGATGTGCTAAAGTTATGTTTCTGTAATTGCAGGAAAGAAAATGGAAAAGGAATTGTCGAAAAAGAAGATAATGGAAAAAGAGTTGGAAAAGAGGCAGGAAGATATCAATGATTGTACTGCAGCAAGCGAAGATAATGACCTCATGCGACCAAATACTTCGTCTTATCAGCAGGAAGTTTGGGGAATTCCCAAAAAGGCAGGAAGTCTTCTGATTTTATATTTGTACAAGTTGAGGAGTACGATTTTGAGAAGGAAAAATCTGAGGATAAGTTTCAAGTAAACCAGATTTGGGCTCTACACAGTGATGAAGATGGGCTACCAAGGAAGTATGGTCAAGTGAGAAAGATTGATGCATCGTCCGGTTTCACAGTGCACGTGGCAATGCTCGAAAACTTATTGGGAAAACGTACACCGCCTGCATCTTGCAGGATATTCAAAGTTAAAGACAATGAACTAGTAGTGCTTCCTCTATCTGCATTTTCTCATCAGGTCAAAGCTCGTGATATTATGAAGGATGCATTTGAAATTTGGCCAAACAAAGGTGAGATCTGGGCAATGAACAAGATTGATGAGCTAACATGTGTTGGCCCTATCAAGAACAGAATCACCTAGAGGGGGGTGAATAGGTGTCAAAGTTGAAAACTGAAAATTTCTAAGTTTTTCGGGAAACTTAATTTTCAGAGTCAAATTTCCTCAGAGTCAGAAGAAAGCTTACAGAAGTTGCTTCTGAGGGAAATTCTTCCTAAACACAGTTAGACTGTTTTCAGCAACAGTAGTTCTGATTTGAGAACTTCTAGACAGTCTTCTGAATAAAGACAATGATACTTAGAGAAAATCTGTTTCAGCACTAAATATAAGCAAGTACACAGAAGCAAAAATAACAAGTATAAGAGGGAGAAAGAAGTTCAGGAGATCCTGATTGAACAATTCGATTTATCCAAGTTCGCCACAGAGGTCCTGTGACTACGTCTTGTCCCCTGAGGTCGCAGCCTACAGAGATTTTATAAATCCACTATTCAGAACTTTTATGGCAAGTTCAGAAGCTCCTTTACATCAACAGAACTTAAGCTAATTTCTCACTTAGTTCTGACTAGCCTAAAAAGAGTTAAAGGATTTCCACCAGAACAAACAATACTCTGTTTTCTGGATTTCTCACCCAACTCTAATCTCAACTAGATTTCTCTCTTTAAATCTAACTGAATATCACAAACGATATCAGTTTACAAGATTCCTATTATGAACTTGTTTTTCTTCACTCTCTCACTTTAACTAAGACTAAACTAAGAAAGATTGAGAATGGGAAGTGGTGCTCTGTTTTTCTTGTTAAAACAGTGCGTTGAGATTTTGCTCGATGATCACGCGTGTGCTTGATGCAATGGAGCTTGGCTACTATTTATAGTGAATGAAGATGACCGTTGATGAATTTGAATCTTCAAAAGAGATGACATCAGTTGTTGTAGCCGTTAATTTGTCAAGTCTTCAAACGGTCTTCAAACACTTTGATTCCGTTATCCTTGTTCTTTAACTCAATCCGGTAAGTGATTTGAAATCAAAGATGAGGTTGACTGGAATCATTCTTCAATTGGATCAACAAAGGGTACACAAGGAAATTCTGGTTTCTTTTGAACAGACAGGCACGCTCCATCAAAACAGCTTTTTGAACTTTTGGCGCCTTGCATTAAATGCACTTGTCAGAGCATTAAATGCTCAAACAGAACCCGTGACAAAGCTTTCAGAAGCTGATTTCCAGTTGTCTAGACTTCTGATCAAATTGGTAAAAGAACTTCTGAATGCAAAGAACATCTGAGGAGAGCTTTAGCAGACTTCGGCTTCAGAGCGGAGCATCCAGCTTCTGAATTATTGAAACTCTGACTTTAGCAAACGAATCTTCTGAGTCCTTTAGGCAATCCAGAAATGATTCATTCAGCACCTGCTGAGTAACTTACACATAGACTAAGTAGAAAAATATTAGTCAACAATAAGCTATATGTAGAAGAGTATTAAGTTTTCATCTTCTGAAACGATTGGACATAATCAAAATACTTAGGGTTCATCAACATGTGCTATTGTTAAAGTTGTAGAAGACAATAATAATAAGAGTGTGAAAATGTACTAGCAGATTGAAAATGTACTAGCAGCTTGATCCTTCATCAGTTCATGGTTTTATAGTTTTAGTTGATTGGTAAAAAAAATAGAGATTTTGTTTTGCAGGAGGTTGCACCTCTTTTTTGTCCAAACATAACCATATATGTTCCCTTTGAAATGTGGAAATGTAGTTAGTTATATCTTATGGAAGTTATTTTGGGTATGGTTACTTAATCGGTAAAATGAGGGATACGCTTATTGATCTTGGTGTTACGTACCCTATTTAGGTTGAATTGAATTGAAATGATAGAATGGGGTGTAAAGCTCAGAACCGAGATAAGTTCTTAGAACCGATTGAGGAAGATATGAGACGTCAAGTATATAAATTTCGGGACGAAATTTTCTTAAGAGGGGAAGAACTGTAACTCACGGGGTATTTTTTGAATTTCGAGGGAAATGAAGTTAGATTAGAGCAATTGGTTGTTTAGTGATCAAATTGGAATTTAATTGGAGTGAATTGGAATAATTAGGTAATGTGGGGATCCAATTGGAATAAATGGAAAGTTAATATGGTCGTAGGGTAATAATTAAAAGTTAATATGACTAAATAGTATAATTAGAGTATCATTTGGATGAATTATTTGTTTGGGGATTATAATTAGAGTATCAATTAGATGAATTTATTTGTTTGGGTGTTAAAATTATAAGAATTTAAAATCTAATTTCAAGAAATTGAAGGAATTAGAAAGTTAAAGTTAGAAATTAGAATTTATTGTACCTGAGAGGACTAAATTAGACTGTTACCAATTTCAACTCCCGTGTTCCTTTTTATGTGCAAGCGCTTCCCCTTTCTATATGCATCTATCATTTTTATGCATCTGATAGTGAACATAACAGAGGGTTACTTAGATTTTATCAACAGAGGTTAGAAGAAATCGGTGGTTGCTTAGTTGTTGTGTTGTTGTGTGTTACTCTTAAGTTTTTTTTGTTTTGCAGCTTTTGCCTTCTCTGAAAGGTATTCTTTTTTACTATTGTCTTTGTTTTGCCCATATGTTGAATGCTTTTTTTTACTCATTATTAGGCAGTATGTGATTTAGGGATTGGATTTTGGTTTACATATTTGGATTGATATGAATGTAACATAATTAATACTTTTTTGTGTAACAGATGTATGATCTTTTGTTCTTATTACATAGGCTTCTTTTAAAATGGATCCGAAATATCCATGTCCATTGTGTGTGTGCGATATGTTTATGTAAGGTGATGTTGGTGCCACAGTTGCCATTTTAGCATATCGTGTGTATCTACGTGTGGTTTGGCAATGTACACTAATTCGTACGGGTAATGCTTGACATGTATATGAAATGGATGCATATTACACTTTAGAATCTAGACTGATGATTATATACACAGACGATATTCACGACTCTTGACTCTAGGGTATAAGTGACGACAAATATACACATGTGGATTTTGCACGACTCGACGATGGACGGTTGTGTACTTATACATGAAGACAGACAAGACCTGATTTTTACAAAGAGACGAGGGGACGTATACTGTATATATGGGTGATGTTTGACTCTATGCTAAAGGACATTATTGACATGTCGCTTGTTTCTCGATTGGAGAACATTCGTGCGATGACTCTATTTTACACTGGTTTGGAAGACTAAACATAATAGTGAACCATGTGGACTCACGGGAAAGCGTGCCCCTACCTTGGTTCGGACAACATTTATGACACGAAATGGGAGTTCAAACGCCTTTTTTCGTAGCGTAACGATTCAATGTCCCGTTTCCCTTCACAAACTCGAAACTCCTTCGGGAGGAGCAGAAGACAGTGTGTATTTGATCTAATAGGTCATATCATTATGATGGTATGGCCCCATTTTACATGAAATAATTGAAGTGTTCCTTGCAATATGGAACGGATGTCGTAACGACGTAACTCATGTATATGGACGGGTATCATAACGTTATGTCCCTTTAGGTCTATGGAGTCCGACATTGTTTTAACACGACATTTGTTTGACTTAAGGAATTTACATTTCAGACAGTCGAGCTTCACCGTGTGAAATAAATCAAGCCAGACATCATGATGACATACTTCACACAATAATGCAGACAACGTGACAAGTCGATTCGTTAAATCCTACAAATGGAGTGATGACCTGACGTGATTCGTCACGTGACACTGTACTCAACCTAATAGGGAATTTTGTCGTTGTGGTCTTTTCTCTATGCACGAAATTTATTTATTTATATTTTTTTATTGTTGGTCCAACACGATATTGACATGTGTGGACTCACGGGACGGCGTGCCCTTGCTTAGACTCAAGACAAACTCTAAACTCTTTTTGGGAAAGAGCACAAAGCGATGCATGCTTGATTTAACAGGTTGAACCGTTACGATGGCATGACTCTATCCTACTTGAAATCATTCAAGCGTCTCATGGCTTAACATAACGAGTCTATTAGATCTTGCATATTCGTCTCGACTATGGGCAGTATGACACTCATTTTGACTTTAGGGGACAATATTTGTGACGCCATGATTTTATCTCACGAGATTGGGTTTCTTTACGAAATGAAACAGACGACATAACGGCGTATTTCGTGTGATAGAATGTCTGGCGTAACGGAGTGCCCCCTTACTTTAAAGGAGTTTCATGGAAACTTGGGCTCCTTCTTAGGTTAAGGCTACGTCTAATATATGCACAAGTAGAGGTAAGTGATCAAACATTTAGTATAAACATTCATGCGTGCATGACACTCCTTTACAGTCTTCACGTGGTACGTCTCTATCCTAGGTAGGTTTCTTTTGACATCTTTCCTTTCGAAGTCAAAACGCTCTCCTAGACGTGATTTTTTTCATGTTTTGGGGTAGTTCCTAGGGGAGATATCTAGGCTGACTATATGAGGCTTCGGTCTTGTTTGATAGTACAAAAGGGTTCCCATAGCAAGATATACCTAGCGCCTCCCCATTTAAAGGTTTTGAGAAGCGTGTCGACGGTACGGGGCTATAGGTGGTGTTACAGATCGACCTATGTGTTGGAACCTGATCAACGATCAGAGTCGCGCAGCGGAAGCGAGAAAAGTAACGATTTTAAAATCATTGATCAGATTACACTTGATCTTTATCATTGCCTCAATGTTATTAGATTAATTAACGTGATTACTACATTAGTCACTCACATGGAATCCCTCTGAGAGAGATGGACGAACCGCACGATCGGAGGTTCCGCCAAAATCACGTGCACGACACCTACAGTGAACAGGTACTCGCAAAAGGCACGAAGAACGATGAACGGAGACTCCGGGATCACTCTAGGGAGTTCGGCCGGCCACTTGCAGTAGAGGGAATTAGGGTTTTCAATTTTCTGTGTCAGAAAGTCTCGGGTTTCAATCGATTAGGATTAATTTATAGTATGTCGACTAATTACAGTTTCAGTACCTGCATTAACTTAATTAATCTGATTGTACCACAATAGAATACAATAGATTCAATTAACATCAATTAGGTTATAATTAATCACATACTAACCCCTAAAGAAAATCTAATTAATCAATCGCTTAATAAATTAACCCGATTGAATAATTAATCCCTCCATGCAATCAATTAACTTGTTCCAATCAGAACAATTAATCAATTAACATTATTAGTTAACAACTAATAATAAGTTCATCACAAATACACTACATGTATTAGTTCTCCGAGTACAAGTCTCAGTGTCTAGTGTGCACGATCCTGTGGGCCATAATCAATTAGCTCAATGACTGATAGAGAGTTGCCTAGACCATATCAGTCACCAATTGATTACAGTGTTAGTCCATCTCATACAGATAGATACCCTGTAGTATTCTCTAATATCTCTTACCATGCATATCGATATATCAAGCATGAGGCATGGTGGACGTCATCCTCTAAAGCTTGAGATATTTCTCGATCTAGAGTCAACTGAAGAACAGATAAGTAACCAGCTTATCTGAGTGTGGCCACACATTTCTCAGTTCAACTCATCGAGTGGCCTAATGATATCATCTCACTTGGGAGTGAGTGGTAATCCCTTCACTTCAACTATCAGTATGAATCAGTTCACTGACTAGACCAATCATACCCGTATTTGGCATCCTTTTACAGACCTGTTAGGCGTATGTCAAATCTAATCAGATTCCTCATTCAATACTATATTGAAATCAGGTCGACAGATATAAGAGATCTACATTTATAGAAGGGCAATGACACTCCCACCATGTGCCTTCTAAAGCGGACCGACCAAGTCCCGTATTGGTCATACGTACCTACAAACATATCCTGTACACGTGTACATATCCTGTTCGTAAAAGCTTTACGTTCTATTCATTCCCATGAGTAGAACTAGCTTCTGGTAATTTATGATATACAATCAATGGATACTTCATACAGTACATATAATACAAGATATATTGACTGAATGAATTAATGCCTTTTATTCCATAAAACAAATGTATAGTACAATCAACAAAAGTACAATACATCAACAAATAACTATGCCTAGAACTAGGGCACACCAACAATCTCCCACTTGACCTAGGTCCAAGCAGGCATAGCCCTAATCCCTATAGATCTAGCATGAGCATTGTTCTTGCGTTCAGCAAGAGCCTTCGTCATCGGATCAGCAACATTGTTATCTGTATCTACTCTCTGTAGTCTAACATCACCTCTTTGGATAATCTCCCGGATAAGGTGAAACTTCCTGAGTACATGCTGGTTCTTCTTTGTAGACTGGGGCTCCTTAGCTTGTATCATGGCCCCATTGTTGTCACAGAAGAGCACAACTGAATCCTGGATAGAAGGTACTACTCCAAGATCAGAGATGAACTTCCTCATCCAGACCGCTTCCTTAGAAGCCTCACAAGCAGCAATGTACTCAGCTTCTGCTGTAGAATCTGCAACAGTTGGCTGTTTAGTGGACTTCCAACTAATGGCACCGCCATTCAAGAGGAACACAAAACCAGATTGGGATTGTTGTTCGTCTTGATCAGTCTGGAATCCTGAGTCAGTGTAACTGGACACAGCCAACTCATCATCGCCACCATAAACCAAGAAAAGATCTCTAGTACGTCTCAAGTACTTTAGAATTGCCTTGACTGCCTTCCAGTGTTTCTCACCGAAGCAAGACTGGAATCGACTAGTCATACTGAGGGCAAAAGCAACATCAGGCCTAGTACATAGCATAGCATACATAATTGACCCTATAGCAGAAGCATAAGGGTACTTGGAGACCTTGCGCCTCTCCTTCTCAGTCTTAGGACTGTGTTCCTTCTTAGACAGTTTCAAACCATGTGCCATAGGGATGAATCCCTTCTTGGAGTTGGACATGTTGAACCTCTTAAGGATTTTGTCTATGTACTTTGCCTGAGAAAGCCCCAGCAGGCGTTTTGCCCTATCTCTGTGGATTCTGATCCCCAAGATAGTCTCAGCCTCCCCAAGGTCCTTCATTGCAAAACATTTGTTCAGCCACTGCTTTGTGGCTTGCAGCTCTGAAATGTTTCCTCCTATCAATAGAATGTCATCGACATAGAGCACTAGGAAAGTGTCCGAGCTCCCACTATTCTTACGATACACACAGGGCTCATCGAGGTTCTGAATGAATCCAAATTCCTTTATGGATTCATTGAACTTCTTGTTCCAAGACCTAGATGCTTGCTTAAGTCCATAAATGGACTTTTGAAGCTTGCATATTCGGTTAGGATATTCAGGATTCACAAAACCTTCAGGTTGAGCCATATAGACATCCTCCTCTAGCTCTCCATTCAAGAAAGCGGTCTTGACATCCATTTGCCATATCTCATAGTCGTACCATGCCGCTATAGCAAGTAATATCCTTATGGATTTGAGCATAGCTACTGGTGAGAAGGTTTCATCATAATCAATTCCATGAATTTGCCTGAATCCCTT
Source organism: Euphorbia peplus (assembly GCA_028411795.1). Taxonomy (NCBI): domain Eukaryota; kingdom Viridiplantae; phylum Streptophyta; class Magnoliopsida; order Malpighiales; family Euphorbiaceae; genus Euphorbia; species Euphorbia peplus. The sequence continues at coordinate 9,281,712 of CP110841.1, read as the reverse complement.
CGCTACCAGTCGCCCCTTGAAGGTGTTGTCAGCTTTCAGCTTGTAAAGCCACATGCTCTCCACAACTTTGACTCCAGGGTGAGGATCAACCAAAACCCAGACCTCATTGTCATACATAGATTGCATTTCAGACTCCATGGCTCCACGCCATTGAACTGATTGTGGCCCTTCAATAGCCTCCTTGTAGGACTTAGGGTCATCTTGTTCCACAACCATGACCTCATCGTCTTGGGTGACCAGGTATCCATACCTCTCAGGCCCTTGACGTGACCTACCAGACCTTCTAGGTTCCCGTACAATATGTTCTACCTGTTCATCAACCTGAACATCAGGAACAATTGTCTCAGCTTCCTCAGCAGTTGCTGCAGGAGTTTGTGGTTCTTGAACTTCTCCAAGCTCAATACTGCTCCCACTGTCTTTCTTGGAAATAAATTCCTTTTCCAAAAAGACTCCAGTTCGAGCAACAAAAACTTTGTTCTCTAATGGATTGTAGAAATAGTAACCCTTAGTTTCCTTAGGGTAACCTACAAACTGGCATTTGACAGTTCTGGACTCTAGTTTGCTACTAATCAATTTCTTGACATGAGCATCACAGCCCCAGATCTTCATAAAGGACACACAGGGTTTCCTGCCCTTCCATAGCTCGTATGGTGTTCCCTTAACTGCCTTGCTGGGTGTATTGTTTAGAATGTAAGCAGCAGTCTCTAAAGCATATCCCCAAAAGGATACAGGGAGATTAGCCTGACTCATCATTGAGCGGACCATGTCTAACAAGGTCCTGTTTCTCCTCTCTGAAACCCCATTCCATTGAGGTGTACCAGGAGGAGTAAGTTGGGATACTATCCCACACTCACTCAAGAATTCGTCAAACTCTTGGCTCAGATACTCACCCCCTCTGTCAGACCGGAGTGCTTTAATCTTTTTTACCAAGCTGGTTTTCAACTTCATTCTTAAAATCTTTGAACTTTTGAAGTGTCTCAGATTTGTGTCTCATCAAATACACATAGCCGAAACGGCTATAGTCATCTGTGAAAGTAATGAAATATAGAAAACCTTGTCTAGCTTGTGTGCTTATTGGTCCACATACATCAGAATGTATAAGCCCCAATAGCTCAGTTGATCTTTCACCAGTCTTCTTGAAAGGTGCTTTTGTCATCTTGCCACGTAAACAAGATTCACAAGTATCTAGAGCCTGAAGATCAAAAGATCCTAAAATTCCACTTGAGTGGAGCTCAGCGATACGTCTCTCGTTTATGTGCCCAAGACGGCAATGCCAGACATATGTAGGATTATTATAATCACTTATTTTAATCCTTTTATTTACATTGTATACATGAGATTGAGTGGATAAATCTAAGACATACAACCCGTTCTGAAGAACGCCTGTTCCATATAAAATATTACCACATAAGAAACTAAAAGTTCCATGCATAATATTAAAAGAAAATCCCAAATCATCCAAACAAGAAACTGAAATAATATTCCTGCGCATTGCAGGTACATGGTAACAATTTCTCAAAATGAGTTCTAGCCCAGTGGGCAAACACAAGTAATAATCTCCTACATCTAATGCATGCACCCTGGCACCATTTCCGACGCGGAGATCCACATCACCTGAACTCAAGCTCCTCCTATTTCTGAGCCCCTGCACATTTGAACAAATGTGAGAACCACATCCTGTGTCTAAAACCCAAGATGAAGAAATAGTAAGGTTAATCTCAACAACATAAATACCTGAAGATCCAGCAGCCTGCTTGTTCTTCACATTTCCCCTTAGCTTAGGACATGCACTCTTCCAGTGCCCCTTCTCACCACACTCGTGGCATAGGTCTAATGGGTGTGGCTTGAAGGCTTTCTTCTTGCCTTTGCCAGCGGGCTTCCTACCCTTGTTCTTGAACACATTTTTGTTCTTGGGCCCATTAGCCTTACCACTGCTCACCACATTCACCTCCACCTTCCTGCCCTTAGTCATAGTCTGCTCAGCCTGTTTTAGCAGGCCATGCAACTCCATGACTGTTCTATCCTGACCCTGCATGTTGTAGTTCAGAATAAATGAGTCAAAGGAAGGAGGGAGTGAACTGAGGATCATGTCCACTGCAGTAGTCTCCAACACAGCTGAGTTGAGACTTGCCAACCTGTCAATAAAGCCCTTCATCTTTAGCACATGAGCGCTAACAGAAGTCCCAGGTTGCATAACAGTGTTGCTCAATGCTTTGGTGGTCAAGTACCTCTCCTGACGAGCCTGATCCTCGAACATAGTTCTCAGATTGGTCATCATTTGACGGGCCCCCTGATCCATGAACTGCTTCTGAAGTTCAGCAGTCATTGTACCAAGCATTATACATGCCACCTCCCTGTCGTCCTTCACATGCTTTTCATAAGCTTGTGTGACAGCAGCAGTGGCACGTGCAGCAGGAGCATCAGGAATAGGAGTAGTCAGTACATACTCCCTAGCCTCGTGCCTTAGGACGATTTGCACCGCCCTAGCCCAATCTAGGAAGTTAGTCCCTGTCAACTTCTCCTTTTCCAAAAGTGGTTTGAGAGGATTGTTTGTTGCCATCTCTTTTCTTTGTCAAGTTTAAGTAATTAATAGATTCTGCAGAAAGAGAGAGAGAATTAGAATAAGGACTTTAATGTCAATAAGCAAATTAATATCTGTTAAATTAATTTCTTTTGGTGATTATATTGACTTTGTTATACCAAGATCCACAATCCCATTAATAATTGATCAAGCTAGGGCTTGTATCTCATATTAGCGTATTTGGTAGAGCAACCTACTCAATTCTCCCACCTAGAGAACTCTTGGTTTGATAGGTCTATTGACACTTTACCTATCCATGCTTAGGAACCCGCAACTAGCTTAATGATGTTCCTTCTTCGAGTAAAACCTACAATCTCTGTTAACCACACTCTCAAAAGAAAGTATCTTAACCCTCAACGGCCCACCAGTTACTACAATGTATTCTGCTAGGGCATGATATACACTGTAGCACCACCTGGGAGGAAGAGGTGAGGTTTAGGTAAAGCATTTATAAAATACCCGATATTTTGTTTAACAGATTACATTGGGCGATCGGCTTAACATGTGAAATAGAATTGATCTGGTGATCAATAGCGATGCAACTTATTAGATTCGTTTTATTTGTTCATTTTACATATCATATAAATATATAATAATACAAAATAAAATAGACATCCTATGGGCTTTTCTAATACATCCTATAGGACTATTAATTGAAAAACAGAAATGAAAACTTCGGGCTTCCTCCATGGGCTTGGGCTCATCAGGAACTTCTCTTCGGTCTTCTTGTGATTACATCAAAATAAAACCTATACAATTTGTCTAAGCAAAAGTAATGAAAATTTAAAATCCAAACTTTACATTCCATACTTCAATTTAAAAGCCCATAAGATTCTATAACAAGTTGCTGCAAAAGAACATTAGACGACATAAAATAAATGCATGACTATGGTAATCCTAATTCACATTTTAATTTAATTAAGCCAACCCAATTTGATAAAATCGTTTCAGTTTTCTCAACCAGTAAATTAGCCCGTGAAGGCCCAATGATTTCATCATTGCTCCCACTGAACTTTGGGAATTACTCAATCGAAAACTAAAACACATTTAATGCCACCGGTGTCTCGATCCATTAAATTAATTTTATCATCATACCATATTCAATTTAATATCGTCGAAATAAAATCTAAGATATACAAATGCATGGCACGACATAAACTTTTCAGTTTAATTAATTTAACCTAAGCTAATAAATTAATTAAATGTATTTGGGCCAAATTAATTTTTAGTAAAAACGAGTTTAATTTCAAAACGAAATAAAAATTAATTATGCCCCCAAATACATCGGACCCGACCCGTTACCCGCTCCGACCCGCGCCCCGGACCCAAAATTCAAAAATTAGGGTTTCGGGGGCGTTCGGGGCGGGTTCGGGTCGCCCCGAACCCTAGGTGGCTGCTGCCCAGCAGCCACCTTGCTGCTGCCATGAGGCAGCAGCACGCAGCAGTCCAGGGGACTGCTGCGCCTGGCCGGCCGGCGGCCGGTGACTGGCGGCCGCCCCTCGCAGGGCGCCGCCGGTCGTCGGCCGCCGCCGGCCGTGGCCAGCAGTCCCGCCGGACTGCTGCCACGGCAGCGGGGCTGCTGTTACAGCAGCCCCTTGGCAGCAGCGGGGACTGCTGTAACAGCAGTCCCCTTGGCTGGCTGTGCCGGCCACCGGCCAGCAGGCCCATCAGGGCTGCTGGCTGGCGGTCGGCCGCCGCCGCCGCTGCCGGTGCCGGGGGCGGTGGTTCCGGCCACCGTCCCCGGAACCCTAAAAAAAAAACTTATATTTTTTTTTTTTTTTTTTAATAAAATCAGAAAATTAAAAATCAGCAACCACACGTCATCGGAAAAATCAAAACCATCGATCTAAACACATGCCATATGATCCGATTAAATTCCTATATCGGGAAAAATAGCAAAAACCCGATTTAACTAAAATAACATTAATCAATGATTCAACCAACGGCTCTGATGCCACTGTTGGAACCTGATCAACGATCAGAGTCGCGCAGCGGAAGCGAGAAAAGTAACGATTTTAAAATCATTGATCAGATTACACTTGATCTTTATCATTGCCTCAATGTTATTAGATTAATTAACGTGATTACTACATTAGTCACTCACATGGAATCCCTCTGAGAGAGATGGACGAACCGCACGATCGGAGGTTCCGCCAAAATCACGTGCACGACACCTACAGTGAACAGGTACTCGCAAAAGGTACGAAGAACGATGAACGGAGACTCCGGGATCACTCTAGGGAGTTCGGCCGGCCACTTGCAGTAGAGGGAATTAGGGTTTTGAATTTTCTGTGTCAGAAAGTCTCGGGTTTCAATCGATTAGGATTAATTTATAGTATGTCGACTAATTACAGTTTCAGTACCTGCATTAACTTAATTAATCTGATTGTACCACAATAGAATACAATAGATTCAATTAACATCAATTAGGTTATAATTAATCACATACTAACCCCTAAAGAAAATCTAATTAATCAATCGCTTAATAAATTAACCCGATTGAATAATTAATCCCTCCATGCAATCAATTAACTTGTTCCAATCAGAACAATTAATCAATTAACATTATTAGTTAACAACTAATAATAAGTTCATCACAAATACACTACATGTATTAGTTCTCCGAGTACAAGTCTCAGTGTCTAGTGTGCACGATCCTGTGGGCCATAATCAATTAGCTCAATGACTGATAGAGAGTTGCCTAGACCATATCAGTCACCAATTGATTACAGTGTTAGTCCATCTCATACAGATAGATACCCTGTAGTATTCTCTAATATCTCTTACCATGCATATCGATATATCAAGCATGAGGCATGGTGGACGTCATCCTCTAAAGCTTGAGATATTTCTCGATCTAGAGTCAACTGAAGAACAGATAAGTAACCAGCTTATCTGAGTGTGGCCACACATTTCTCAGTTCAACTCATCGAGTGGCCTAATGATATCATCTCACTTGGGAGTGAGTGGTAATCCCTTCACTTCAACTATCAGTATGAATCAGTTCACTGACTAGACCAATCATACCCGTATTTGGCATCCTTTTACAGACCTGTTAGGCGTATGTCAAATCTAATCAGATTCCTCATTCAATACTATATTGAAATCAGGTCGACAGATATAAGAGATCTACATTTATAGAAGGGCAATGACACTCCCACCATGTGCCTTCTAAAGCGGACCGACCAAGTCCCGTATTGGTCATACGTACCTACAAACATATCCTGTACACGTGTACATATCCTGTTCGTAAAAGCTTTACGTTCTATTCATTCCCATGAGTAGAACTAGCTTCTGGTAATTTATGATATACAATCAATGGATACTTCATACAGTACATATAATACAAGATATATTGACTGAATGAATTAATGCCTTTTATTCCATAAAACAAATGTATAGTACAATCAACAAAAGTACAATACATCAACAAATAACTATGCCTAGAACTAGGGCACACCAACACTATGTGTCCCTTAAAGGAAACAACAATAAGCGCGACCCATAGCACACGTTGACCATTCAGGATTTTTTTGTTTTATGCAATATGAGACTGACACAACCAAAAAGCAGTAACTCCGTATATAGCCATAGACTGTCAGAACGCTTCGGTTGTATCCCAATTTTTTATTTTCCATAAAATAATTCAAGAAATATTTTTACAAAAAGGAAAACCAAATATACATCCTTCTATCAATAAACCAACTTCAAGAAATTGTACGTTGAAACTAACTTATAATAGTAGAATATATTTTTGATCCCCAGCAGAGTCGCCACTGTGAGCGAAAACGCGCACTCATAGCGGCTTTAGCCTTCTTTGACTAGAGTCGCCACCCGGCCGACGGGGAAAATGTACGAACCGGTGTGGATACAACTTATTAATTCCGACATTCTAGACCCTAGAGGATCTTTAATGCAACCTAACTCATTATTGTCTTGTATTTTTATTGTCACACAAAAAGCATTTAAATAAAGTAAAAACTGTGCAGTAAACCGTTGGGTGACACGGTAAAAACCCTCAGAAGCTTACCCTAGTAGCTTGCCACTAGAATGCTTGCAAGCCAATACTCTTCTTAGAACAGAGCTTTAGGGAGAACCTTGGGGCCGGAGGTGCGTAGGGCATACTCCGAATGATTGGAAGGGAAGAGATTCCGGGGGAATCCTTCTGATTTCGTAAGATTTGGTTGTGGAACTCTTTTGCGAAGAGGAGAGCTACACCAAGAATTTTGGAAGTAGAGTTGAGTGGTATTGGATTATTTTGACGTCGTGAGGACTTTAGGGAACTGAGATATTTTAGAGCTTAGAACTTCGACATCTAAGCGATTCTTTTATATCAGAGGCAACCTTAGGCAACTTTTCAGAGGCAACTTATATCGGGTCAAGAACCGCTCAGAAACCGAAAGAAAATGGGGGAAAGAAAGGAATTGTTGATAAATGAAAAGTGATTTTCGGACTCCTTTTATAGAGAGAAGGAGAGCCCGTACGATCTTGGTTGTGGGGACCGTACGGTCTCCACATATCCCGTTTGAGATCTATTTTGGATCTCAGACGGGCTTTTCAACAAGGCCCGGCTAAAGTCCACTGTCGCTTAGCGACACGTGGCAGATAAGGATAGGGCCCGTTTGGACATGTGGGCAGCTCATACTGTCTCAGTGAAGGAGACCGTACGGTTCAAGGCATGGAGACCGTACAGTCTCCGTTGGAAAAGTGGAGACCGTTTGGTTTTGAGGAGAGAGAGGAATTTCTCACAAGTTCAAATGTGTCAATCTTGTGTTCCCAGGATGCGGGTAGAGGAAGTTATGACTTTGGGAAATTGGTTTCGTCATTGGGTTCGAAAACCATTACTTACAATAGTGCAATTAATTAACTTTCAATTAATTATTAATTTAACCCCTAATTAATTAAATTAATCAATTAAATATTTAAGTATTAAATTGATTCAATTAACATTAATTAGGTTAAATTAATATTACATTTTAACCCTTAAATAATTAATCGCTTAATTAATTAACCCGATTAATTATTTTACCTTTCCTAAAAATAATTAACTTGTTACATAACAAATAATTAATTTGTTCCTCAAACGATCAATTCATCAATTGATCATTTAATCTTGGAATTAATTAATACAATTCATGTATCAATTAATCTTTTTCGATTACTGTGTTGCACGATCCTTAAGGTCTGAAATCAATAAGTTGTGAATTAACAATTCACTGATTGACAGAGGGTCCCAGTACACCATGTCAATCACATATTGATTACAGAAGAATGTTATCCATATCAGACAGAAAACCATGTATGATGCTCTGCTTATCTCTTACGAACAACATATCGATTAATCAAGCTGGAGGCATGGTGTAGTCATCCTCTATTGCTAGAATAATTTCTTGATCTTCGAGTATAACTGACAAAGAAACAAGTAACCTGCTTGTGATGGTGATGCAACTTTTAAATTCATTATAATTACTAACTTGGATTTGCAGGAACAAACATACGTAACGAATATATACAATTAAAGAACTCATATGGGCCTTTAAAATTACATAAGTAATCAAAGTTTTCTTGGTTGTCATTCTAGGCTTCCTCCATGGTCTCCCACTCATCAGGATCTTCAGGATGGGCTTGATTACAAAAATGAAAATTACAAGCTCAATGGGCCAAAGATTACATAAATATAAAAGTTTATTTTATTTAATTCATAAATAAAATTACAATCAATACTTCAAATAAAAGCCTATAAAAATGCATAATCATGGTAATCAAATTTTATCATTTACTTAAGTCCAATCAAATTTGTAAGACCATTTCAATTTGTCAACAAGTGAATTAAAACTCCATAAAAGCTCAATGAATAATTCATTACTCCCACTCAATTTGGAATTCACTTAATCAAAATTACAACTAATGTCACCGGTACCCCGATCCATCAACTAAATCTCACGATCATACCATATTCAATTTATATCGATTTATAAAAATAAAACAAAATTAAATGCATAACACGACATAAACAGTTTTCGTTTTAATTTAGAAAATAATTTAAAACAAAACAATAATTATTCTGGCACCCGAAGTAAAAGCAAAACAATTTAATTTAAAAAAATATAATAAACGAGCCCAAAATAAGTTTCCCGCGAGCACGACATGCGCCTCGCCCCCGACCCGAAAACCCTAGGGTTTTTGTTCGGGGCGAGTTAGGTCGCCCCTACTAGTTAGGGCGGGCTGTCTGGTGGCAGTAGCCCCGCTGTGGACGTCGGTTTCGACCGCCGTCCACAGCGGACGCTCCCGAAACCCTGATTTCACCTGTTTTCTTTTTTTTTTACAAAATTGAAAAAATGAAAATTCCAGCAACACCACCATAACAAGATAAAGAACATGCATTCAAAAACAATATGATCTGTTAAACCTATTTTGGGGAAAATACATCAAAAACCCCAAACAACAAATTCAATTAATCTTAAAGATCCAACAAATGGCTCTGGTTCCACTGTTGGAATCTGAAATATTGATCAAATCCGCGCATCGGAAATAAAAATAATTTAATATAAACGGTGGTTTCAATCTTTCTGAACCAAATCATTGATCTTAATATTTAACCATTAATCGAATTGTTTAAGCTATGTGATTTCTAATCTAAAGATTCAGTAACCTACTTGGAATCCCTTTGGGATAGACGAGAGCCTCAGATGTTGCTCCTCCTAGTTCACGTGCAAACACGAGCAAGAATCGAGACCAGCTACTAGTCGGCTTACTCCAAAAATGCGAAGAACGAAGAACAAAAACGAAAGAAACATCCAACAAGGGGGTTCGACCGAACTGTATAGGGAGGGGGCGAGGGTTTTGATTTCTCGATCCTGAATAGTGAATTGACAACTCACTTAAATAGTGCAATTAATTAACTTTCAGTTAATTATTAATTTGACCCATAATTAATTAAATTAATTAATTAAATACTTAAGTATTAAATTGATTCAATTAACATCAATTACGTTAAATTAATATCACACTTTAACCCACAAACAATTAATCGCTTAATTAATTAACTCGATTAATTATTTTACATTTTCTAAAAATTAATTAACTTGTTACATAACAAATAATTAATTCGTTCCTCAAATAATTAATTCATCAACTGATCATTTAATCTTGGAATTAATTAATACAATTCATATATCAATTAATCTTTCTCGATTACCGTGTTGCACGATCCTTAGGGTCTGAAATCAATAAGCTGTGAATTAACAATTCACCGATCGACAGAGGGTCCCAATACACCATGTCAATCACATATTGATTACAGATGAATGCTATCCATATCAGACAGAAAATCATGTATGATGCTCTGCTTATCTCTTACCAACAACATATCGCTTAATCAAGCTGGAGGCATGGTGTAGTCATCCTCTATTGCTAGATTTATTTCTTGATCTTCGAGTATAACTGACAAACAAACAAGTAACATGCTTATTTCATTACGGTCGTACATTTCTCTAATAACACTCATCAAGTGGCATGTGATATCAACTCACTTAAACAGTGAGTGGTAATTCCATCACTTCAACTATCCGCAGCAATAAGTTCAAAGATTGAACCAGTGTATCCATATTTGGCATCCTAAGACAGACCTGTTAGAAATACACAAAATTCAATCTGATTCCTTATTGACTGCTATACTGAAATCAGGTCAGGAGATAAAGAAAGATCTACATTGATAGAAAGCTTAATGACTCTACCACCATGTGCTTTCTAAAGTTGATCGACCAAGTCTCGTGTAACGCACACGTACCTATATCCATAATCACATACACTAAGAAACCTACATAGTGTCATGTCAATCCTGAATATAAAATCTTATGCCATAATCATTCCCACGACTATGACTGGCTTCAGGTATACTTTATGATATACAATCAATGGATACTTCAAATAGTTACTATAGTACAAAATATATAACTGAAATGAATTAATGCCTTTATTCATAAAACACCAATAACATAGTATATAATCATCATCAAATACAATGTCATAAAAAAATGCCTAGGAACTAGGGCACACCAACAGTTATTAGCCCCGTATACAAGAGATGAGATTTTTCAAGCCATGCAGCAAATAAACCCGCTAAAGGCCCCTGGGCAGGATGGTATGTCCTCCTCTTTTTATCAGACTTTTTGGAGCATTCTGAATGATGTTGTGATTAGTTTTGTTTAGAATGTGCTTAATACTGGTCAGATGCCCCCCAATTTAAACCATACTTTTGTAGCTTTAATCCCGAAAGTTAAGATTCCCACTTCGATGAAAGACCTACGCCCAATTGCTCTTTGCAATGTTTTGTATAAACTGATATCTAAAGTGCTTGCGAATAGGATGAAAATTGTTTTGCCGAATCTGATCTATGAAACCCAATCTGCATTTGTTTATGGCCGGATGATCTCTCATAATGCTATAATTGCCTTTGAGGCTTTCCATAGCATGAAAACTCGACTAAAAGGAACTCAGGGGAACATTGCATTTAAACTACATATGAGTAAGGCTTATGATCGGGTAGAATGGGTGTTTTTGCAAAGGTTGTTAGAAGCTATGAAGTTTCCTTCTCAGTTTGTTAATCTTGATATGTTGTGTGTATCAACTAGTTCATTTTCTTTTTCTTATTAATGGAAAACCAAAAGGGTTGTTGAAGCCTTCTGGAGGCCTGAGACAAGGGGATTCTATTTCTCCTTATCGATTTGTGATTTGTGCTGAAGCGTTTTCATCCAACTGAAGGAAAACTGAAAGAATTGGTAGTTTACATGGTATTCAAATTAGTACACTTGCTCCACGGGTTTCTCACTTATTTTTTGCAGATGAATCTTTGATATTTGGTAGAGCTAACATGGCTGATATTAATACTGTACGTCAAGTTCTCAATCATTATGAGCTTGCTTCTGGCCAAACTGTTAACTTTGACAAATCAAAGATATTCTTTAGTTGTGGAGTTCCGGACCAACAAAAAACTGATATAGCTACTTTTTAAGGGTTGTTGAGACGGGGGAATTTCCGAGATACTTAGGGTTGCCAACGATTATTGGTAGGAAAAGGAAAGCTGTGTTTTCCACAATTCGGGATAAAATTAAGCGGATATTTCAAGGGTTTGAAGAGAGAAAGTTATATGCGGGGGAAAAGAGGTGTTGATTAAAGCAATTCTTCAAGCCATTCCTCTATATGTATTGTTCGTTTTCTTGTTACCGGATTCTTTTTGTCAAGAAATCCAATGGTTAATTAGCAAGTATTGGTGGGGAGGTAATGATCATAAAAGGCCTATGTACTATTTAGCTTGGGATATCTTGTGCAAATCGAAAGCAGATGGTAGATTAGGCTTTCGCTAGTTGAGATCATTCAACATAGCAATGCTTTCGAAGCAGTGTTGGAGACTTCTCAATAATCCATATTCATTGTGTAGTAGGATTATACAAGATAAACTATAGAGGCCATGATTTGTTGACAGCTCCGGTTGGTGGTAATGCTAGTTTTTTCTGGCAAGGAATTTGGGAAGCCCTTAAAGTGTTTAAGCATGGGTTGTTTTGGCATGTGAGTAACAATGAGTCGATAAATATCTGGTCTGATAATTGGCTCCGTTCCTCAAATTTTAAAAAGCCTCTGATGTGCCTTACTAATCCGAACCCGAATTTTGCCCATGAGCTTATTGATCCTGAAACTGCAAGTTGGAACATGGATATACTTAACTTGTGTTTCATGCCGAGTGATGTTGGGGAAATCCTAAAACTGAAGTTGAGTTCTAGATTGCCTGCCAATGAGCTGTTTTGGGAATATACTCGTTCAGGAACCTACTCGATAAAGAGCAGTTATTTTCTAACAGATTTTGTTCGTTTTGCAGGTAAAGCTGGTTCGTCTTCTTCAAGTTCATTCCCACCTTTCCGCAATAAAATTTGGAAGATTCAACTCCCAACAAAGGCCCTCCATTTTGTTTGGCGTTTGTTCAAAGAGATCCTGCCAACTTCTGAAGCTTTTGCGCATCAGGGAATTTTTGTTGAACGTTGCTGCCCTCTTTGTCATGCTAGTGTCGAAACCAATACTCATTTATTCCTTCAGTGTGATAGTCCCTCCTCTGCTTGGAAAGCAGATGGTGTAAACACTGGTTTTCGAACCCAATGATGAAAGCAATTTCTGAGCTCCTCGTTCTACCAGTCGCGCAAGTGCCAGTACTCGTCAAAGAACATACCAACTCTTCAGAATCATAACTCACTCCTCTCACGTGTCATTGACACCTTCAATGACATGTAAAACAGATTTTCGAGTCCCCTGGACAAAGGCCCAATCAACTCTGCTGAAAATAAAAACTCTGCCTCATAGGAATTAGCACATAGTCCAACTTGGACGCCAATTTAGACCACCTTAGGGTCCAAATTAGGAAAAACTTAAACACGAAAGTTGTGTATCTACGTGTTTCCTTTTAAAAAGGACTTTAAATGGGTGTGAATGAGAAATTATGAGCAAGTTATGACCAAAATACTAAAGTCTGTCAGAACGGGACAACATTTGACAAAACCCTTTTCACCAAAAACCCTATACGGTCACCATTTCCCTCCCCTTTGACCGTACGGTCACACCAACAGTATGGTGACCGTACGGTCACAACTTCCTTGACCGTACGATTGCTGTGTCAAAATGTGATGTGGACACTCTGGCAAGAGGACCAGGTCGCAAGTAGTACAGCAAAAGTAAAATTATCGTATTCCACAGAGAAAGAAAGTCTAAACGGTCGCTCTAAGCTTAAGAACAGTCGGATTCCAGTTGTTCAACAATCATTTAAATGTTTTTAATCTGATTTCTAAGGTAAACAGTAATAAATACTAACTAAAAGGAAAATCTACAAATCTCAACCAACAAAGCAAATATATGAACTCCACTAATTTAGGAACAGGCAGAGGCACAACCAGAACATGCAAAAGCAAGTGTTTTCTCTCTCAAGCATACATGAAGTCTTGATTTCATAGATTTAGGGTCTCTTTCCTCTTTTTACACTCAAATCAGAAGTTACGTCTTTGAGATCTTTAGATGCATGATATCCGCGGTTTACTTTTAACATACATCTAAGCATTATGAATAGGAAAGCATTATAAATCAGAGAAATATAAACCCCTAACATGATATACTCAGGTCTGATGTAATAACATGCATTAAATGGTAGATCCGTTTCATAACTTCGGAGGTCTCCTGGTTATTCCACTGATTACTAAGGTTAGCAAGGCCTTAGATGAAATATTGCTCCATTTAATAATCAACAAGCATCTTCATGTCAAAAGAAAGAGAAATCAACTTACTTTCACTAGCTCTTTGGCTGGCCTTAGCCTGCAGAACAACTACTCTCGCTTGTTCATTAACGATCTTACACCAAACTCCATGAAAGTAAATGCAAGTATTAAAGAAGAAGGATGAATAGTAGATTAATGGCTGGAAAATGAGTTTTCCAGAACTTAGTTCATACAACTTTGATGAAAGAGAAAGATAAAAAGATAAGAACTACTCCTAAAGAGAGAAACTAAAAAGTAAAACTAAAGCTTAGGTAATTCTACTAAGATCTCTGGAGAGAGGGTCTTTTAATACCCCAAAACCGAGAAAACTAAAGCAACTAGGATTAAAATAATACAAATAAGTACAACTGCTACAGTAGTCCGGCTGTTCTGCATAATAGAATACAATAAACAAGGAAATATCTTCTTGTTTTTCTTCCCAAAATCCCTACTTTTCAGAAGATAAAGCTCTCCTTGAAATCTGAGTGGAAGATCAATGGACCAGATCAAAGCAAGTGAGAAAAGAGGTACAAGAGTGAACAGTGACTCAACTGTTCTCCTGCAGAAAAGTCAATAAAGTATAAATGCTTTCTTCACTTCCTATCACTTCACCCCAAGTTGTCACTTAACATTTCAGATCAAAACTTCAGTCCCACTTGCCAACTTGCCAAACTTTAACTTTTCTCAAACTTCTCAAGCTGACGGAAATACCCTTCTTAAAACCCTTGACCAAAGCTGCTGAAATAAGGCTGAAGAACAGCCAGAAACGCTTGTTCTCTGAGATTAGAACAATCTGCACAAGTCTTCAATAAATATCCCAATTAAGCACAAATCTCCTTCTTTTGGGTCCATATGTGATGAAATATACCATTAAAACATGAGTACATTTTGGACTCATCACAACCCCCAAAATAGCGTTTGCTTGTCCTCAAGCAATACAGACTCAAGAAAAGAAAAATTCTAGACTCAAAGTGGAACAACCTGGTTAAAATTCTTCAGTTTCAATTCTTAGAGCACCTTTGAATTTTTATGCACAAGAGAACAACCTGGCTATTAGCTGCCCAGGACTACACTCACATTCACTCTAGGTGTTTAGGCTAAGTGTTTAATTCCTTCAGCAGCTTGCAAGAACAATTGAGGAACAAGAGTTTGCAATTCGGTCCAAAGTCAAATGCTTGAATTATAGTCAATCAAAGGGTCTTAGACACGGTTATAATGCGGACGGGTGAAGAAGTAAAAGGAAAACAAAGGTAAAAGGAAGACAAAAGAAAAGAAAAGACAAAGTTGAGCTTTCAAGAACTTACAATTGTGGTGAAGTTGTGCTAACAACTTGATTTAAAGCTTTAGAAGCTGGTTTTCAACCATGAGGCGCAAGGGAATGAAAATTCCTTTGAAGAACAGTCAGTCATAACCCAAGTAACAAAATATTTGTTTTTTTTTTTTTTTTTTTTTAACTTTATTCGAGCAAGGGAGAGAACTATTTGACAGGATATCAAGCAAAGCTTGAGATTGAAAATAACATAAGGATATGAGTTCTCTACTTGCAAAGGTAGAAGAACAACCAGATTTGAATTGATCTGATTGATCTCTACAAAGAATCAAATGGGTTAATAACTTAATGACTGACTGACTCAATTTAGAAGATTTTGAAATTAAGAGCTTCTGAATTTTCCTCTTGTTCCAACTTTTTGAAAGACTCAACAGGAACAAGAGAAAGACAAACTTTACAATGAGGGAAGAAGAACAGAGATGAGGCAGACACAAAGAGCTTTTGGCTAGGATGGGTGAAACTAAAATGAAGAAGACACAATGTACAAGGGAGAGCCATTTAATTCACAAGGTTAACATCCTAATCTAATCCTAGTGCCCTTATCGTTTTGACTTTATTCAAGGTCTTATGATTAACTTCAGGCTACCAAAACAAACACTTGCACTCATTGATCACATTCCCACTGTTCAAGCAAGCCCACTCAGTGTTTAACAAGTCTGGCCAGAGGCAGACTGTTCTCCATCTCCTAATAAACAAGTCTGGTGTGATGAACAAACTGTTTCTCCTTCGGCTCTAATGCTCACAGGGTTTTGCACTCTTAAGTTCAAATTTTAACCAAAATGCAAGATTTATGTTGTATCTATGCATTGCAATTGTTCCACAAAAATAAAAGCTAAAACTAAAAAGAAAGAAAACAGAGCAAGCGCTCAAACACTAATAAACAAACTAAACATTTACTGACAGAACAACCAAGCTACAAGTGGCCATCATGCAACTTGAACAACTAAAACAGACTTGAAAACTTGACAAAATAACTGGCTAGAAAGTTACAAAAGAAATTTCCTAAAAACATAAAAATAAGACTCAACTTGAGGACAGCAACATATATACTTCAACATCATGGAGCATTCATAGAACAAGCAAAACAGCAACTCAGCAAAGGCAGAACAAGCAGACAACCCCCAAAATAGCTCACAGAGCACAATCACCCCCAAAATAGGATAAGCATGCCCTCATGCGATGATTTCATAATGAACCGACACCAGCACAAGCAAATCACAGGGCAAACGGGGTAATTTAAAGGTTACCAAAGTGAAGGCTCCATGTCAAGCAGCTTGGGAGTTAGGATCTTTTGGATCCTGCTTGTTCACGACATCCCTCAAAGAAGCCTCCTGGTCAGAAAGCTTAACTCTATCTCCCTCTTCCTTCTCATCATTCAAATCCAGTGCACGACGGGCAGTAGGGGTGGTTTGATGGTTGCTCTTCACCTGTTCAGCTTCGAGATCAATCAAACGAGCAGAGGTTCTCGGGAGAGGTTTACCCTTGTGCTTCTGGCGGAAACATCACCAGCATCAAGAAAGCCGGTCTCATCAGGGAGGAACAAGCGGCACTGAGGATCAGGAGCAAGGGCTTGCATAACATGAACGTTAACAAAATCCTGAGTGTTCTTCCCCTTCTTGGCATTAGGGACATCAGCTCTACCCATCAACCGATGTGTCTTTCCCACCTTCTGGACTTATAAGTTTCTTCTCCGATGAGCTCCTTGTAAGGGTAAGGGCAACATAGAAAGTGTTCTCAACTTGTTCTTCCACCAACACAGCTTGTTCTCCCTGCAGCAATTGCATTTGCATCCTTGGCTCAACCACTCTTATCACCTGAAAAGCTTTGAAATTTGTCTTGGCAAAATAAATTTACAAAAATTCATTTTACCCCCAAAAAATTTTAAGCTTTTACTGAAGTTCAATTGTTCTAGTTGAAACCAAAAAGCAATGTACTCCTTAATTTGTCAAAATTGCATAAGATGCGAAGTTTAAAAAGCACGGGTGCTGCTAGAAGATAAAACTATCCAACACCCCTAAGGAGTACCCAAAACAATTCATAAATAAAAATTAACGACTAAGTACTATATACAAGCAAGAGCCACATTGTTCTTGTTCAAGGACACTCAAGAACAATCTGCAGACCACCTCTCCATTGATGTTGAATTTGAATGATCCACAAATTCTCCACTTGAAGTAGAGATGACGGTGTCGGCTATCCTTGAACACCTTTGTCAAATCTATTTCCTTCTTGACATTCAACATCATGGAGACTTCCTCCACCAAAACACCTACTAATGATTCAAACATAAAAGTGTGTAATTGTGGTTGGAGGGCAGAAAATACAAAATCAATAATAGAATGAGAAGGTTTGAGATTAAAATTGAGAACATCCTCAAGTGATGATGATGATGATGATGATGATACATGGCTTTCAACTAAAGCCCATTGAGTTGGATCAAGCTCCACTTGGATAAATTCAGGTTGAATCTCATCTAATTGAGGCTCAATTTCCTCTTCACCACCAAGGAACAGATTGTTCAGCTCAAGTAAGCGATTGCTCACAGCTTTAATGGTTGGTGAAGAAGGCTCCTCGTGAAATGAAGATTCTGCTTGTTCTCTTGGTTGTTCAAGCATCATGTTCTCCTCTTCTTCTTGCTCTGGATTCATGATTATAGTTTCTAGCTCCTTCATTTGACTCTCCATTGTTATTGCAAACTGATGCATTTGAGTCTCTAGATTCTTTTGTTGTTGATGCATCTGGTTCTCCAAACTTTTTTGTTGTTGGTGCATCTGATTCTCTAGACTCTTTTGTTGAATTTGCATTTGTTGCATTAGGTTCAAGAGCATTTCCTCCAAGTGGGAGTTGTCTTTTTCATAAGGGCTAGAACTTTGGTACCGCTCCTCAAGGCTGGGCTCCCATGAATCATAGTTTTCAAAGCTTTGAGATGGTTGGGGATAGTACTCCTCCTCTCCTTGATAGAAGTATTGGATGTAATCTCCTCCATTCGGCTCAAAACTCGGAGCAAGGCTAGGATTGATGAAAGTTGAACAATTCTCCATTGAATATCTGAAATTCTCAGAATCATCATCCATGTAGGCATCATACCAAATATTGTTTGAGGACATTTTCTCCTTGATGTTCCCCTTCACATTCGTTCTCTGATTGTTCTTCTGGTTGTTCTATGCCTCAGGCCTTTGTTCTGGATCTGCTAGGGAAACAAAACAAGTGTACAAAACAACTACAAGATGAACAAACAGGTCAGAAGCAACTGTTTTCACAAAAAGCGACGTTTAAAAATTTCTTTCCCCGGCAACGGCGCCAAAATTTGCTGTGTCAAAATGTGATGTGGACACTCTGGCAAGAGGACCAGGTCGCAAGTAGTACAGCAAAAGTAAAATTATCGTATTCCACAGAGAAAGAAAGTCTAAACGGTCGCTCTAAGCTTAAGAACAGTCGGATTCCAGTTGTTCAACAATCATTTAAATGTTTTTAATCTGATTTCTAAGGTAAACAGTAATAAATACTAACTAAAAGGAAAATCTACAAATCTCAACCAACAAAGCAAATATATGAACTCCACTAATTTAGGAACAGGCAGAGGCACAACCAGAACATGCAAAAGCAAGTGTTTTCTCTCTCAAGCATACATGAAGTCTTGATTTCATAGATTTAGGGTCTCTTTCCTCTTTTTACACTCAAATCAGAAGTTACGTCTTTGAGATCTTTAGATGCATGATATCCGCGGTTTACTTTTAACATACATCTAAGCATTATGAATAGGAAAGCATTATAAAAAATCAGAGAAATATAAACCCCTAACATGATATACTCAGGTCTGATGTAATAACATGCATTAAATGGTAGATCCGTTTCATAACTTCGGAGGTCTCCTGGTTATTCCACTGATTACTAAGGTTAGCAAGGCCTTAGATGAAATATTGCTCCATTTAATAATCAACAAGCATCTTCATGTCAAAAGAAAGAGAAATCAACTTACTTTCACCAGCTCTTTGGCTGGCCTTAGCCTGCAGAACAACTACTGTCGCTTGTTCATTAACGATCTTACACCAAACTCCATGAAAGTAAATGCAAGTATTAAAGAAGAAGGATGAATAGTAGATTAATGGCTGGAAAATGAGTTTTCCAGAACTTAGTTCATACAACTTTGATGAAAGAGAAAGATAAAAAGATAAGAACTACTCCTAAAGAGAGAAACTAAAAAGTAAAACTAAAGCTTAGGTAATTCTACTAAGATCTCTGGAGAGAGGGTCTTTTAATACCCCAAAACCGAGAAAACTAAAGCAACTAGGATTAAAATAATACAAATAAGTACAACTGCTACAGTAGTCCGGCTGTTCTGCATAATAGAATACAATAAACAAGGAAATATCTTCTTGTTTTTCTTCCCAAAATCCCTACTTTTCAGAAGATAAAGCTCTCCTTGAAATCTGAGTGGAAGATCAATGGACCAGATCAAAGCAAGTGAGAAAAGAGGTACAAGAGTGAACAGTGACTCAACTGTTCTCCTGCAGAAAAGTCAATAAAGTATAAATGCTTTCTTCACTTCCTATCACTTCACCCCAAGTTGTCACTTAACATTTCAGATCAAAACTTCAGTCCCACTTGCCAACTTGCCAAACTTTAACTTTTCTCAAACTTCTCAAGCTGACGGAAATACCCTTCTTAAAACCCTTGACCAAAGCTGCTGAAATAAGGCTGAAGAACAGCCAGAAACGCTTGTTCTCTGAGATTAGAACAATCTGCACAAGTCTTCAATAAATATCCCAATTAAGCACAAATCTCCTTCTTTTGGGTCCATATGTGATGAAATATACCATTAAAACATGAGTACATTTTGGACTCATCAACGATCATGACACGTGGCATACGATCCCCCTATCCTTATCTGCCACATGTGCACAAACGGACAAACAACTTTGGCCGGGCCTTCCAAAAGGCCCGGTCGAGCCTTGCGTAAAGCCCGTCTGAGATCCAAAATCAGATCTCAGACGGGATACAATCCGAAATCTCTCATTTCAACATCAACAATTCCTTTCTTTCTCCCATCGTCTCTCGATTTCTAAGCGGTTCTTGACCCAATATAAATTGCCTCTGATAAGTTGCCTCTGAAAAGTTGCCTAAGGTTGCCTCTGATATAAAAGAATCGCTCAGATATCGAAGTTCTAGCTCTAAAATATCCCAGTCTACTAAAGTCCTCACGACTACCAAAATATATCTCCAATCACTAAAAATCTAAATCCTAGCGCTTCTCTCAGCCTCGCTAGAGTAAGTAAGCAATCCTTCCAACTCGGAAGATTCCCTCGTAATCCTTCCATTCCAATCATTCGGAGCATGCCCTACGCACCTCCGGCCCTAAGGTTCCTCCCTAAATCTCCGTTCTAAGGCGGGTACTAGCTTGCAAGCATTCTACTGGCACGCTAAGAAGGTAAGCTTCTAAGGGTTTTTACCGTGTCACCCAATGGTTTACCGTACGGTTTTTACTTTATTTAAATGCTTCTTGTGTGATAATAATAATAATAATAATACAAGACAATAATGAGTTAGGTTGCATTAAAGATCCTCTAGGACCTAGAATGTCGGAACTAAAGCCGTTGTGAGCGTAAGTGGTCACTCATAGCGGCTTTGGCCTTGTTTGACTAGAGTCGCCACCCGGCCGACCAGGAAAATGTACGAACTGGTGTTTATACCGATTGTTTTGTAAACCAGAGATTCTATTTACGTTCGTGGATACAACTTATTAATTCCGACATTCCAGGGCCCAGAGGGTCTTTAATGCAGCCTAACAGTTTATTATCTTGACTTTTATGATTATCACACAGAAATATTTAAATACGCAAACATTTGTACGATAAACCGCCGGGTGACACGGTACAAAACCCTCAGAAGCGTACCCTTGTTGCGTGCCAGTGATCGCTCGCGAACTGATACTCGTTGAAGAACGGAGACCTTTTCAGGGAGGAACCTTGGAGGCTGGAGTTGCGTAGGGCGTCCTCCGAATAGTAGCTAGGAATAGGACTTAGTCAGCTCTAGCGGGGCTGCGAGTGATGCCTAGAATTTAGAATTTTAGATAATAGGGGGAATATTTTTGGCGGTCGTGAGGACCTTTTCTGGGAATATTTCCGGAAAATACTCTCCAGCTCGGGCTCTAGCGATTCTTTTCTTTAATCAGAGGAAACCTTAGGCAACAACAGAGGAAACTTTATCAGAGGCAACTTTTATCGGGTCAAGAATCGCTTTAGAACGAGCTAGAGATAGAGGAGAATGCGTGTTTGTTGGTGAATTGAATGAGAAATCCAGGGGGTATTTATAGAGTAGCTTGTGACCGTACGGTCACTTGTTTGCTCGTCTCAGATCCAAATTTGGATCTGAGACGGGCTTTACCCAAAGCCCGGCCAAAGTTGTTTGTCCTTTAGTACACGTGTCACATTTTGATTGGACCGCCCGCCACGTGGCAGATAAGGATTGGATTGCTATCTGCCACGTGGCAGTGACCGTACGATCACAACAAACAGTGTTGTGACCGTACGGTCCTTAGTGAACAGGGTTTGTGACCGTACGTCCTTTTGTGAAAGATGATTTTCTCATAAGCATGAAGGTGCCACACTCATGGTCCCGGGATGCGGGTGGAAGAGGTTATGTCCCTGGAAACGTGATCGGTTCTCCGACGAGTATCAGTATTTGAGCAGCTGGCACGACGAGGAGCTCATAGATTGCTTTCATCATCGGGTTCGAAAACCAGTGCTTACAGTTTTCCCCTCGCTTCTTTGGGAGTGCCTAAGGTGATTACATCATCTTGTAAGACCCGTTGGGCAGTCTTAATGAAGCGAAACGAGACACTGCGTGTGTGCTTTTTTCGAAAGTGGGTTTAGAAACTTACCTGCAGTCTGGGCCTCCGGTGTCGTGTTTTTTTTATCCTACTCTGAAGGCCGATCAACTTTCTTCCCCGAGCTTAATCCGAGGATTCGGTAACTCCTTTAGTCTGGGCCTCCAGCGTCATGTTTCTATAATTCTACTCTGAGGCCGATCAACTGTCATCCCCGAGCTTAATCCAAGGATTTGGTAACTCCTGCAGTCTGGGCCTCCGGCGTCGTGTTTCTATAATCCTACTCTGAGGACGATCAACTGCTTCCGTGATTATAATTCAGTACCTCGAGTTTGATCCGAGGATTTTTTCCGTAACTTCTTATAGCACCTCGAGCATGATGATTTAGTAACAGCACCTCGAGCATGACCCGAGGATTTAGTAACCTCTCGTAACACTTCGAGCATGACTCGAGAATTTGGTAACCTCGTACAGTACCTCAGGCATGACCCGAGGATTTAGTAACCTTTCATAGCACTTCAAGCACGACTCGAGAATTTAGTAATCTTCTTATAGTACCTCGAGCATGACCCGAGGATTTAGTAACCTCTCGTAGTACCTCGAGCAGGACTCGAGGACCTAGTAACCTCCATAGCACTTCGAGTATGACTCGAGGATTTAGTAGCCTCGAGCATGACCCGAGGATTCGGTGGCCTTTTCAGTTCAGTTCTCTGCCCTCTTTCTTCGGATGATGCTTGACACTTTGTCCTACCAGTCTTATCTGAGTGCTGGTGGTTTCGTCCTGAGGTTGATTAACTGTGTCCCAATATCATTTCTCTTTCGTTCCTAATGCTCGGTTGATTCAGGGTCCCTGGCAGCACCCTTTCTTGATTCGAGTCGGGCTTCGTCTTGGTGTCGCCCCGGTGAAGTTCTTAGTTTTCTGACATTCTTAGTAAGTTCGGGGGTGCCCCAGTGTGCTAGTGGTCCGATGTTTCCCCAGTGTATTGTTTTTATGGCCGTCGGATATGATCCTACGCCCTCTGTAATCCTTCGGGGTTTACCTTGACTCGCCTTGTGAACCTTTGGTGGAGCGATATACAGTTTCGGGGTCATGTGAACGTAGGGAACACAAAACGTTTCTGGGGGAGATAGTGTGACCGTACGGTCACGTAAGGTGTGACCGTATGGTCGAGGACCTTGTGACCGTACGGTCACATATGCTATCTGTGTTATCTTTTATACAGCAGCCTCTTCTTCACACATCCATACCGACACTTTTCCCGGTTTCGTTTTGTTTCCCCTAAAGCTTGAGTAGTCGCACGTCCTACTTCCTCCATGTCGTTGACGGATATTAATATCAACGACTTTCCTTTGGTGGAGAGCATGGAGGAGCTCTTTCCCCGCGTGCGGAGTGCGGTCGAGCTCGGCCGAAGTAGATCCACTGCATATGCCGGCTTGGAGTTCGGAGAGGCTCTTCCCTTTTTCTTTAATATGCATAAGCATCGTTACGTGACCCAGGTACGTCCCTTTCTAAGCTTTTTCCATTCTTTTTCTTGAACCATTTTTGTGGTCGCGTCGGTCGGCGTCTGTGTTTCTTCGTTCTTTTGCTGTCATGTTGTCTTTTGTGATGGTTTAGTGTTGTTTCTGTCGTGGGATAAATTGTTTTGCTTTTTGTTGCTTGTTTCTCATATGGTTGACATGGTTTCAATTCTGGGTTGATGGTGACCGTATGGTTACTGGTCGAGGACCATACGGTCACTAGCTCTGTGACTATACGGTCACAGGAAGTATGATCGTACGGTCAAGGTGTTTGTGACCGTACGGTCTTCGTGTGCTTCCCGTCAGCGACCCTTTAGTCCTTGTTTCAGTATCTTTGCCCCGTCGTCCCTGACATTTTCCTTTTATTACCATCTTTTATGCAGGAGCCTCGTCTGAAAGGTCGAGGGAATGTGGGGGAGGTGAAAACGTGGTATCTCGCGTTGCCTCCTGCCATTCGAGTTCGCGTTGATGGGACCCCTTTTTGCCCCTTCTTGAGACAGCTTCTACCGGGGACACCCCGCATATGCTGGCAGAATATGAGTGCCCTAATTGAGCATTGGTGTGACAGTACCCATACTTTCCATTTTAGCTTTGGAGAGATGACTGTCACTCCCCTGGATATCGCGGCCATCACCGGCTTAGGTTATGTAGGTGCCGTCCCACCATTTTTAAGGCGTTTGTCTTCCCCTTTTGATCCTACTGTCGTTAGAGATTTGATTGGGTATCCGATCCTCCCTGATAAGGAACGACATATCCCCCTAATTGTTGTAGCCAACTCCCCCATTCGTCGGAGTACTTCAACCGATCCTACCATCGTGGACTGTCACGCTCGATGCTTCATGTGGTATGTTATATGTGCTGCTTTGTTACCCTCCACCGATGATAGTTGTGATTTGGTTGTTTTGGAGAGTTTGCGGAATCTTTATGGCTTAGGTTCTTATTGTTGGGGCAAAGTGGTTCTGGCTTCGTTGTACAGGGCTTTAGACGTGGTATGTCGTGGCGCGGTTAATTTCTGTGGCCCCTCCTTGGTACTCGAGGTATGTCCTTTGCTCTTTAGCATTTTTACTTTCTAGGCATGTTGATACTTGAACCGTGACTCTTCTATGCAGGCATGGGCTTACGAATACGGTGTCCTACCTCGACCCCAGATGCCCCAAGTGCAACCTAATGAGTTCCCCCGTCTTAGTCACTGGATGGGCCTCCGGAGGAAGACAACCTCTCCTCAACCAACTGGGAGAGAATTTGTTGAGGGATTGGCTTGGAATCGGGTATGTTATGAGTTTGTTTCTTCCTGCTTTTATCATTTTGTTCATCATCTTTTCCTTGCGTAGGTGACCACGCTACCTTGGCATTCTGGTGTGGCCGTAGGATGGTTGCCCGAGATGATTGCGGCCTTCGAGATCTCTTTTCATCGGATCCTCTTAGAGGGTCATCTTGATTTTTCCTGGTATCTAGGCGAGAGAGTGTTCGAATTTTGGGCGGGTCCTTCGAAACGCCGCGTGCCTCTTGATCCCCCGACCATGATGTTCTGGGGTTCATCTATGGCCCCTCCTGATCGCGAGATGTTCCTTCACGGGGTTCCGGCGCTGGGGAGTCCAGATGGGGTACATAGCGCCCTGGTATTGCCCCAGAGTGAGAGCTACGAGCTCTTCCTTCATCGTTTGTTGCCCCCCAGGGATAAGTCTCGCGGGTATCTGGTGGGCGCTGACTCGCCTTTGCTTGTTGCGGTACGTAGGTCCTCTTTCCCCTGTGGTATCTTTCTCGTCTTGGGTTGTATTGACATTCTTAACTTTTTACAGGATCTCCTTCGCGAGACTGACACTCCTTGTTCAGAGGTTCCTAGACCCGAGCCTGCTGACACTAGTCTCGCTACTCTCCCCCAAGAAGGAGCGCCTTTGCCCACGTCTCAATGGGTAGTTGGGGACTTTTCCCCATCTCAACCAGAGATCTTAGCGGTACATGATTGGACTGGGTATCGGGAATTCCATGTTACACCTCCTTCCGATCATCTTCCTACTTTCAGCCCTCCTGATACTACGCACGTATGTACTTCCTCTTCTTTCGTCGGACGTCCTTTATATTTTGCTTGCTGCCTTCCTCTTTTGCAGGTTTCTCGTACTTCTGCCGTGCATGTAGCGGGTCTTTACCGCTCAACTCCGGCGGCGTTGATGTCCTATGCCCAGGAGGCACAGGTATTTTCTGTAGGATTCTTATGTTTATGAATGTTTTATGATATGTATGCATGAAGTGTGTGCGTGTTACAAATGTAGGATGTAATACGGGGGGAACGCGCTTCGACTTTGGGCGCCCGTATGCAAGTAGCAGACCTCACAGCCCGATTGGAGGCTTTCCATGTGGATGAGGCACGGAAGAGGAGAAGGCGCGAGATGAGGGATGCTAGAGAGGATGATGAGGGTTCTGATGCCGACGACTTTCCGTATTAGTTAGGATTTTTTCCTCTTACTTTATGTGGAACCTTGTATCGAATATATATTTTTTGTACTAATGATCTTCTTTTTTTTCTGACTTTAGTCCTTTGCAATCGTTGACGTCATCCTTGTGGGGTGTCCTGAAACCGTACGGGGCTGCTGGATTACGATTCTATCGTAACCAACCCTGTATTCGGAGTTTCTTCGAGCAGCCATGGAGCTTTGGGACCCTCGGGACCATACCTTTCGTTTTTTTTTGATGGGGATCTGTGTCCTTTACTGGAGGAACTGTGCGCTATTTTAGGATTCTCCGTCGACTCAGGTGCTCCTTTGGCCTTGCCGCAATGTGAGCTTTTGACCCTTCGACAATTATCAGTGTTCTTCCAAGTGTCTGGTAATTTCTTGCTGGAGCTTCTTGGCACCGAGGGGCCTTTTTCTCACATACCCACTTTGGTCATCCAGGATGTTCTTGAAGAGCCTGAGGTAGGCAGTCATCCTTGGGCTTTTGCCCTTTCCATTCTGATGTACATGCGTTTTCTGGTTGTCGGGGATCCGATCCAGTGTGATTGTCGCTTAATAACCGTTGTGCACGAAGTGTATCGTGGCGCGAATCCCAGCCCATTCCTACTGGCGGAAATGTTGCTCAGCTTTTCGTGTGACGTGACAGAAGGTTCCCTTCCACCACGGGTCAGCCCTTTATTGTTTCAGATTTGGTTAATGGAAAAGCTCGCAATTGTAGTTCCTCCCCTAGGTCTAAGGAGATATCTTCCCCGTCACTGGGGGCAAAGGCGACAGGTATTCTTCGGGGTGGCTTCAGCTCACAGTTTCGATTGGTGGTTGCGATGGTTATCCGAGTGTGAGTCATGTAATATACGCTGGACTTGTCCTTGGTGGCGCATCTCCTCCTATACTGATACGTTAATGTCTGGGTGCGTTCCGGTGTGTGGCCTTCAGGAGAGTTCCTTTTACGTGCCTTCTTTATTGCGGCGTCAAATGGGCCTTCATCAAAGCATCCCTTCTGACTTTGTTCATTCCTTCCGTGGAGGCGCGTTTGACTCTAGGTTATTGGGTCGCCTGAAACAGCTATGGCCTCGTAGATTCTTCCAAGTTATCCCTAATGTTGATGATCCTGCCAATTCTGCTTCGGATAACTACACTGAGTGGTTAAGTTCATTCTGCAGGGCTTGGTCAAGTAGAGAGATTGTGATGCTGACTCGGGATCTATGTCACCAAGCTGGGCCTTCCAAGCGGCGTCGCGAGTGATTTTGCTATGTTGTTTCTTTTTTTTAGTTGTTTCATTTTATAATTCGCAAAACATTATTGTCAAACATTTTTTAGTTATCAACCAAAATGGGGGTACTGATGTGTTGGGCTCGTAGAAAACATTTGATTAGTTTGTTGTGAATTTCGTTTCTTTGGGTAAAATCTCGTTTTTTTTTAGCTGTATTGACACGTTGGGTTCTTGGCAAGACTGTTTACGATGTATCGGAAACAATTGATCAGATTATTGTGAATTTCGTTTCTAGGGATGAATCCTGTTTTTTATTTGGGGGTTGAATGCGGTTTGAACCTTTTTCAATTCTGACTGTGGTTGTCAGGGTAGGCATTTTGGGTCGTAGGTTTTTGGGGTTTTGAGGTATTGATGGTAAGTTCTGGCCTTTCGGACTTTGGTGGGGAGGTATTTCTCTTTTTGTCTTATCTTGAGTTCCCGAAGTTTCTTTTCTCGTAGCGAGGGATTCTTTCACTGGTGGTGATTTTTTATGAACGATTTGTTTTAGTCAATTAATCTAAACAATGAATGACATTAACATTTTACAAATCATAAACTGAAATAACTTTTATTCATTAATTATGTTTCATCGTACATCTCTTCCTATTACTCACGACATATCCCATTTCAAAACTTCGCATACTTCAGTGTTATGACCAAAGTATTGGTGGTATTCACAGAAGTTCGACCATACTCGTCTCCCGGATAACAAGATCAGAGGGTGGTCCTGAACTCGTGATTCTCTAACAGGGTGCATTCTTTCATCCTCTACTAATCTCGCGAATAAAGTGTCGATTCTTCCTCTGGGAGGTACAAAGACAGTTGGAGAGAGGATGGAGCGTGCGTTCTCATGCCTAATGTTCTTGATTTCTTCTTTGATCTCGCGGATATCCCTGCGTACATTCTCAAAGTCTTCGGCCACGTCCGTCTGTTCTCGTTTCTGCATTCCCCCTGTTTTTAGTGACTGGGTGTATTCCTCCACCCTTCGAATTAAATTTCCCAAGACTAGAAACGAGTTGAAATCTTGGTATTGCGTGATTGCTCGTAGATAAGGCAATAGGCTTCTTGTCAAGCAGGACACTAAGATTTTCATGTTGTGTCTTTTGGGTAGCCCGTCGACAGCCTTGGCCCATCTAAGTGAGAAGTAATCATCGAATGACTCCCCCTCCCTTTGTTCCAACTTCTTCAAATTTCTCCACTCTATGGTTTCTCGGGGTTTGAAAGGTCCAGCCAGATGTATCCAGTTTTCAGCTTCCATGTGCTTCTGATCCTCCTATATGGGATTTCTCCATGACTCGATTCGGCTTACTAACCGACTTAATTCATCATAGCTTTGGAGAGTGTAGTATCGCGCTACTTCTCGTATGTGAGGGTGGGTACTGCGTACGAGGCATCTTATTTGCTCCTTTCGCTCTGGCTTTTCTCGAGCCAATCCTATCATGGGTATCCACATGTATTCCAGATAATCGTGGAACTATTCCCCTATCTGTTGCTGGAGTGAGACAAGGTCTTCCCAAGAAACCCTTCTATCTACACCGGCCACAAACTTTGTTAGAAAGGCCAGGATTAATTTCCCCCAGTCTCGTCGGATAGTGTGGGGGAGTCGATTGTACCATTTTCTTGCTTGACCTTCTAAACCGAAGGGGAACTGAGTGTAGTGATCTGCGTCAGAGCTTGAGCCCGAATATTGCATCATCCTTATAAAAGTTCCTAAATGTATTTGGGCATCTTGACTTCCGTCAAAGATTAGGAACAAGGACCCCTCAGAATCTTCCTCAGGCTCACTATCTGTAACATGGTTCTCCGGAGACTTGTCTTTGTGAGCAGAGTGCTCTCAGCTCGTACCGTCCATCATGTATGATGGCCTCTTTCCCTTGCTGCTCTGAATAGACATCCCCATCTCGGACTTTTCTTCCTCCGCTTTCCTCTTAGAGTGTCCCTCCGTGGTATATGTCCTCTTTCCATCTTGCTTATGAGTCCTAACGAACACTTCTCCTGAGCAGGCGGAAACTCCCATTCCAGACATGGTGTTTATCTCTCGATTAATCCTTGTTGCAGTTGTTTCTATTCGAGGGAAGATTGTATGAGTTCCCCACCATTATTGGCTTGTGAGATGTATGTATGTATGGTCCTATAAGTCTTTCTCCCGTTTTTCGGCTTGTCGGACTCCGTTCGAGAATATTACCTTACTGACGTGTAATGATGCAGGTAATATCCCTAAACTGGGTCTCTGGTTTATGCAGACACGAGAGATTGAATCACGGCATGTTTTTATTTCAGCCGTGGGTCGTTCTTTCGCTTCTCTTTTAGCCGATATTTCATTGGTCTGGACGTTCCTTTGATTCAAACCGCACTCTGTCACATTCTTTGCAACCCTTTTCTTATTCGGAGTGGACATTCATTACAATGCCATTTGCGGGATTGCGACAGAGTGTTCTTTTGAATCGAAGAAACATCTAGACGTCGGGGTTCAGACCTTCTATATGCCCTTAAGTATGTATGATCAAGCAGTCAAACAAGTCGTCAACACACAAAGTCGTCGCTCCCTCACATTCTTCGCGTGGTGCGTCTCTGTCCTAGGTGGGTTTCTTTTAACACCTTTCCTTTCGATGTCAAAACGCTCTTGACAGACGTGATTTACATGATGTTTGTTGGCAGTTCTTAGAGGAGATATCTAGGTTGACCATATGAGGCTTCGGTCTCGTTTGATAGTACAAAAGGGTTCCCACAGCAAGATATACCTAGCGCCTCCCCATTTAAGGGTTTTGAGCAGCGTGTCGATCGTACAAGGCTGTAGGTGGTGTTACAGATCGACCTATGCGTCCCTTAAAGGAAACGACAGTAAGCGCGACCCATAACACACGTTGACCATTCGGGATTTTTATTTTATGCAGTATGAGAAAGCAATAACTCTGTACATAGTCATGGACTGTCAGAATGCTTCAGTTGTATCCAATGTTATTAAAACCGGACCGGACCGGCCGGTTCGACCGGTCGAACCGCGAACCAGTTAGGTGTCCGGTCTGGTTCTATACTGGAAGGTTTAATTATATAAAACCGAACAGAACCAAGGTCAAACCGGAAACCGGGGTCGAACCGGAAAACGGATTGACCCCAGTTTTTAATCAAAAAATAAAATTAAAAAAAGTAGAGGAACTAATTCAATAACCGCCGCTGGAGAAACCGATTCAACGGCAAAAAGAGTCGACTTAGATCTACCGTCTGAATTCTTAACTCCATTCGTTTTCAATTCAAGGAAAACCCAAAAACTCAAAACCAATTAGAATTCAAACTCATTTTAGATTGAGGGAGATTCAGTATAAAAATGATCTCAAGGGCGATTTGAATGTCGATAATACCTGCTTCAGTAGACCGGAAAAATACATGAAAATTTGGCCGGAAAAAATAGATGGTAGTTGTAATTGAATTTAAAAAGAAGATGTGAGAAAATTAAAAGAAAAAAAAAGACAAACAAAGAGAGGAAAGAAAGAAAAAGGGAAAGAGCAATGGTCAAAAAGAAATTAAAAAATAGGAGGAAGAAGCATACACAGGTATGGCGAAGAAGAAGAAGAAGAAGAAGAAGAAGAGAAAGGTAAGTGGAAAGTTTTGTTATTTTTCATTTTGAGCTGTTAATTTATTTTTATTTTCATTTCAGTCCCTAATTGCTGAGGTGTGCGAAGTGTAATTCACGGCTTCACGCACATTGTGTGAGTGCTTGTGGTATGACAAGGGGCCAATAAGTTTCACTTTTAAAAAATTTAGAAAATTTAGGGGCTACGAAAACATTACAATAATTTAGAGGATCCACATGGTATTCTATTAAAGTTGAGGGGACGTTGATGCATTAAGCCTATATATTTATATATTTTAATTTTTTTATATATTATATATGTAAACCGGTTAAACCGGTTGAACCTGTTAAACCTTTGAACCTTTTGTTACGCCGGTTCAATGTCCGGTCCGGTTTTTAAAACATTGGTTGTATCCCATTTTTTACTCTTTATAAAATAATTTAAGAAATAATTTTACAAAAAATGAAAACCAAACTTACATCCTTCTATCAATAAATTAACTTCAAGAAAGTCATACGTTAAAGTCAACTTATAATAGTAGAATATATTTTTGGTCCCCAGCAGAGTCGCCACTGTGAGCGTAAGTGGTCGCTCATAGCGGCTTTGGCCTTGTTTGACTAGAGTCGCCACCCGGCCGACCGAGAAAATGTACGAACCGGTGTTTATACCGATTGTTTTGTAAACCAGAGATTCTATTTACGTTCGTGGATACAACTTATTAATTCTGACATTCCAGGGCCCAGAGGGTCTTTACTGCAGCCTAACAGTTTATTATCTTGACCTTTATGATTATCACACAGAAATATTTAAATACGCAAACATTTGTACGGTAAACTGCCGGGTGACACGGTACAAAACCCTCAGAAGCTTACCCTCGTCGCGTGCCAGTGATCGCTCGCGGACTGATACTCGTTGAAGAACGGAGACCTTTTCAGGGAGGAACCTTGGCGGCCGGAGTTGCGTAGGGCGTCCTCTGAATAGTAGCTAGGAATAGGACTTAGTCAGCTCTAGCGGGGCTGCGAGTGATGCCTAAAATTTGGAATTTTAGATAATAGGGGGAATATTTTTGGTGGTCGTGAGGACCTTTTCTGGGAATATTTCGGGAAAATACTCTCAAGCTTGGGCTCTAGCGATTCTTTTCTTTAATAAGAGGCAACTTTTGTCGGGTCAAGAATCGCTTTAGAAAGAGCTAGAGAGAGAGGAGAAGGAGTGTTTGTTGTTGAATTGAATGAGAAATCCGGGGGGTATTTATAGAGTAGCTTGTGACCGTATGGTCCCATTTTTGTGACCGTACGGTCACTTTTTTGCCCGTCTCAGATCCAAATTTGGATCTGAGACGGGCTTTACCCAAAGCCCAGCCGGGCCTTGTCGTTTGTCCTTTAGTACATGTGTCACATTTTGATTGGACCGCCCGCCACGTGGAAGATAAGGATTGGATTGCTATTTGCCACGTGGTAGTGACCATACGGTCAGAAGATATGTGACCGTACGGTCCTTAGTGAACAGGGTTTGTGACCGTACGTCCTTTTGTGAACGAGGATTTTCTCATAAGCATGATGTGCCACACTCATGGTCCCGGGATGCGGGTGGAAGAGGTTATGTCCCTGGAAACGTGATCCGTTCTCCGACGAGTATCAGTATTTGAGCAGCTGGCGCGACGAGGAGCTCATAGATTGCTTTCATCATCGGGTTCGAAAACCAGTGCTTACAACCGCTATGAGCGCCCATTTCTGCTCACAGCTGGTATTTCACGATGTCTCCGAAAAGCAACGGTTCATTCCATTGCTGATTGGCTTATCCTGGGTGTGGATTCTTTGCCTCCATCTGATTTTGAACGAGTTCTTGTCATTCTCTGCTGGCTTTGGTTCCGTCGAAATAAAAAGGTTTATGAAAATTCTTGGTTTGAGTCCTCTGTTCTTCTAGAGAACGTTAATATTTTTTTATTTGATTATAACAAGCTATGGGTCATTTTAATTCTAGACCGTTCGTAACATCCTCTCTAAAGCCATCAAGTCTTGATCTTAAAAAAGTTTGGTATCCTCCCCCCCGGCATCGTGAAAATTAATTGCGATGCCTCCTGGAGGGATAATGGCCTTTCTTACAGGGTCGGCTTGATTGCTAGGGATGAGAAAGGTCTAGTTTTGGCCTCTGCAGGAATTCCGATAAATCCGTGTATGTTCGTGGAAGCTGCTGAAGTTGAGGCTCTGATTACGGGAATGCGCTTTTGCTCTTGATTGTTCTTTTGGTTCAATTATTTTTGAATCAGATGTTAAAGTGGTTATTGATACAATTAAGTCAGGCGTCTTCCCTTCCTCTTCTATTCTTTGAATTGTATCAAGACATTTCTGTTCTGAGCACTCGATTTAGCTCTTGTACTTTTCAGTTTATCTTTGGAGAGGAAAATTCGGTTGCTCATTGTTTAGCTTCTTGGGCGAAGGATCTAATGAGTTCTCTAGTTCTTATTGAGGATTGTCATGTAGTTGTATGGCCTTTAGTTTGTAACGTTATTGATGATTTCTCTGCTTAATACTATTGTTGGTTATAAAAAAACAAAAAACTTGAAGTGATTATAACTATTCTAGAAAAATTATAACTGTAAATTCATTATTATAAGCAATATTTATATCGCCTATCAAATGGATTACAATAATCGATAAAATAACCCACCAAGCAATGTCTTAATGGTTATTACATTCCACTAAGGAGTGTGAATTCATAAGTTAAAATCCTATGATTGTAAAAAATGAATGCTCAAAAAAATAATCGATAAATAATAATAATTATAAAGAAACATTTTGATCTTTTATTTAAGGCTTAACCTCTTAAAGTTGGCACTTATTTTCACTTAGACACATAAACTTTAGAGTTTTTCACATAGACACTTAAACTCTATTGAAATACACCACTTAAACACATTTTGCCTACGTGGCACTATGTTGGTAACACCAACATGATGAGGAGAGTGAAAATGACTAAATGGTAAAAAAAACTTATGGTATTACAAAAACACACCTAATTAATTTCATTCTTCTTCTTCTTCCTCTTCTCCTTCTTCCCTCTTCTTCTTTCTCTTTCTTTTTTCTAATTCTAATCTGGAATTCCAGAAAATCTGGAATTTCCAGATTATAAAATCCGGAAATTCAAATCTAGAAGAAATCAGGAATTTTTCGAATTTGAAATATGGATAAAATTTGAAATTCCAAATTTTGTATTACAAAAAAAAAAGAGAGAGAAGGGAAAAGTGGGGGACCAAAAATGTAATTTTTTAAGCGAGTGTATTACACTCACAAATGTATTTGAAAAGTCAAGTTGAGTGGCTAAGTGAAAAACCATAAAGTTCATGTGTCTAAATGAAAAAAAAGTGTCAGCTTGAAGTGTCTGAGGTAGAGTTAAGCCTTAATTTATCCTTTCTTTTCTATTTTACTTTTTATTTTATTTTATTTCTATTACTTATTCATCTTAATGTCTGGTGCATTAAAATACTTTTATTATTTGACAACACTAAAAATTTAGCTAACCAATAAGAGTTGATCCGTGATAATATTTGGATAAATTTTCTACTTAAAAGCTTTGAGGTTCGGGTCCCACTTCGTCAAAATTTAGCTTTTATTGGCAGACAATCTGTTAATTTTATTGTAAATCTCATTGCAGTCTATGATTTTTCTGGCTTTATGAGTGGATATACCCACCTCCTTAATTTCTGAGATTAGCAGCTAATTCTTTGGTAACAAACTCTTAATTCTTTTAGTTTAAGGGTTAATTACTAATCTAGACCACTTTATATAGTGGCTTAACGTTTATAGACTAGTTTGACTAAACATTGCCACACTAGACATGTTCATATTTTAATGGCAATGATAAATATCATTATTGATTTTATTGTAATTATTTTGTATAGCTAGCGTATCGTCTCAATAGGATTTTGTATATTTGAATTCCTAGATTAATGTTATCTGACTTGTATATATGATAAGATTTGGATCAATTATATTTAGGGAATTACATTCCAAAATGGTATCATTAGCCTAGGTTTTCTTCTCCTTAGCTGTCACCCATCCCCTCTGCAGCCCCTCCTTCTCCCCATCTCTTCTCCTTGCCAATCATGGCTAACCCTCCCAAATTCCATCCTGCTCTCTTTATCACAAATGTCAAATCCCTTATCCCCATAGCTTTAGATACCGAAACCCGGATATTCGTCGTTCGACATCTGGATACTGTGTTTTCTTGGTGATGATCTGATTTCGTGGTCCTCGAAACGTCAGCCCACCCTCTCTCGGTCAAGTGTTGAACCCGAGTATCGGGGTGTTACTAACATTGTATCCGAGTCATGTTGGCTTCGGAACCTTCTATTGGAACTTCACTACCCTATGCAGAAAGCTACTCTTGTTTATTGTGACAATGTTAGTCGATATACCTCTCCGGAAATCCAGTTCAACATCAACGCACTAAACATATTGAGATGGACATCCACTTTGTTCGAGAAAAAGTAGCTCGTTGAGAGGTCCGCGTTGACCATGTCCCGTCCCGTTATCAAATAGATGACATATTCACAAAAGGTCTTCCACGTGTGCTCTTTGATGATTTTCGAGACAGTCTAAGCGTTCGCGAACCTCCCGCTTCGACTGCGGGGGTGTGATAATATCATTATTGATTTTATTGTAATTATTTTGTATAGCTAGCATATCTTCTCAATAGGATTTTGTATATTTGAATTCCTAGATTAGTGTTATCTGACTTGTATATATGACAAGATTTGAATCAATAATATTCAGGGAATTACATTCCAAAAGGAAAAAATACCTTTCATTCTACAAAATCAGTTAACGTTATCTCCATTTCTCCTTCTTTCTCTCCATCTTCTTCATCTCTTTCCATTTTCGATTATCCACAGAGAGCACGTCCTTTCATCTCCGGAACTCCATAATTCTTCATCTCCAAAACTTCATCTTCTTTATCTCCTTCAATTTTCGACCAACCACAGAGCACTTCCTTTCATCTCAAAAACTACATCATTCTTTATCTCCAAAACTTCATCCTTCTTATCTCCAGAACTTCATCTCCTTCATCGTCAAAACTTTCTTCTTCATCATCTCCTTCCTTTTCCAATCACACACTAAACACGTCCTTTCCTGATTCATCTCCTTCATCTCCAAAAATTCAAAAGGTCTTTCATAGTGGCTTTAATGGTGATTGTTTTGCCATTGTCCCTCGATTGCTCAAATTTTCTTCTTCATCTTGTATATTCTTATCTCAATTTGAAACCCTAGACGTTTTTCTTTCCGATTTCGGCGAGTAATGATGAACAATATGTGATTTGTGTGGTTTATTTATTGCGAAATAATGCCCAGATCAATTCCTTTGATATGGAAATCCACTCCGTAATCAACTTAAGCTTTAAATCTGTAAGAAAGCACCCAAAAAAAGGAAAACCATGTCATGTTGTCGTGTCGACAAGTTTTTTCAATTTTTTTGTGTTGTCAAAGTTGTTGTGCTTGTCGTGCGGGCACGACAGCACGACAAGTTTTTTCGCTTTTTTTTCGATGTCGTGTTGTCGTGCCAGCACGACAAGTTTTTTCGTTTTTCTTTGATGTCGTGCTGCCAGTAAGACAAGAAAATTGAAATTAAATTTGATGTTTCTTTTTAATACTTTGTTTCTTTTTCCCTTTCTTCTATTGTTGTTTCTTATTTTGCTCATTTCTAGATCTTTCATTCTTCTCTTCCTCATTACTCGCAATCACAACCGTTTACTTATTGTCATCGTACTGTGTTTGTTGTCGATTATATATGGGAAAATGGAAACAATGGAGTAACAGTAAAGAATGAAAGAGTTACAGAAAGCAAGAACGAAAGAAGGAAGGAAAGAAGAGGAAAGCCAAGGGGTATTGGGAAGAGTTATGTGGTGTTTTTTCAAATGAGGGGTATTTTTGTCCCAAAACTTTGAACGTGTCTAGTGTAGTAATGTTTAGTCAAACTAGTCTATAAACGTTAAGCCACTATAGAAAGTGGTCTAGATTAATAATTAACCCTTAGTTTAATGAAGCTGCTTTTAAGTCTAAATAAAAAAATCAGTCATTGAGAGTTCCTTTACATAAGAAGCTTAAAGCCTCGTCTTAAAAAGCAAAAATATAAGGTCTAAATTGGTCACACCTATTTTGTAGAAAGTGCAAAGTTACTTTAATGTGTGAATTACTATATATTCTTCCTAACGACATAAATATCAAGTTGGAGATTTTTTTAAACTAACGTAAATTAATCTTCATTTTACGAAACTTATATCTAACAATAGAAGATTTATGTAAAGTTAGATTTTTCCAGTATTTATAATATATTTTTGTAAACTAACAACCTTACATAAACTAAGTGTCATTTTACGTAAATTAGGTCTCACGTTACAAAACTTGTACTTTAATAACATAAGATTTACGTGAATTTGGATTTGTTTGTTCAATTATAGATTTTTTTTGTGAGCTAACAAATTTACGTTACTTAAGTCTCATTTTACGTAAACTAGGTTTCACTTTCTGTAATTTATATCGAATAGATACATATAGACTTATACTTTTTTCATTAAGTTAGATATTTTTTTGTAAACTAACAATTCTACATAAATTAAGTCTCATTTTACGTAAATTAGGCTCACTTTACGAAATTAATATCTAACAACACAAGATTTACATAATTTAAAAGTTATTACGTGAATTAAAAATTATCATGATATCAATAATCTATGTTTATAAAAAGTGAACTTTGGGTAAAATTTATTTTTTGAATTCATGAAGTTAGTGATTATTTTTCAGAAATAATTAAGGGCCAGTTTGACACTGTTAGGGATCGTCAATCACGAATCAGAGATCGCAGTGTTGGCCCTAACAAGAACAGAATCACCTAGAGGGGGGTGAATAGGTGTCTAAGTTGAAAACTGAAAATTTCTAAGTTTTTAAAGAAACTTAAATTTCAAAGTCAAACTTTCCAGAGTCAGAAGCAAGTTTATAGAATTTGCTTCTGAGGAAAATTCTGCCTATACACAGTTAGCCTGCTTTCAGCAACAGAAGTTCGGTAAGAGAACTTCTGGACAGTCTTCTGAACAAAGACAATGATACTTACAGAAAATCTGTTTCAGCACTAAATATAAGCAAGTACACAGAAGCAATAATAACAAGTATAAGAGGGAGAAAGAAGTTCAGGAGGTCCTGATTGAACAATTCGATTTATCCAAGTTCGCCACAGAAGTCCTGTGACTACGTCTTGTCCCCTGAGGTCGCAGCCTTCAGAGATTTTATAAATCCACTATTCAGAACTTTTATGGCAAGTTCAGAAGCTCCTTTACATCAACAGAACTTAAGCTAATTTCTCACTTAGTTCTGACTAGTCTAAAAGGAGTTAAAGGATTTCCACCAGAACAAAACAATACTCTGTTTTCTGGATTTCTCACCCAACTCTAATCTCAACTAGATTTCTCTCTTTAAAACTAACTGAAGATCACAACCGATCTCAGTTTACAAGATTCCTATTATGAACTTGTTTTTCTTCACTCTCTCACTTTACTAAGACTAAGGTAAGAAAGATTGAGAATGGAAAAGTTGCTCTGTTTTCTTGTTTAAAACAGTGCGTTAAGATTTTTGCTCGATGATCATGCGTCTGTTGATGCATTGGAGCTTGGCTACTATTTATAGTGATTGAAGATGACCGTTGTGGAGTTTGAAACTTCAAAGGAGATGACATCAGTTGTTGTAGCCGTTAATTTGTCAAGTCTTCAAACGGTCTTCAAACACTTTGATTCCGTTATCCTTGTTCTTTAACTAAATCCGGTAAGTGATTTGAAATCAAGGATGAGGATGACAGAATCATTCTTCAATTAGATCAACAAAGGGTAGACAAGGAAATTCCGGTTTCTCTTGAACAGACAAGCGCGCTCCATCAAAACAGCTTTTTGAACTTTTGGCGCCTTGCATTGAATGCAAGTGTCAGAGCATTAAATGCTCAAACAAATCCGTGACTAAGCTTTCAGAAGCTTATTTCCAGTTGTCTAGACTTCTGATCAAATTGGCATGGCTTCTGATTGCAAGGAACTTCTGAGGAGAGCTTTAGCAGACTTAGGCTTCAGAGCGGAGGAGTTCCAGCTTCTGAATCGTTGAAACTCTGACTTCAGCAAACAAAACTCCTGAGTCCTTTAGGCAATCCGAAAATGATTCATTCAGCACCTGCTGAGTAACTTACACATAGACTAAAACAAAAATATTAGTCAACAATAATCTATATGTGAGATAGAATTAAGTTTTCATCTTCTGAAACGTTTGGACATAATCAAAACACTTAGGATTCATCATTCTCCCCCATTTTGGTTATGGACAAACCGTGGTCAGAAGGTAAAAGAAAACATGAGTTTTAGAGAAAGACTTCCTTATGCACAAGTTTCAAAAACTTCTGAGTAAATTAACTCCCCCATTTTAGTGAAAATGGTGAACTTCAGCAATCTGTATAAACTTAATAAGACTTAAGATCAAGTTGTTAGATTTAATGAAGTGTAATTTACTAAGTTAAAAAGAAACATAAGCAAAGAGTCAGATATGCAAGAAAGTATAGAAAAGATTCAGTGTATATAAGATCATTCAGAAGATAACATAAGAAGCAAAATAATCAGAAGAGCAGAAAAAGTCCTAAGACACAAACTACCCAACCCAGAACCTAGCTAAGAAGCTTAAGTCCTAAACGATTACAAGTTCCCAGGTTTCTTCTGAGGAGGAGGAACATCACTAGAACCTTCAGCAGCACTTGATCTCTTCTGACCAGACTTCTCCCCCGTTTGACCAGAACCAACAGCAACACCAAGAGCACCCTGAGACTTCAATTTTTGTTGAACATTCAGAGCAGTCTGATATTGCACAGGAGTTGGTCGCACAGTATTGATCATATCCATTCGTCTTCTGAAGTCATCATCAATGGTCTTCATATGATCAAAGGTCTG
The DNA here is from genome assembly GCA_028411795.1 of Euphorbia peplus. Lineage (NCBI taxonomy): Eukaryota > Viridiplantae > Streptophyta > Magnoliopsida > Malpighiales > Euphorbiaceae > Euphorbia > Euphorbia peplus. The sequence goes on along the minus strand of CP110841.1, from coordinate 9,241,930 downwards.
ACCAGACATAGGTCGCTGTTTCTGAACATCATCAAGAAGGAGCTTGATCAACCTATTGTTAGCATACACAGCAGCAGTGAGGTGCTCATTCTGAATATAAGTCTGTCCTCGAACAAACCTATAGCAATTGTGAAGAGTCTTTTCTTGTTCACGTGCCTGAGTGTGCATAACCTTCAGAAGTTCAGTGAGCTCAGCAATCTGTGCATTCTGAGCAGTTACAGCGGACTCAATGTTGGAGAGTCGATTGTTGAGATCAGGAGTGATGTCATATACAATCTTTGCAGCTCCTGAAGATGAAGAACCTTGAGCAGAAGATTTCACTTCTCTCAGAATGTGATTTGCAGTACTTTGCAGGTCTTCAATCTTACTAGGGAGCAACTTCTCATGAGCCTCATAATGCTCGTTTGCTTCCTTGACTTCTTCTGTCAATATCTCCAAATTCTCATTGACCTTCAGAGAAGAAGCAAGAGCAATATTGTCCAGAGAAGGAAGAGTCAGAGCTAATTCTCTCAATTTGTACAGCTCATCATATGTAGCTAGATGAAGTGTAGAAAGATTGCGTATATAAACAGAAGGATCCTGCATTTGAAGCATAGTCATGAGCTGCAGGTTCTGAGCTTTCAAAGAATGTAATTCTTGCAGCACAATGCCCTGAGCATACATGTCAGCAGCAGAAGTCTTTTGCCCTATACCAGCAAATCTATTCAGCAGTTCATCTGAGCCACTCTGACCCATTCTTCTCAATTCTTCAACACTGGGGGCACCTCCAGCTTCGGAAATACCAGAAGCTCTGCCCATGAAGCCAAAACTTCCAAACATGTTATCCAAATCTTCTCGATTCAAGTGTTTGCGCAGGAAGTCATAGTTGGAGGACAACCCAGCAAAACCTGAAGGAGTGGGGAAGGAAGTTAAGGGATCACACACAGGAGGTGTATGTCCAGGGGTTGAGAGAGGAGGAACAAAAGTTTGTGTGGAAGGAATTGTATGTGAGAAAGAGGAAGAGAAAGTATTTGTACAGGGAGGTAAGGTTGAAGGAATTGAAAAAGGTGTTGAAAAGGGAGGAGCAGTAATTCCAGTTGATGGAAGTACATCAGAAGATGATAGAGAAGAAGTAGTAGAAGTAGAAATGGAATCAGTGAAGATTGGTCCAGAGGACAGATTCACTTCTGAATAGGATCCAGAAGGAAGAGTAGATGGAGGAGGAACACCTTCAGATGTTGAAGTTGTTGGAGGAATGAAAGTCTGAGATTCACTTACTTCTGTGATAGAAGGTAGTGAGGGAGATGGATGAGGAGTAAGAGTAGGAGATGAGATAACCTGTTCAGAGGCATTAGGATCAAAAGTTGAAATGGGCTCAGCATATAAATGAGCCATTCTGAACAGCGTTTCAGAGGCATCCCTATCACCAGGGTTTCTTCCTTGATTCAGAAGAACGTGGTCAATGAAGTGTTCATCGTCAACATTCTCAACAAACTGTTTAGCACCTTGAAGAACTTCTTCATCTTCTGGTTCACTCTCTTCTGACAGCTCTTCAATCAGAGGAGCATCAACATTCTCTTTATCAGAAATCTCTGATAAGTCTTTATCAGCATCTTCCGGTTCCTGAGTGACAGGTTCCTCTAATTCAGCACTTGAGGCAATAACGAAGTCCTTCTTCTTCAGAACCCTTCGTTTTGCAGCAGTCTTCTTTCCAATTCTGGTAGAAAGGGAGACATTCTCAACAATCCGAGAAGATAGTGAGACATTCTCAAGATTCCCTTCTTCCTCTGAAGTCTCAACTACCTTTGAGAACTCCGCATTCTCAAGTTCAGCAGCGCATTCTAAAAGTCTTGCATCGGCCTTAGCCTTTGCAGCAATTTCTCGCTCAGCAGCTAGCTTGTCCTCTGCTTCCTTCTTCTTTCTTTTCTCTTCAGCAAGAGCCACAACTCTTGCAACCTTTTCAGCTTCAGCAGCCTTCTCTTTCTCAGCAAGGCGTGCTTCCTCAGCATCCTGAACATCCTTTTCAGGAACAACCGTTGGTTCGGAACCAACCACTTTCTCAACAGTTAGGACCACTCTGCTGGATCCTTTCTTTCCTTTGCCCTTCTTGGCAACATCCTTTCCTTTCAGCACACTTGGCTTCACAATCTCCTTCTGAGCAGCGCTCACAGAGGGAGCATTCTCCTTCTTCTTTGGAGTTACACCAAAGGAAAGGTTCCTGAAGGTATGCATCTTCAAAACCGTACTTCTACTGGTTACACCTTCTCCTGAGATAACCACAGAGGCAGCTTCAAAGAGCCTCGTCAGGAGGGAACCATAGGCAAGAGCACTAGAAGTAGTGACATTCTTCATCTGCCTTATCAGCATGGCAGGGAGATTAATCTTCTTCTGGTTGACCAGATGCCACATGAAAACTCGTTCTCTATTGGAAACACAGTTGACTCCTCCAGCCTTTGGAAGAAACACATTAGTAGTGAGATAATGTGCCCACCTCTGATGCTGTGAGAGCCACGTTGCATACGTTTCCTTGGCACTCAGATCTGGTCTAGCCCAATTCACTTCAGAAAACCCATCAACAGAACCATCATCACCAACGATGATTCCTTCATCATCAACACCAATAGCTTGAGAGATAGAAGCCCTGCTGACCTCAATCTCAGCATCCCTAACAACCGAGTGAAGAACATCCTCCTCATTAGAAAAGAAATGGAGGTTTTGGTAGAATTCGGTGACTAACTTAGGGTAAATGAATTCATCGAGAGAAACGAATGAATTCCAGTTTTGAGCACTAAGCCAGTTTGAGATAGGTTCAGTAGTTTTAACTTCGTCATCTAGGAACCTAGAAGTAAAAACCCTAGATTCGCTAACTTTCTTTTTGCTCTCAGAAGTGAAGAGATGAGTGACAGTGATTTCTAGAGCCATTTAGGAGAAATAGGAAATTAGGTTAAGATTTTGAGAGGAGAAAAGCACAGACAACAATGGCGATTCTAATAGCAATGAATAAATGCAAGTAAAAATTGCTAAGTATGGAAAACCTCTATTTATACCCAAACAAGAAACCGTTCCAATTCAAAAAGCAAGTAAACACCGTTTAAAAGGGAACAGATAACCGTTAAACACAGAACAGCGCCGTAAAATGGCAGTAGATAACGCATGCTTACAAGTCAAATCATGATTAGAATTAATTATAACTTAATTATCTCAAACGATTAATCACTTAAGACATACAGAAATAATTAGTCTAAGTTATTGAAGGGGATAAGTCATACCAATGCCTTCTCGTAAGTTGCTGAAAGACATACCAGCCAGAGGCTTAGTAAACATGTCAGCAAGATTTTCTTCAGAGGGAACATGAGTAATGATAATATCCTTCTTCAGAACATGATCTCTCAGAAAGTGATGTCTAATATGAACATGCTTCATCCTGCTGTGCTGAATAGGATTCTTTGAAAGATCAATAGCACTTTTGTTATCACAGTAAATTGTAATTGTTCCAGGGATGACTCCATAGTCAGCAATTTGTTGCTTGATCCAGAGCATCTGAGAAACACAACTTCCAGCAGCAACATACTCAGCTTCAGCAGTTGAGAGAGCCACAGAGGTTTGCTTCTTGCTATGCCAGGAGACTAGGCACTCCCCCAGAAAATGACAACCACCAGAAGTGCTGACCCTTTTCAATTTATCTCTACCATAGTCAGAGTCTGTGTATCCTATAGGAGTGAAATCAGAACTACAGGGATACCACAAACCAGCTTCTGGTGTGCCTTTAAGATATCTGAGAATTCTTTTGACAGCAACATCATGAATCACTCTTGGTTTAGACTGATATCTAGCACAAAAACACACAGCAAAATGTATATCTGGCCTGCTGGCTGTTAGGTATAAAAGAGAGCCAATCATACCTCTGTAGGTTTTTATATCTACAGGTTTACCAGCTTTCTCTTCATCATCAATGTCTTTGCTGACATCCATTGGAATATCAACAGCATTAGAATCCATCATGCCAAATTTCTTCAGCACTTCTCTAGTGTACTTAGCTTGATTGATAAACACCCCATCATTGCTTTGCTTGATCTGAAGTCCTAGGAAGAAGGTTAATTCTCCCATCATAGACATTTCAAACTCAGCCTTCATGTGGTCACTGAACTCTCTGCACAAAGATTCGTTAGTAGCACCAAATATAATATCATCAACATATACCTGAGCTATAAGGATATCCTTGTTCTTCTTCAGAGTGAACAGGGTTGTGTCAACACAGCCTCTGACAAATCCCTTAGATAGAAGGAACTTTGTCAGCCTCTCATACCAAGCTTTGGGAGCTTGTTTCAGTCCATACAAGGCTTTCTTTAGCTTGTACACATGATCAGGAAACTTAGGATCTTCAAAACCAGGAGGTTGAGACACATAGACTTCCTCATCAATGTAACCATTCAAGAATGCACTTTTCACATCCATTTGAAAGAGCTTGAAACCTTTGTATGATGCAAAAGCACATAAGATTCTAATGGCTTCTAATCTTGCAACAGGAGCAAAAGTTTCACCATAATCTATGCCTTCTTGCTGACTGTAACCTTGAGCAACAAGTCTTGCCTTGTTCCTCACAACATTTCCAAATTCATCAAGCTTGTTCTTCAGAACCCATCTAGTTCCAACAACCTTTATGTTGTTAGGTCTGGGAACCAAAGTCCAAACTTCTGACCTTTTGAACTGGTCAAGTTCTTCTTGCATTGCCATCAACCAGGAGTCATCGTCAGCAGCTTCATAGAAGTCCTTGGGTTCCAGAAGTGACACAAAAGCCACATTCCCCATGTATCTTCTGAGCTGAGCTCTGGTCATGACAGGATTATGAACAGAGTCAATGATGTTCTCTAAGGAATGATTCCTGTGAGTTCTAACTTCTCTTGGTACATCCAAAGAGTCTTCTGAAACCTGTTCATCATTTGTTGAATCATATATAGGAGCATCTTCTGGAAGGAAGTTGACTTCTGGAGTAGGATTCTCATCTTGAGCTTGTTCAGCAACAGGAGGAACCACTTCAGCAGCTCTGGGAGAAACATCTTCTTCTTCAACAGGAGATGTTACTTCAGGAGCTTGAACTACATCTTCATCAGGAGCTCTACTATCTGCAGGGTTAGTCTCATCAAACTGTACATGAACAGATTCATCTAAAGTTTGAGTCCTCTTATTAAAAACCCTATATGCTTTACTATGTGTTGAGTAACCAAGAAAAATGGCCTCATCTGCCTTTGAATCAAACTTTGAAAGATATTCTTTTGTATTCAAAACATAACACTTACAACCAAAGGTTCTGAAATAACCTATTTTAGGCTTTCGACCTTTCCAGAGTTCATAAGGAGTCTTGTTCAGAATGCTTCTGATTAGCACTCTATTCAGAACATAGCAAGCTGTGTTCACAGCTTCTCCCCAAAAGTACTTTGGAAGCCTTCTTTCATTGATCATAGTTCTGGCTATCTCAACCAGAGTTCTATTCTTCCTTTCAACCACCCCATTTTGTTGAGGAGTTCTGGGAGCAAAAAAGTTATGATCAATTCCCTTGGTTTCACAGAATTCTTCAAACCTAAAGTTTTTGAATTCTCCACCATTATAACTTCTGATATGGACAACCTTTTCATTCCTTTCATTCTCAAGTTTCTTTATCAGAACTGAGAAACATCCAAGTGACTCATCTTTGCTAGACAGCAAGATGACCCAAGTGAATCTTGAATAGTCATCTATAATGACAAAGGCATACTTCTTTCCACCCATGCTCATTGGTTGAACAGGGCCAAAAAGATCCATATGAAGTAATTCCAAAGGTCTTTTAGTTGAAATGACTTTCTTAGTTTTAAAAGAGCTTCTGGATTGTTTACCAGATTGACAAGCATTGCACAAATGATTCTTTTTAAAACTAATTTCAGGCAGACCCTCAACCAATTGATTTCTAGCAACTTTGGCCAGAAGGTCCATGCTCACATGAGCAAGTCTTCTATGCCAGAGCCAGGAGGTATCCTCTTTGGACATCAAGCATATATTTTTGCAAAGATTCTCAAGGTTCAGCATGAAAACATTTTCAACTCTAGGAGCAGTTAGAATAACTTCCCTTGACTTACTGTCCAAGATTTTACATCCAGAGGAGCTGAAGACAACATCTCTACCTTTATCACACAGTTGTGCAACACTCAGGAGATTGAACTTCAGACCTCTGACTAGGGAGACATCTTCGATCGGAGGGTTGGTTCCTATGGATCCAGAACCAAGAATCCTTCCTTTCTGAGCATCTCCAAAGCTGACTTTTCCACCTCTTTTAGGAACAAATGTGATGAATGCTTTTTCATCACCTGTCATATGCCTTGAGCACCCACTGTCAATGTACCACAGCTTTGACATTGATGGAGCACTCAGAGCCACCTGCAACACAATCAATTAATGACAGGTACCCAATCCTTATTGGGTCCTTCAGAGTTAGATTTCTCTTCAGCAGGTTTTAATGATATCTCAGATTGCAAGAGATTTTTAATATGGTACTTGCAATCCTTTAACCAATGACCATCACTTTTACAGAGCTTGCAAAAGGGAGGGTTCTTGGATCTTTCCCTTTGCTTCTTGGGAGATTTCTTCTTCTTCTGAGAAGGACCAACATCTTCAGAGGCTATAACAGCACTCTCAGAGGTACCAACATCAGGAGGAGAAGCTATCTCTTTCAGAAGAGAGGGAGTGACAGGTTTCTTCTTCTTCTGGGGTTTATCACTTCCCAGAGGCAGCTTGTTCTTGCCTTTGGCTTTAAAGCCATCAGCAGGAATGCTGAACTGTTTACACAGCTTCTCTTCTAACACTTTCATTTCAGAAAAGACTTGAGTAAACCTAAGAAACTTGTCAGCCTCACTCTTGTCCAATTTCCTTTTCAGGTACTTGAACATACTATAGAGTTCTTCAAGAGAATCAAAGATATTCTGTTCAGAAGATATGTTTACCTCGGAATCATATGTAACTTCAGGAGGTGCGGAAGTTTCTCCTGTGACATCTTCAGAAGTTGGCTCATCAATAGCCATAAAACAAATCTGAGCTTGCTCTTCCTTTTCTTCAGGATCACTGTTGGTCTCAGAGTCTGACCAGGCAGCCAGCATAGCTTTCTTGAACTTTTTCTTATCTTTCTTCAACTCCGGGCAGTTAGGCTTAATGTGCCCCGGTTGCTGACATCCATAGCACACAATTGGCTTGTTTGGATCTGTCTTGAACTTTTCACCAGAATCAGGAGTTTTCTTATCAAAGCTCCTGAAAGGCTTCTTGTAGTTTCCACCTCTGCCTTTCCTAAAGGCCTTCTTGAACTTCCTGGTCAGCATAGCCAGTTCCTCATCTTCTGAGGATTCTTCAGAAGATTCTGCTTTCAGGACAACTCTTTTTCCTTCTGACTTTTCTCTTAAGTCATGATTCTTTAATGACATCTCATGAGTGATTAAGGACCCAATGAGTTCATCATACAAGTAATAGCTCAAGTCCTGAACTTCTTCAATAGCAGTCTTCTTGGCTTGCCAAGACCTTGGTAAGCTTCTGACAATCTTCTTCACTCGATCAGATTCTTCAATGTCTTTTCCTAAGCTCTTCAAGTCATTGACTATCTTGGTGAATCTAGAATTCATATCTGAAATAGATTCTTTATCAAGCATTTCAAATAACTCATATTCTCTCATGAGTTGGTTGACTTTAGATTGCTTCACTTTTCCTGTTCCTTCATATGTGACTTCTAGCTTGTTCCAAATATCCTGTGCTGTTTCACAAGAGGAAACTTTGTTATATTCAGTAGCTGTAAGTGCACAATGCAACATATTTATTGCTGAAGCATTAGTTTGGAGTTTTTTCAGAATGTCATCTGTATATTCTCTCTGAGGAATAACAACATCCCCTAAACCTTGTTCCATTCTGGTAGGAATGAAATCACCATTAGTGATGACATACCAAGCACTCATGTTCTGAGCTTGGATGAAGTACATCATCCTTTTCTTCCAGTATGAGTAGTTGTTGCCATTAAACAATGGAGGTCTGGTAGTGGAAGAACCTTCTGGAACTATGAAGTGAGAAGAATTCTCAGGCTGGTGTCTACTAGCCATCTCTATTGATTCTGATAGGATCTTACACTTAGATTGTTAGATCTTTAGTAAATATGCGAAGTGACCTTCGCTCTGATACCACTTGTTGGCCCTAACAAGAACAGAATCACCTAGAGGGGGGGGGGGGGGGGGGGGGAATAGGTGTCTAAGTTGAAAACTGACAATTTCTAAGTTTTTTTTTAAAGAAACTTAAATTTCAGAGTCAAACTTTCCAGAGTCAGAAGCAAGTTTATAGAATTTGCTTCTGAGGAAAATTCTGCCTATACACAGTTAGCCTGCTTTCAGCAACAGAAGTTCGGTAAGAGAACTTCTGGACAGTCTTCTGAACAAAGACAATGATACTTACAGAAAATCTGTTTCAGCACTAAATATAAGCAAGTACACAGAAGCAATAATAACAAGTATAAGAGGGAGAAAGAGGTTCAGGAGGTCCTGATTGAACAATTCGATTTATCCAAGTTCGCCACAGAAGTCCTGTGACTACGTCTTGTCCCCTGAGGTCGCAGCCTTCAGAGATTTTATAAATCCACTATTCAGAACTTTTATGGCAAGTTCAGAAGCTCCTTTACATCAACAGAACTTAAGCTAATTTCTCACTTAGTTCTGACTAGTCTAAAAAGAGTTAAAGGATTTCCACCAGAACAAAACAATACTCTGTTTTCTGGATTTCTCACCCAACTCTAATCTCAACTAGATTTCTCTCTTTAAATCTAACTGAAGATCACAACCGATCTCAGTTTACAAGATTCCTATTATGAACTTGTTTTTCTTCACTCTCTCACTTTACTAAGACTATGCTAAGAAAGATTGAGAATGGAAAAGTTGCTCTGTTTTCTTGTTTAAAACAGTGCGTTAAGATTTTGCTCGATGATCATGCGCGTGTTGATGCATTGGAGCTTGGCTACTATTTATCGTGATTGAAGATGACCGTTGTGGAGTTTGAAACTTCAAAGGAGATGACATCAGTTGTTGTAGCCGTTAATTTGTCAAGACTTCAAACGGTCTTCAAACACTTTGATTCCGTTATCCTTGTTCTTTAACTAAATCCGGTAAGTGATTTGAAATCAAGGATGAGGATGACAGAATCATTCTTCAATTAGATCAACAAAGGGTAGACAAGGAAATTCCGGTTTCTCTTGAACAGACAAGCGCGCTCCATCAAAACAGCTTTTTGAACTTTTGGCGCCTTGCATTGAATGCAAGTGTCAGAGCATTAAATGCTCAAACAAATCCGTGACTAAGCTTTCAGAAGCTTATTTCCAGTTGTCTAGACTTCTGATCAAATTGGCATAACTTCTGATTGCAAGGAACTTCTGAGGAGAGCTTTAGCAGACTTAGGCTTCAGAGCGGAGGAGTTCCAGCTTCTGAATCGTTGAAACTCTGACTTCAGCAAACAAAACTCCTGAGTCCTTTAGGCAATCCGAAAATGATTCATTCAGCACCTGCTGAATAACTTACACATAGACTAAAACAAAAATATTAGTCAACAATAATCTATATGTGAGATAGAATTAAGTTTTCATCTTCTGAAACGTTTGGACATAATCAAAACACTTAGGGTTCATCATGATTCAGTTAAGATTAACAAAACATTAGTTGTAGGATCTAAGGGTTTCTAGAACTCACATGGAATCTCTTCAATAAGAGATGGCAGAACCGCATATTAGTAGTTCCTCCAAAATCACGTGCACGACACCTCGAACGATGAGCACTTCACGAGAGGCATGAAGAACGAAGAACAACGACACCCCGAGTTCCTCCAGGAAGGTTCGGCCGAATGGTAGAGAGAAGAGGGAGCCGAAATTTTGTCTGTGTCAGAATATGACAATTCGATTAGGGTTTTCTTTTTCCAAAGTTAATTTATAGTATGCAATTAATTAATTATCAATTAATTACAGTTTGCCCCTTAATTAATTTAATTAATCAATTACTACACAGAAGTATATAATTGATTCAATTAACATCAATTAGGTCAAACTTAATTACATACTAACCCCTAAACAAAATTGTTTTAATCAATCGTTTAATTAATTAACCCGATTGAATTAGAAACTCCATAAACTAATTAATTAACTTGTTTCTTTCAAAACAAATAATTAATTAAACTCTCTAGCATTATTAATTATCAATTAATAATGTGTCATTCAGTCTCATTAATACAATTCATGTATTAATCAATAAGTGCTAATCTCAGTGTCTAGTGTGCATGATCCTTAGGGTCCGAATCAACTAGTTGTAATAACTGAAAGCGGGTTGCCTAGACCATTTCAGTTACTAATTGATTACAGATCAAAGCCATCTCTTAAAGATAGATTACCCTGTAGAAATCTTAGACATCTCTTACCAATGTCATATCGATATATCAAGACAGAGGCATGGTGGATGTCACCCTCTGGTGTCTGACATATTTCTTGATCTTGAGTTAAACTGACGAACATATAAGTAACCTGCTTATCTGAGTATGGCCATACATTTCTCAGTTGTAACTCATCAAGTGGCCAGTGATATACTCTCACTTTTACAGTGAGTGGTAATCCCTTCACTTCAACTATCCGTATAAATGAGTTCACTGATTAAACCAATCATACCCGTATTTGGCATCCTATTACGGACCTGTTAGGCGTATGCAAATTTAATAGATTCCTCATTTAATACTATAATGAAATCAGGTCTGAAGATAAAAGAGATCTACATTAATAGAAAGCTTAATGACACAACCACCATGTACTTTCTAAAGCGGATCGACCAAGTCCCGTGTTTTCGGCACGTACCTACATTCATATTTATTCATACAATGCAACTTACATTGTCATGTATAGATCCTGAATATAAAAGTCTACACCCTAATCATTCCCATGACTAGGACTAACTTCTGGTATAAGTTTATGATTCACAATCAACGGATACTCCAAACAGTCATATAGTACAAGATATATAACTCGAGTGAATTCACGCCTTTATTCATAAGACACAATAGCATAGTATATCTTACATTATATAATAATGTACACAACAATGCTCTTGCACAATGCCTAGGATCTAGGTCACACCAACAATTGTTGTAGGAATAAGCAGCTGTTGTTGAGGAAAGTTGTTGTCAGAAAAAGCAGGTAAAAGCTGTGAAGTGTTTGGTAAACACATTTCAAAAGTCATAAAGTTAAAAAAATAAATAGAAAAATGTATTTATTAAAATATATTGAAAGTTAATACTATTTTAGTAAAAAAAATGGGAAAAGTACAAATAAAACTTTTGCGGTTTCATGAATTTGCAAATAGAGGAATGTGGTTTCATTTTTCGCAAAATGAGGTATGTGGTTTACAAAATTGACAATTAAAGGAATTTGACTAAATGTGTTAGTCTTTGATGACATGTCATATTGACTTTGATGATGTGGCATGTTAACTTGTTGACTTTGATTACGTGGCATAATAAAGTATTAATTTTTTTTATGACATGTCATGTTGACTTGATGACGTGGAGGGTTGACTTGGTGATGTGGCAAATTTTGTTAGTCAATTTCATTTATTTGTCAACTTTGTAAACCACATTCCTCTATTTGCAAAAAATGAAACCACATTCCTCTATTTGCAAAACATTGAAATCACAAGGATTTTATTTGTACTTTCCCAAAAAAATATCAATATCAGTTTTCAACACAACTTGTAATAACTGTTTTTTCCAAAAGCTACAAATTCTAGCTTTTGCTAAAAGCAGCTTTTCCAGTTTTCCCAGAAAGCAGTGTTGCATTTACCAAACATTACTTTTAGCTGGGCTAAGCTGAAAAAAACAAAGAAAGCAGCTAGGAAAGCAATATTAAACTGGGCATAAATGATGTACTCTTTATCCACTTAGGAGTTAAAAATGAATATTTATTAGTTTAGGGGTCACTTCTAATATATTCGAGGCATTTGTTTGTATTTATTATTTATTTAAATTAAGTTCCCAACCCACCATAAATAGAGAGAAAAATTGGGAGAAACAACTCAAAGTAAATCCTACCAATTCAACTGGTAGGCAAGTAAAACTAAATAAATTATTGGCTTAATATATCAGCGGACTTTAAATTTGTCTATTTTCTTCAGTGAGTCCCCTCAGTTAAAGAGATTATCTATTAGTCATTTGTAATTTTATTTTATTTGGGCTTCTCAACTCGTCAAATGTGACTCATTTTGACTCTTTGTGCTAACATAACATAATATAAGTGGTAATAAAAAAATCATGTCATATCAACACAAAAAAGGCAAAATGGATCAAATTTGATAAATCGAGTGGGTAATGTGGAAGAAGTTTACAAGTTGAGAAGCTAAGTGAAAAAAATTGCATGTTCAAGTTGCTAATGAGTTGTCACTTAAATTAAAGGAGCTAGTGAGAAAATGGACAAGTTTAGAAAGGTATGAATATATTAAACCTAAATTATTTAATACATGAAATTTGACATTATTAGGTTAAAATACAAAGTGAACATACTTTCTTTGAAGATAGCCAGCACTAATATGTCATTCTCCAAAAACTAATTGGAAAACTTCGGGAATATTGTGACTTCGAGTTATGATTTATTTGGTTTTATTATGTTCTCTATCTTTTTCTTATTCTTCTCATTTTCACCTACCTACGTGAACAAATAACAAATACAATTAACATGAGCTTTTGGGCCTGAATTTGACTGCATAGATACAAGCGAAAGGTCCATATTTAGTATGGGCTAATACTGGAATGGGCTAAGAATGATAATAAGGCCCATTCCATAATTGTCACGTTTGTATACTTTCAAATAAATCAATTCACTCATTTAGGATAGTTTTTACTCAAATCAGGGATGAAGGCTTGTCCATTTTTACAGCTATAGTGTTTTAATTCAACTCACTATGAACTTGAAAAATGCATATATTAATAATATCGAGAATTATAATAAGGCTTATGGTGGACCACGACCATTAAAGTCCACTAGAGGGATCAAGAAGGACTTCGCTGTTGTGTCCGTCTTAAGTGTAAGAACTCGCATGCCGTATACTACCCGCCTAGAGGTTGATTCTACTTAGGAATTAGGTACCATGTCGGTTATTCCTTCTATTTAGGAATAAGATTACTTTTAGAATGTCCTCCTGAACAAAGTAATCATAATTTTATTCGAGCTAGAAGAATATCACTTCTAACCGACTTTAAGGGAACCGAATCTTATTAGAATACAAACTAATATCTCTCTATAATTATACATTAGAGGTGAACCCTACATTCACGACTCTAGTATTTCTTACGTTCTAAAAATCTGTAGTTTACTGATTGAGCGTCAAAAAGTTCACCGGCAATCACCTCAGAAGCTCTATTTTGTAAATTTCCAACGATTTCAAGAAAAAGATTTTTGCGCAACCTATAATATATATGTGATCTGGTGGTGGGCGTTGAAGTAAAATACCGCCAACCAGTTAATTAGTTAATTAATTTGGTGCAATTTCACTTTAATTTCATGCTTTATCCACCAAACCCTTTACCCACTTGATTAAGTTCATCCAGTCAAATACAAGTTTCTTCTTAATTTTATCTTTACTAATTAAAACTGTCTATTCATACATTTGGTAATAGAGCAATCCATATTCATTGGCTTAGTGGAGAAGAGGAATTAAGATCTAAAGTTTGGTTATAATTATACTAAAATTAGATATCTTCTAACCAATAGAAATTGGTAAAATAGACTCCACTAAAACATGAGATTAGCATACAGGTAATTGAATATGCATCAAAGTTATCACATCAAAATAGTGCTCTATTTGATATAAACTACTATTTCTCATTTTACAAATATAAATAAAACAAAATTGTTCGGATGACCGCTCTTGCTTGTAACAACATATATAAAATGGTCTTCTTTTGTGTTTTCTTTGATTTTTTGTTTACTTTTTCTCCGAGTACTCTTAGTTAGAACTGTCAAGAATGGACAACACTCATATTGTTCAGATGATATTGGCTCATGATTTTGAAATATTTTTTTAGTGCAATTTCTTCATAATTATGTGGACTTGAAGAGGCACAAGTAATCTTTGTATGGTCGCGGTTTTTATCTTGGTTCATGAGGCGCAAAGCTGGATTAAAGACACAAATTGGCGTACCGTGCAAATAAAAGTTGATTCTCAAGTTATGGTTTAACCAATGACTCACACATAAATAGTGTCATCGCCTTTATATGTCATAATCAGAGATCATATGATAGTAGTTCAATCAATAGCTCGCCCATTAAATTTTTTATCTTTTTTTAATGACATGGTCAAAGATTATCGTGTTCTTGTCAATGAGCTTAGAAATAGTTCCATTTCTCTTATTGAGCGTGTTGCAAAAAACGTTGCACATTGATGTCCGGTGAAATAATACACGACATGTAATAAAAAGTACACTTTTGTTCTAACAAATCAACATAATAGGAATATTTTAATTCCAACCAATAAAATTTTTACACCGTGTAAATAATTAATAGTATATTTTGTAGTTAATTATTTATATAAAGTTATAGATGACAAAATAAAAACCCTAAACCCGAGACCCTAAGTTGTAAACTCTAAATCCTAATAATTATAATTTGTCGCTAAATTATTGATCTGATGTAGGAATAACGTAATACACTAAAATAATTTTAGAGATTTTGTTGTAACTCATAGTTAATATACTTTTCTTGATTCAAGATCACATAAATAGTAGTAATTCACGGCATGCAAATTCAATTTATTACTTCTTTAAAGCAAATTAGTTTTCAATTTGTAGTTATAAAAAATGTAATAAAATGAAATGACAATTACAATATAACTGTAATAGGAATTAAATAGATTTCTGAAAACAAATAGTAGAATTAATGACAGTACCAAAAATAAATTTGTGAAAAGAAGAATAAAAAAAATAAAAAACCTGACATTTATAGTGAGTGTCTCCCTCCAAGGTGGTGAGTTTGCAGATCTAACACGTCTCCATTCATCCATCCATCCATCCTTTTTAATTATCTCTTCTCAATTCTTCCTTCCTTGTCCCATAATTTCCTCCTTAATTTATTCAGACAACACTGTGTTTGTTTCCTCGTACACTGCCTAACGTACGTCGTCGTTTTCATCTCTTCTTTTTATATTATGTGCATGTAAAAGTTTATATAATTGTTATAGTAGTTTCTTGAGAGGTTAAAAACTTGAGGTGAAAAAATGGGAAACTGTCAAGCAGCAGAAGCAGCAACAGTGATCATTCAACATCCAGCAAACAAGAAGATCCAACGGGTTTACTGGTCGGTTAGTGCCCATGAAATCATGAATGCAAATCCGGGTCATTATGTTGCTCTTCTTGTTCAATCTCCAACCATGAAAGCTCAGAATGGTCTTCCATTGAAGCATCTTAAGCTTCTTCGTCCTGATGATACTCTTCTTATCGGCCATGTTTATCGACTAGTATCTTTTGAAGGTACGTAACTAAACCTTAGCTGTAGCTCGAGCTATTTTTCTTTGATATGTATCAGTTCGAGTTTTTATTCAATCGGTTAAGTAACATTTTTAATTTCTAATTAAACATACGTTACGTAATTAATTGTTGAAGATGTGTTGAAAGAATTTGCTTCGAAAAAGTGTGTGAAACTGGGAAAGCTGTTGAAAGAAAGAAGATCATTAGAGAAGAGCTCCAGTCCTGACACCTCTAAATCTGACACCTCCAGCCTTCTTCAGGTTAGAATTCAGAATTTCAAGATTTTAATTGTGAAAAGTGGAATATATATTCTTGAAAAATAATTATCATTTTAAATGGTAAATGGAAAAAAGATTTCAGAATCCAAAAAGCTATAATAGATACAGAGGTTGATTTTCTTTTACTGATGGGAATATTAAATTTAACACTTTATCACTGCAGATCTCGAGGTATATGTAATGTAAAATTAATTTGGTAATGTTATGGGATTAGAGATGTTTTGTAACAAAATGTGATTTTCCTTAACAGAGGTTTATAATTAAGTTTAAATGATTTTTTAAAGGAAAAGTAGTAGTATTTTATTTTGTTTAGTTGATAAATTTACGGCTTGGAATGTGCAAAAGCCAATTCAGTCAATATTTGTTGGGAGGAAAGCATATTATAAGTGAAATTAAGTCAAATATTCTCATCTTGATCTGATTGATTCAACTGCCACTAATTACAATCATAGATTAGTGATATCAAATCATCTTGACCTACTTTAAAGCTGGTATATTAGCATCACGAACTAGATAATTCATTGACAAGTTTACTTTACATATACCTTTGTCATACTCTCTTTTTTCAAATTCTCATACATGTCAAAAGATAGTGAAAGACGTCAGACACTAATCAAGCAGTTGCAGTCCTTTGAGAACTAATAGGGAATTAGCCGAAAAATTATTAGGGATAAGCCATACTTTGAGTATCTACACGAATACTCAATTTTGAGTGCCTAGGTGGAGTTTAAATGCCATTTGTTTACAACAGTGGGTAAATTGAAATAACGGCTACTAAAATATAATTAAGATCATTTTTAATATATATAGAGCTTATAAGCTTTTAAACTCACTTGATAAAGTCATTTCGGTAATTTCAGATAGAAAAATCATCATAATAATGATAGCTAACCTTGTTAAAAGTAGATAATTGTTATGAATAACATAACAACCACATGATAATAAAAGTAATGTACAATTTTTATTCACAACGTTTCTAGAGATTTAAGTATTGCCTGGAGGAGAAATGATTCTCCATTCTTGTTTTTTGACATAATATGAAATCCATATCCCCCATTGTGCCAGAAAGATAAACGGAGAATTCCCACCCTATTTTCATCCATAACATGAGTTTGAAATTGTCACATTGATACACAAAAATGTACTTTGTACTTTTGTCACGCCGTTGCCACGTGGAAGGTAAATTATACGTGAAACTAAAACTGAATGATTCAATTGAAACAAGATCAAGTCTATCAACATGTATGAAGTTGATCTAAACTTTTGTGACCAATGGGGGGAAAGTAAATTACCTAGTTTCATGTGAATCAGAGAAAATAATAGATTTGTACCAAGAGTATGGTCATTCATTCAAGACATGGGCAATAGGTTACACTTTTTCTATTTAGAAGAAACAATAAAGAATGTTATACAGTAAAAGTAAAAGTGAAAAGGAGTAATAAAAGAGTAAAAGTAAGAGTGAGAAAGTGAGTAGTCATTTTTTCATGTAACTTTGACAGGAGGTAGAACAGGAAAGCAGTACAACCACCACCACCACCACCGGAGGAATGGGCCGGAAATATCTTGGACATTGGAAGCCAGCCTTGCAAAGCATCTCTGAGATTGGAAATTGATCTTTATATATATAGTCAATAGAATTACTATTAAATTACTATTACTAATAGTAGTATTTTGTCAAATTTTAATAAAAAAACTAACTTAAACGTTTCTATGGTTTTTTAACTTATTAGAATATTTGCACATTTTATCAGATTCCACTGTACATTGCACACCCTTTTACCTACCTAGGAGGATTTGTACATATGTATGATTCTTTATGGTTTATCTATGCACTAAAAGAGACTCAAACTACGTTAACTGTTTGGATACGGAAACTAATACGAAAATGTTCTTTTAAAACATAACATTCACAAAATAATATCCAACATGACATTAAAATGAAATTTATGGATATATATATACTAGGTGTAGGCTATGGTTACTTTGTTTTTCCTCTACTTTGTCCTATTTACCATTAGATAGGTTTTAACCCATGATCTAATGGTGGACAAAACAAAGTAATGGTTACTTTGTGAAAAACAAAGTGACCATAGAATTTCCTTATATACTATATATGCATGACTGCCACCTGATAAGTATAGCCGAATAGTGTTCTAGTAAGGATAGTTTTCTATTTCTTATGTACAAAGCTACTTCCTAACTAGATATGTATCTGTATAGAAATTCTCACGATACTAGGACTTGAATGTGTATATATATATGTATTCGCTTTACATCAATAATACAAGTTGTTTTCTCCAATTCTATCCTACTAAATAGGAGTGTTCCTGCAATATAGAATGCGATACATTAAACATTGCAAACTGATATTACATTAATTACAAGTTTTGTCACTCATGTCAAATTGGTTGCAAACTTTGAATGTAGTTACAATTCCAGTAGGGTTGATCTTGAGATTTCACAAGCTCATAGGCAAAGTAGTAAATAAGAGCCTCTAATAAATAAGTGCAAGTAAAAAGATACTACACGAAAATCAATTGTATTTTGGTAAGGGTAATTTCCAAAAAAAACTCATGTGTTTATCAATTTTGTCAAAAAGGTGTTTGTGTTTATTTTTTTGACAAAATGAGGATTGTGTTTATCTCCGTTAACCAAAAAGCGGAAAATTCATTAACGGTGTTAAATGTGATGACGTGGCAAAGGGTATTTTGGTCTTAATTTATGGGTTATGATATAAAAAATTCATTTCTCTCACTTTAAAGTTGTAAACACACGAATGTTTAAGAAATTTAAGAGTTTTCGGTCTTTATTTATTGATAAATTTCCTAAACATTCGTGTGTTTACAACTTTAAAGTGCGAGAAATGACTTTTTTATATCATAAATCATAAATAAAGACCAAAATACCCCTTGCCACGTCATCACATTTAACACCGTTAATGAATTTTCCGCTTTTTGGTTAAAGGAGATAAACACAATCCTCATTTTGTCAAAAAAATAAACACAGACACCTTTTTGACAAAATTGATAAACGCATGGGTTTTTTTTGGAAATTACCCTTTTAGTAATTAATCAATTTAAAGTTATTCACATGTGTTGTTTAGAATGCATTTTTCCATCAAAAGTTTACACACTTGCAAAGAATTTACCCGAAATCTAGGTTAAGTGACTATAGTATGTTACAACTAATTAAGGCAAGTACTAAAAAAAATTATCGTAATTTTGCTTGAAAACACATATGACTCGTAATATAAATGGTTCAAATCTAAACAGAGAATTCAAAACAATCACCAATTTTGTCTAATAAAAACAACTTTATAAAAAAAAAATAGAAATTTTGGGTCTTCGCTCACTTGGGACCTAGGCGAGCGCCTCGACTCCCAACAAACATTGTACACTTAAATTGTATTGTCAGAAATGCATATAAGTGGTCGACAAATAAACCTTTCATGACTCCTTCCTCCACCCATATGCGTGCTTACACTTAAATTGTATTGTCAGAAATGCATATAAGTGGTCGACAAATAAACCTTTCATGACTCCTTCCTCCACCCATATGCGTGCTTACATTAAACGACAAAAAACATCCCCATCCACTTTATACGAGTCGAACTCGTGATTATTCCAATAAGTACAATCGCAAGCACTAGGTCATGACTTCACAAAATCACCTACATTTGATTTAGTGAAAGTACAACAAAATAAGAGCTCGTATAGTTTGTCGCTTTTGCAAATAAACATATCATTTAAATGTTCGCAAGTACAAATATGTGATATCTTTTTTCACTGCTGTTGGTATTTTTAAACTACAACGTTACTTTCTGATAACAACCATAGTCATTAAAAGGTTTTGATGCAGACAAAGGTTGGCCATTCAAGTAAGGTTCACAAAAACTAATCTGGTATTTAATGTGGCAGAAATTTATTACATGTATCTGTCTGCTATAACCATATTAGCAGCTTTCAATTTATACATGCAATTGCAAATGGGGTAAGTAGGGGGCCATATATAATCCATTCATCGATCAATGCACATAAAATGAAGACTCTCATTCATTTAATGGATGATTTATTTATAGTCGGCAAGGCTTGGTCAATTCGTTTCATAACTTATCATATCTTTTCGGGTTAATTTTATAAAAATGTTTTGTGGTTTCGCGTTTTTGCAAATAAAAGATTGTGGTTTGTATTATTCACAAATTTAAGGAAATGATAGATTTTTTTGACAAGAAAAATACGAAATTGCAATGAGCGCGAAAATGGTAGATTTTATTGACGTAAACGAGGAAATATTTTATTAATTAAATAGAATTTTTTTTCCGTAAATAATTTACTAGTTTCTAAGTTATGATGAAACACACTATTTAGTTCATGTGTTCTTCAAAATACACTACTACATCTCTAAATTTTGCCACAATCTATACTTTAGTCCCTCTTGTTAATTTCTTTTGGAGAATCTATTAGTCAAAAATTTTTAAATATGGCAAAAATTACGAAATTATAATTTATTATAAGCACAATGAACTCAATTTGAAGTTTGATTCACAGATTCTCCAAGAAATTTTAATTAGGGCTTAGCGTGGATCTCAGAGGTTCTTGAACCGAACCGAATCCCCGATAAAAAAAATCCAGAACTGGATTGAACCGTTGACTTTTTTAATGGAACTGTATTGAACCGAACTGTTGACTTTGTTTCGGTATAATTCTGGAGATTTAATAATACTCGTATTGAAAATCCAAAAGAACCGAACTGTATTGTATTGAACCGAACTTCCGTTAACTATTTCATTATTTAATTGTTTTATTTTTTAAAATTGTTTATAAATAAGTTTTAATGATATGTATTGATATTCTAGCGAATAAAATGTTATTTAGCTTCAACCTTCAAGTTCCTTTAGATCGTAATCAACCTGTAAAACAGAGTCGGAGATGGAGTCTCCGGGTAAAACTCCGACGATCAAGTCAGTACGATTTCAAGGAAAGAAAAAATTTTTGCATAGTATAAGTGTCTAACTTTTTATCTTTGTTTTCTTCTCCTGTTATAGTTGCTAATTAACAGTTATTTCGTGGAGATGGAGATCATGGATAGTGGTGGAATAATGAGTTTGTGCGATTATTCCTCCTGTTTGAACGATGGAGCTTGAGTTTTCTTATTAATGGGCCTATTTTGCAATTGCCCTGACCTAGTTTGGATAATTTTTTGTCAAGTTATCATGTATCTATTATTTTGTGAATCTTAAATATATATATTTTAATAATATGTTAGTTAGAGATACATAATTGCATATATAAATTAAGCGATTTTTAAAAATTAATATTTTGCAATCAATTTAACTAATTTTAAATCTCCGAATCTCCATTCTGAAATTCTCCGAAAATTCGGAACAATCCAATCCGGAGATTTTTACGTTCGGGTTCGGTTCCGGAAATTGGATTTTACAAATCTCCAGTTTTCAATACAGTTCTGGAGATTTCTAAATCTCCAACACTAGTAGACCCGTACTCACCCCACGAGAACTATTTAACCCAGTAATTAGGTAAAAACCGGTTGGACCCAGCCCAAGGACGAATAAGGTATGCAAATGATCCGAAGTGAGGCCCAAAGAAGAAGAAGGCTTGATTGAAGTATAGTAGTACATCCTAATTTGCAACTCGCGCCTTTTCCCTCTTCTCTATCACCATCCATACATCCATCCATCCATCCAATGGGGAGTCATCATGGTATGATCTCCATGTTGATGCTATGGATGATTCTACTCTTGGCATTCTCAGTTTCTTCCATGGATGTCTCTTCTTCACATGAACGCTCTCTCGGTCGGTACTTTTTCTTTCTTTCTATTCTCCCTCTATTTCTCTATCTAGGGTTTTTGTTTCTTTCTATTTCTTTTCAATATCCTCTCTTCTTTTTTCCGCTATATCGAAAAAATTTGTGCAATTGCACTTACATTAAATAACAAAGGAAAACCCCGTCGCTGGTGTGATTCGAACCCATGACCTTTCTGATAATAGGTAGAGTGTTTAACTACTAGACTAACTCGACTAAAAACAACTCTATTATACCCCTTTATGTTCAATAATAATGTTGCTTTTTTTTAGATTGATTAAACTCTTCTTCTTACTTAAGCCTTTTGTTTTTGTAGTGGTTGGTGAGTCTACTAAATTGCTGCTATCTCCAAGCTTCAGAGTAGTCGATTCACCTGGTACTAAGCCCGGATCTTCACTGCTTTGTCAAAGAGTTCATGTACGCGGATTATCTAGGTTTACAAACCTTAAAAAGTTTTCCCATTCTTTAAAATTGACCCTTAACACTTCTACCGTGCCAAAAGTCGCCGTTTGTTTCCACAGGTTAGTTTTTTACTCATTTTGTCTCCTTAGTAACAAACTAACAAGCTATAGTAGCTTTTGTTTACAAAGTACATCTCCTTTGCAGGAATGCTTCCCTTGCGATTGGAATGTGCTCTCAAGGCAAGTGGGAGAAGGTTGACAATAATTTATGGGTTCAAGCAATGTCTCCTTTTGACCACAAGATATTGGATATACGAGCACCTGCTTCATTATCACAAACCCTTCAACTCTCCGTTGAAGAAGGTGAGTTTTGGACTGACAAGTGATTTCATTTTTTTATTATATTAAGTTATTTTCAGTTCATTTTTATATAGGTAACTGATTCACTTTTGTTTTCCTTTGTTTTGTAGAATTCTTCTTATATCGTGTGATTTTCTTAGTTATCGGCATTGTTTTTCTAAGTGTCGCATCCACGTGGAGCAAGTCGTTGGCTTTTTACTACACCAGTTCCATGGCAATTGGTATCATCCTTGTAATACTTGTGGTCCTTTTTCAGGTGATGATGCTTTCGATCTTTTATTTTTGGAATTATATGCGTGCTTTTATGTAAGGCATACTCCCTCGACTTAACTCCATTAGACAATGCTTGCTGATTGGTTGTTTGGATGAGCACCTTAAATTTGTTTTTTTTGGTTTAAATGGTGCTTTAGTCTGCCGCTTGTATCTGTTTGGGAGGTCATATTTTGGTCCAATTGAAATTCATTTTAATCTTGATTATTTACAGGGGATGAAGCTACTTCCAACTGGCCGGAGCAACTCCATTGCAATCTTTATGTACTCATCTCTTGTGAGTAGTATTTCTCTCGGCACATTTTCATTTATTCTTATCCCTAACTATAATAGAAACTTAAGCTCAGTGATGCATCTTATCATTATTTTTTTAGATTGGAATTGGATCTTTTCTTCTTCGCTATGTGCCAAGGTTACTATATTCAGTACTGGAGGAGTTAGGGATCAGCAAAGACATGTATTATCCTGTATGTAAGTTTTAGATTCTACAGTAATTATGCTGGTGTGTTTGAAACTTGAGTTCTATGCTTAGCATGCAGGTCATTGGTCTTGCTCATCATTGAGGTCTCTCAAATAACTCAATGAGCACACTTTTTAATTAACAAAATGCCCGGAGAAAAGGGCCTGCCCTGCAGTTTAATAATTATTTGGACACAAAAAATAATCAAACAATACATTCCTATTCATTAAGGTATTGTGCATTGTACAAAGCTGCAGCTATTCATTTATATTTCACAGTTTATTTACAGTAACAATCAGGTGTTTCTTTGATAAAAGTAAATTTTTAACAGTATATATATGAGATGAGTGCCTAAAATTAGAGACTTTTTTCCCTTTGTCATTCTTTGGAAGCTCAATTGGGTCATTAATTAAGAAATAATGATTTATGATGTCAAGAGTTTTTTAGGTTAAGAAAATGCTTGTTCACTTTGTCTTAATATCAAAATATTATAGTCATCCACTCTCTATTTTCTATGAAATTAAGTTATGCTTGTAAATGCCTCAATATCCTTATTTTATAAACTGCAGTTAGGTATTTTGCTGCTTGGTTTTGTCGTTCTGGTTGGAGCATGGATGGGTTTCTGGGTTGCCAAGAAACTTGTCCTGACCGAAGATGGATCAGTTGATACAAGTACGTCTATTTTCGTGGCCTGGTCCATCCGGATTTTGGCTGTTTTTTTCATTCTTCAGGTATTTTACTTCAATCTCATTACCTTTAGACACTAGAATGTATTGGAAATGATAGGGAATCACTCATAATTACTTTGAGAGACCACTGTTTCTTTATTACAAATTTGATCATGGATGTGCTGTTTTCAGAGTTCTTTGGATCCCCTGCTAGCATTGGAAGCCTTAATACTTGGAATAATGCTATCCGTGATATCAAAGAAAGTCTTTAGACTCAAACTTTGGCGCCGACTATTAAAGTAAGTTATCCTTTGCTACTACTTGGATTCATTAGATACAAACAAAGTTTTACATTTCTTGCTTTCTATGGCTGATGAGTTGTTGAATTATTCAATTACTTGAGAATCTTTTCCCTCCTACCCCTTGTGGACAGAGTTTTATCTAGTAAAAACTAGGTCCAGTTACCGAGCTTTTGAGATAACTAATTGCTGTATACATATATGTTTATGTTAGCGATATGTTTCTTTTGATTCCGCATTTATAACCTGAAAGTGGTCTTCAGATTGCAATTAACATTTGATGAAAATGTTCAGAAGATTTGTCAGGTCCATAAAAAACATTCAGATGGAATCTGATTTTCCCAATGCATCAGTATTTTTAAATTCTCATGATGAATATGTGCTAAGAGCGCCTACCAGACGGGCCACCTTGGCTTCATCTAGTTCTTCTCTTAAAGGTTTGCTCGATTTCTGATTCTTTCACATAAGTCAATTAGATTGCCATTTGATCTTCTAACTATGGTCTTCTACATACATCAGAATCAGACATTTTCCCATCAGCTTTCCATGCAACTCCTGAAAGGAGAAAAATCTCAAAAGAAGCATTGGAAAAATTTACAAGAGACTCCACTGAAAAAGCTCTGAAAGAACTTGTGAACTCCCCTGATTTCGGCAAATGGGCTAGTGCAAATGTTGAAAGAATCTCTGTAGCTCCAAAAGCTACCAATAGCTCTAGTAAACCCCGTCGCAAATGGCTCCTTTGGTTTAAGTAAGTAGTTCTTGGAATACAATTCTGAGAGAACCTACGAGTCAATTTTTGTAGAATGTTGTAAATTACAGTAGAATTTATATGCGTAGGTTTGTAACTGAGTTGAGTAGATCATAAGAAAATTCATGTTATTTCAAAGTGTGATGCATATAATATGGCCTCCATTCTGCACTTGTTTAGACATTAAATGTATGCTTTGTTAAAATTAGAAAGTTCAGCGACTTGAAGATACTTTTGATCTTCAGTTGCTTTTTTTATTATTATTATTTAGAAAGGCAACAAAAGATGCCATGTTATGTTCCTTTTTTATTTTTTCTAAAAGGAATTTGTATCAAGTTGTCACTTTAGAGACTTTAGGTTAAGGTTTCTTTTTCTTTTTGTTGCATATTCTATTCTTTTCATTCTATGTATGATGATTAAGATGGGATTTTTAATTGCAATATAAAGCAGGGGTTTTGGAAATTGGCCTTCAGACCTGCATAGTTTTTGGGCTTCTTCATGTATGTGTGTTTTCTGAAACTTTAGTTCTTTGATATCCCTTCAAAATATTTATAACTAAAAACTTGGGATAAAACAAAGTATTGGACATGATTATGAATTTCAATGTGGTTAAAGTAGACAAATCTGTTATAGAAAAAAGGGTAAAAAAAAACCCTATGTTTATCAAGTTTGTCAAAATGGGGTCTATTGTGTTTAAGTCCGTTACCCAAGGAGCGGAAAAATTACTAACGGTGTTAAATGTGATGATGTGGCAAGGTGTTTTTAGTCTAAATTTATTTGTAAATTCTTAAAAAAATCGTGTGTTTACAACTTTAAAGTGTGAAAATGATTTTTTTACATCATAAATAATAAATTAGGACTTAAATTACCTCGTGTCACGTCATCAAACTTAAGAGTGCTAGTGATTTTTCTACTTTTTGGATAACGGCTCTAAACATAATATTTGTTTTGTCAAAAAAAATAAACACAGACACCATTTTGTCAAAATTTATAAACACAGGAGTTTTTTTAGAAAATTACCCTAAAAAAAAAAGAACACAAAGACAAATTGTAATATGTAATTAAATGTTCCAAAAGTTGTTGTCAAACAAAATATATTCGAAAAGTATGTCAAGATGATAAATTTAAATTATGTGAGGTAAAGTTTATAGCATTTGGCACTTGTGTATGTAAGTAAAGCTATATAAAAAGAATTTAATGTGAAAAGTCAACAATTTAGAATTTTGTATAATTTGGTTTCCTTTCTTCTGGATGAAGTATTGAAAATAAAAGCGCGTAAATGCAGAGTGTAAGGAAATTTCGTCTCTGTTTCGCCTTATTATTATTTTGTAAACTATAAAAGAAGGAAAAGATTATGATCATCATCATCGTATCTATATATTGTTCATCAATCCATAAACTAGAGACTAAAATAAATATGGAGAATCATTATCATAAGCAAAATCAACCACCAGTGGGTGTTCCTCCCCCACAAGGATACCCCAAAGATGCATATCCACCACCCTCAGGATATGGATATGGTTATCCTGTTCAGGGTTATCCTCCTCCCGCTTACGCTCCTCCTTACTCTCACCCTCCTCCTCCCCCTCCTCGTCGAAATAACGACTCTGCAGGACTCCTCCAAGGATGGTATGTATTATTCAGTTTAGTAGTATTCAGTTCAGTTTAGTAATTTTCCTTTAATAAATGCAATTCAATACAATTTTAGCATTGTTTAGTTTAGTTTCGTTCAGTTTAGAAAAACATGACGTTAATATTATTATGTTTTCCAAATCAATTATCCCAAGTTTACAAGTTCATTTTTACGATATATGTTAAGATATGATTATAGGTCGGAAATAACATAATTAAGAATTATAATTATATTTTATTTCGCTTTGATAAAAAGAATGAATTGATAATGTGACATAATTTCCATTGATGTTTTGCAGCTTAGCGGCGCTCTGCTGTTGTTGCCTTTTGGATGCCGTCTTCTGAGGACATCTCCAGTAGCATGTCAAACTCATTCATTAGTAGTTTTTTCTTTTTAATAAATTGTAATGAACATTTGTTTATATTATTTGTTCATTACAATTAACCTGTTCTTTTATTATATAAATGGTGTAGGCTATGGTCACTTTGTTTTTTCCATACTTTGTCTATACTTTGTCTTTATCACCATTGGATTAATTTTTAACTCATGATCCAATGGTTGACAAAACAAAGTAATGGTTACTTTGTGAAAAACAAAGTGACCATAGAATATCCCTATATAAATATATTATTACCAAAAAATTTTATATAAATATACTACCTCGGCTCTGTATTAATTTAGTTATTCCTATTCTTAGGACTTGTTTCTCTCCATAATTTTGTTTTCTTAATAAACTTCATGTTTTTTTGGTTTTCCATCCGGTTTCCGAATCACATTGGGCCGACTAATCTGGATTTGAGGCGGGTTCAAGGATTATGGTATTTAGTAGTTTTCGGAAAAGAACTTCATGTGATTTTAATCTTCTTTTCTTACTTGTTGCTCATATATTTATTTATCTGCGTGAAGGTTGTAACATTTTGCATTTTACATATTAAAATCAATACTTCTCGTACCAAAAAATATTTCCAAGACAAATTTGCGAACACCATATTTAACATTATAGCAATGTCTCTGATAAAAACCAACAGAAATCCCATCAATTCTCGGGGCTTTCGTACTTCCCCTATCGAATACAACATTTTTAATATCATCGTGTCACAAAATCGGAAAGCTACTCTCAACTTATCCTTGGGGATTCCCAGAAACTTGCACCTTGTGTTCAAATGAGTAACACCAGTAGATTCCCAGAACCATGGATCATTAGGATTATTCTTGACTAGAGCTATATCCTCTCCTCCCAAAGCTTTTTCCTATCAAAAGGAATAAGAGAAGCATACTAAATTAAAAACAATCGACTCTTTTAATACTGAATTAATATGGACCTGATCCAAAACGTGATTGGGCCCAATTAGGCCCAATAAGCTGTTATCTGGCCCAAAGCCTAGTGAATATATAAGTCTGATGCGGAAGGATGCATCCGCAGTCGCCATCCGCCACAATCCCAGTGGTCCTCCAAGCCTGAGAGATAAATTCTGACTATGGGTCCCATATCCAGGAAAAGGACAAACCGATATTCCTTGGGCTCCAATCCCAATGATAACTTAGTAAATTTTCCCTTTTAGGGCATACCTACCCATGGGTATAAAAACCCCCATATGTCACCTCATAAAAGGTATCTTTTTACACACTATTCTATTTTACAAGTTCATATTATTCTCAAAACACTATCTAACTTGATTGTCGGAGGTGAACAGGGCGTCCCAACGCCGACTTTTCACAGGTTCTTGGCGACTCAAGGAAGGATTCTATTGGCGAGAATATCATTGGTGCGGTGATCAGTGGCTTCTACCCTCTAGAGCACGTTTTTTACTGTTCCACAATAGAGCTAGAGGTTATTCCTTACAACAATGAGCTCGGATCCTCCACCCGCCTCTGGTGTGGAGGCTTCTACGGCTCATTCAGTGACCATTCCTTTATCTCTTCCACTTTCAATCCCAAAATCTATCCCTTCTTCTGATCCCACGGCTTACCTACGTGTCCCGTCCACTAAGCCTGGATCTTCCCGCCCTCTCTTTGAAGAGGTTCGCCTAGACTCCATCGAGGACGTGCCTGACGAGGAATTCTTCAACGAGGTCGGCCAAACGGTAGCTAATCGTATGGGTCCCGCTTCTTCGGAAAGATTGATCACTTTGCTTACGCGGCTGGCTAACCAGTCCCGTGCATTGGTGATCCCCACCACTGCCCCGGCTGTTTCCGTTGTGAACCCTGTCACACTTCCGCTCTCGCAGGCCCCATTCACCCCACTTTCCGGTGGATTTCGACCTCGCGTTTTATTCCCAGGCTCAAGAGAACCTCGCCCCAATGTTTCCGGCAGTATGGGTAATTTTCAGTCTTTTCCATATTTTTCGCTGACTCCGGAACAAATGTATATCATTAGCTATGACCAGCAGCTTTTTCCCGCATATGATGCAACCCCAGTTCACGACGACAGAACCGCTCGTTAGCTCGGCAGGAATGTCCTCATCCGAAGGTCCGCATCCATGGCGTTTTGACCCTTTTACAGGGCAGCAGATCCGCCCTCGGGATTCCACCCCTCATGTTATTATCACGGAGCAGTTGGAGGCAACCCGGGCAGAAGCAATGCCTGAAATCGTTACTGAAACACCTGAAGCAGCGGAAGATAGAAGGCTGCTGGCTCGCGCGCAATGGTTTTACCCTGCCGCAAAAAGAGGCCTCTAAAAGCAACTCTCCTTTTGCATTGACTTTCAAGTCGGGCGAGGCGGAAACAAGATTCAAGACCCCGATACTACCCAAGTACAACGGGGATTCAGACCCAGACGTGCACGTTCGGCAATTGTTGGGCGATTTCCGCAAGTGTACGGAGTCACTCATGTAGTAATAAAATATCGATCCCACAGGGAAACGCTAATTACTCATTTACTTTCATCGTTTAGTTTATTCGTTTTCTCGAGGTTTATAGAAAAGCGATAATTTGGATTGTTGTTGATTAAACTAATCTAATTCCTAAACTAACATTTATTCCTACACTAACATCTTAACCAACATTCATCATCCAAGCAAAGACAACGATTCATTTAAGCACAATGAACATTATAACAATTTACTCATACAATTCAACCAATTCTAGAACATAACTTAATCCGATCTCTCGATTCTTGCGATCAAGTTATCCTTACGTGACTTAACTTAATAAGATTACTGGACCTATCCTAGACAATCTTAATTAGATTAATGAACATCACGTAAGTTAGATTGATTACGACTTACTAACTGGACCTATCCTAGATTAATAAAGCGTAAGTGATGCATGTTCTATTGATTTTACTTGATAGAAACAAAGTAAATTTACCAAGCAATAAGATTTGAACATTCAAACACATGAACATATATGAATATAACTTTTATTATAAGTATTGCAATTGTCAAACATTCATAGAAATACAACGGAAATTCAGAGAAATGTAAGAACTGTAATCTATAAAGGGAAAGAGGGTTGTCAATCCTTTTTACTCTTGATCGCGAGGTTTGTCAATCCTCAGGGCGTTCTTGCTCGTCTTCTCCTCAATGAATCAATGAAAGAAGTCTATCTCTCGATCAAACTACAATGCCATGGAATCTAGAATGAATGGTAAGGTGTATGGTGTTTACGAATTCCCCGAAGGGAATTCGGTGGAACAAATGGGAAAACTACGAATGTGATTTCTTATAGATTATTCTATGATTCGTGATTCTCGGATTCTCAACTGATTGATCTTTCTTTCGCTGGAGAATGGTGTATTTATAGCCAAAAACTCAAGGATTACATTGCTTGATGAAAGGATAAAGCTAATGGGTGACACGGGGTGTCGTTTGGGCGATAAAACACAACATTTGATGAAGGGAAAGGTTGGTCGAAGTGTCACTCGATCGAGTGGGCTTTTCACTCGATCGAGTGAGCCATTCAGGGCAGGCAGAATGCCTCACTCGATCGAGTGGGCATTTCACTCGATCGAGTGAGCCATAAAGAGAAGGCCACTCGATCGAGTGAGAAGAGTGCCTCGATCGAGTCCAACTTCAAACCCTGTTTTGACCACTTTCGGCTCCGAATTTGGAAAAACGTAAAACATGAAAGTTGTTTGTCTATGTCTTAGCTTTCCAACGCAACTTGAAACGCCCAAAACTACGTTCGTATGAGGGAGTTATGGCCGAAATACTGCAAGGTGTCGAAACTGCCTCGTTTGCTTGAGAAAAGCCCGTTTTTAGCACCAAATCGATTGATTTCACAAAACTTGATCCCTACACATGGAAACACAAATAAAAAGGTAAAGTTGCCCCTAACCTATGTAAATCTAAGCTAAATGGATCAATTTCTCATAAATACATCGATTAAATGCCTCGAAATATAAGTACATTTTGGACTTATCAAATTCCCACACTTTATCTTTTGCTTGTCCTCAAGCAAATTGCAAGGTCAAACTTTTAAGAATCCTCTATCGACTTCCCAAGATAGTGATTATGTTACCCTAACCTTATATAGAAATCAATTAACTTCGATCAAGCAAACCTGATTCGTGAAAGTTAATATGTGTTCATAATGAAGCCATACGATTATAGAACCTTTAAGACTATCATCCATTCTTGACGTATTTTATATAAGGCTTTCGGGACAAAGTAAGCTCGCATGTTTTGATTCGTATTGTCTCAAGGTATATCTAGGTATCTTTATTTTCTTCTTGCATAAATTTGTCATGTAAATCTTCCCTAGTCACGTCCTTGATAAGGGTGGTCGAGACCGTGACTTATGAGTTAAAATACCGACTTGAGATTCATGTTTTCCGCTTAAGAGGTCACGTCCTTGACATGGGTGGACTAGACCGTGACATTAAGCTTCAATCATGTCATTAAATTTACCGCTAGACTCTATTTCAACGTTCCTTTCATACTTCGCTCGAGCCATGGGTGGACTCAAACGTAGCCAAAAGTACGTAACTTGACACTTCCTAAAGCATTTGAGCAAGAAAGTTTTAGATACCCTCAACCTATATTAACTTTGAATCAACATGTATTATGGCTATAGTTTCCTTATTTACCTCATTTTTATTTAATCTTTAGATGGATTTCAAGTCAAGATATTTGCATACCTTTTAGATAATATGACGTTCCATATGAGATTGCATAAAAACCTTGGTTTGAACATAAAGAAAAGAACATAATAAAGATCTTAGTTAGGATTTGAGGATTTTAAACCTTAAGTCGGGACATGAGATTAATATCCAACTTTTCATTATCGAAAAGTTTGTGCCAAAGGCATGATATTTAGCAATTATGATTAGGCATTCTATTTTTCTCAACTTAAACTTGTCCATTTTGGTGAATACTTAATGCAAAACTCTAAATGAAATGCAAGATGGATAAAACAAACATTCTTGAAAGATAACGAGAGGGATAACATACCGACCCTTCCCACACTTAGTGGGAACAATGTCCTCATTGTTCGGGAACTATAAACATTCATAAGAAAACCAACAAAGAAAACAAACAAACAAAAACTAAAAGAAAGTTGTTAAAAATACCATAATATTAATAATAAGAAAGAAAAGTACATCAGAACAATAAAAAGGAGGAAAAAAAAAACAACAAATAAACAAGCTAAAAGGTAAGAGAACCCGATGTTTGAGGAGAATCCGGCGATGAATCGGAAACTTCTTCACCTCTTGCGCGCATCAAACGTCGCAAACGTCCACCATCCCGCTTTAGCCGTGTCCGGATAGCCTTGATATCATCTTCCATGGACTCGAGAATTGAATTGGTGGAGGCATTCTCTTGAATGAGCGAATCTAGCTTCCCTTCAAGTCGTTGATTGTTCTTCTTGAAGTACCCCAAAACTTGCTTCCAACCTTGTTCCGCATCTTCTTCACTTGAATCTTCATCTTCATTCTCAACCTCTATTTCCAAAGTCTTCTTTCCTCTACTAGCTCCGGAAGAACTAGCACCAAGTGGTTTGATGTATTTTGTCGTTCTCTTGGAGTAAGGAACAATCCGGTGAAATCATTCCAAATACGGTCATGACCCCTTAACAATACGTTTGATACTCAAAGCAAGAGCGGTAGGCCAACTAAGCATATAAGTAGAAATTACCACTCCATTGATGAGAGCGAACCGACTCTTTTCCTCGTCGGAACGAAAGTTGAAAGGTTGACGGGAGCGAGAACTTGCTTCCCCGGTTGAGACTTTCTTCTTCGAATCCTTCTTGCCCCCCGCGATTGGTGAATTTCAGAATTTAGAGGAGAAAGGAGGTTTGGAGGTGATGAAAGTTGTAGTTGTTGTTTAGGATGAATTGAAGGAGAGAATGGAAGTGGTTTATATAGAGGGGTTTTGAATTTGAAATGGTGTGTAAGGGAATCAATGCATTGGGAAGACAAAAAAGGTGACTTTAATTTGAATTCAAATTCAAATTTGATTTTTAGGGTTTAAGGGGGTGGCTGGGCTTGGCTCGATCGAGTGGGCTGTTCACTCGATCGAGTGGTCCATTCTGTAAGTATAGAATGCCTCACTCGATCGAGTGGGCTTTTGCTCGCACACCAATTGATGTTTCCTCCACCGAAAATAATCCGACTTAATTCCGCGACGTTTCCCAAAGTAAATACGAGTGATTCACTTTAATATTTCATGAAGTAATCTGAGAAAACCTGTGGAAATACTAAAAACAAAAATAAAAATTAAACGAAACAAGGGTAAACCGTAAAGGTTACCCGAAAAATGAAAAACATAACTAAGTAAAAACTCATAAAGTAACACATAAGAGATCGATCGCGTTTTATTTATTGACAATGATGGATCGATTACAAGTTTTATTTGGATAAAAAGGAAATCACAACAGAACATATTTACACAAAAACGAACATAAAAACAATACACACGTAAATACGCACTCTATATGTAAAATACATTTACATGGTCCTAGATATCTAAGTCCATGAAGCGGGATCCATTTGATGTAGGCTTGGTGAGGATAGATAGAACACGATCCTCAAACGGTAGGAACCGAGCACCTTGGCGAAAAACTCTCTTAACGAGCCCTTCTTTAGCAAGGAATTCATAGTCAAGGATGGGAAAGGGTTCCGTATCCGTCCATGGTACTTCAATAGATCCTAACCCACCAATTATCAAGCCACAAATGATGTTACCAAATCCCATCTTCTTGTTCTTGGAACGAGAAGCGGCAACTAGTCCATGCATCAAAATTCCACTTGAATCAACCTCGGTTCCTTGCATAACATCTCCTAGGATGTCCAAATCTTGCTTGCGAACCTTGTGCCCATTAGTACGCCCAAACAATGAATAACACAGAAATTTATGAAAGTACAAAAGAGATTCCGACATCATTAACTTGTTAAAAGCAAGTTTCGGAACATAAATTTCTTGCCCGGTAATATTAGACCAAACATCTAATGTTGTCATATCACGACCCGGGGGGTTTTCAGGAGCGCGGACCGGGAATCCAAACCAATTATGGAGTTCCGGGTATCCAAAAGTGAACTCCCGTCCATTGTGACGGTGACTAAGGCGAACACGACGCTTGTCAACAAAGCGGACCGTTGTGAAAAACTCTATGATCCAAGCAGCAATGATAGGAAACAAGGGCTAACCATGAAGGTTACCCGAAAGGAAACGAAAGTAAACATAAAACTAAATGTAAACAAATTGATCACGTTTTATTTATGAACAAACAACAAATATAATATGTAGAAAGCATAGCACACAATATTGACAAGACATGTATAAATAAAATACATGCACAAACGAGCAAACAAACAAACAACGAACAGTAGAAAATAAGAAATCTCAATTCTTAATACTCTTTCTGTGAATTTGGTGAAAAGGTCATAGCTAATTTATTCCTAGAATGTACATTTGGGATCTTAAAATCTCGAACAAACTTAAAAGTTTCATCAAGAATTGTTAATATTATAGTTCTCTTTAAAATGATCCAAAATTCCAAAAGCATCATGCATGTCTATCTCAAAGATGTCTTTGTGTAAATGATGTAACAAGACAACTTAGATATGTTATAAGTCATGAAAAATTAGTTACAGGTGGTTTAAAAGTGAAAAGACACCTTTTAAAATGGATTAGATCAATTAAAAGTGGTGTCCGTTCATGAAAAGATGTGAAAAATTCGAAATTCTGTAACTGTTCGTCGGTAAGTGTTTTACCGACGGAAAACATTCGTCAGAACACCTTTTCTGACGAAAATCATTTTCTGGAAAATAATTGAAGAAATTCCAGCGACAGAAAATTTCGTCGGTAAAGAAGAAATTTCCGTCAGAAACACTTCTGCAACATAGAACAAATATATATTTTTTTTTTTTTTTTTTTTTTTTTTCAAAATAACAAATTAAATGCATTAACATGTAAAAAAAAAAAAAAAAAAAAAAAAAAAAATAAATAAAAATAAAATGATCTAATTAAAATCAAAATGAAAACTTACCTCTAACCTCCATGAATTCTAATTTAAATCTTACCTTCAAACTCCATGGATTCTTGTTTCTACTTGTTTCGTCTTCAATTAATTTGAGTCGGTTCTGCGCATGAACACGATCAAATATCTCCGATGAACGATAGAAAACAAAATAGTTAGTAACTAAAAGTATAAAATTAAAGCAAAACAAATAAAAGATAACTAAGATTCATATAAGTAAATAATAAACAATAAAAACACATATAATATAAATATCTATAAACCAAGATTCGGAATAAGATAAACTTTGTTAATAAATAAGTAACAAAAAACAATTTTCATTTTCTCAAACAAAAATTATGACGCGTTTCCCCGGCAACGGCGCCAAAAACTTGTTGGGCGATTTCCGCAAGTGTACGGAGTCACTCATGTAGTAATAAAATATCGATCCCACAGGGAAACGCTAATTACTCATTTACTTTCATCGTTTAGTTTATTCGTTTTCTCGAGGTTTATAGAAAAGCGATAATTTGGATTGTTGTTGATTAAACTAATCTAATTCCTAAACTAACATTTATTCCTACACTAACATCTTAACCAACATTCATCATCCAAGCAAAGACAACGATTCATTTAAGCACAATGAACATTATAACAATTTACTCATACAATTCAACCAATTCTAGAACATAACTTAATCCGATCTCTCGATTCTTGCGATCAAGTTATCCTTACGTGACTTAACTTAATAAGATTACTGGACCTATCCTAGACAATCTTAATTAGATTAATGAACATCACGTAAGTTAGATTGATTACGACTTACTAACTGGACCTATCCTAGATTAATAAAGCGTAAGTGATGCATGTTCTATTGATTTTACTTGATAGAAACAAAGTAAATTTACCAAGCAATAAGATTTGAACATTCAAACACATGAACATATATGAATATAACTTTTATTATAAGTATTGCAATTGTCAAACATTCATAGAAATACAACGGAAATTCAGAGAAATGTAAGAACTGTAATCTATAAAGGGAAAGAGGGTTGTCAATCCTTTTTACTCTTGATCGCGAGGTTTGTCAATCCTCAGGGCGTTCTTGCTCGTCTTCTCCTCAATGAATCAATGAAAGAAGTCTATCTCTCGATCAAACTACAATGCCATGGAATCTAGAATGAATGGTAAGGTGTATGGTGTTTACGAATTCCCCGAAGGGAATTCGGTGGAACAAATGGGAAAACTACGAATGTGATTTCTTATAGATTATTCTATGATTCGTGATTCTCGGATTCTCAACTGATTGATCTTTCTTTCGCTGGAGAATGGTGTATTTATAGCCAAAAACTCAAGGATTACATTGCTTGATGAAAGGATAAAGCTAATGGGTGACACGGGGTGTCGTTTGGGCGATAAAACACAACATTTGATGAAGGGAAAGGTTGGTCGAAGTGTCACTCGATCGAGTGGGCTTTTCACTCGATCGAGTGAGCCATTCAGGGCAGGCAGAATGCCTCACTCGATCGAGTGGGCATTTCACTCGATCGAGTGAGCCATAAAGAGAAGGCCACTCGATCGAGTGAGAAGAGTGCCTCGATCGAGTCCAACTTCAAACCCTGTTTTGACCACTTTCGGCTCCGAATTTGGAAAAACGTAAAACATGAAAGTTGTTTGTCTATGTCTTAGCTTTCCAACGCAACTTGAAACGCCCAAAACTACGTTCGTATGAGGGAGTTATGGCCGAAATACTGCAAGGTGTCGAAACTGCCTCGTTTGCTTGAGAAAAGCCCGTTTTTAGCACCAAATCGATTGATTTCACAAAACTTGATCCCTACACATGGAAACACAAATAAAAAGGTAAAGTTGCCCCTAACCTATGTAAATCTAAGCTAAATGGATCAATTTCTCATAAATACATCGATTAAATGCCTCGAAATATAAGTACATTTTGGACTTATCAGCAATATAAGGAATTGATGGATATCAGTGGCGCCAGTGAGACCATCTTATGCCGCCTCTTATCTACAACCTTGAGTGGGGCAGCATATGCTTGGTTCCGCTCGTTGCCATCTGGCTCCGTCACTAGTTGGAAGCAATATAGCAGCGACTTTTGCGCAAAGTTCGTTGGGTGCATTCTCGCCAGCGTTCCTTCCCGGCGTCTAACGGAGATCAAACAGAAGAACTTTAACTCCTTGCGGGAGTATGTATCCGCGTTTAACAAAGTTTAAGTGTAGTTGCAGGATCCGGATATGATCACTATCCGCGGAGCCATGATTGACAATACGACGGATATGCGCCTCCGGGAAGAGTTGATCCGCCACAGGCCTAATACTGTAGCTGACCTCATGGCAACTGCGAAGGAATTCCTGGAAGTTGATGACGTGAACCACAAGCAAGATGCGGTTTCCTGGCGGGAGCGAGACTCTCATAGGTCGTGCAATGATTCTCGCAACAATTCTAGCACGCCAACCTCCTCCCCCACTGGTCGTTCTGGTTTTGAAAAGAGTAATCTTACCCCTCTTACGAAGCCTCGCCATGAAATCCTCCTATGGATCGAAGGTGGTCCTTTGAAAAAGGAAGTTCGCTTCCCAGATGTGAAAGGCAAGACTATGATGGGGCGTAACGAAGATCGTCACTACCGCTTTCACAAGCTCAACGGCCATGACACGAATGATTGTTACGAACTAAAAAAGGAGATTGAAAAGCTCATTGAGCGTGGCAAGCTTGATAAATTTATCAAGCGAGAAGATACAAAAGAGAACGAGAAGCAAAACCATGGCCCTCCCGCTCCCCCGAAAGCGGATGCCAAGAAACAAAAGACCCGCAGAGTAATTAACATGATCACAGGAGGACATTATGAGCCCCCGACCAAAAAAGCTCGCCAGCAGCGAAAAAAAATACCAAGAAGGGTGATGAAATGAACTACTCATTCAAAAGACTGACTGAAGCATATGGAGATGCCTTTGTCGCCTCTATCACAGTTGAGGGTTGGGATGTCAAACGTGTCCTGATCGATACCGACAGTTCATGCAACATCATCCTACAAAAGGTGTTTAATCAACTTGAGGTTCATCAGGCGCGGGTGGAGACCACTTACAGATGTGATGGGAGTCCTGGGACACTCTAAGGAATCTGGCAGACAGGTGACATTGGAGCTGGAAATGGGTGATAACGGAACCAAATGGTGGGGGGATCAGGAGTTTACCATTATTGACATCTCGCTACCTTATAACATGATCCTTGGGCGACCTTTCCTTATTGAGACGGAGTCGCTGATTTCCATGATGCATTTAGCCTTGCACCTCCCAACTCATAGTGGTCGGGCTATTGTTTATGGTGACCAAGCAGCTTCGCAGGCAACCTATAAGGATGCCTTAGAGATGTTTCCGGAGGAGGAGGAGGAGAGCGATGCGGATGAGTTACCTACCGCGACACTGGGCGATTCCGAATTATAAACAATTATGGATGGAACCTAAAGAACTTGAGATTGTATCGCCGAGAGGCAAATGAGTAGTTCCGCGGAAAGGAACATGTATCTATTTCTATTATGTTTCAGACATTAAAGCTTGGATCTCGCTGGGTTTTTATTGTCAGGGTTTTAATGAGGCCTGGATCTCGGACAGTTATCTATTTCTATTATGTTTCACACATTAAAGCTTGTAATCCAAATTAAGTTCAATATTGAATGAAAAGGTTACTTGTCTTAAAATCTGTCGAATATACTTCCTATTTATGGTTAATTCTCCCAAAAATACATCAATGTATTTAGAAACTGAAAAGGGGGAAAGCGGATGCGGATTGCTACTATGCATCTGTTGCCGCTCCCCTAAGAAAGTTCAAAGGCAAATTTGCATAAGCATCAACTGAGTAACGGTGGAAACCGCAAATCTCAAAATAGCTCGCAACTTGCAGAACTGCTGAAAAATAGTACTCTAGAAAAATAAAATACAA
This sequence comes from Euphorbia peplus, assembly GCA_028411795.1. Classification (NCBI taxonomy): domain Eukaryota; kingdom Viridiplantae; phylum Streptophyta; class Magnoliopsida; order Malpighiales; family Euphorbiaceae; genus Euphorbia; species Euphorbia peplus. Next base: position 9,203,125 of record CP110841.1, on the reverse strand, counting down.
GTGCACAAATAAATGAGCGCATATGGTTGGCCACCCGCATAAATGTATTGAATAAAAGTGAGGGATATATGAAGAAAAATGAAACTTTTATTAAGAAATGGCAAATGAATGCCAAACGGTTACAAAAACAAACAAAACACAAAACGGACAAGCCTATACTCTAGAGTAATAAAAGATGCGGAAGGCTTGTCCCCCGTTGGCTGCTCTTGATCTTGTGGGAGAAGGGAGCTGGAAGTCTTGTCTTCATCAGCCTTATCTTCAAGATACCCATTTTGAAGTCAACCTCCAGTGCAAGTCTCCGCTCCTCAAGGGAAATGGCATCTCAATTCGCAGCAAGTCGTGCGGATGGCATCTCCACCTCTAGGCGTTGAAGTTTCAGATCCTGATACTTCAACCCATAGGCTACGTGGATCTTATCCGCCCAATATATTGCGCGGTTAGCCCGTTCCTCGAGATTGCTCTCGGACACTTGTGTCAGCTCTACCACCTTCCCTTCCGCTCTCGGACACTTGTGTCAGCTCTACCACCTTTCCTTCCGAGCTGTATCTCTCTCCCCCTCCAACCGCTTCAGTGCGCTCTCCACATTCTTGGCTTTGGCTCTCCAGTCAGCTTTATCGCCCAACGTTTTGTCCAATATGGCGACGTTCTGGCTAAAGCGCCCGGAGGCAGCCTCCACCAAGTTCATAATCTGTGAGAAAAAGTAACAAGTTAGAAAAAGATAGAGGAAAGAAGCCACGACAAGAGTAGCAGAAAACGCACCTCCAGAGACTTCTTTTTGATCTCCTGGAATGCCGTTAGAGCACCCGTCTGTTGGTGTGCCCTACTTCTAGGCATAGTTATTTGTTATTGTATTGTACTTTTGTTGATTGTTTTTTTATGGAATAAAAGACATTAATTCATTCAGTTAATATATCTTGTATTATATGTACTGTATGAAGTATCCATTGATTGTATATCATAAATAACCAGAAGCTAGTTCTACTCATGGGAATGAATAGAATGTAAAGCTTTTACGAACAGGATATGTACACGTGTACAAGATATGTTTTGTAGGTACGTATGACCAATACGGGACTTGGTCGATCCGCTTTAGAAGGCACATGGTGGAAGTGTCATTGCTCTTCTATAAATGTAGATCTCTTTTTATCTGTCGACCTGATTTCAATATAGTATTGAATGAAGAATTTGATTAGATTTGACATACGCCTAACAGGTCTGTAATAGGATGCCAAATACGGGTATGATTGGTCTAGTCAGTGAACTCATTCATACTGATAGTTGAAGTGAAGGGATTACCACTCACTCCATAAGTGAGATGATATCATTAGGCCACTCGATGAGTTGAACTGAGAAATGTGTGGCCACACTCAGATAAGCTGGTTACTTATCTGTTCTTCAGTTAACTCTAGATCGAGAAATATCTCAAGCTGTAGAGGATGACGTCCACCATGCCTCATACTTGATATATCGATATGCATGGTAAGAGATATTAGAGAATACTACAGGGTATATATCTGTATGAGATGGACTAACACTGTAATCAATTGGTGACTGATATGGTCTAGGCAACTCTCTATCAGTCGTTGAGCTAATTGATTATGGCCCACAGGATCGTGCACACTAGACACTGAGACTTGTACTCGGAGAACTAATACATGTAGTGTATTTGTGATGAACTTATTATTAGTTGTTAACTGATAATGTTAATTGATTAATTGTTCTGATTGGAACAAGTTAATTGATTGTTTGGAGGGATTAATTATTCAATCGGGTTAATTAATTAAGCGATTGATTAATTAGATTTTCTTTAGGGGTTAGTGTGTGATTAATTATAACCTAATTGATGTTAATTGAATCTATTGTATTCTATTGTGGTACAATCAGATTAATTAAATTAATGCATGTACTAAAACTGTAATTAGTCGACACACTATAAATTAATCCTAATCGATTGAAACCAGAGATTTTCTGACACAGAAATCGAGAAAACCCTAATCCCTCTTAGCCCCCATTCGGCCGAAGCTCTGCTGGCGGTGTTTGGAGTTTTGTTCATCGTTCTTCGTGCCTATTTCGAGGACTTGTCGTCTGAAGTGTTGTGCACGTGAACTTGGCGGAATCTCCGATCGTGCGGTTCGTCCATCTCTCTCAGAGGGATTCCATGTGAGTGACTAAAGTAGTTTAATCACCATTAATAAAGTAAATAACATTGAGGCAATGATAAAGATCAAAGTAATCTGATCAATGATGTTAATATCGTTTTTCTCGCTTCCGCTGCGCGAATCTGATTGTTGATCAGATTCCAACACCGTCACCTCCCGCTCGTGCTCCGTACTAGGGACCTTCCCTAGTGCATCGCAGAGGCCATTGACCACCCCGGTGCTGGAATAAGCCTGGTCGCCATAACCTAAATCCAGCTGATAGCAAAGCATACGGTTAGTAAAAGAAATCCACAGAAAATCTCATGGAAACAAAGTGTGGAAATTCACTTACCATAGTTGGCTGGTGGGTCACTAGAATTCCATGAGCGTCAACCTTTTGTTTCTTGGGAGGCTGAGAAGCATCGGGACCTTTCATCACTCTTTTGTCAAGGCGGATGGACCCATTTTGATCACCCGCCTGCCCTCCTTCCATCGTCTTCCCTCCTGGGGAAGGAGCAGCATTCGTAGCATCCGCATCCGCAGCAATTCTGGCGACCTCCGCCTATTGCTGCCTCTTCTTCCCTGCCAGTTTGAGTTTAAGTACATCACCCCTGCAGTAGGGAGTTGTTGCGTTATTTCTGCAAGTGCACAGATTCGCATATAGTAATAAAAAGATCGTACCCACAGAGATGGAACAATATACTTAAACTTTCTCTTATTCGTATTCGTTTTCTTTTCACAAATAGATAAAACGATAATCCTTATTGATTTGGTTGATAAAACACAACTTACTGTACCATTCACGTATAACATATACTTCAAGTCACCAAACGCACATGTTTGGATTTCTATTCATTCTAAGGCAAAGACAACAATTCATTTAAGCACGTAAACACAATATTGAATAAACTTGATATACTTAATCTAATCTCGATATAACTTATTCCGATCTCTCGATACATGCAAACAAGTTAACCACATATGAACATCAATTATACACTAACCGAACCTATTCGTATCAATATTATAACCGACTACAATCATACATGTAAAACTAGATTATAACCTAAGCAACCGAACATATTCGTATCACTAGATTATAAGTTAATAATAAACACAGGTTATTATACTTAGCAACTATTTTGATGTAAATATCTTACTTAGCATGCAAACTTATTAATTCAAGAACATAAGCATATGAAGAACATAAATCTCTTTATAAACTCAATATCATATTCATAAAAGAGGTAAACAGAAAATCAAAGTTGGACAGAACATAAACAAGTAAAAGAAATCAGGGTTGTCAATCCTTTTTACTCTACTCGGAAGGGTTGTCAAGCCTCGGGGCGTTCTTGCTCGGATTTCCTTCGATGAACGGATGAACAAAGTTGATCTCTCGATCTAACTACAATGCCTTATGAAATGAACGAAATCATATCGTGTTTCTAATCTGAATACACGGCTGCAACTATGTGTGTGGGCGAATTTACGGGTAAAGGTTTACGGGAAATGTAAGTATGTATTTAGTGTTTCTTTCTTTGTAAGACTTGTCAACCATCTGAATTTCAGAGAAGGATGGTGTATTTATAGGCACCAAGAGGTGTGTTTCGAAGGGTTACAACCTTTAGGGAACGGTCGTGTCCGTTGGGAAGGTGTACGATCTTTCGGAAGGGTTGTGTGGATAAGAACGATGAAGGAAATCCTATTCTGAGGATTCTGGAGAGTGGCGTGCCAGAGGCAGGTTTTGCCTCCATCGAGACAAGGCCAAATAAGTGAACAGCGCGCCAGAGGCAATCCTTGCCTCTGGCGCGCGACCTGTAGGTTGCACGCTTCGAGTATTTTCTTCGATTTTCCAACTTAGCTTGCACGTAACTTCTTCGCATGGCCTTGCATGAACTTGTATGAACCCAAATGTCTTTTATTGCTCGTTTTTTGCTCGAACTAACATCAAATTGCTATGTTTTCATAAGATTGAGCTCTGGAGATCAAAACAAACACAAAGTAGTGAAATTGCCCCTATCCTAGATATTTCTAAGCTAAATGAGCTAAAACTATATGAAATGTTACGAAAATATATATGAAATACACAACTAAATTAAGTACATTTTGGACTTAACAGGAGTAGAAGAAGAAATCAAAAGGAAAGGTGTGAAAAATAAACAATACCTGCGACCATCATCGCAAGGTCAGAAGCTATAACTTTCCCTCCTTCCGGACGAACTAAGGGAAACCCCGAATGCAAGAAATTCAAACCCTGCTCGTAAGTCCATTTCCCAGAACCTACTTCCCGCATGGACTTAACCAAAAACACCTCCTCAGCCACTGGATTGTAATCCCCTTTCTGATTCGCGGTAGCTTTCTTACTGATGTCCGGATAACACCACTTATTCGTAATCTGAAGCTGATCACCTTCCGATAGCTTCAAAAATAAAAAGTATTTCACCCACCCATGGCGCTTATCCGGCTTATCATAGAAGGGTCGATAATTATCCTTCCGAATCGTCATATAAAACTTTTCTGAACCCTTCCGCGAAAGATTATGGAAGAAGCGGAAAACGCGTGGAGATAATTCTCTCCCCAGGTTGCGGGCAATGAGGGCATCAAGCGAGAGGTCCATCTACCCATTCGGATGGAATTGAGAGGGGCTGATCTGTAGATCATTCAGGACCCGCACCTCACCAGGATCCATGGGGTACCGGAATCCGCATTCCACCTGGCATAGGAACACGGTGATGTAACCGCTGGGGGCTTGACTATACCGCATCCCCTTTTCCGGAAGAACACAGAATTGATTCCGCATCCAGGAGTATTCCCCCGCTAGTTCACGTAACATATCCTTCGTCATCCAAGTGTCAGATGGATCCTCGGGCCGATAACTCCGTGTCCTTCTGTGAATGAGAGTGAAGGGGATTTCCATAGGCGGTAAAGCGGACCTGGGCGGGGTAGATTGAGGATATCCGCTCTCCACGTCTTTCGATTCATCCTCAAACTCCCTTTCTATGGAGCTAAAATGAACATCCGGATACTGGAGAGAGTTTTGGGCTTGATCCAGCGGGGAAGAAGTTGTGCAATGATTATCCATCAATAAAAAAAAAAAAAAAAGAGACAAAGATTTCAGAAATAATTCTAAGAAAAAGAGGATATTTATAGTCCACAGGGCAATTAAGGCATTGAAGGCGTGCCCTCGAGACGCGGGAAACGCCACCAAATGGCCAAATGAACGGAGAGAGAAATTGAACAGCTGCGGGAAGAAGCCCAACCGTCAACTCTAAAGAATTGACAAGATCACTAGCGGGAGGCATCTGATAACAGCCCAAAACGTGATTGGGCCCAATTAGGCCCAATAAGCTGTTATCTGGCCCAAACCCTAGTGAATATATAAGTCTGATGCGGAAGGATGCATCCACAGCCGCCATCCGCCACAATCTCAGTGGTCCCCCAAGCTTGAGAGATAAATTCTGACTATGGGTCCCATATCCAAGAAAAGGACAAACCGATATTCCTTGTGCTCCAATCCCAAGGATAACTTAGTAAATTTCCCCTTTTAGGGCATACCTACCCATGGGTATAAAAACCCTCATATGTCACCTCATAAAAGGTATCTTTTTACACACTATTCTATTTTACAAGTTCATATTATTCTCAAAACACTATCTAACTTGATCGTCGGAGGTGAACCGGGCGTCCCAACGCCGACTTTTCACAGGTTCTTGGCGACTCAAGGAAGGATTCTATTTGTTAGAATATCAAGACCCTTCTAACTAATTGACTCTTTAAATGAAAAAAATATAAGTTAAAAATATCCAGTTTTAACCAAGTATTCCCCGATTAAATATATTATTAGTTACTAAGTTTGATAGTTATTGTAAAACGATCGCTCTATTTCAACTTATTTTGATGAAGTCCGTCGATTTTGAATTTTGTTTTAGTTAAATTACTTCAGTCTAATTAGACATTAGGAAAATGATGAGGCAGGCACATAACGTCTCAATATGTCAAACACATTAGATTTTAGGTATACAATTTCTTATGAGTAGAGTGCATTAACAATTGAGACAAATCCAAATTGGTAACTTTATTGAAACTAATTGAGGTTGAGCAACCATTTTGAAAATATTTATATCAAAGTCCAGTGACCAATGATGTATTTAATCCAATATTCTACTAATATTTTAGACTTAATATGCATGGATATATATATATGTTACTCCTAGAACTTACCATAAATATCTTCATACACTTTTAGAAGTTATAAGTCTATGTTCTTTTTGGCTCATTTTTAGCAAAATTTAGTTCAAATCAGTTCTATACGGTTCAACTAAATTCATTTCAATCAAATTTAGCAAAATTCCTTCTCTATTTAGCCAAATTCAGCCAATTCAATACATCCAATTCAATTTAATTCAAATCAGTTTAGTTCAGTTCAACTTTAAAGAAGGGATCCTATTCTTATATTACTTCCAAATTACTTTCAATAAATCTGGTTCTAAAACTTCTCAAAGTAAAGCTAGATATGATTTAGTCCAATACTTTGAGTATGGTAAATAAAAATGACATTTTTTTTAAGTTAGCCAACTTTATCTCAAAGTTGGCTTTATGCATGCAACTTTTTTTTTGGTAACAAAACATTTAAGTAAGAGTATGCCACTCTCAAAGTCAATGCAAACTACAAACTTTGATGAAGATTTACAGTGGAATTTACAAATTGTCTACCCATAAGGGCGTAATTGTGACGAAACGGAGACTTTGAACATCAAACATTTCAAGCAGAAGACGAGTGGCTTACCATTTGAACTCTTTTTGACATTCACACATGCAATTTGGATAATGTTTTTGCATTTCCTATGTGTTTTTTCAAAATTTACAATACAAATCTAACTGTTGCACAGATCCTCTTGCAAGAGAGGGGTGCTTTAGGAACGCGGACATATGTGGTGCATGGTTGTCGTCAACTCATGTCATAAGGCATTAGGTTAAGTTCTGCGATAAACATTTTATAATTAATAATGATTGGGATTACAAGTTTACTAATTTTGAACTTTTAGAAAATCCTAACTAAATCCAAAAAATTAGCCATAATAATAATGTTTTACCAAATATGAAATGATTGTATTTACAAATTGTACAAATTATAAATCTGTATTGACACTATCCACCAAGCAATGTCTTGGTGGTTATTACACTCCACTGAAAAGTGTGAGGTTATGAGTTCAAATCTCATGATTTTAGAAAATGAATTCTAAAAAAAAAAAAAAAAATCCACATAGACACTATTCTTTTTATGTTTAAAATATTATCTTAGCTCTTCTTCGGAGGAAGGTAGGGGAGTTTAATAAAAGTAATGAAATGTAAATTTTCTATTTAATCTCGTTTGAGAGTTTTTTAGGGAGTAAATGAAAGTTAATGGTTGTCATTTTACTTTCATTAACCTCCAAATCAAATGTTAGTGGAAGCAACCTAAGCCCTTGTTTGGGAGGAGGCTAACACGAGTAATGGAACGTAAATTTTTCATTTATTTTCGTTTAAGAGTTTTTGTAGAGATTAAATGAAGGTTAATGAGGTTAACATTTTTACTTTAATTAACCTCGAAACCTTAACATACAAAATAGGGGGTTAATGAAAGTAACATAAACATTTTAACTAAAGCTATATGTTTTTTATGCCGTATCAGTAATTTATTAAAGTCCAGTAATTTCCTTCAGTAAATGCATTTCAATTCAGTTCAGTTTTAAAAAACATGGTATATTCATTCACCTCCCATCAATTCTATTAACTCCCAAGCAAGGAGAATTTGAAGTTTCACGTCCGTCACTTCGCTTTCCGTTTCGTTACTCCCGTTAACTTGCTCTAATTCTCATCCACATTAACCTCCTAACTCCAAACAAAAGCTTAATTTTTTAACTAATTTAAATCCATTGACCTCATTCAATTTCATAAACTTCCAAACAAATCTAACATTTAAGTTATTTTCTTTTTCCATTTCGTTACTCACATTCACTTTTTCTAACTTTCACTTTCATTAACTCCTCTAACACCCAACAAAAGCTTAATTGAATAGAAAACGTAATTGAAGTTATGTATCTTTCCCAAAAGTTGTCCTGTTACATCTCAGAAAAATAAAATATAAAAAAAAAACAAGCGTGTGATTATAATGTAAAATGTAGGGTGTACGTGGATATAGGGGGGGCACACATGACAAGAGTATGAGCGCAGTAGAGGAAAATAAGTAGGGCTTTGTATTATTGGAAGAACAACAAACAAGTGTGCTTCAATTCTTATTCCACAGCTCAATGCTTTCTTTCCACTTTGTCCTTTTCGTTTCTTCATTTCTTTATTTTCTTACAATACTAACTTTAAGTGAACTAATAAGTTTTAGCATTTTTCAACAACTAGTGATTTTTTAAGCCTCTACTAAGCCTCTTAAATACGTCTGAGAGGGCCAAGAATGAGTTGGGGTACCGTGAAAGTGATGAGATCTTCATCTTCATCATCGTTATCGATTCGGTTGCAAAATCAAGTGGAAAGAAGGTGGTGTTCATGGGATAACTATAATCTCCGGGTGGGTGGTGGTTGGTTTAAGAAACAAATGGCGGAGATGCGGAGTATGATCATTTGTAATTATAATAATAGTTGTAAAAAAGGTGGAAGAAGATACAACATTCATATTTATGAAGAAGATGATGAAGATGAAAAGAAGTTTGTAGAGGTGATAAGATCGATTAAGCCAGCAATGTTGATGCACAGAGGACGTACTTTTGTTATAGTTTTATCTTCTCATATTCTTGATGCTCCTAATTACTACTTCCACCGCTTGCTCCAGGTATTTCAATGACGCATAATTTTTTCTTTTGCACATCTAAAAGTTTAGTTAAGGGTAGACCTACCCATTTGCAAAGCCAAAACAAACCACAGATATCAATGAGAATTTACGGTGGAGTTCAATAATGTATAATAATATCCTATATTCTCAAACTTATTCTTTTTCCTTCGTCTTAAATGATGGCTCTAAGTTTTTGTTCAAACAAATTTGATTGTTTTGACTCCCTTACAATGTTTGACCTGCGTCTTCAACATGTGTATGCAGTCAATTTTTATTATTTAATTTTATATAATTTTTAAATTAAAAAATTAGTAATTAGAATGCCTTCAGTTACTTTAAAATAACAGCGAAAAATTATGTTTACTTGATTTTTTTTTTAATTACTTCATTCACATCAATCTCATTTTACTTATTCAATGAAATAATGAATAAAGTAGCCTTATTTTGTTAAAAACAAAAAATCCATCAATTAGAATTGGTTCAAGTGGCAAGACATTTAATCTTCTGCTTAAAAGATTTACGGTTCGAGTCATCATTTCGTTAAAATTTAGCTCTTAATGCTAAGGAATTTGTAGACTCCACTGTAAACACTAATCGAGATCTGTGGTTTGCCCTAACTTTGCGATTAGGTAGGCATACCCTTGCCAAACTTTTTGTTATAAAAAAATAAACAAATAAACAAAAGAACCGTTTGGTTCATAGAATAGAATAGAATACAATAGAATGAAATAGTTATTCCATGGATAGATAAAATAGATATGGATAATTTCTAAAAAAAACCCATGTGTTAACCAATTTTGCCAAAATAGTGTCTGTGTTTATTTTTTTGACAAAATGAAAGTTGTGTTTAGCGTCGTTACGCAAAAGGCGAAAAATTATTAACGGTGTTAAATGTGTCAATTTGGTTTTAGTGTTAATTTATTGGTAAATTCCTAAAAAATTTACGTGTTTACAATTTTAAAGTGTGAAAAATAAATTTTTTATATCATAACCAATAAATTAAGACCATAATACCCATTGCCACATCATTCATTAATGATTTTTCCGCTTTTTGGGTTACGGTGCTAAACACAATCTTTATTTTGTCAAAAAAATAAACACATACACCATTTTGACAAATTTGATTAACACAGAAATTTTCTTAGAAAATTACCCAATAGATATTTGTTAGGAATATCAATTCTTATGCTTGAAATAATTATTCATTGCTTCAATTAAGAAATAATTATCTATCCACTTTTTGAATAGGTATTCCGTGAAATAATTATTACGTGTTTGAAAAATCCAACCAAACATAGGAATATGAATAGGCAATTGGTGAAAGACGAATATTGAATTTGATGGCTCTAATAATCTTTGAAATCTCAAAGAGGCACAACACAATACAACCTTAAAATAAATAAATAAATAAATGATTAAAATGATGTTCACTTAATCGATAATTCGATAACTGATCAAAATTAGATTAGAACTAGTCAGATACCCGCGCGTTGCGCGGGTTATGTACTATTTTTTTAACTATTTTTTTACTTGATGAAAAAGGAACTTAGGAAAATCTATAATATGTCAATCCTACTTATATCGTTTTTATACAGTTACTTGTTGAGCAGATGATGTATAATTGTAACGATGATGTATAATTGTGATGGAACATTTTTGCACATTTGTATCGAAATTCCAATCGTGCTATTGAGGATGAAAAATCACATGTTATCATTTCGTTAGACACATAACTCCAATTATTAGATAAACTCTAAAATGTCCTAGTTTCCACATAGAGTCCGCTCCAAGATTTTGAATAACCTAAGCGTTGAACAAAAAATATTAAATAAAAATCAAATTTTTGGAATAAATTGTAGAGAATGAAATAGTGATCAACTATATATATAATTTTGTAAAAAAATTCATGTCATTGTATACCTTTTTTATAAATACAATATTGTAACTTAAAAACATGCAAATAGATGTACTGAACTGTGAATTGATTTTTGGAAGCTAACCTAGTTTCATCCATAATGAAGATCTAAATAGAGTTCTCTTTATAACGGTGGTGCTAGGTGACCGCATATGTCGCCTCCCGCTAGAGCCGGCTCCGTCTCCACATTTTCCACCATAGATTCAAAGTCTACTTCCAATAATTTAACTCTAACTTTTCATAGAAAAAACCCGAAATTAATGTATTCGCCTTATTTGCATTCAAACTATCATACTATGAATCACGTTCTAGGACCAAGACGCTTGTAAGCATGGAAGAGAAATTTTGATTGAATATCAACATCTACAAACTTGAAAATTAAAGATTAGAAACACCAAAGTATAAGGGAGAATGAAGCTTTGTGAATGTCCTTTGATCATTTTACAATCTAGAACCTCAATCCAAACCTATCATAAATCCACGTCGCTATAATTGGACACCAATATATAAGCCTAGCAGTATTCCCGTAAATAAGTTAATAATAGTTTATGCCAAAAAAAGAAGTTAATAATAATTTATAAATAAAGGGAACTAATGTGCATTTGCAGATTGATAATTGTTTTATTCTACAATTGAGACAAAATCTCTAATAGGATTTCAATCTGGGGATGACCTCTCGGCTACTCTCCACCATATCTAATTAAAATCACAAATAATAACAGAGGCAAAGATGATACACAAATTAGCCATCTTGTTAATTTATTCTTCACCCAAAATATGATTATTCAAAAATCAAAATACTCATTGTGTTCAGTTCAAAACTGAGGGATTTGAAAAAGACAAAATGAATTCCATACCGACATCAAAGAATACCGTGCAAGAATCGGCTGCCTAGGCCAACAATTGGTCCATCAATTCTCTTCAATCTGCCAACATTCTGAACTACAACAACGATTCTGACCTTGATTCATTCGATAACAGTGTAGAATGTAAATGACCGCACATAACAATTTAGTGTTTGTGATATATATATATATATAGAGCGTTTTGCTAAATAGCAAATGAAAAGTCTCCGCAAACAAATAAAAAATAGTAAATGAGATGTTATTAACACATTAACTAAGAATTATTGATAGATTAAATAAAACGAGAATTTTTTTTTTTTTTAATAGAATTTTGACACATAAGCTAATTTGCTTACTTGGCAACATGTGAGACAACTTCATTGCTCAACTTTTATATATTTAAAGACTAATCGATGACCCGTGCGTCGTGCGTTGCACGGATTGTATAATTTATTTATTTTTACTTTTAACTTTTTAAGAAATTTAATAGTAAGATTTACTATTTACACAAATACACATCAATCTTCCTAATTAATACAAATTAAAACATGAAATTCTCATCTTCTTAAATTGTTACTAACAATATCATTTTGTACCAACCTTTATATAATATGAAATTTGAACCTCAAATCCTATTTTTTTTTTATAACCTCAATAAATAATCAATATTTTATTTTTGTTTTTATATAAATATTAGAACATGCTTAAAAGAATGTCGAACAATTGTAAATAAGAACAAAATACATAAGAATGAAATATAATTATATTTTACCATGTATCAAAATTTATTTTTCACAATAACAATATTGGATGGTGTCAATATATGTAACCATTTGCTCCTTTAGGAAAATTAATCTACGACTGTAATTTGTTAAGTAAAAAGAAATATGAATATCACAATTAGGATCAAAATTTGATGAGATTTTATTGGACGCCACTCCTTAATGTACAAATAATTGCTTGGCATCAACATATAATCACCCAAAAATTAGAGTTAGATTGGATGTCATGAGTCTTTGCATGTTTTTTTCTACATATGTTCTTACTTGTCTTTTCATCTTCCACAAATAAATATACATTGTTAGAGCATCTCCAAAAGACTCCTAGCTCATTCTTTAAAAATAATATAAAATATTGACTCTTAGTCATTTAAGGAGTCTCTAAATTTTACCATCTCCAACAATACTTTTTAACATGATTCCTTATTTTATTTTTATTACTAAATTTATTTTCTATTGATATATTTACCAATAGGAAGAGGAGAAAGATAACCAATAGTGAAAATATTAATAAAAAATAAACTAGGAGCATGAAAGAGACTCCTAAAAGTGAGGAGAGAGAATATGCCTCTTAGTGATTTGAGGAGTGACTAGGATGCTCTTGGAGTTGATTTTTTAGACAAACTCCTCAAATTTTAACTTAGGAGCCTAAATAGAGAGCCTCTTGGAGATGCTCTTAGTCTTTATTGTTCAAGTATATATATATAAGCAACAAATGTTACAAGTCAATCAACCAATGGTAACATCAACAACATATTTCATCACAGAGATTTTTACTACACCTACTGTCATATCTCAAATAGATCAACTTATATACATTTATTATTAACAAACTCTCTTTTCTTGGATGTTCTTTTACTATGTGTACTGTTGACAAAAATTAAGAAAAAATCACGCGGCTAAATTTATTTTCTCGAGCTTTTAAAAATTAAAGAAGCGTCGAACCTATTAGAAGAAGTCCAACCTCATAAGCATCTACACCTGATTAAGAGTAACCACTTGTCGAATCTGCATATGTTAAAACAATACAAAAAGATATGGATGGCAATAAAAATATGAAATTAAAGAGAATTAGCTTATAAATAAACATATAATATTTGCAAAAATCATCCCAAGTTGCATATCGATAAAATACCCTACATCAAATTCAGATTCAACTAATCAGGTTATTAAGGAAGAACAATATGTTGTTGATGTTATCATTGGTTGATTGACTTGTAACCTTTGTTGCTTATATATATACTTGAACAATAAAGACTAATAATGTATATTTATTTGTGGAAGATGAAAAGAATGGTAACAGTTAAAATGACTTATTTATTTGTCATAAATGAATTCAAACGTTTCATAAGAGAAATAATGAAAACATATTTAAGAATAAATTTTGTTTCAATAAAAAAATAATTAAACTATAAAATTTAAAAATTCTATAAAAATGACACCTCAACTTTTGATGAGGTGACTTATTGTGGTGAAACTAATTGAATTCACCTTTTATATAGATATATAGATTTAAGAGGACAAAGGACACAGACCGCAACAAGCGTTATCATCCCATTGAGCAACTCCAACCCCTTTCTCTATCTTACTCTCTAAAAAATTATTAAAAAAATAACTCTCCAAAATTAACTGTCTCGATTTTCGTATATGCTACAAGCATACTCTCTATCTTACTCTCTATTTCATTTCTTTATTCATAAAAGTTAGATAACATTAATTTAACTTTTTTATTTTATTTTTATCAAGCCAAGAAAAATTATATGTTGCAAAGACACCAAATAGTAAATGTTATTTCCAAAATAAAAAATTTCAAGCAAGAATGGACTTGGATATGAAACTGGATATGGAAAGCAGAAATACAACTAAATATGAGAGTCCTAGTAAACATCAAAATATTTAAGCTTCGAAAAATTGGAAGATAACTGAAAAATTGAAGACAAAACGGATTTTCTCTAAAACCGCTTGAATTTTCCACCAAACAAGCAGTAAGGCAACCCGCATTTGAAGTTTTCATTGTACCGATAACGCCATGTGAAATGCTTGATGTTTTCGTGGCTAAGTTTCTCCATCGCTTGTCCGTTGGTTGGAATATAACCTTTTATTTTAGCAGCTGCACAAAAGAATAGAATATAAGAACAAAATCCCTTCATTTAGAATGCAGAACAAATAAGCCACAGATACCAGATGAGTATACTATCCGCTGAAAATACCAGACCAGATCAGTATACTATCCATTGAAAATAGAAGATAAAATACCAGACCTTACGATCCGTAACATGAAATCACCACCAAGTACCATCCTATTTCCCTTGGCATTTTTAACTAGAGTACCGCACACCAAACAGCCTGTCTGTCCAAAATTACCATCTGACATCCTAAACCCTTCTTCATTCTTTGCTCTCTGATTACCACTTACAATAGATGAAAGTGGCCGTGGGAGCATAATGTTACATGTACAAACTTCTCTCCCTACCATAAAGTATTCAATACATTCCCAAATTCATGTTAAATTTGATGAGAATAAGGCGAAGATAGACATGCAAACAAAATCACTTCAATTCATGAAGCAACAGCCGAGGATGCAAAGTAATTTGACAACACTGGTGAAAATAAAACAGAACTTGAAGACACCAGCATTTAATCAAAAGTAGCCGTAGCTGGAGTAACAGAGAGAACCAATATCCAGATAACTAGAAATTAAGCAATAGTAGAAACAGAAACAACATGAAGAACACAAATAGAAGCAGCATTTTTTTATTTAGCTGCTAGCCATAATTAAGAATCAACAAAGCTTTCTCATAAGAACACAAACTCTTCGGTATCAATGATTCTCTAGCTTCCATTGATGATGAACACCCAAAATTCAATGTAATCTCGCCTATTTCGCCATTTCCATCGCTTAAATTAGCTCTCCAATCACTGCATTTTGCTCATAGCTCAAACAATTGCTCATAGGAGTGTAGCATACTAATCATAGTGAGAATTGAGACGTTTTTCATAAGTGCAAGCTACTGCTTCTATATATGATACAAGAGCTAATTTTCGTATCCTTAGCACATAGGAACCATAGAAATTGTAAGGTTCCAAGAGCATCATCACAAGCAAAATCAGCCTACGAAAAGAATAGCAAACAGTCATAAAATGGAGCAACATACAAGAAAAACAAGTTCTCTTAAGAAAAAGACACTTGACATCGCTACCAAATTGTCCATAGAGTAACATTCCTTACATCAATAAAACACTGCATACTGATCATATGTTTTTTAATGTAGTGTTTCTTCTTGTTTCTAAAAGGTTAGTTTTCTAATATCCTTTACATCAATAAAACACTGCATACTGATCAAGAAACATCAACAATTCACAAATAATCCTGATCTTGGAACGATTAATAAGTGCAAATCATAACCAAGATCCTTGATCCATAATAGTGAACTACTAACCACGGCCCAGAAATGCATGCTAGCTTATTAGTGTTTAGAGTTGTCAAGTTCATCCAAAGTTGGTAGCTTATTAGTGTCTAAAGTTGTCAACTCTAACCAGGGATATTGTTCTATTAACGCAATTGTGTGCTATCATTAAGAAAATCAAAATTAACATTTGAAAATTGAACTAACAAACTCGAATGGGCACCAACAATTTGCAATATTTTTCTGTTTAAAAGAGCAAAAGTGAGCCTAATGAAACTGCAGCACAATTGATCATTTTCAGCATTTACAGTGTCAGCCAATTTGCACAAGGAATTATTCAATCCTTACAATCTAAGAACCAAGTAAAGCCTATAATGTATTTTATTATCCAACTAATTTCAAACAAATACAGAATGAGGTTTGTGATATGGTATATGTGATGATTATCGATTTCAGAAGATATTTACAGAAATCGTATTGCATGAAAGATCAAGAAACTTAAACTTGATTCTCAGTCTCAGACCTCTAATTTCACAGAAAGAGAATTAGGAATCAGAGATAACAAACACCCAAAGTCAGAGATAAATAAAATTTGTTGGAATAAACAAATTAGAAATCAAACACAAAAAAATCCATCAAAATCGAGTTCAAACACAAACCAAATCTCAAATATATGGGGTGCAGATTGAAGGGAAAATTCATACCTTGCTTAAAAGCTGCTTTGATGAGGACCATGCCCACATCTGCGGAATTTCAACAAGCTTATACATAGAATTGCTTCAACTTAGAAAGTGGATATAAAAGGGAGGCTCTTAAATTGAAAAGACAGCAGTCAGATATGAGATGAAAAAATGGAACTGAAATTACCTTTTTCTTAAATAAAGAATTAGGCTTTTATTTTAGCAGCCGCCACTTCACTTGACTTCATCCCCAACAATCTCATCAGTACATATAGCGCTTCTTCTCCACCTAACCCTCCTTACTTCTTCTGATTTAGCCACCACTGCACCGCTCATATGGCCGCCGCCTTTTCAAACCACTGCATTACTCTCGAAACACTCTCTCCCACCTCTTTTCCTCCTCGCCGTTCCGTTGTTAGTTGCCGGAAAGTTCTATCTTACTCGAAACCCTTAAATGTTGAGGAAAGGCAGAGGAATTCGGTCAAGTGCAATATGTATAGTGTGCCGGAGAGCAGCTGTAGTGACGAGGATGATACTAACAATTCCGTCGTCGAAGATGAGCAATTCGTCAGGTGGTTTCGCGAGGCGTGGCCATACTTGTGGGCTTTTAGGGGCACTACTTTTGTGGTTATAATTTCTGGTGAGATTATTGATAGTTCTTCCTTGGATACCATTTTGAAGGCAAGCTATCTCTATCTTTTATTATTACACTAGTCGAGTCTTTCTTATATTAACCTCGAATAACAACCTTCTAATTATTATACAAATAGTCTGGTCGCAAGTATATTACTGACATCCCGACATATAATATTTGGAAGAAAAAGCTCCTTTTGCGAAATTTTGGCTTTGGATTCTACTTTATTTTCAACAGTTGTATTTTTGTTGCAGGATATTGCATTTCTTCATCATCTTGGAATCAAATTTGTTCTTGTTCCCGGTACTCATGTTCAAATTGATAATCTTTTGGCCGAGAGAGGTGCGCCGACTTCTTATTTTCCACGTTTGTTTGAATCGTTTTACAGTGTTGAATTCATTCTTTGAAAAACTATAGCCTCCCTCTTCTTGATTTTACATTATTGAATTGTTTCTGTTAGTGTTCTGTCTTTGAAAAAACAGCTTGTATGTTGGGCCAAATGGTTTTCACTAAGATCAAGTGTAAACAAATAGTTACAATTCGGTATTGTCGATGGTATTTCACTGGAGAGATTATTATTGCGAAGGTGGAGGGATTGAAGATAACTTAAAGTTGGAGTTGGGAATATTGCCACTGAACTTGTTGTTGCTTAATTTTAGTGCTGCCAAAAATTTCCAACTGCTCCAACAATCCGGTATCTCATCCTGCAAGAGTTTCTTTCAAGATTAAGAACTTGCATTTGCTTTGCCTTGTCCATCGTGTTGCATAAAAAGTGAAATGTAGATTCCGAAAATGAATTATTGGAGAGATCTAATGCAGTGACATTTGAAGAAAAATAAGGTATTGTTCCACTGAAATTGTTGGAATTCAAATCGATCGCTGGCCTAGATCTATTAACAAAAGGGATATTAGGAACAGAACCAAGCATTCTGGTTATGAGAACAGTTCAAATAATAATAATTTGAAAGCGAATCCCAAAACCAGACCAGAACTGCAGTCGATATCCCAGTGTTGGACAAATCCAAATGCCGCAAATGCTCTAATAAACGAACCCACTTTGGGAATTGACATCAAATACGCCAAGATCCTAAATCTAGAATTTGAAGTTGCAGAGGAGGAATCCAATTAGAACTAACTCTCAATGCAATGTTATTCCAGGTTGAGGAGTTGCAGATGGGTTAAATCGTATAACCAGTTGGGCATGGAAATTCCAAGACAAATCGAGTTCCCTAAGGAAAGAAGAAGTAATATTTTGAAGAGGACCTCTAAAGTAATTGCCCGAGAGATCGAGGACAGAAAGAGAAGACGAGTTGAGACTGGGAAGAAGATGTTCAAGGTTGAAAACAGAAAGACTACACCTTGGCAAGTGCAGTTCAAGCAAAGAAGGAAGTGAATTCATCACCTTCAACCAATCATAAGATTGACTCAGGTCAACATAATTCATATCCAGAAACTCCAACGAAGAAAGACCAGAAATCCAATCTAAATTCTCAACATGGAGATTATCAAGAATGAGATAGTATAAATTGGAGAGATTTCCAAGCTGAGGAGAGGAATCATCCCCCCGAATCCAGCTCTGGAGAGGTTAAGATATCTCAAACTCTGCATTGAACCAATGAAATCGGGAATAGGAACACCAAAGCTGAGATCCAAGTACCTTAGATGTTTTAACTCAAGCAAAGAATCACTCACCTTTCCACCCAATGCTGACTTCTTATAGTAATCTTCATACTCTGCAGCATCATTCAGCCTAAGATAACCATGAGAACCATATTACTCTTCTAGAGAAAGAGTTTTGAGATGAAGCTCACCGACATGAGCAGTGATGTTGTGGCAGACTACTCCAGTCCATCTGCAGCATTCTGATACATCAGGAACCCAATCGGAAAGGCGATTAGAAGGATCAGAGAGACCATTCTTAATATGCAAAAGAGCAGCTCTCTCACTCTCAATGCAGCCTCCTAAACAAAGGGTTGATGTGAAAAAGAAGCAAAGAATGAAAGAAGCACAATCAGAAGACATTGTTGATAAATAAAATGTTCAAGCAGATGAATACCACATCCAACTGCAATATATTTATAAGCGTTAAGCATTAATTTTTTAAATTTCTTAATTATGAACTATTTTTAATTAATTCAGGAAAAATAAAGAATATATTATTCAAAGTAATAATAGGACAAGAGTTTGGAGTTTTTGAGCGGAATTTCTTTTATTGCAGGGCATCAGCCTAAGTATGTTGGTCCATACCGGATCACTGATTCTGAAGCTCTAGCTGCATCTATGGAGGCCGCTGGAAAGATTCGTATGATGATTGAGGCTAAACTTTCTCCTGGGCCTTCTATATGTAATATACGTCGACATGGAGAAAGTAGTCGCTGGCATGATGTTGGTGTCAGTGTTGCTAGTGGTAACTTTCTTGCAGCCAAGGTACTGCCTTTTTACTGCTAATGTTCACCATTTTGATAACCTTATTCTGATTCTAATCTTATATTTTTAAAATTGTAAATGTTAATTGCAGAGAAGAGGAGTTGTTGAAGGTGTTGATTTTGGAGCAACTGGTGAAGTAAAGAAAGTAGATGTTACTCGGATGCGTGAAAGGCTTGATAGTGATTGTATAGTTCTACTCAGCAACCTAGGATATTCCAGCTCTGGAGAAGTTCTAAATTGCAAGTATGTTGTCCTCTCAATCTTCAATCTCCGTCTCCCTCTTCTTTTTCCTCCCCATCTTCAATTCAATAGATGAGTAATTTAAATGAAAAATTTCTCATGTGGGCTTTCATGCTTTTTCTTGTGTTGCTTGGACCAAATGTCTGATGATGGAACAAATATTTGCAGAACCTTTAGTTATCTGTCTATTATTCTTTCGGCAACATAATTCAGTATTTGTGAAGTTTATTGCAAACTGATTCATGGTTTCATATATTTCAGCACATATGAAGTTGCTACTGCCTGTGCATTGGCTATTGAGGCTGATAAACTTATTTGCATCATCGATGGTCCTATTCTAGATGAGAGTGGGCACCTTATCCGTTTTTTGGCTATTGATGAAGCAGACATGTTGATTCGAAAACGGGCTAAGCAAAGTGAAATAGCTGCTAATTATGTGAAAGCTGTGGGCCAAGAAGATTTTAACTCTCTCGAACATAATGATTCAGTTAGACTTGTCCAGTTACCACAGAATGGGAAGCCTTTAAATGGAAGGAATAATGCAATCTTTCACAACGGCGTTGGCTTTGATAATGGAAATGGGTTATGGTCTGGCGAACAGGGCTTTGCTATTGGAGGTCATGAACGTCAAAATAGATTGAATGGTTATCTATCGGAATTGGCTGCTGCTGCTTTTGTTTGCAAAGTAAGCTTATGATGAATGCATTTCATTCTTACAACTTTAAGTTGTTTATAAGCTAGCATCAATCCGTTTATGAGCTTTTTCTATAAGCTGCTCTGGGAAATATTTTCCCAATTTATTAATTTTTTTTTTTCCGCAATTACATAGGCTTGTTAGTCATATTTTGGACCTTCATTAGTGTTTTATTTGGTGTTGATCTGCTGATTGAATAATGTGATATATTTTCAGGGAGGTGTTCAAAGAGTACATCTTCTAGATGGCACAATTGGCGGAGTTTTATTATTGGAACTTTTTAAAAGAGATGGAATGGGGACAATGGTTGCTAGGTATGTGATCCCTTGCAGAATTTCAACAACAAATTTACAATATTCATTGCTGATAAAACTATGTGGTCTTATTGCTTTGATTAGTAACACTTATTAATGTTTGATGTCTCTTGATGCACACCTTTGTTCGAATATTTAGGTTTCTAGGTTCATGTTGATTTCATTGGATTTGTCATGTGAAAACTGGGAACATAAGTTAACTAGGTGTGCATTATTGTGAACTTGGATTTACGTAGTTGTAACCAACTTTTAGTCGTGCAGCTTTGAATTTAGTTAGTAAGTAGTTTTGGCATAATGATATGATTCTGAACATGAGATGGTTCTTTGTTTGTTAGGTTTGGTTCTAAATATTAGGTAATCTTGCAATCTGCTGTAAAATATAATGTACTTAATTGAGATATTCTACTATGACAAAACATGCTAATTAATACTATAGATTTTCACTCCTCTCATTGGGTTATGGCTTAATGGCTACGTTTTTGTGTTCAGCGATTTATATGAGGGAACCAGGATGGCAAGGACGGCAGATCTTCCTGGAATCAAACAACTCATACAACCTTTGGTAGAATCCGATGTATTGGTTCATAGAACTGATGAAAAGGTTAGTTCTTGGTCTTTTATTTTAGTTCTTGGTTTGTTTATTAGCAGTTGTAGAGATTGGTGTGAGTAAGAGAGTGAGTAAGAGGACTGAGGCAATATGGTTTTGTGTTCTGTTGTTTGTATTTATAGTTGCTTGAAGAATTGGATTCGTTCATTGTTGTGGAGAGAGAAGGCCAAATCATTGCATGTGCTGCTCTTTTTCCTTTCTTTGAGGAGAAATGCGGAGAGGTCGCTACATTTGCGGTTTCTCCTGAATGTCGTGGACAAGGACAGGGAGACAAATTACTTGGTATGCTATTTTTAATCTGATTATGTGAAGCTCCATAGTACCTTCATCTTCTTATTTATTGCTTTTCCTGCTGAATAATATTGTTTAGGATGTCCAATGTGTATGCAAACATAATGTGAGCATATGGCATTGAGATACAAGTGGAATGAGTGTGCCTTGCTATACGCAAGACTTAAAACATTAGATTTAGTTATGTTATTGCTTAGTAGTAGCAGTTTGATCACGTCCTATCAGATTTAGGTTAAAATGACCATGATTCTTGCAATACTTTTCATTGTCTATGGAGCTTTGTGTTATAAATTGAAGTTATACAAGTACAACTGATAAACTAAAGAGCAGTTGCTGTAATTAATTCCCATATGTGACCAAGATGATCACTTGTATTTCTATGATGCTTTTATTTCCACTAAGATTTTATCTTTATCTCTCTATTTATGCCACGTGGAATTTGTGTCATTTTGATTTTATCAGTTGTTGTGATTAAATATTTGCAGATTTCATTGAGAAGAAGGCTTCCTCTCTTGGCTTGGAAATGCTTTTTCTTCTTACAACCCGGACTGCAGATTGGTATGTTTTTTTTCCTATTATAAATCCGCTTGAAATAAGATACGTGATCTGTGCATGCTAATCACATTACCTCGAGATGAGAAGAGGATGTTATGCTTCATGATTGTTGCAGTTGAATTCATTCTTTTGACTAGTCATTGATGTGAGTGGGAGCTTTTACATAATCCGGTGTTAGAATTGTGCAATCAAAAGATGCAAAAAAAATTAGTATGCTACACTTTGTATTAGGTTGTTCAAGAAGTAAGCATGCAAACATCAGTTCACAATTTTCCATAATAATAGTAATTTGTTTTATTTACAGGTTCAAGAGGCGCGGGTTCTCAGAATGCTCAATTGAAATGATACCAGAAAAAAGGAGCAAGAAAATCAATCTAAAACGGAAATCTAAATACTATAGGAAGAAGTTGTTACCTAATACAAGTGGAATAACTGTTCATAGGGCGTTCAGTTGAGATTTATTCCATCCAAAAAGTTTATGGCAAACGGAAGAGAGAAGAAACAAAAATATCTAATTTATGTGGTTGGTTAAAAGGTTTGAGCAGTTGTAAATTAGGAAGTCTAGTTACAGGTTCAAGTATCTTGGTCATCAAAAGAGGTCCATGCAGGACGGTTTCAATGTTCAGAAGAACTCTACTGTGCAGGAATTTTTGAAGCATGTAGTCAGCCAAGCAAGGGTTAGGCGAACAGTACTGTTTTGTATCAAATTTGTGTTGAATCGAGGAGAGTTACCCTACCATACACTGTATGGGAGTTGAGTTCTTGTCGAGTGTCTGTATATGGTGATTTGTGAGGGTTTTCACCAATTTCATAGTAAAGCTTCTGTGCCCCCTGCCATTATATTGGGGTCCTGGATGTCATGTCAGTCCAATTTTTAATATGCAAATGCAATAATGTAATGGCTAATTGGCTAATATGGTGTAATGCAATAATGGCTAATTGGCTAGTGTTCTGCTATTTCTTTTCATGGACGGCGGGAAACAAAATATATGCTCTCAACTCAATACTACTTTAAATGCAAGCCTAGAGAGACTCTAGACTATTAGTTAAACTGTCAAGAAGAAAGTCAAATAAATCAAAAGGTAACAAAATTGTTTGAATCAAAATAAGATATTCCAAGTTACCTTGAAAACAGACTGTATTAAGAAGTCACTAGTGCTTTCTTCTTTTAGAAGAGAAAAAAGACTTTGGCAAGTTTCCTGGATGCCCTTGAATTAAAGTCTAACTGTGAGCTATAAGGAAAGGAAGAGTAATTATCAAAACCATAGAATTGTTTTCATAACAGCAGCCGCCTTTATGTGGAATAGAATTCGTCAAATTTTGCTTAATTGAAATCATAAATTATTTAAATCAGCCTGAATTGAGTCCTATGATGAAAGAGGGACTTGATTGAAAGCTAAAAAAGAGCTTGTGGTTTCTGAATTGAATTAAAACCGGGAAGTATAATCTTCCTTCGAAAATATCTTATATGTGAAATTGAGAGTCAATTTTCAACTTACAACAAAAGGAAGCTCAAACATCTTGTACATAATCAAACGATCTTTTATTAACATGACAGAATACAGAAAGTCCCTTTTGGAAGCCTCCTGTTAGAGGCAAGGCGATATGATATTATGCAAAATTGGAATGAAGTGTAAATTTACCTCTACAGCAAACTAATATATTAATTTTAGCCTTTGAATGGCTGAACTTGGGCTGATGCTATTCAGTTTAACAGATGCTACTAAGTAAATGCAGTGTTCTCATGTCAAATGAGTATTCGAAGTTTCAAACACTATAGAGTCCCCTGAACAAATTCATAATAAAAGAATTTCAAACCCTAACCCAACAAATGTTAATGAGCTTATTGAAGTTTTGTACGAAAGAGAAAAACTAAGACAACAAATTCAGATCAATTATTCGCAATTGTTATGACAAGAGTTTACTGAGGACAGATGATTTCTCAGAAATTATATTGCTGCCGCATGCAGAAAATATCAAGTGAAGACAGCTGCAAATCAGTTTGCATAGCTTCTGTCTTGCCGAACCAGGAAAAGAGTAGATGAGTAGCCAATTTATTTCTAAGCTTTTGGAAGACCTTTAAACTTGAAATTATCAGCATATGACTTTGCCTGAAACCAGAAAAATACCACTCCAAATGGTTAAAGCTATGATACATGCAACTATGTACAGTTACTGTGTTCATCACTGCATTAACAATAAAAGTTTTTTCAAGCACATGGTATTCCTCGAGTTAATTAGAGCAAATATACGCAACTTTTAACTATCACATTACCAAACCTCGTAACTATTCCATGTTTATATTCGCAGGCTACAGACTGCATCTAAATCACCAGAAAACAGCACTAATGTCAATTCTTTACTGATTATGAGATTGGTCAGTAAGGTATGCATGGGAAGGACTCAACCAAGGAATTCCCTCGTTTGTCTTCCCAATCTCTGATCTTCTATAATTATGTAGTTCAAAAAAGAAGACACTAACTATGATCTAGAAAAGAAACAGTAAACTAAGGGAACCTAGAATCTCAAAAGTTCCAAAATTCCACGCCATTTTTGGGTCATCGTTCGTGCTTAATCTCAACTTATAGTTCATATAGCATTAATGCATTACATCCACAAAGCTAGCATTAAACTATCCTCGGATCAAATGAAAATACGTTATCACTTCTCATACATTCAACAATAAACAGGGAAAGGAGGATTTACTGAGCATTTATACTTTGGGTAAACATTGTGATATTTGGAAGGATGTGTTGCTAGGAAATGTAAAATTCATGTACTTCACACTGAGATGGAGAAGATTGTATGCTGGATGGTCCATAAAGCTTCTGGAAAATCTACTATAACTATTGTTTGAAGAAATGAGTTTTTTGCAGCTATTTACTGGATTTGGAATGCTAGAAACCTCTGTATATTTACTAATGATTCTTTTCATGTTAAGAAAGTTTCATATCCAAATCTAATAGTGCAAGGGTTCAGAGTTATTCTAGGATGTGATTTTGTAGGCTGTTCTTTGGATTTATTGGCAGAAGGGCCAATTTGTTGTGTTTTATTCTTTCTATAGCTCTGTTCGGTAGTTCGTTTGTTTATTAACACAATGATAATTTTATGAAGAAAGGAGTCAAGTACCTTTAACAGTGGTGTATGACGCTTCCTGACCTGTAAATAATTTCATGACATACAATCAGAAAGAAGGTTTGGAAGATGATGCAACCATAGTTACTAAAAGCACAAGACACACTAAGGCGTAAAAGAGTCCTGGCGCCTAGACACAAATGAGCAACTCCATGCCTGAGTGACACTGAGACAAAGCGCACTAAACAAAAATGTGTAAAATAATAAAATAACCACGAGTATTACCATTTCTTAAATGCAAAAAATACGCAAATTTCTTAACCATATCCAACTATTCATAATCCTAGTTATAAAATGCTCTACTAAGTCTTCCATTGTCAGAATTCATTCATAATAAAAATTCTGAATCTTATTTTTAACTCAGAAACCTGAAAAAACACTATCTAAGTTCTAAATTTACACTTAGGTGCACCTCCAGCAAGGCACTAGTCTAGGGAAAACGCACTCAGACGTGCACCTTTTGAACAAAGCTCGCATGTTGGTTTTCTCAGGCAACATGCGTGGAGTCTAGCACCTTTTGAACCTGAGGAGCGCCTTTGATATTATGGGGCAACATAGCAGAGGCAAATTAACATATGATGATGAGCCCAACAAGAAAACTAAATAAAAAAGAAGTTAACAAGTCTTTTCAATCTGGTAATCACCCTAAATATTCCATTTTTAACATTTCATTAGAATCCAAAAATCATTTTAATGGACAAAAAATGCTAGCTTAGAAGTTCTAATGCCTATTACACTCTCTCCCTTCCTAGGGAAGTCACATCACACAGAACTTCAAAAATGGGGGAAATGATAGCACAGTTGAATCTCCTATTGTCATTCATCTACTATCCTGACTAACAAAACTATTGTCTGAATAGCATTAAGGCAGCTGAGAAGGTAAATAGCATGAGAAAGACAAAATTAGCAACATCATCAAAAAACATTAGACTAGAGAAATGACACTTAGAGAAGGGCCAAGGAATCCCTGGGGTGAAAAATGTCACAGTTGAAAAAATAAACATAGCAACTGACAACTGAACTAGTTTCAATAGTAAAATTGATAAAACACAAGAAGTAAAGGGCGTACCACATATTCCCAACCATGTCGCTCAGCAAATTCCTTGGCAGACTCTTCACTGTCAAAACCAAGTGCAGAATCACCAACATGGGAATAAGGATCCCCTGTGGATGTCCAACCCATTAATGGATTTTCCCACCTACAAAAGCATCAGGTAGTAAGAGATAGCTTCTGACTACATGTTCAACAGCAAGGGTAGTAGATCCAAATTCATTCATAAGCAGTGGAAAAATTTATTGGTTTTAACTTTTAACTTCTTCAAACTGGTCTACAAGTTAAAAATCCTGGTCAAAAGATGAAACACAAGCATGCGACAAATTTCAAAGTAGAATGTTGGCAGTTAATTGAGTCTGTGCATTGTTAGAACGAACTGAAAGTCAATATTCAAAATTCACACAGTACAGAGATAAACTAGTGGAATCTTGAATGCACAAAACACTTTCTTGGAAACAAAATGACCAAGTATAATTATGGAAATCTGAAGCTTCTGCAAGCCAAACTAGACCATTCAGCAAGTCCTTGTGATAAGTTTGCAACACAAAAACGTAATAAAAGACGAAAGAAAATTCCTGAATGGGGAAAACAATGGTGAGAAAAGAACATACTTTTGTGTAGATACAAAATTGATTTTCCACTTTCCAACTTTTCCAGATCCTTGTTGAGTTGCAGTTCTAGCAGGTGAGTAAATAACTACCTGTGATCGACACCAGAAATTCAAATATTAACCAGATGATTTAAATATGAGACAATAATGCTATTGGCAAGAAAAATGAATGTTGTAGAGTTGAAAACACAGCTCCAGTGCTAGCTGAGTTGGTTATGGGTCTAATTATTCCGGTTTTCTACTAGCAGCACCTGAAAACATACAAAATATGCAGGGGCTCCTAACTTTTTTCTACAATCACTTAAAAGAGCTTCAAGACTTTTTAACAATCATAGAAGAAAAAGTTGACATTTGTAAGAAATAAGCGAATCCCTTCCATATGTCACCTAATCAACGGAATTTATTCTACTAGTTACAAGTTGTAAACTTTCTAATGCGCAAAATCTCCGATAACAAACTAATTGCAGCCAATTTCAGTGATATAAAAATGTGAATTTATTCTACTATATCACCTAATCAATGGAATTATTACTAATTCACACTTTATTCTACTAGTTACAAGTTGTAAACTTTGTAATGCCTCGCCTCGTAACCGCAAAATCTCCGATAACAAACTAATTGCAGCCAATTTCAGTGATATAAAAATGTGAAATTTATTCTACTATATCACCTAATCAATGGAATTATTACTAATTCACACTTTATTCAATTAGTTCCAAGTTTTAAACTTTGTAATGCCTCGCCCCGTAACCGAAAAAGCTCCTCTGACAAACTAATTGCAGCCATACGAAAAATGTGAATTTTGAAATCCCTAATGAATGAAAAAAGTTTGAAGCAGGAAGGTAAGAAGTTGATCTTAAGCTTATAAAAGAAATGAATTTGAAAATAGATAAGAAAAGGAAAGTAACGTACCCTCCGTCGAAGATGTTCGTCGGGGATACCGGAGACCATACCGATCTCGCCGGCTTTGATATCAGCCTCCACCAATGCAGAGAAAGGCCTAGAAAGTGAGCCCCACGCGCGACTCTGATTCCAAATCCGTTGCAGAGAAGTCGCCATCGAAATTGCTGTGACCTTCTTCTTCTTCTTCTTCACCTAACGATGGAAATTCCTTTTTTTTTCTTTTCTGAAAATAAAATATTGTTCGTCTCATCTGCTTACAACAATTGCGAATAGGTCCCTCAAGTTTAGGATTTTTCACAAAATACTTTACCTATTGCTCCCTACTATTTTATTTGATTATATCCAATTATAAAATGTTTCCAATATTTTTAGGGTTAATTACATATTTGGTCCATTTTGAATGCTTATATACATATTTGTTCAGTTTCTTTCAATTTCAATTTAAGATGTATATGTCAAATTCAAATGAATATAGTTTAGTTTCATTGTCTTTCAAAACCTTGCAACTTTTGAAACTTAAAATTTAGTTGAAAATTCTATATTTCCGTCAAAATCCGTATTCCAATTGAAGATGACGATAATTTTATGTGCTTTGTAGACTAGTATCATATGAATCCGACAGATGTGTTCCACTATATGCTAATTTTATACAATAAAGAAACAAACAGTGTAAAGAGACGAGTAAGCCCCAATGGTTGTGATGATTACAATGAGCATCCTAGTGATAATTGTGCTAAATGACTATGATGTTGAAGAAGTTCAAAACGATGTACCTATGCAACATGCAACAGAGTGAAGCTCGTGGTAAATGTGTTACAGTAGAATCTTTATAAGAATACATTTGCGATCGGACTATTTGTATAACAATTGGGAGGTTATTCTTATATAGAGATTGGTACAATAAAGACTCTCAACAGTTGGGACCAAAATTTTGTATAACAATTGAGAGGTTATTTTAATATAGAGTGTCCCTGTATAGAGGTTCTACTGTATCAAAACAGAGCCACGAGATGATGATAATGATGATGTCCCGAATTTGACTGAGCATGTCAAAAAGAAAAAGAACAATGACTAATCCCCTTAGTACGAAAATTGTTAGTCCCGGTTAAGTGTAAAGTACTCTAGAGGGGGGGGTGAATAGAGTAACTATGACCAATAAAAAATTCTTCATTTACTAATTGTCCTGGTTAGGAGGAATTCAACAAATGTGTTACTGATACTTAGTATCAGTGAGTCAGTAGGAGGTCTTGGCGGAAAACTCTGACACTGACTTCACTAACTAATTTGTATGGTGAGTACAATGACTCACAAATGAGACAGTTGGCTTTACACAGAAGTATTAGGCTTTGGTACGGACTTAAACAAAGCAGTAAGTAGTTAAGATAATAAGTCAGCACAACAAGCACACAACATATAATAAGCTCAGTAAGAATAGATGCAAGATATATGTAAAGTGTTAAAGGATAGAAATACTCAGCGATTTATCCAGGTTCGGTCACATCATGTGCTTACGTCTTGTCCTCAAGGTACCTTCCCTTGAGATTACTGAATCCACTAAATATCTCTTTCAAGGCAGAGAAACCGACCTTTTACAATAGCTCAGTACATCAATTGAGTACCGTCCTCAATCTACTCTCGCTATCTTCCACAACTACTTACACCAAGTAGTTGTCTTCTGGTCAGTAAAGATTTAGATATAATCTAAATTGTTTTTCTCTTTTTCTAACTCAGTACACAGTATGAATAACAGTGTACAAGTTACTAAGGAGGAATTACATAACTATTCAAAGATGAGAGTTGAGAATTAGTTCTTGCTTTGGTTGTTAATCGTTGTTGTTGTGTGTTTTCCTTCTTCACGCACTGCTCCTTTTATAGAGGATCAGAAGAGCTAGCCGTTGTGACTTGATCTTCAATTTGGATTTTGAATCCTCAATCTTCCCGTTAGAGTGGAAAGTTGTCGTTACAACAGTTTAAGGTAACTGATATGATCTTGGAATGAGATTGAGTTGATAAGATTTCCTCAATTGTGTTTGCAGAAAAGAAAAACTTGTAGCAGACGAAAATATCCATTTTCGATTACTCTCAGGACATGCTTTCCGGAGAGCTTTAATCTTTAGCCATTTTAGAAAGTTTTCTCTCGAGTTCCTCAATGGAGACTTCCTTCTAATATCCACTTGTAATATGATGGGTTCATGACTTTGAAGCAGTGTTCAAGAAAGCGCTAGGCGCTAGTCGAGCGGTGACCCTCCGCCTAGCGACTAGAGCGCTTAGTCGGAGCCTAGGCGATTATCTAAGCGGTTTTAAAATAAAATAATATTTATTTTTATAATAAGTTAATCATATGTAAATAAATTAATAAAATAATTAAATCACCGTGATTAGTTTTGTTTTTTCTGAAAATATGCTAATTTGAAGAGATTTGCTTCTCCAATACCCATTGCATTCATCTTTTACCACAATTATGATTCAATGCAAAACAACAACAAAATTCACCAATCTCATCCACTACTCATCCGTTAAAACCTAATGTTAATATTTTATCAGTCCTACAATGAAATATTAATAGACTATCAGTAGAGACCAAAGCGTGAACCAAATTGATTACTCTCTTCACCTTAGCCCCCTAAACCATGCTCATCATCAGACTCAAAATCAACATCAACTTCTTCCCCATCATCAGACTCGAAATCAGACTCGTGAAGCTCCCTAACCAAATTGTCATCTTTAGATGCGTTGTCTGTTGTTTCACAAGTATCTCCTTCCTCAACAATCAAATCCTGAGCATGAACAGCACAATCTGCAAGCAGTAGGTCGACATTCTTTCCTGTTTGCTTCTTTCATTTTGCCAACAATCTCATGTTGAATTGGACATAAACAAGATTGTTTAACCGTTGTGTATCAAGTCTATTTCGTTTCTTAGTGTGTACCTATATAATAATAATAAATGAGAGAAAAATCCACAATATATTGTTAACTCGTGAATAAAATAGTTCTTGTAGTTTGGAATAAATACCCCTTCAAAAGTACTCCAATTACGTTCACATCTCGATGAGTTAGTCGTCAAAGATAAAATCTTTCTTGCCACTGTTTGTAGATTTGGAACTTCAACTCCATAAAAATTCCACCATTGAACTGAAAAAATATATTTGATTAGTTAACTTAATCGTATATAAAAAAGTTCATAATTTTAAAAATACACAAGTTTTTAGAAAACAAACCTGGATCATAAGTCTCATCATTTTTACAACATCCTTTTATGGCTGTTGGATGTCCAAAGTTTCCATCTTTTTTTGTATACTTTGCAAGTTCGGTGTTGATGACAAATATTTGAGTATCAAGATCATCTGGATAAAACGCATCAACACACTTGAAAGTAGCAGTAATGACATCTCGATCAAATTGGATAGTCAAATCGTTATAAAAATAATAAGGATTCAAGAAATATGTCATCCAATGAAGAGGACTATCAAGCCGACCTCTACTCTTCTGATCAATGATACTAACTATTGGTCCATAGTTCTTCTCAAGACTGTTTAGGGCCCTGCATATTTCTTTCTTTGCTTCTTCTAACTCTCCATGCAAAAATCTCATTGTCGGCTTCCGATCTCCATCAACTAATCTAAGTACTCTAACTAAGGGTGCAAAGACTTTCAAGCAAGTTGCCACACCATCCCAAAATTTTATACTTGTTGTTGTATGATAAGCTTTGAGTCCTTTAGAATGCTTTGCCCATTTACATTATCCCCATTCATTGCTAGCAAACATCATCTTTAAATTTTCTTTCTTCTCCATCAAACTTTGCAAAGTAAGGAAAGCCGATGCAAATCTAGTTACTCCAGGCCTAACAATGTCTCTTCTCTTTGTAAACTTCCTCATCATGGACAAAGTCTTATGATGGGCATATATGAAAATGGTAAATTGCTTAGCCCTGTCAATCGTTTCCTCAAACAAAGGAAGTTTGGCAATACTTTCCACCATTAGATTTATTGTATGAGTTGCACAAAAGGACCAGAATATGTTTGGTCTCACCTCCTTTAACAACTTTGCAGCAGCCATGTTGTTAGTGGCATTGTCCGTTACTACTTGAACTACATGTTCACCCACTTTCTCAATACACTCATTAACATACTCAAAAATATACTGACCTGTATGGGCATCATCAGAGCAATCTTTAGAAGAGAGAAACATTATACCTTCTTTGCAATTGATACATAAATTCATGATGCTCCTTCTTTTTCTATCCGACCACGAATCTGTCATGATAGAGCATCCACTATTCTTCCACTCATCTTCTTGTCCTTTCATCAAATCTTTTCCTCTACCAACCTCTTCCTTTAACAAAGGCTTTCTCAACTGATATTGACTAGGCGGGGAAACACCCGGTCCAAATTGTCCAGCAGCCTCAAGCATTCTTTTAAAATCATCATTCGCAATTGCATTAAAAGGAATTCCATGAGAGTATACCCATCTAGCAACATATTGATGAACCACGTGCAATCTCTCTTTCGCAATAACATTCTTGATATGTTCTTGGTGTGGTTTCAATACTGCACCTTGAAGAGATTCAAGATTGATGCTAGACGTAAATCTATCCATAGGACCAAGCATGTGAGGCATTTTGTTTACTCTCATTCCCTCTACTTCAATTGCTTCTTCTTCACCTTCCCTTTTCTCATCAATATTCACTGTATTCCGAATCTCAGAATCGTTTCTTTTGACTTGCTTCTTTTTTTTTCTCGCTTCCATAATTGCTAACTTGCACTTATCTTGGTCTTCCTTTTTTGAGTTTGGACAACCAGCCACATCCCCTTGTATTCTAGCAATATGTTTCTTTAACCTATATACTCCTCCCGAAAACTCTTTCCCACATAGTTTACATTTCACTTTGTCCAAATTGTTGGGATTTATTAACACTCCATATTCCCAACCAACATCATTTGATTTTCTCTTCAAACTTGGTGTCTCGTTTGCTTATTCGGAATTCGATTCCATTATCTGAACAATTAAAAAAGTAAATCAACATTATAATCCAGACATTTAAATGAGATGCAATTACTCTGCCAATAACTCATTTAATAATTAGTAATTGGCCAATGCAATCAACAACTCATACAAATATATTATATTGTTAAATAATCCAAGAGATGAAACTGCATATGTATTCTTAGAATTTAGAATTTAAGTTTCATACTGATGTTATACAGGGGAGGTACGAGAACTCTAATAACATAACAAATAAAACAAATCAAAGCATAGCTAGGTAGACATGGGAAGATTGAGTAAACCCTAATCCAATCCCTAATCTCAATATTCCAAACGCTAATCCCATCTCTAATCTCAATAATCCAAACACTAATTCGAAAAGCTTACCGGATAAACGTGAAAAGCCGCTCCGTCGAAGTTCCAGGTGGCGTCGACGGCAAGGAAACAGTAACATACGTCTTTCCTGACTTCTTTTTTTTTTATCAGAGTTCTCATAGAACGTTCGAAAGGAAAGGAATAAAAACTTAAGAAAAAAATTAGGCCCATGAAAAACTTAAGAAATAAATTAAGCCCATTAAACCGCCTAGTCCACCTAGCCCGCTAACTTCCGCCTAACCCGCTGAAACAAGTCTCTCGATTTTAGTCACCGACTAGGGTGAAATCGGGGCGGCTTAGGGCCGCCTAGCGCCTAGACGCCGCCTAGGCGGCCGCCTAGGCCGCTTTCTTGAACACTGCTTTGAAGATGCCGCTGGCTAGACTTAGCGGGTCAACTTCACAACTCTGCTGGGCTGCTAGGTTGATTTCTTTGAGGCAGGATATCAAGGGTTTGTTGGCCTTGAAACTTCAAGTCAGTATCACCAAATGATACTGAGTCTTGTACTGAACTCCAATAAAATGATGTACTTATTACTGTCTTATCAATAATAAACAGTTAGTAACTTCTTGTATGATTAATATAATTTACTAATGAATTAGAGGTTACCATTTTTCCATATACTTCTAAGTACTTATTTGACATTCTTCAAAACTTAGAGAATTGAGTTTCCAACAAACGTGGCTACTATAAATATCGTTTGAGTCAACTTTCATATGTCCTCAAGATCCTAAGACGTATTAACACTTAAAACCAGAAATTGAAATCCTCAGAAACACGATAATAGCTTTGTATTCAACTTGATTGTTGGTGGTAGGAAAGGATAGGCGGAGGGCATAGTTGAGGTGGAAATCGTGTGGGCCACAAAAACAATACTAGCGCTCGTGCGATTCGGAGCACTAGAACCATCGACACTCATGTCCCAATGCTGCCCGTCGGAAGTGTTGGCCCTAATAAGATCATAATGAACCTAGAGGAGAGGGGGGGGGTGAATAAGTTCCAAATTCAATTCTGTAAAACTTGGACATAATCCAATCTCTTTCTTTTAGAAGCAAGCTTAATCAGAAGCAGTTCTGAAAGAGATTCTGCTTTCAGTCTATAAAGACTTTCAGCAACAGAGGTTCTGAGATACAGAGCCTCTGG
The DNA here is from genome assembly GCA_028411795.1 of Euphorbia peplus. Lineage (NCBI taxonomy): Eukaryota > Viridiplantae > Streptophyta > Magnoliopsida > Malpighiales > Euphorbiaceae > Euphorbia > Euphorbia peplus. Next base: position 9,168,578 of record CP110841.1, on the reverse strand, counting down.
ATAGTTTGTATTCTGAACAAAGACTGAGTAAATTAAGATAGACTGTTTCAACACTTAATAAGTTGCACAATGCACATAAGCAAATATAACAAGTAATAGATAAGAAAGAATGGTTCAGAAGATTAGAGCAAACTTAGCGATTTATCCATGTTCGCTATAGAAGTCATGTAGCTACGTCATGTCCCCTGTGAGATCACCCACAGTAGTTTCAAATCCACTAAATGTACTTTTATGGCAAGTACATAAGCTCTTTTACATTCAGCATCACCTAGCTAATTTTTCACTAAGTAACCGGTTACCCCTACAACACTAAGTTGCAGCACCACTCTAGAATAAGTTAAATGATTTCCACCAGAAAACTTAAACCTCAAGTGGATTTCTCTCAACTAACTGAATATCACAAACGATATCAGTTTACAAATCTATTATGAACTTATATTTTCTTCACTCTCTCTCTCTCACTTTAATAAATTTAGAATTAGAAAATAGAAAGAATGGAATGCTCTATTTTGCTCTTCAAAATAACAGTGCGTTAAGTCAGCTCAAAACTCGAGTGTAAACACTCAGTTGAGTTTTGCTACTATTCATAGGACCTTGGAGATGACCGTTGATCAATTTGAATCTTCAATTTGAGGAGAGATGCAGAAAGTAGTCGTTGCTCTGTCATCTTTTTCAGACTGAGTAAATTAATGATACTGAGGAATCGAGCTCAATGCTCGTTTGGGTCTTTTGTTCCATCATCAGTTAGGAGCTTCGGAGTGCGCCATCCCGGGAGAAATGGGTCTCATTTTGTGTGTCATCAATGGCGTGGAACTGGATGCAACGGGGGCCCCGAGCGCACCTTTTAAGGTTTGCCTTTCCATCCATCTCTCAAAGCGAAGCTCCATCTCCTCCTCAATTTGCGGAAGAGTCGAGACTGAAGCCTTTATTAGAGCACATGGGGATCCGCTATGAGGGCTCAATCCAACAAGGGCAGTGGATCAGTGAGGAATGACTTCAATTATAGCTCTGGCTGGCTTCCACAGTGTAGGCGTGGGCTGAGGGTTCTCTATCAACAACTGAGGTTAGGAAGAAGACAGGTTGACCTTAGAAATATTATCATGAATGACCTTCTATATCTTATAGGTGTCCTCCTTCATTGAAGTATAATGGTCGAGAATGACACGTTGTTAGAGCAACTTCTGGGATTATGCAAACTGTGCATGGAGAGGAGGATGTCTCGCAACGAGGGTTGCTCGTCCTATGAATTTTTAATAAAAAAATTGGCTTTGAGATTGCGCACTATGAGGTGTGTCTGAGGATTGGGCTGAACCGGGGGATCGGATAAGGTAATGGATACTGGATCCAAGGTTTTAGAGGAAGGAGGAAGCTGGATGTTGAAGTTTTTTTTGAAAGTATGAATGAGAGAGGTCTTTGGAGGTTCTGTACATGATTAACTAAAGGATTTGTTTGTAGTCCACACCCATCGCACCAATTAATGACAAAGTGGATACAAATGTCCTTCAATAAATGCTTTTTATGAGGTCGACCAAGTAGTAAAGGGCTCGTCTGACTCCTCTTGAAACACGCTCCAAAGCTTAAGTTACACCTGATACATGGGAGAGAATATAAATCACAGTTTAGAGAGAGAAAGAGTAAATATAGAAATCTTAAAGAGAGAGAGAGAAGAAGTCCTTTGTGCATTCAATGCTTGGGGTATTTTATAGGGAATTACTAAGCCAGTTGGCCTGGCCGCGTGGGGTCCTTAATTGGAATCTTAGTAATGCCTTTGATAGGTCAAATGACTGCTGCACCGGGCGAGGGGTGTTTTTGTCTGGTGTGGACATGGCCTTCCTAACTTGAGAATGTATGGCCCTGGCCTAAATGGGCCTACAAAAGCTACTGAAAATTAGACTTTTAGATGGCGAATCCATATTCATCATCAAATTGGGCATAAAATTGTAATCATGTTTAAATTTAAGTATCGAAATGTAATTTACTTTAATACATTATGAGTAAATGAGTAATTTAAATTGATTGAGGAACTAAAATGTTGAATACAACAAAATTTGAAAGACTTATAATTTATTATTATAAATATAAAGATATTTAAATTATTTATTGAATATTGCTGAACTAAACTGAACTGATTTGAACTAAAAACAAAATCTATAAACTCAAACAAATACAATCTTATTCTAAACTGTCGACTTAGATACCGGATATGATAAATGAGTTGAGAAAATTATATACATGTTGTTAATTTGTACATTAACAAAAGTTAAAAAGTGTGACAAGTTACATAAATCTGGGATCAAAATGGAAAAAACATATAAATTAGGGAAGGAGAAAAAAAGAAAAAGAAAGATAAATTTCCACGGCCAAAAATTGAAGTCGAAAATAAAAAATAAAATAAATATGTTAAGAGTGTTGTTCGGAAACCCAAAATCAGAAACGTAGCAAGTAATTTAATTTAGAGCTCTCATCCATCCAATGATCCCCATATGAATATATCATTCAATTCTCCGCTTCCTTTAAATTATCTTCCTCTGATCAGGTAAACCCATCAGCCCTAAAACCCACTTTGATTTTTGTTAAACTATTCATCATCAACATACTCTAAAGGCGCTTTTTTTCCCTCAATTTTTGTTGATCTGTACTGTTTTTTCTTGGTTTTTATTCAATCACTCAAATTCCACTTTTTCCCTTACTGGGTCTTGTTTAAATTCAGGAAAAATCGTTTCTTTGATGGATATTAGATCAAGTTTAACCTTCAAAATTTATGATTTATACTTAGCAGTTGGAAAAATTGAGTTTCTTTATGCTTCTTTGTGGAGAAATCCATCTGTAAATCGAGGAATGTGTAGCTAGCTACCAGTAGTTGCTCTTGTAGAGTTAGAAAAATTTAGTTTCTTTCTGCTTTCTGATTGCGTGTTTTCTTCCTTTATGTGCTAAATGGTATCTTTTGAATGCTTAAATGTGTGGAATTGCGTTTGCAGACATTTTTCTGAGGTTGTTTAAGCTCCCTTGATGGGTGCTCCTAAGCAGAAGTGGACAGCAGAAGAAGAGGCAGCCCTTAAAGCTGGAGTCAGTAAGCATGGCACGGGAAAATGGCGCACTATACTTACTGATCCTGAATTCAGCACTCTCTTGAGATTAAGGTCTAATGTCGATTTGAAGGTAGTTATGATTCGAAGGTAGCATGTTTTTTTGTGCTACGAAAGAGAACTGGACATTCTCTAAATTGTAGTCAATATCTTTTTTTTTTCTAGATTTCTGTTTATTGGGATGTTGATATAATGTTGCACATTTCTTAATTTTCATCCACGAGTTATTTTTTTTTAAAATTTCTCTTACTATTTTCTATTACTAATTTCTGTAGTAACTGTATAATGTACTTGTGTCCAGGATAAATGGAGAAATATAAACGTCACTGCAATATGGGGGTCGAGACAGAAGGCTAAGCTTGCACTTAAAAAAAGTCCACAAACACCTAAACGTGATGAAAATCCTAAGGCTTTGAGCACAGTTGTACAGGGTGCTGAAGAGATTGTTGATGCCAAGCCTCTAGCAATATGCAATGGAACACCGAGGATCGGTCCAAAGGAACTGCTTGCTAGGTTATATTCCTTCTGATTAAAGATTTTATCACTTTATTATTGTAATTATTATGTGTGTTTTAGGGTTAGGGTTTTTATACACATATATATCAACTAGTCTGTAATAGGCAGATAACGTATTCAAAACTCAAGCTCTGATGTTGTTGTTGTAGCTCTGTCCTGAGCAAGATGTGAGTGCGTTAGCTTGTCTAAGCCTGTGAAAGAAGAAGGGTTGTATTGGATGGCTCAAAATCTTCAAAAAGATTGTTGGGAATTAAAAAATGAGTTGTATTTTTCTATTGAAGATTTGAAATATGTTTCTGTATGGAGGGGGATGGAGAAAAATAATACGTCTTTTGAACTGGTGTAGTAGGCATTAGGATATGTTTAATTTTTTGCATTCTCATTTGTCTGCCGGAGTCTTTATTTCCTTTTCTCTTCATGACAAAATCCGCTTTCTTAGCAGTCTGCTTCCCCATTTGTTCTCAAATGATATATAGGCATCGCTAAGTTAACAGATAGTCTATTCTTGACCCGCAGGAACAGCTGATTATGTTCAACAAAAGAGGCAGCATAATAAATTTAACCTTGGGATCACTGTATATCAACTAAATAACCTTGTGGGTGCTATTTTCAATTTAAAAATTGTTACTTTTTATAGAAATTCTACTTTGTTTTACCCCAATCACATGTATGTCCCACGTAGTTGTAAGACAAATTGTCAGTATATCATTTCTTACCACATTGAAGGCCTATAGCTCTGTAAAATTGTCTGAATTTCATTTAAGGTAGCAGTCATTTTCATGTGAACATATTTTTAACACAGTAATTTACAAAGAATATAGTATGCTTAATGCATTGCTTTTGGTAAAACAGGATATTTGCTAAGTATAATTTGTAAAATCTTAAAACATGGATAGTTTTAATCTACAAATGGCTTATATATTTATGAAAAGGAGCTCTATTCCCATGCTTGGAAAGGTGAGGCAGAAGATATTGCTGAAAGTCATTTTGTTTTGTAAACCAAACTGCCCTTGTTTTTATTTTGATGTGATTCATGAATAATTCTGTTGGTTTGCAAATGTAGGGTGGATAGTTTGATATTAGAGGCTATTACTGCATTGAAGGAACCAAATGGTTGTGACCGAACTTCGATTGCGCTGTACATAGAGGTACTCAATCTTTTCAGTTCTATACTTATGAATTGCTTGCTTTTATTATCTAGATATTCTCGCTTTCTCTTGTTTCTTTCTCCCTCCTTTCTTCTTTTTAAGTATCCACAGATGTTGAATTGAAATTATCTATAAGAATAAAGTAGTTTGTGTGTGGTTTTGAAGTAAAAAGTAACAAAGTCAAAGCTGCCCTGTTTCTTTAAACTCATTTTTCCATCAGAATGTTCTATTGTTAACCTTATAAACTTCGGATTATGTAGGAGAAATACTCGGTAGCCCGAAATTTCAGGAAGGTATTGGCAGGAAAACTAAAGCTTCTGGTTGCAGATGGAAACTTGATCAAGGTTATCTGTTTACTGTAATTGTTAACTCTAATATAGCTGAAAGAATGTTATCCTCCTTTTTTTTAATCTTTATTGCAAGTTTCTATTATAATTGTGTCTATTATAATGGGTGAGGTATCTCCATGGGGAGGCCCATTACCCGTTACGGAAAGTATGCAGACAAATTTATCCTTAATTGTCTTAACGGGGCGGAGATGGGAATCCACATTACAGATGGGGAAGGGAATGAAATTGCTTGCCCCTTACTCAACCCACCCCATTGACAAGCCTAATGATAAAGCTGTATGCTAATATCTCCAAGCGAATCAAGTTTCCTAGTCCCTAAGAACATCAACTTCATTAGCGTACTTCTTTGAAATGAACAATCCTAAGAATATAATTGTCCTATATTACATTAAGTTTTATTTCCGGAAGCACTTTTCTGTATGTTATGCTCTTTAATGAAAGACAGATGCATGTCTATGTCTGTAAATGACAGATAAAGCACAGATATAAGATACCACCACCCAGTTCAGCAGTTGTTTCCGAAGAACGAAGAAACGTGTCCGGGTCTGGGTCCGGATCCCACGTACTTGTAGAAGGAAAGAAGAAGGATTTGCCAAAATCAGAAAAGAGTAATACCAAAATGCTCACCAAGTCTCAGGTTGACCAAGAGCTGTTAAAGATTAGAGGTATGACTGCCCTTGAGGCAGCTGCAGAAGCTGCAAAGTTAGTGGCAGAAGCAGAAGCTGCAATAGCAGAAGCTGAAGAGGCAGCTCGGGAGGCTGAGGCCTATGAAGCCGAAGCAGAAGCTGCTCAAGTTTTTGCCAAGGCTGCTATGAAGGCTTTCAAGTCTCGCTCACGTAATCATGTAAAACTCTCTATTCCCTTTCTAGAACCATATTTTGCCATAATTATATCGACTACTTAGCTTAGAAAACTTTTACTTTGTCATTTCTATTTTACGCACGGTCTAGAAAATGAAAATGCAGGTAATATCACTGTTTTAAACGAAGCCGCCTGGCCACCTAGGCTCTCAAAATTGAAAATCTGATATGGGCCTACTGGACCGCCTAGACCTGCTAGACGCTCAAAACCCGACTTGTTCCTGAATAATTCCCTGACTAGTCCTCGAAGATTCCCAGCCACCCTAGTAGCGCCTAGCGCTTTTTATTACACTGGTTAATCAGTGAATATTTAGAATAATTTTCTCAAGTCTCTTAACCCAATTTTGAACAATTATGTTATAATTATCATTTTCTCACCATGTCATATATATACATTTTATTAATATTTCTCAAGGAAAATTTCCAACTTCATAAATTTCAACTACCAAGTGGAGTACTTCCATTCCACTCCTAACCTGTGTCAGCCCTTCCTAACCATTTGGCCAATGCTTTGCTTTGAACACTTAGATAGGTTGATTTTTGCAAGAACTTGATGTGTTCTCTTTTCAAGAGTGATTTCTGCTTTTCGCATAAGAACCTACTATGTTGTCACAAATAAATTCCATACTTCAGCATAATACCCTTTGCTTTTATGTGGCGCAAGACCATCATTAGTCTGGAAAATGAGCTTCCTCTTGCATGCTTTTCCCCAAATGCAAATTGATACCTTCCATGTTTAGTGTGTTGTTGATCTTGTGGTATGTTTTGTAAACTTGTGCAGATTACTTGAAATGGATACCGGGCAAGAATCACACCGTGTATTTTGATGGAGCATTTTGAAACTCCCAGGCTGTCCATAAATGTAAATGGTTAATTGTGTAAATCTTGGACATTACTCAACAAGGCAAAAACTGTTCCATTGGTTGGGAACATACTTATAGGGTTTTTTGACATAAAAAACTTTATAATGAGGTAAAAAGGATAGATCATGATGAAGAAAGATGAGATTAATAGAAGTCTAGATTGCCGAAAAATAGAAGGATTGTTTGTTTTGTCTCAGTAAGCTACTCAATCTAGAGGAAGAGTGATTATAAGTAAATGGCGTCCAATTTTTTTTTTTTTTTTTTTGCATATTCCATCGTTTTGTGCTTGGTTCGTGAGGTAAAAGGTTCTTGTTTTCTTCTCTAAAAGTCCAGGAAATCATATTATTTTCGCCCCATATTGGGGGACATTTCATTTTATGGCTAGGTTCTTTATGTATGTTAATAATTGATTTTGCTGTTATAAATTGATCAAATAAAGCATTGATCACTTTCAGAAGTTACTTCAGTTTTGTGCTCATGTTGGAAATAAACGTTGAATAAGCAACATTTACTCTACTTTCTCTTATTTTTGCATGAGAATTTTTGCACTGAATGGGAGTTAGTAAGCAACTAGGCAAAAAAAACTTATCTATGTCGAAAACCCTGGCTACCTAAAAGCTCTTGATTCCTTCATCCAAATTTGGAGTATCCTTCCAGTTTGTAAATAAGTCTGTCCTTTATTTTGTTTTGTTTATAGAATTCTTATGTTTGGATTTCGAAACATTGTTGTATCGATCAAGTCTTTTGATAAACGAAATAGCATTTAGTTTAGATAGAGTGTCTGATTTTCTATTTGATTGTGGAGCTATATTATTTCTTTCCATAAAAAACTATTAGAACCTCTAGTTCTGAAAAATTGAAATTAAGAAGAGAGGGAGGTAGTAGGAGAGAAGAGAGAATTTGAAAGATGGAATTGATAGTAATATCATTGATAGATTTTAGTGAATGAGCTGAGTCATAAATAAGGTGAGGTCAAATGGTTACACGGAATGACAATTACAATTGACAAGTGCATCTGTTTTAAAAAAGATAAAATGAAAAATAACAACACTTAAATGATTCAACACAATTAAAACGAATTATTCGACATTCTTCTTTCTGGAACATGTAACAAAAACCTGAACAAAAGATTTGAATAGTAAAATTGAAATAAATCTTAAGATTTTTTATACTAGTTTTGTATTGTGTGATAGATCAAAGTAATAATGGTGGCATTGAAAATTAATGACTAATTAATGGTACCGAGCCTAACATGGATATCATTAGTTTTTTCAAAGCTATTGGTGAGTCAACAAGCAAACATAAACTTGTGCTTAGAACTGTCTTTCAAAGCTATTGGTGAGTCAACACCATGCAAACATAAGCGCTTGTGCTTACTACTGACATGAATATCTTCAACACATAATGGGTAGAAAAGCTCTATTGCCTTATTTTTATTTTAATATTATGTGCTCTAGACGAAACATATAATAACGATGATCCCAACTTCTTGTTAGCCCCGATGACCTAGGATCGGAGAATAGGGCCAAATTTCGTCAATTGTTAAAAGTCCGTTTTCAGTGATTTACCACTAAAATCACATTGTATAGATGCCTACATTTTCAAGTGACAATTCATGGTGAAAGACAACTTTGCCTTCTAATAAAGTTTTATCCCATATTAAACCATCCATTACGCTATTCCATAAAATCTATTTTAGTCAAGCAACAAATTGAGTTGAAAACACAGACAGTTTCGAGATTCTAGAAATCACAATTTATGTTACACGAACACTTTTTTCTACTAGCATACCCGTATCCATATCCATGTGCGTGTCTATTTCCATTTTAAGGTCTTATGTCTTAAAAGTAAGGTTTTCCGTAATGTGTCTGGGCAAAATAGATAGATCTTAAAGAAACAACCTGGTAAGAGAAGAAACAAACATGGGGAGTCCATAAAGCAAATATTAAAGGCAAGAGAAGAGAAGGAACAAGAGCTGCGATTGAATCAGCTTATCACACAAACACCCCCACAAATATATAAAGTAAGAAAGTAGCTGGAATACAAATCTACTGAGGAGAAAGAACCCAACAGTAGGGAACAGTAAACAGAGTAAAGAAAGGATCTAGCGACCAAGGCAGTAAAAAAGAATGAAGTAGAAAACATCAATTCTGCAAATTTGTCAATTTGGGCTGCTTCTGAGACGATACGATACTTTTGGGAAAAAACAAGGCGAAAAGTAGGATTTTGCTGCTGATACAAACAAACACCAGTTCCAGCTGATTCTGTGTAAAACAGAACAGGCATCCATGTCTTTTTCATTTCTAACCAAACAGACTCACACATACCTCCAGTTAGGATTGAAACAACAAACCGGAGATAGGAAAAGGAAAAACAAAGCCTCTCTAAGAATTGTATTTCATCAGATCCATTTTGACAAAAATAGCAACATGATGAATTGCTATATTCTACATTTCTACTAGTTGCAGAGCAATCATAAGCTGATGCAGCAGATCTATAATGTATTCAACACTTGGAGAGCCAAGTAGTCACACAACTAATAGATTACTTGCTTCCCAAATGCAAACGGCAAATATTGCAATTTCCAAAAAGCAATACAGTCTCCTGGTTTCTTTCTACTCCTAATCCAGCAATACCAAACCCATAATTTAGGAACTACAAGAGAAGGAAATAGCGGACAGACTTCAGCAGTTCCATATATCAATCATATCAAACACTTCCAAGTTCCATGGAGTTGATTGCTAAAAAACTGCCTACAAAAATATATATAATATCTACCACACAGACCCTAAACACGAAAAGAAGATGTCATGCACAAAAGCATTTCTAGTCGCAACAAAAAATTTGTAGAATATGGGAAGATCATCAAGGTAACATTGTGCAATTCTACTTGAAAAATGATACCATAAACTCATCCCGAAGAGATAGTGCAATAAGTTGAGTAAAATGCATATCCACAAAGTTCAAGCTACCATTGTTATTTATGCAAATGGTTCTATTAATGCATCAAGGAACACCGAATTCAAGATTCTAATAGTTCGAAAAGACCATAATTAACCGAGGAGAACAATGACAACAGCATAAAATTAGGCTAAATAGCTGCATTTGCTAAAAAGGATCGTATAAATTCCAATCGTATCATCAGATTATTAGGTTCCTAAGATGGACAACCTTAGCAACACAAATCGATTTCTATTTCCGAACTATGATAAAGATTGTAATTTTTAAATTTTTCTAAAAAAATCGAAGAAAACGAAAGGAATTCATTCAAGTACCACAGTAGCTCCCAAAGCTTTAAGCTTGTCGAGAATGGGATTAGCCTCATCTTTAGTGATCCCCTTCTTCAAAACGACAGGGGCTTTTTCGACCAAGTCCTTAGCTTCCTTCAAACCCAAATCAGTAAACGACCTAACTTCTTTAATAATCTTAATCTTGGCAGCTGCATCGAATTTCTCGAGCTTGATATCGAATGCAACCTTCTCTGCAGCGGCCGCGGCCGGCTTAGCATCAGATGCAGCAGATGGACCGGATAAAACTTGACCAGAGACAGCAGGTCCGTATCTATTGAGGCCCATTTTGTGGCGGAAGAGGACGGCATAGTCGTGCCTCTCGAGTTTATTTAGGTCGAGGAGCTCGTCGGCGATGCGCTCCAGTTTCTGGGTTCGGGTGGCGGCGGCGGTACATAGGGATCGATTTAGGGGTTTTGCTGACAAGGTTAAGAATCTGAATAGGTGTTTCGACCGCATATTTCTGAATCAAAAATTGAATTTCGAGAAATGTAATTTAAGAACACCAAGTTTAGGAGCTAGGGTTTTACACTGGAGAAGACGAAGCCACCACTCATTGGGTTTTAAACATTGGATTCGAACCTTTATTTTAGTAATGAAATGTAAATTTTCGATTTATTCTCGTTTAATATGTTTGTAAACCATCAAAAAAAGAATAAATAAATGTTAATGAGGATTAATATTTTATTTCTGTTCAAATCCGAGATTATTAGAAGTAAATTAAACTTTTCAATTAATATAATATTTATTCACCTTTCAATAAATTTCATAACTCAAATAAATTAATTTTTAAACTTTTCTTACGTTATTTTTCTCTCCTCGTCTCATTATTCCTGTTAACCTTCTTTAACTTTAAGAAATTATTGTAAGGTTTAAGACCTCTTCTTATGATAATTACTTTTAACTTTCACTTTTATTAACCTTCCAACTCTCAAACAAAACATTTCTCTCTCTAAAGTTATATACTATTAGAGTAGTCATTTTGAATAATGTTTGTAGTCATTTTGTTTAATATTATAAGTATTCTATATTTGTGAAATGCAATATTCAAGTATTATGATGTATCATATTAATAATTTTAAAATTTAAGAGTTATAAGAGCATATCCAAGAGACTCCTAGCCCACTCTCTAAAAATAATATAAAATATTAGGGAGGCTTTAAGTTTTACCATCTTCAACAATACTTTTCATTGCAACTCCTTATTTAATTTTATTACTAAAATTAGTTCTCTATTATTATATTTACCAAAAGAAAGAAGAGAGAGATTAGACAATAGTAAAAGTATTAATAAAAAATAAGTTAGGAGGAAGAGAGATGCTCTTAAGTTTGAGGAGGGAGAGTGTGGCTCTTAGTAATTTGAAGAGTTGCTAAGAGGTTTTTGGAGTTGAATTTTTAGCCAAACTCCTTAAATTTTAACTTAATAGCCTAAATAGAGAGTCCATTGGACTAGGGTTGCAAATGGGGCGGGGAGGGGATGGGGACACCTCCTACCGTCCCCATCCCCGTCTAGATGGGGAATCCCCATCCCCATTTTATAAATGGAGAAAATATTGTCCCCGTCCCCATACCCGTAGGGGTTAGGATCTTCGTGGGGCTCCCCATTTCCCATTTTTAAATTTTATAATATTAATATTTAATAATTTTTTCATATAGGAAATTATACCGAGTATAATATAAACTTTTAGTTTAATTATAGAAAAAATGCATCAATGAATAATGTATCAATCCATTAAATAGAAAATTGAAAATAAAGATCTCATTATTTTATTAGTCATAATGATCCTATATTTATTCATTTATATATATATATTTAGTTATATAATTTGAAGAATCCCCATGGGGAAAATAGCGGGGGTGAGGATGGGGATTACCGTGGGGTGGAGACAGAGGTCCCCGTCCCCGCCTCATCCCCATCTCTGGGAATTTTTTTTCCCCCATCCCCATTCCATGAAGAAAATAAATGGGGATTCCCCAGACCCACTGGGGCAAATCCCCTACGGGATGGAGATTCCCCGTCCAAGTAGCAACCCTACATTGGACATGCTCTAACCAGGGGCGGACCCAGGATTTGAAGACCGGGGGGGCTAATTTTGGCTCTAGCGTAAAAAAGTAAATTATGTATGTGTGTATACAAAAATGAAGTAGAGTTGATAAAATTAGGAGAAGCAAATTAAAAATTGTTAGATAAATTAAAAAAAAAAAAAAAGGAAAACAAAAATGTAGAGTTTTCGATCAAAATAATATTGAAAAATTAAAAATTCATGAAAAGATGATGGAATTTGAACTCTATTCTTCATATCTAAACACATCCTTCTTACTAACTCTCCAACTCTTTTACTTTGTCTCTTTTATCATCTATATCTCAAAGGGTTGCGCCGGAATCGAGGGGGGCTCGTGCCCACCTGAGCCCTCCTCTGGGTCCGCCCCTGGCTCTAACTCACCTTAACTTATAATAATTTGAAACTTTTTAATCCATATATCCAATTATTATTATTGTCAATTTTGGAATATGAACTCAAAATCCACCATGCAATTCTAGTCAGTAAAAAATGGTTTGTGAAGAGTTCTAAAAGTGGTGATTTTGACAACACTATGGCATAATTAACCCAAACAGTTTTAGAAAATACCTTCATCACAAGATTAAGATTATCCCTAGTTAAATAGTTCAGTTTTGAGTTAACTGAGAGTTAACGGCAAAAGCTCGCTAGCCTTTACTTCCTCAAGCAAATTTGGTAGAAAAAAATACCACTAGTTATTATATGCACATTTTTCTAACTTCGTTTAGCCAAATAACAAACTCTACATTAGCTTTAGTTTAGGGACAAATTGACTACTTTATTGTTTGATAAATTCCTAAATATCCCACTATTCCTGCTTTCCTTCCAGGAACTTAGTATTTCATTTGTTGACGGCAATTTAGCATCGTCATCATCATCTTCATATTCTATCTCATATCCATCTGACCTTATATCTTCCCCGCTAACTAATCCCTCTCTTCTCAAGGAAGACGCCTCATCTGTATCGTCCCTACTTTCTTCAGAGCTGCAGTCTTCAACAAACGTGTTTTCAGTTTTGGCAACACGAGATTCCTCTGGCAAACATGGTCTTTCTGAAGCAACTGAACCACACTGAGAGAGCAGTGTTCTGCACAAGTTTATGACTGTCGGCTCTGATGATACATTGGAATTACCAAGTGCTTCTAACAGCTTCTTCAAACTATCCGGAGTTATCTTACCTCGATTCTTCAAGAAAAGATCTGCCCATTGTCTCTCGGTGATTTGAAATGGCGCATATGACATAGTATTCACAAGGATTACAGCTCTCTTGTAATTTTGTTGAGCCGTGGCTTGAAATACCATTTCAATAAATAACAAATGATGAGGAATCTCCCCAGCTTCTAACGCTGCATCAAATGCGTGCTCGAGAAGATGACCCTGCAATAAGAACCAAAGAAATATGAACATTTAATAACCTACCCATGAGTTGAGCCGTTTGGAAATTTAAGATTTAGAAACCATTTAACTACCTTCCCAGCTCTGGATGCTTCCACGAGTAGCAATGCATGCTTGCTCTGAACGAGTTGATACCCAGAGAGGACCATCTCCCGATACACAAGTTCAAAGTATTCCCATTGAAGTGCACTAGCAGATGCCTCAAGCATTGCGCTGTATGTGAACTCATCTGGTGCAACGGATATTTTGTTATTGGATCCCTTAGTTTCCTCAAACAATTCCTTGCCTTTTGAGAACAAATCATTCTGGCCATAAACTTTGAGCATAACATTTATTGTCCCAATATTTGGGACACAATAAGCTTTCATGTATTCAAAGATAGAGATACAATCATTGATGTATCCACCATCTAGAGAAGACATTATCATGCCAGTGAAAGTAACTTCCAACGGTTTTCTATAACGAAGTCCTTTCATCTTGTTAACCTATATGCATATTGAAAAAAACATATATAGATCAGAAATGCTGCATGAAAGCATATGTGATCTGTTTCGGTATATTTCCGAAGCTACAAAACTAACCTCTAGTAAAGCATCTTTCCACCTCCCATGGTTGCAGAGGCAGCGAGCTACTTCGTAATATACACTAGCATTTCCAACTACTCCTCTTTGTTCCATATCCCTTACTGCTTGCACAGCTTCATTCACTTTACCTTCCTGCCAAAACACTCTGACAAGAACTGGAAGTCACGGTATAGAATTAGAGACCAACTAAACATATATATACGGAAAAAAGTGATAACTAAACTACCTTTATATGCGAGCGCTTTAGGAGGTTCGCCACGTCTATTCATTTTCCTAAATAACTCATGAACAAGGTCGTACTTGCCAGAATTCAGCATTACCTTTAACAAATAGCTTCTAATGAGGCTAGGATACAAAAATCATTTGCAGATAAATGGCATCTTTCAAGTATAGATTAATTTGCAGCCAAAAGTTAACCACACTTCCCCTAATAACAAAGAAAAGGTTCACAAATATGATGCATGACTCTTCACAAACTAGATGTTGACCTAGGCATAGGTTGAATTTGAAATGCACGTGTGTTTGTCAAAGAACAATTTATAAGCATCAAAATTTGTTGCAATAGCAGTTTCAAGGTGAATACTGATTGCAGTGGAAGGGTTCCTTCAAACAAGCTCCAAGAAATGCATAAACATATAACTAATAGAACAGATTATACTAGTTTAATTATCTTCCAGATCAAGGAAACTATCCAGTCCCTGTATATATGGTAGTACAGTACTAATGAGAGAACCCTCGGAACAATGGATTTCTGTAAATGTAAAATAAAAGCAATAGATAGATAAGTGAATAAGAACCATAAGTTAGTCCTAAAACACCTAATCGAATAATATAAAACAATACTAGAGAAAATCTTTAATCAAAGTCATATTAGCGGTGGCACATCTTCCAAGCCAGTAACCTGAGCACAGATTTGCTTGGACTTGCTACAGGTGATTAGAATAACAAACTAGAAATTTAGTTTGCCCACATTTTGGATGGCTATATCTACTTGTTTGCATGGATTTATCATTTATGTATGAATGTCCCAAAACATATATGCATAGTATCAAACCAATAACAGAGTGCTCAAACTGAAAGTTGCTTCTGAATTGCTGAAAAACACAAATAAAATTCATTTATTCGTGCAAATTGCCCATGTCCTTCTGAAATTGAGATCATATTTATACCATAGCTGATCTGATAACTGAGATTATGAGGTTTCAGTCACCATCTGATTAAATTAAGAAGATATGATAGGAATAGCAACTTCAGATGTATAATGATGGAGAACATACTAATGAGAATAAAAGCTAATTTGAAAATTAGGGGACATGGTTTGGCGCCTACTGTGAGTAAGTTCCTGGATAGGGAGAGAGCTTTAGTAGGTAATATATATAGGTGTAGGAAGTGATTGAGAGGGTATCAAGAATTTGCTTGTTTGCCTCTTTAGGGTTAATCTCTATGCTGTAGTAGCAAGGAGCAAAAGAAAAAGACAAAAAAAAGGCAGCATTGTATCTTTTGGAAATTCAAGTTCCAAAAGCTACGAATGTTGAATATTAGGAACACTTTATGCAAAATATTTAAAACCAATAGGGGAAAATGGAAAACTAACTTTCAGATAAATCTCATCAGCACACCAGAGATTATATATCTTATTGAAGAAGCTAAATCTCTTAAATCACGATGGATTAATACGCTTAGTACTATATAGAACAGAATATAGCTTATTCAAATGATAGTTGTGCTTCAACAAACACAAAAATGCCAGCAAAAATATTTTTCATCCCTACTCTTATGCAGTTTCACAGGATATAGAAAGAACAGTTTAGAATGAACATTTGACGCAAGTCCATTAGCACTCAAAGAAAAAAATTGGTTCATTTGGCTTTGCCAAGATGGACTGTAAATTAAAGGAAGATTGGATAATGCAATCACATTGTTTCCAAAACTTACTAGTTCAAATTCATTATCTACAGTCGGAATACTCTAAGATCATGTAGTGTGCATCGTATACAAGACAACGCAAGGGAAAGCAACCTCTTAAAGCATCAATGTTAAAAGCTAAGAGGGTAGCTTTCAAACACAAAAAAATTGAGAGCAATAAAAAGAATTTCATAGAAATGCTGATTCGCAAACTTGAATGGAACAATGAGCATTAATTTCTAAAATGCTGAAATCAGAAAAATAAAGAGAACAGCATTCACCAAAATGTTAATAAAAGCTAGAAAATTACCTCCATCGCTAATCCATAGGTAGCTCCATTCGGCTTAAGCCCACTCTTTCTCAACTGCTCGAACACCCATGATACTCCCTTCCACTGCTTGTTTGGAATACAAGCATTCAATACCTGGAAAAAGAAGTTCAAAAAGGCCATGTATATAAAGTAGCTTGGGTGATTCAATCAAAGGGTCACGGCGCATGCTTACTTACACCATTATATATAACCATATCTGGTTCGAGGACCGGGTCCCAGTTCTTGTTATACGTATTATAAATCCTTTTAGAAGGCTTCTGCCTCATGCATTCAATAACTTTAAGCAACTCTTTCAGCATACCAGCTTGTCCAAGAGCAACAGCAATGACGTGATATGCGGCCATGTCCGGATATATGCTGCAATCTTCCTGAATAACATCATCAACCTCATAAAAATATATCAAACACATGAATTATAAGAACCGCAGTACATGACAAATAAATAAAAATGTCGGATAATTACACGCATTGAATTAAATATGATTAGAGCTTCCCGGGGCCTCCTTCCCTTCCTAAGCACCGATAAGAGTTTAGTGTAAACAAACCTGCATGGCGAATCATATAAAACATAAATTCCTTCCTACCTATTAGAGGTCATTTTGACCTGTAAATCGCAAGTAAAATGGTTGTAATAAAACCGAAAAGAAAGAAAAAAAGTTAGAATCACCTGCTCCTACAATCCCTACGCTCCTTATCAGTATACACCCATTCGACAACCGCCATAGCTTGTTCCGGTTTTCCTTTATCCCCGAGTCCCTGGACAATCCTCATAATCTGCCCTTCACTAAATTCCAAACCTGATTGCTTCATTATTTTAGCTAGTTTCCAATCTTTTACAGTCACATTCCTGGAACTAAGCCTGAAGAACCCAAATGAATAAGAAATCATCAACAACTATTCAAAAACAGAAAGGCAAAAAGTAAAAACTCCAAGAAAATCACAAACCTATCAACAAGAAACCGAATCGCCTGTTTATCACTCAATCTTCGAGTGGCGGGGTCCCAATGCCGTTGATTTTCACTCCAAAGACGATGACCATCTTGAGTTTCGATATCATTATCCAAAACCCATTTCAACCCACCCTCAAAAATGTCTTTCAATTCCCCCAATTTCTCAACTTTTAACTTATCTCCATTGAATTCGTTAGTTGCAGTAGCGATTTCTTTCAATTGGACCTTCTCAATCATCTCCCAGGGCCTGCCTACTAACAAACCTTGTGATTCCGCCTTTACGGCTTTAGAGAAGTCTCTGTACTCGCGTTTGACGGTCTGAAAATGGGAATCCTGGGAAAGGGCATGATAATTTTGAGGTGGAGGGTGGTGGGTTTGGGACATTTTGGTGAGTTTTCGCTTGTGTTTGAGTAATTGTTTCTTGCGGAGAGCGTGGATGATTTTGGGAGTTGGGTGGACGCCATGTTTAAGGAGTTTGAGCTTGATAGCTTCGATGTTTGGTTCGAATTGGGGAGTAGATGAGACACCACTTGAAGCTTCCATCGCAATGCATGCAAGGAGGAACACAATAGATGATTAGTAGTGTTTTGGCCCATGGGTTTCGGAATCTTGGGTCACAAAATGTGAATGGCTCAGCGCTTTCATCATTTGAAAGTTAATTTCTTTATAAGTACTAACGGGCGTTTGTTTGTTTGGGGTATGAGATGGGGGAGATGATGAGGATGAGAGGAGGGAGATGGTGACGACCATCATGGTTATTAAATTTGGTCTGGCCTGATTGGTCGAACCGGGTTCAACTAAAATGTGAATGGCTCAGCCCTTTCATCATTTGAAAGTTAATTTCTTTATAAGTACTAACGGACGTTTGTTTGTTTGGGGTATGAGATGGGGGAGATGATGAGGATGAGAGGAGGGAGATGGTGACGACCATCATGGTTATCAAATTTGGTCTGACCTGATTGGTCGAACCGGGTTCAACTGAACCCGGCCTCTATTTCAGATCAGAGGTTGGAAAAAAACAATTTCTCTGAAACCCGCTTTAAAACCCGATAAACCTGTCGGTTCGAGCACTGATTCGAAAACCCGGTCATAGGTTAGCAGATTTCAAATGGTCAATATTTCACTTTTTTTTTTTAAATATTAATGCTATTTAATGCATTTATTGAATAATTAAGAAAGAATTTTGATTTTTTTTTTTTTTTAGAAAGTGGAAGGAATTTAATTAATACTTTGAATTTATAAAGATTTTTGAGTCATTTTAGGTGAATTAATTTTCATTGATTGTTTTTATTCTATTTAAAGGTTTTTTTTTTTTGTTTTTCATCCGGTTTCCGAACCACATTGGGTCGACTAATTCGGATTTGGGACGGGTCCAAAGATTATAGTATTTAAACCTCTCACAGTCGCGGTTGTGGGGATCGATCCGCAGACCTTCCTATTTAAAGACTTTTGGTATATCAATTTAAAATATGAGTTATCTTCTATTTAAAGGATTATTTTTATTCAATTACTCTAGTTTTATTAATTTTTGTTTAAAAAACTATTTTAATTTTATTTTCTTGGTTTTATTTACTTAACTCAGATATTAACATGATTTTTATTGATTTTATTGACATTTAATTATGTTAGATGGTTAAGAGAAACTAAACTTATCATTTTTCATAAGATTTTTAGAATTTCGGTTAAACTCTGGTTGAACCTTAAACCCATAACCCTCTACCTTCACCGATTCGATGATCGGTCCGGGTTTTACAACCATGGTGACAACTATGTTTGTTTGGGGGTATGGAAGGGAGAGATAGAAAAATATTTCAATCTCATACCACATTTTCTAGGACGGGTGTGTGTTACAAGAAAATTGGGTTGAGATGGAAGTGTAAGGTCCCGTTCTTTTGAACTGATAAAAGCAGAACTATTCTGAACTAAACTAAATTGAATGATGCTGAACTGAATTGAATTGAATCATGCTGAACTGAACTGAACTTAATTTTGCTGAACTGAACTGAATTGACCTTAATTTTGCTGAACTGAACTGAATTGTAAAATAAATACTAAAACTAAATTTAACAAATAATAATAATATTGCAATATAAATATAACTACAGTAAAAAAAATTAAAATTAAGATAATAATAAGAAAAAAAAAATCACGGCATGCAATACCCGCGACAAATACTCTTGAATATTTGTCATCAATTAGAGAACATGGAATTAGATGTCGTATGCCAGAGTTAGGCGTGAAAAACTTAGGGGAATGGAAGAACATGACAACGATTCACATTCATCATTGAGAATGAAAAAATGAAGTTTGAATAGTTAAGGAAAGGTGGAAAGTGCTCTACAATATGATTCAAATGTCACAAAAGTATCAAATGTCGATTATTATTTCTACTTTCACGTTTTATACACGCTTGGAATACCAATTATACAATATGGTCTGAATGTTAATGGAAGGGTAGATTCAAATATGTTTAATACATATTGTAAAACCGTCATTGCATTGTGGAATGCTATATCACAATAAATTTGGAAAATTTACAGGGTGCAAATGAAGATGATGATGAGGATGATGAGATCATGTATCATATAAAAAAAAAGGGTTAGAAAAATCAAATGTAGTAGAATTATTAAGTTGGTAGAAATAATAATTGTAAGCACTGATTTTCGAACCCGATGACGAAAGCAATTTTTGAGCTCCTCGTTACGCCAGTCGCTCAACGGCCAGTACTTGCCAAAGAACGGAATAACTTCCCGAAGCCATAAATTCCTCTATCCACATCCCAAAAACACAAGATTGACACCTTTGAACTTGTGTGATAGACTTTTTTCTCCTTAAGGCCAAACGGTCTCCACCTTTCTAACCGAGACCGTACGGTCTCCTCAATTGAGACCGTAGGTCCCCACCCTTGAGACCGTACGAGCTGTCCACATGTCCAAACGGGCCTTATCCTTACCTGCCACGTGTCGCTAAACGACATGGGACTTTTGTCGGGCCTTTGTTAAGGCCCGTCTGAGATCCAAATTAGATCTGAGACGGGGATTATGGAGACCGTACGGTCTCCATGATCAAGACCGTACGGTCTCCCCCTTAAGACCGTACAGTCTCTCCTTTCCCTGTAGAAGGAGGCCGGATTTCTCATATTTCTTATCAACAAACCTTTCATTTCTCTTCTCTCTAGCTTGTTTTAAGCGATTTTTGACCCGATATAAGTTGCATCTGAAAAAGTTGCCTTTGTTTTTGCCTAAAGTTGCCTCTGGTATAAGAGAATTGCTTAATCCCGAGTCCTGAGAGTGTTGGTCCAAAATATGATTAAATAAAGACTAGAATGGGGGGGGGGGGGATGAATAGGATTTATTGCCTTTAAAAACAATTATTTTCTCTTTTAAAAGATTTGCCTATTAAATAATCAACTATAAAAAGTTTTGCGGAATATTTAGTTGATTAAAAAGATAAGAGAAAATAATCAAGTTCAGCACAGATAATCACAAGCAATTATAGATAATGCTTAAAGCAAGGTAAGTGATTAAAAAGACAATAATAAAGAGAGTATGAATAGAAGGATTAGACGCAAAGCATTTATCCAGGTTCGGTCTCCTTATGACCCTAGTCCTGTCCCCGAGAGAACCTCTCGAGATTTTCCACTAAGGATTTCTTTACGGGCAGAAATCAAGCCTGATATAGTTCTCACAATCCGAGACACTGCCAGCAAATACCTTTCTCGGTATTTACTCTCTCGAAACTCCAAGCATTCGAGTAACTTCTCTTAGTTTTTCTCAAGCTCAACTAAGAAACTTATGGCACTTTTCAAGGCTCAGTGATAACCTCCTAAGCTTGCGGGTGCTTAAGAACCTGTTTTACTTTTCAAGGCTAAGTAAGAACCTTTACAATTTTCAAGGCTAAATGTGAACCTCTCTAACACTTTTATCGGGATCTAGTGTTTAAACCCATATTAAGCCCCACCGCTTAATCTTTACAATGATTCTGAATGAAAAGAATAACACTCAAAACTCTCGTGTATGGTTGAAGGAAAAATATAATCAAAGATTGCTCGAATAACTCGATTGATAGCTTTTGATTCTCGGTTTCTTTCCTTGCCTTCAACCTTCATTTTGTTGAATATTTGGAGGACTTGATTAATAACAAACTTTTATTAATCAAATATAATGCTTACAAGCCTCACCACAACACTCATGCACACACCTTTCTCAACTCTAATTTTGGTGCACACAAACACTCACATCCTAAGCTCTATTTATACTTGACTTATGCCTATATCTAGCAAATTCTAGATACTCTAGATTACTCTACTTATTTTACTAGATTACTATAGTAACTTCTAGACATACTAATTCTAGAAAATTATATTTCCTATTTCTAGATAATTCTAGATAATTCATTTGCTAAATAATCTACTAATTGCTAGATTTTTCTTTAATTTTCTAGACCCCAGATTATTTATGTATTTTGCTTTAATGTTTTAAATTAATAGTTAATTCTCAACAATCTTCCCCTTAACTATTAATTTAAAACTTCATATCACTTTCCCTTGCAAACAACGTCTCGGAGCACTTTCTCTCCGTTAACATCTTTCCGATGCACTCTCTCACCGGATTCCTTCGTTGATGCACTCTCTCACCAACATTCCTTTGTTGATGCACTTTCTCACCAACCTTCTTTTATTAGAGCACTTTCTCTCCAATTACACAAACTCTTCTTCATTAACTTCGTGTGTCAAATTGACACTTTCTTCTATATTGAACCTGCAGTTTCGTTGTACATGTCCAAATTTCTTGCATTTGAAACATTGCGGCTTCCCCTTGTGCCAACAATAATTCTCATTATGACCACGCTTCTTGCAGTGAGAACACTGAGGAATCACCTTTTTTTCTTTCGAACCTTGGGCAAGAAAGACTCCCTCGACCGCATGCTCTTTTTCTCCATTTCTCATTGATCTTCTTTGTTCTTGAGCTTGCAGAGCATTAATTAATTCAGATAAGGCTAATTGACTTATTTCTCTTGAATCTTCAAGAGATGAAAGTTTTGCCTCGAACATTTCAGGTAAGCTCACAAACAATTTCTCGACGGTTCTACTATCAGGCATGTCTTCTCCCATCAGTCGAATTTTGTTCACGACTGACATCAACTTGTCATAGTACTCGTGTATTGACTCATTTTCTTTCATTTTTAGAATTTCAAAATCTCTTTTGAAATTCTAGACTTGCATCCTTTTTGTTCGTTCATTACCTTCATAAAGCTCCTTCAACTTTTCCCAAGCTTCATTTCCTGTTTCACAAGTCATAATACGTGTGAAGATCGACTCAGAGTCGGCACCATGAATCATAGATAATGCTCTCGGACCTTTCAATGATTCTTCTTCATGAACTCTTATTTGATTTAGAGTTGGATTGCTTCCAAGAGGTGTTACTTCCTTCTTAGATTCAACCCACTCCCACAAGCCCAACCCTTTCAAATGGATTTTCATTTTGATCGCCCAAATTTGATAATTTTCGCCATTGAAAATCGGAAGAGAAAGAGTTGATGATGTTTGATTGACCGCCATTCGCCGAACTTTGTCGCTCAAGATCGTTGCGGCTCTGATACCACTGTTGAGTATTTGGAGGACTTGATTAATAGCAAACTTTTATTAATCAAATATAATGCTTACAAGCCTCACCACAACACTCATGCACACACCTTTCTCAACTCTAATTTTGGTGCACACAAACACTCACATTCTAAGCTCTATTTATACTTGACTTATGCATATATCTAGCAAATTCTAGATACTCTAGATTACTCTACTTATTTTACTAGATTACTATAGTAACTTCTAGACATACTAATTCTAGAAAATTATATTTCCTATTTCTAGATAATTCTAGACAATTCATTTGCTAAATAATCTACTAATTGCTAGATTTTTCTTTAATTTTCTAGACCCAAGATTATTTATGTATTTTGCTTTAATGTTTTAAATTAATAGTTAATTCTCAACACATTTCTCCAAGCTATTTAAAGTGCTCTTCCTCTCCCATTGCTGTGTGAAGATGAAGAAGAAGAAGAAGAAGAAAAAGGATATAGCCGTTGGAGGTGTTGTCTCATTAACATCTCTTACATTAGTAAATTCTTTAAGATAAGATAAGATTTGTGTAAGAGATAAAATTAAAGTACATATTCTCCATCACTTCATAATCTTTGTAGCCGAAATGTGTAAGAGTAGGTTGTACTTGAAGGTCTTTGATGAAGATTTGATGAGATGTATGAACTTGGTGATCAAGAAAAGTTTTTGGCCGTAGGATCAAAGATAGCATAAAGTGTGATTGAATCCTAGCCCTTCATTTCATCTTAACTTAAATCACCAATACACTTATGTCATTAGTTTCATCTTAGCATGGATAGCATTCGTATCAATACCATTCATAACACATGCATTCATCATCATAATCATGGCAACACATAAGTAAGATGGATGATAATTTCATTAGATGACATCATGACATAGTTTGTATGTATACTAATATCCTAACCATGACATAACTTATGATCAATATATAAATCATGTTAAGTTCATATCATAAGTTCTAAAAGAGAAAGCATGGTGAGATATGTCATTTGATCACATAGCAAACCATAATCCATAATATATAAAAAGTGTTTGATCATGGCATATCATTTTAATTCGTGGCATAAATATCTTTCTTTAAGTCAGATTGAATCACGTGAGCTAATGATATTTATCCAATTTGATCATGACATGCATACATACTTAATTATATACTTAGTTAAAGTAACTCTAGATAAGATAAAGATTCTTAATGAAGTGTTTCTAGAGTTAAATTCATTTTAGCATGTAAGGTATATAATCAAGTTATTTTTGTTACAAATATATCTATAAAGCATAATATAAAAACCATATATTAAATCAAGTAATCAAAATCAATTAGAGTGAAATAACAGAGAGCTCTCCCTCGAAAGCCTAAAATAGGTTATTTCAGAACCTTTGGTTGTAAGTGTTATGTTTTGAATACAAAAGAATATCTTTCAAAGTTTGATTCAAAGGCAGATGAGGCCATTTTTCTTGGTTACTCAACACATAGTAAAGCATATAGGGCTTTTAATAAGAGGACTCAAACTTTAGATGAATCTGTTCATGTACAGTTTGATGAGACTAACCCTGCAGATAGTAGAGCTCCTGAAGAAGATGTAGTTCAAGCTTCTGAAGAATCATCTCCTGTTGTAGAAGAAGATGTTTCTCCTAGAGCTGCTGAAGTGGCTCCTCCTGTTGCTGAACAAGCTCAAGAAGAGAATGCTACTCCAGAAGTCAACTTCCTTCCAGAAGATGCTCCTATATATGATTCAACAAATGATGAACAAGTTTTAGAAGATACATTGGATGTACCAAGAGAAGTTAGAGCTCATAGGAATCATTCCTTAGAGAATGTCATTGACTCTGTTCACAATCCTGTCATGACCAGAGCTCAGCTCAGAAGATACATGGGGAATGTGGCTTTTGTGTCACTTCTGGAACCCAAGGACTTCTATGAAGCTGCAGATGATGATTCCTGGTTAATGGCAATGCAAGAAGAACTTGACCAGTTTAAAAGGTCAGAAGTTTGGATTTTGGTTCCCAGACCTAACAACATAAAGGTTGTTGGAACTAGATGGGTTCTGAAAAACAAACTCGATGAATTTGGAAATGTTGTGAGGAACAAGGCAAGACTTGTTGCTCAAGGTTACAGTCAGTAAGAAGGCATAGATTATGGTGAAACTTTTGCTCCTGTTGCAAGATTAGAAGCCATTAGAATCTTATGTGCTTTTGCATCATACAAAGGTTTCAAGCTCTTTCAAATGGATGTGAAAAGTGCATTCTTGAATGGTTACATTGATGAGGAAGTGTATGTATCTCAACCTCCTGGTTTTGAAGATCCTAAGTTTCCTGATCATGTGTACAAGCTGAAGAAAGCCTTGTATGGACTGAAACAAGCTCCCAGAGCTTGGTATGAGAGACTGACTAAGTTCCTTCTGTCTAAGGGATTTGTCAGAGGCTGTGTTGATACAACTCTGTTCACTCTGAAGAAGAACAAGGATATCCTTTTAGCTCAGGTATATGTTGATGATATTATATTTGGTGCTACTAATGAATCTTTGTGCAGAGAGTTCAGTGACCACATGAAGGCTGAGTTTGAAATGTCTATGATGGGAGAATTAACCTTCTTCTTAGGACTTCAGATCAAGCAAAGTAATGATGGTGTGTTTATCAATCAAGCCAAGTACACTAGAGAAGTGCTGAAGAAATTCGGCATGATGGATTCTAATGCTGTTGATATCCCAATGGATGTCAGCAAAGACATTGATGATGAAGAGAAAGCTGGTAAACCTGTAGATATAAAAACCTACAGAGGTATGATTGGTTCTCTTTTATACCTAACAGCCAGCAGGCCAGATATACATTTTGCTGTGTGTTTTTGTGCTAGATATCAGTCTAAACCAAGAGAGATTCATGATGTTGCTGCCAAAAGAATTCTCAGATATCTTAAAGGCACACCAGAAGCTGGTTTGTGGTATCCCTGTAGTTCTGATTTTACTCCTATAGGATACACAGACTCTGACTATGGTAGGGATAAATTGAAGAGGGTCAGCACTTCTGGTGGTTGTCATTTTCTGGGGGAGTGCCTAGTCTCCTGGCATAGCAAGAAACAAACCTCTGTGGCTCTCTCAACTGCTGAAGCTGAGTATGTTGCTGCTGGAAGTTGTGTTTCTCAGATGCTCTGGATTAAGCAACAAATTGTTGACTATGGAGTCATCCCTGGAACAATAACAATCTACTGTGATAACAAGAGTGCAATTGATCTTTCAAAGAATCCTATTCAGCACAGCAGGATGAAGCATGTTCATATTAGGCATCACTTTCTGAGAGATCATGTTCTGAAGAAGGATATCATCATCACTCATGTTCCCTCTGAAGAAAATCTTGCTGACATGTTTACTAAGCCTCTGGCTGGTACTCCTTTCAGCAGCTTACGAGAAGGCATTGGTATGACTTATCCACTTCAGTAACTTAGTTTTTATTATATTTTCTTCTATCTTAAATGTTAATAACTTAAGATAATTAAGTATGATAAAATCTAATCATGATTTTGACTTTAAGCATGCGTACATTTACTTCTTATTACGGCGCTGTTCTGGTGTTCAACGGTTATCTGTTCCCTTTTAAACGGTGTGTATTTACTTTTTGAATTAGAACAGTTGCGTTTTTGGGTATAAATAAGGGTATTCCATACTTAGAAAACTTTCACTTGCATTTTCATTGCTCTTAGAATTCCCATAGCCATTTCTCTGTGTTTTCCTCTCTCTCAAACACTTAACCAAATTTCTTTAAACTCCTTAAATGGCTCAAGATCATCCCATTGAAATCACTGTCACTCACATCTTCGATACCGATAAAAAGAAGAAAGTTAGCGAATCTAGGGTTTTCACTTCTAGGTTCCTAGATGATGAAGTCAAATCCACTGAACCCATCTCTAAATGGCTAAGTGCTCAAAACTGGAACTCGTTCGTCTCCTTGGATGAGTTCATCTATCCTAAGTTAGTCACTGAGTTCTATCAGAACCTCCATTTCTTTTCTAATGAGGAGGATGTTATTCACTCGGAAGTTGGAGAAGTTGAGATTGAGGTCAACAGGGCTTCTATCTCTCAAGCTATTGGTATTGATGACGAGGGAATCATCATTGGAGATGATGGTTCTGCTGAAGGTTTTAATGAAGCCAACTGGGCTAGGCCAGATCTAAGTGCCAAGGAAACCTATGCCACCTGGCTCACTCAGCACCAGAGGTGGGCACACTACTTGACCACTAATGTGTTCCTTCCGAAGGCTGGAGGAGTTAATGGTGTTTCCAACCGGGAACGGGTTTTCATGTGGCATCTGGTAAACGAGAAGAAGATCAATCTTCCTGCCATGCTGATTCGGCAGATGAAAAATGTGTCTGTGGTTAGTGCACTTGCTTATGGTTCACTTCTGACTAGGTTGTTTGATGCAGCCTCTGTGGTTGTTTCGGGAGAAGGTGTAACCAGCAGGAGTACTATTCTGAAGATGCATACCCTTCGGAATCTTTCCTTTGGTATGATTCCAAAGAAGAAGGAGAATGCTTCCTCTGTAAGCATTGCTCAGAAGGAGATTGTTGAAGCTTCTGTGCAGAAAGGAAATAATGCTGCCAAGAAGGGCAAGGGAAAGAAAGGATCAAGTAAGTTGGTCCTGACTGTTGAGAAGGTGGTTGTCTCAGAACCTCTTCCTATTATGGTTCAAACAACAATCAGTGTTGAACCTTCTGGGAAGATCGTTGCTGAGAAGCCAAAGGATGCTTCTGAGAAAGAAGCTCAGGAAGCTGAGGATGCACGTCTTGCTGAAAGAGAGAAGGCTGCTGAAGCTGAGAAGATTGCAAGAGTTGTAGCTCTTGTTGATGTGAAAAGGAAGAAGAAGGAAGCTGAAGATAAGTTAGCAGCTGAGCGAGAAATTGCAGCAAAAGCTAAGGCTGATGCTAGAATTGCTGAATGCGCTGCTGAAGTTGGGAACGTGGAGTTCTCAGGAAATGTTGAGGCTACGGAAGAAGATGAGGATTCTGAAGATATTCCTCTCTCCAGAAGACTCCCCAAGAAGAAGATGTCAACAAATAGAAGGTCTCTGATCAAAAAGGACTTCTATATTGCTCCGAGTACTGAACTGGATGAATCAATTCCTGAAAAAGAGGACTTGGTTGATGACGAAGACATGATGGATATGTCTGCTGTAAAGGATACTGATGCTCCTATTCTTGAAGAACTGTCAGAAGAGAGTGATCAAGAACCTGATACTATCATTCATGACGCCATGAAGTTTGCTGAAAACATCAACACTGATGATTTTCTAGATAATGTTCTTCTGGGTCAAGGGAGAAACCCTGGTGAAAGAGATGCCTCTGAAACTCTTTTCAGAATGGCTCATGTGTTTGCTGAACCAATATCAATGTTTGATCCAAACTCTTCTGATCAGGTTATTTCATCTCCTCTTCGTACTTCTCATCCATCCTCTCCTCATACTCCTCATCCATCTCCTTCACTACCTTCTGTCACAGAAGTTAGTGATTCTCAAACTTCCATTCCTCCTACAACTTCAACCTCTGAAGTTGTACCTCCTAAAACTGCTCCTCCTTCTGGATTCTATTCAGAAGTGAATATAAATTCTGGACCCATTTTCACAGATTCCATATCCACTTCCACTACTTCCTCCCAATCTACTTCCTCTGTAATTCCATCAATTGGATTTACTGCTCCATCCTTCTCACTACCATCCTTCACCCCTACAATTTCTTCCTCTACCACACATACAATCCCTTCCTCAACCTCACAAATTCCTCCCCTCTCAACCTCTGGACATGCACCTCCTGTGTGTGATCCCTTAACTACTTCTTCCTCTACCTCCTTCTTTGCTGGGTTGTCATCCAACTATGACTTCCTACGCAATTCAATGAATCGAGATGATCAGGAGATAAGATTTGGTAGTTTTGGTTTCATGGGAAGAGATTCTGGTGTATCCGAAGCTGGTGGTGCTCCCAGTGTTGAAGAGCTGAGAAGAATGAGTCAGAGTGGCTCTGATGAATTGCTGAATAGATTTGCTGGTTTAGGGCAACGGTCTTCTGCTGCTGACATGTTTGCTCAGGGCATTGTGCTGCAAGAAATTCAATCTTTGAAAACTCAGAACCTGCAGCTCATGACTATGCTTCAAATGCAGAACCCTACTGTCTACACTCGCAATCTTTCTACACTTCATCTGGCTACATATGATGAAATTTACAAGTTGAGAGAACTTGCTCTGACTCTTCCTACTCTCGAAAACATTGTTCTTGCTTCTTCTCTGAAGGTTAATGAAAATCTGGAGATTTTGGCAGAAGAAGTCAAGGAAGCAAATGAGCATTATGAGGCTCATGAGAAAATTCTTCCAAGTAAGATTGATGATCTGCAAAGTACTGCTAATCATATTCTGAGAGAAGTGAAATCTTCTGCTCAAGGATCATCATCTTCAGGGGCTGCTAAGATTGTATATGACATCACTCATGATCTCAACAATCGTCTACAGAGTATTGAGTCCGCTGTGACTGGTCAGAGCGCCCAGATTGCTGAGCTTACTGAACTTCTGAAAGTTATGCACACTCAAGCACATGAACAAGAGAAGGTTCTTCACAATTGTTATAGGTTTGTTCGTGGACAGACTTATATACATAATGAGCATCTCACTGCTGCTGTGTATGCTAACAATCGGTTGATCAAGCTCCTTCTGGAAGATGTTCAGAGATAGCGACCTTTGTCTGGACAGACCTTTGATCATATGAAAACCATTGATGCTGATTTCAGAAGAAGAATGGATATGATCAACACTGTAAGGCCTACTCCTCAGCAATATCAGACTGCTTTGAATGTTCAGCAGAAATTGGATTCTCAAGGTGCTCTGGGTGTTCCTGTTGGTTCTGGCCAAACGGGGGAGAAGTCTGCTCAGCAGGGTGGTCTCAAGTCTGGATTGAAGAGACAGAATGTTGATGAAAGTTCCAGTGGTGTTCCTCCTCCTCAGAAGAGATCTAGAAACTTGTAATCACTTTAGGACTTAAGCTTCTTAGCTAGGTTCTGGGTTGGGTAGTCTTGTCTTAGGACTTTCCTTTTGATTATCTCGTTTGTTGTTTCTTCTGACTATTATATACACTGAACTGAACTTTTCTTATACATATCAATTGTCTCTGATTAATTTCTTACTATGTTTATTTTAACTTAGTAACTTACACTTCACTAATATCTAACAACTTGATCTTAAGTCTATGATAAGTTTATACAGATTGCTGAAGTTCACCATTTACACTAAAATGGGGGAGATAAGTTACTCAGAAGCTAAAACAAACATTTGTATCAGGAAGTTACACTCTAAACCTTGTATTTACTCAAGAATTGTTACCTTCTGACCACGGTTTGTCCATAACCAAAATGGGGGAGAATGATGAACCCTAAGTGTTTAATTTTGTCCAAACGTTTCAGAAGATGAAAATGAAAATTCTCTTACATACGGCTTTATTCTGACTAATAATTTTTCGTTGAGTTTGTATGTAAGTTACTCAGCAGGTGCTGAATGAAATAATTCTGGATTGTCTGAAAGACTCAGAAGTTTCGAAAGCTGAAGACAGTGTTTCATTGATCAGAAGCTGGATACTCCGCTCCGATGCTATGAAGTCTGTTAAAGCTCTTCTCAGAGGTTCTTTGCAATCAGAAGTTATACCAATTTGATCAAAAGTCTAGACAAATGAAATTAGCTATCAGAAGCTAAGTCACGGGTTCCGTTAGCATTTAATGCTCTGACAATTGCATTTAATGCAAGGCGCCAAAAGTTCAAAAAGCTGTTTTAAAGGAGCGCGTCTGTCTACTCAAAGCGAAACCATAATTTCCTTGTCTACCCTTTGTTGATCCAATTGAAGAATGTTTCCAGTCAACCTTATCTTCAACTTCAAATCACTTACCGGATTTAGTTAAAGAACAAGGTTAACGGAATCAAAGTGTTTGAAGACCGTTTGAAGATTTGACAAATTAACGGCTACAACAACTGATGTCATCTCCTTTGAAGATTCAAAATTCACCAACGGTCATCCTCATCCACTATAAATAGTAGCCAAGCTCCACTGCATCATTTACGCGTGATTATTGAGCAAAATCTCAACGCACTGTTTGAACAAGAAAAACAGAGCATCATTTTCCATTCTCAATCTTTCTTAGCATAGCTTCAGTTAAAGTGAGAGAGTGAAGAAAAACAAGTTCATAATAGGAATCTTGTAAACTGATATCGTTTGTGATTTTCAGTTAGATTTAAAGAGAGAAATCTAGTTGAGATTAGAGTTGGGTGAGAAATCCAGAAAACAGAGTGTCGTTGTTCTGGTGGAAATCCTTTAACTCTTTTTAGGCTAGTCAGAACTAAGTGAGAAATTAGCTTATGTTCTGTTGATGTAAAGGAGCTTCTGAACTTGCCATAAAAGTTCTGAATAGTAGATTTAAAATCTCTGTTGGCTGCGACCAAAGGGGACAAGACGTAGTCACAGGACTTCTGTGGCGAACTTGGATAAATCGAATTGTTCAATTAGGATCTCTTGAAACAGACTTTACTCTTTTTATCATTGTCTTTGTTCAGAAGACTGTCCAGAAGCTATCTTACTCAGAGCTTCTGTTGCTGAAAACAGTCTAACTGTGTTTAGGCAGAATTTCCCTCAGAAGCTGCTTCTGTAAGCTTGCCTCTGACTCTAAGGAAATTTGACTCTGAAATCTAAGTTTCTTGAAAAACTTTGAAACTTTCAGTTTTCAACATAGACACCTATTCACCCCCCTCTAGGTGATTCTGTTCTTGTTAGGGCCAACAACTAATATGACTAAAAGAGCAGTTTGCTTAAACTAAAGCCTAAGAAACATTAAGTACTCGATATATAATGGTCAGAAAGCTTGAACAAAGAACACAAATATTTTGAATCCATAAGGCTAACCAAATTATCATATGAAAAAGTCTGCTAATAGCCAAAATAACTCAGTGCGAGCAAGGATTAGAAAGAAAATACTAGTTTAGGGACCAAGTCTGAAACTACATCATAGCCACATTCAACTTCATATATTCAACTCCATATAGGTGGTTACATTAGTCGATAATAACATGTGATATAACCACATGTAACAAATTGAACAATAAAATCAAATTTCAATATCAAATCAACACACTCAAATAATAAAGTCTCAATCTAGGCAATATCAGTGACTTGAGAAATAAAATCAAACAATTTTAGACAATGCAACAACGACAACGTTTTCAATTTTACAAAGCACAGTAAAAACGTCATGAAATCCAATCAAAAGGATATGAGTACCATTAAAGACCTCACTGAAAAAGTTCCTCACAGAAAAACGCAATAGGTCATTCCAATCATTTGAGAAAAACACCCGGAACTGAGAATCCAAGCTAGGGTTCTTCAAATAAGGAATAACTACAAACAAGATTATCCCCAATCCATCAAACAAATCCAATCAAAATCTACTGAAACAGAAAACAAAACTCACCAAACCATAAAGTCCAATCACCACATTTATATAGCTGTATTCCAACCTTTTTATTTCCCATTTTCCCCTTGACGGATCTGGAGTCCAACCGCCAGCCACCGTAGATTTGCTGCTCGTCGTCAACTCACCACCATGACTTGCCAGAAACTGAAGCACCACCGTCGATTAAAGCTCCTTCAACAATCGAACCATATGCTCCATTCAGAACATGAAAGCGATAGATTAGATCAGAAGAAGAAAGATAATAGATCTAATGGAATTGAAAACAAAAATAGGATAGATTTTACTGTTATTATCGACGGTTTTCAATGTTCCCTACTCAGACGGTCGTCATTTTGTTAAGCCATAAATTGATGAGGAAGCAGTGGAGAATAATGAAAGAAGAAGATGAAAATGCCATAGGAGGAGGAGCGGCTACTACATTTTTGGTTGATCAAGCAAAAATTTATCAGTGTACAAAGAATACACAGGGTCCCAAATACCGGCAACCCAATGACAAAGAAAAAGCCCACCAAACAACACAACCTATACAGCTCTATAAATGCAAAAACCCATTAATCCCAGACTCCTAAATCGTAATGTACAAAGACTTTCAAGCTAGCAAACGAAGTTTGACATAGAAAATAACAACACTAATTACAGCTTTAGTATCAAACTAATATTTCAAATCCCGCTACTTTCATGACTAGAAAAACAATCAATTAAACAATCAATTAATCTTCATGATTAGTCATTCAATTACTGCCCGCCCTAATGAACTCCATCCCAAACAAGAAAGTAAATATGTAAGTATCTCCAACCACGTGATATCCCTCTCCAAATTATCAAATTTGGCGAACCATTCACAAAGTAAAATAATCCAACGACATAAAACGTAAAGATGCACAAGCATTGAAATGACATCCTAAACTGGCTACATTTAAAGCAAAAAATAGTGTTCCAAAATCTAGAGGTGCTTGCATTTCCAAAAGCTCAAAACTGACTGGTATAAGCTGGGGACCAGAAACCATGAAGCCGGAACCGGAATGTTAAGCAAGCAGAGTAAAGGAAGTTAGTCTATTCACAACTAGTTTTGTACTTAGCTGCTCTGCTGCATTTAATCCTCAAACAAGTGGACTACAAAATTACAAATTTCAGTCCTCGTCTGCGTCGCAGGACGAAGCTCAAATGCAATGGTAAGCAGGAATTTTCGCTTCGAATCATCTCTTTCATCCACCTCATAGAAGTTGGATCCACAAATCAGTCTCCCGTCCTCCACTATGCGTTTAAATACCTGTGAAGATGAACCAAAATGATATAAGTATTAAACATTGATGAGCACAACAATACAATGGTTCTTGCTCGTTAGGAGAAAGAAATAGCAGAATATCGAGCGATTCAGCTTAAATATGATTCGGTATGCACATGAATGCATCACTAACCCTTGCGTATGTGCTCTTCGATTTTAAGTCTCTTTGTCAAACAAAAAATATAAATATAGTTAGAACAAATCAAACCACAACAATCAACTTGTTTTCACACCAACTTTGAAGAACAAGCAGTAAAATTTCATACAACAGCACGAAACCATTAACAAAAAAGCACATAATGCACACCCAATGCAATAATCGTATGTGGAACAGAATCACTTGAACTTCAACTTGCACATTATTTTGATAGCAGGCAACTAAAGCGCGCCTTTCTCAATAGTGACCAATATCTAAACAGGAAACTAAAAAATAATCACTAATCTGAAGAAATTAAACTCATAAGCAAACAGAAGAATATCTAATTCCATAAACATACACCAAACATCAGTAAATTTCCAGTCACATTATTAGAAATTAAAATCACTAGCAATGAATGATTCAAAATTTAAATTTCGATGCATGGATTTTAAAAAACGAATCCAACAAACACTAGATTAAGAAAATAAGCTACGCAAGGAGTTAAACTCTACAAAATATTTGACCCGTGTACTATAGATTTTTCCTAAAATTCAATGATTGACAAACAATTTTGTATTACACGCGTCTTAAAAGATAACTCGTAAAACTACACTCTCCCAATAAATGCATTTCAGTACCGTCAATCAAGGGGTAATAAATCTGCAAAAATTAAAGTACATGGGAGCCAAATGTACTGAAAAATTGAATTAAACTTTGTTATTGTAGCTAAATCAGACAATTCAATAGTAAATAACATTTAAATTTGCAGAAAATATCAATTAAACAAAATTTCTCAACTAAATTGGATGATTCAACAACAAATAACATTTGCATAATCACTTTTTCTGTTCCATACTCATAGTTTTATTTTTAAAAAAGTTTGCATAACTAATCTTAAGAAAAACTTTAAAGAAATTCGAGTGAGTCAAATGAATCAAGAGACTCGGGAATAACTTGAGAAAACTTGGCTTTCA
Source organism: Euphorbia peplus (assembly GCA_028411795.1). Lineage (NCBI taxonomy): Eukaryota > Viridiplantae > Streptophyta > Magnoliopsida > Malpighiales > Euphorbiaceae > Euphorbia > Euphorbia peplus. Next base: position 9,133,741 of record CP110841.1, on the reverse strand, counting down.
TCATTGCTAGTAATTGCTTTCCCATCTTTTCTTGGAATTCCTTTTCTATCTTCTCTCGATCTTGGACCATCTTTTCTCGTTCCTCATCTAACTTAGCACGTTCTCCATCCATCTGTTCTTTTACAATTTTTTCAATATCCCCTTGTATCTCACCCCGCAATTCTTCACGTAATTCTTCACGCATTTCTTGACGCATTTTATCGACATTGAGACTTTTATACGTGCCTTTTGAACTTGGGGCTTTCACTCCAGTACCTTTCCCTCTAAAGTATCCAAATGTCTTACCTAGTACTTAAATCAACATCTGATCATTAGTCATTAGAGGAATTTCACCATCTAATTGTTGTCTCGTCAGATCTTTGAGTTTGTACTGGAGCCATAAATGAGTCATGAAAAAAAGCACTCAACCATAAATGAATTGTAAAAAGTAAGTATAAAATTTCAAATATTATCGAAGAACCTTCTACTAACAGATAATAAAAGTAAAAAACTTACATAGTTTTCTTCGAATGTAGGATCTGACCATACTTGTTCTCCTTTATCATTATATTTAGTATGTTGGAGAAGCCACAGTTCATCAGCTTTTAGCTTTTCACCAGTTACAACATTCTTCTGTACATTCATATTATAGAAAATTTTAAAAATGTATGTCCAAACAATGATCTACATAATAAATTTAATAAAATCTTACCCTTTTTTCAATTATTTCAAGAAATGTAACAGATCCACATGTGTGCTTAGTAGTATTCTTAGCACGATTTTTTTTTGTTTCTCTCACTTATTATCTGCAAATTCGCACAACAGTATAAATAAATCCATTCCAAATCAAATGATTGTAGTTTATTTTAAAAATTCCTAACATGACAACTAACTGATAGTTATTTCTACCACTAGTGTATTTACTTTGTGATCTATATGAGCTAGACTAGATTGATTGTCCTTTGAAATGAACAAATATTCCTCCCATTAACATTTATGCAAATAATAATTAATCAACTATAGGACATGTTTTGATAAATATGAAATATGCACATTTTTTCATATTTAAAAACATATATAAGCTGCTTATATTAAACAAAAAAAATAGAAGTTTTAGGAATCACACTACTCATTTATTATCGAACAATTCCACTAGTTATTGAAACACCAATGAGTGAGTTAAAGACTAACCTTAAACTCAGGAGACATCCAATATGTGGTAATGGCAGCCCAATCTGTATCATCAACATAATTCGGCACATAACTTTCTTTCTTATTCTCATCTAGATTCTCCCATGTTGTGTGGAGTCTACACTTCCAGATTCTATATAGACGCCGCATTGTAGAAAATACAAATGATGAAAATATGCGACCATCAACTTTATCCATCTCAAACTTATCCTGAAATTTATTATAATTATGAGCACCACACTACAAAAGCATTTCAAAACAACACAACGAATTCACTAGGTATTTCAATTTCATTTACCTTGACCTTTTCAAGCATTATATCTCCTACTTCCTTCTTAACCTTTGACCAAACCTTATGGCTTAATTTTGCATCACTACGAACAACCATTCCATAATAATTTACGATATTTCGTGCATTTTTTCCAACCGCTCTATCGATTTCCTCAAGAATATAAATCTTAATCTTCTTATCATCCATTGTATGCATATCAACATACAAGCATTTTGAACTACCTCGGCCATTTCTCTTTTTTGTCATATTCCCCTGTTATGGAAAAAAAAACTCTTAGTTGATTAATTAGCAAAATAATAAAATGTTGAAATGAAAAAAAGGCAGTATAACAACCTTGATTTCCACTTGACAAAACAAGGTCGGATTCAGCTGACATGAATTGTGATTCAGGGGACGGAGGTTGAGTTTCATCTGAATCAACATGTTGATCTCCTAGCTGGGTGTGGACCACTAAATGGTCTCCTTCAATAGTTAGTTGATGTTTGCTTCCTTGAGATCCGCATCCATTAGAGGTTTTTGCCCGCTTTTGAACTTCGATCCCGTCTTTAGTATGTGACCTCTTTTTTTGGGAGTATTTTAGTGTCATATTCTGCTAAACATAATATTAAACAAACCTAGTTAGAGTTTTAATAGGCCTAAGATTAAGAGATAGAGATGTGAGTTGTAATCTGATTCAAAGACTTATCCTTGTCAAAGAAATGCCCAGAAATGGCGTGTAGATTGGAGGGAAAAAAAAGGAGGGAAAGATAAAAATAAAAGGTTTTCATTCCTTCCTTGGATTTCATCTGTATGAAATAATAAAAAATAATAATAGAATAAATCAAGAAAAATAAAGTAAAATACTAGCTTGTTATTTGTAACTAGTCGAAAATCCGTGCGTTGCACGGGTTATAAAATTAAAATCTTTTAATAAATTTCATTAATTATACGAAAATTTTATTTTGAATACATATTAATATTATGTAGTATATTTAAAATAATAATAAAAAGTAATGACATGCTTTCTTTCGAAAGGAAGTAGTGAAATTAAAAAATTAAAATTAAAGGAAGTAGAAATTAATAGGTATACTTTATTTAATCAGAGTAACCAATTTTATATTTTTTGGAAATTAAAATTGACAAAATGGTTCCATGTATGCATACATTTTACTTATCAAATTCTAATACTTCTTATTGTTCTATATTAGGGTCAATTCTTTCAAAATAAAATAAAACATAAGAGTAAATTAATCAATCAGTAATCTTTTATTTTTCTTCAAAATCATATTCTCTTTATTGTGTTTTTTTATAAAAATCATATTCTCTTGTTGTATAATATGTCCATGTATATAACTGTTGAAGCACACAATAGTAAAATTTGAAGATCCCAAAAGTATAAGAGCCAAATTTGATTCCATGAGAAACAGTTGTTGTCTATTTGTCATGGGTTCGAATTGCATCAGGGTTGAGGGTTTTCCTTTATTATTTAATGTAAGTGCAATTGCACAATTTTTTTAAAAAAAAAACAGAAGCGTCAAATTAGGAACATCGTAACTAAAATTTGAAATAGCTCAAAGCCGAATTATCTTAGCCTTTCTTGGTTTGCCTCTTCCTCTTTGGTTTTCCTAATCTGCCATAAAATTCTATATTATGTCTACTACATTTTAGTCATTCCTCAAATAGCACGTTATTTTTTGCAACATATATATACATCACACGGGGAAAAAAACCTCATTACGAACATCACACTCTAATCCGAGCGAACCTCCCATTCATCCGGCTGCTTCCTCTTCAATCTGTCAACAATAAATTAAGAAGAGTGAAGTAGAATATCAAATAAGGCATTGTTTTTAAGCCGATTGAGGAAAACTGGAAGAAATCAACTCTAAAGCCTCTGTTTCTTTTCTAAAAGTTTGCAAGGAACCAACAAATGCAAAGCCTATTTTGAATGGGTAAACAAAAAGGAAAGTATAAAGGTATTAAAACAAAATTTAACCGAACTATTCATATATACTTCACATTTTGTATTCAACAAAGCTTATTAGTCTCATAATTTTATCAATGTTAAAATGCAGAAATTCCAATTATGAGAGCATATACGTACCAATAGTTATGATAAAAATTTCTGGAACTTCCATTGAAGAAAAAATAGAAAATTGAAGAAAACCAACCGGAGTTCCATCATGTAATATCACGAAAAACAGTTGTAATTCATAAATCAGTAATTAGCATCCATAATCAGTAAAATATAACAAAACTAATGGAATTTTTTTATTGATAAATTTACCATCATATCAGTAGTTGCCTCTTGGCTTTTGACATTCAAAGTGAGCAAACCAACATAATAACGCCCTCTTGAGAATTATGTCTGTCAAATTCAAGAACAAAACCAAATATCAACAACAAAGTACAAATGAATTGACATGATAAAGGGCCAAATCATGGATATAATCATATAATATACTCATCGGTGTCCTCGTCCCCATCGTTGCCCTTGCCCTACTTTTTTTCAAATATCTCAGAATTTTTAAAGGACTTTGCTTTCTTAAGAGAGATAAATGAGGGCTTTGATTATAAAATTAATAACTCAATTAATTGCTAGGGATAACTGTTGAAGAATGAGAAAGGAGGAACGGCTAAATTATCATCCTCAACAAATGGTGGAAGGTGAAACGTTATTTTTCAATAAATTTCTAGCTGAGGGGCGGATTTTCTAGCTACTGTAACATTTTTAGTGAGGAATCTGAAACAAATGATGATGAATGAATGGGTTGGCAGAATAAATGATGCAATTTAATAAAAAAAAAACGTTTTTGCTGGATTGCTGGTTTTCAATTTGAATAATTCATGTTCTTAGCTTTAGTATAAGAAAGTTAGAATTTTTTCTGAATTGACACCTCAGCATATATGCTGATGTGTCATGTTTTGAAAATGCTTGGTGTTTCTGCTTTTAGATATAGTAATAGATGTTTGCATTTCTGATCTAGCTTCACTCCACCTTTACTTAGGATTCAGTATTGGTTATTTCTTACTATGCAGGAGCTAAAATGAAAACAAGTTTATCAATACCTCAGTTTCTTAGTTGGGTACCTGACGCTAGAGTTCAAGAAAAGCTTGACCGCACATGCTTTGCTCAATTTCAAAACATGGCAGAATTCAAATGTAACAACAAATTTGTGAAAGTGATTATGTCCCACCTTGAAAAGGATGACAAGTTTACTTTTGGTGATCATAGGTTGTACTTAGGTTTGGAAGATATATTCTATATATCTGGTCTTCCAGTTGATGGTGACCCTATTGTCTCAACAAAGATTGATAATTATTCGGCGTTTAACAAATTATTCGGCGTTTAACAATGAGATGTTAGGGAGTGATGATCCTAAAAGAATAGAAACCTCTCAATTTGTTAGAAAAATATGGTTGTTAGATACATTCAGGGAGGTCCCAAAAGAAATTACATTTGAGGATGAGAAATTAAATTGGTATGTGAGGCCTACATTCTTTTTACAATTGGGACAATTTTGATCCCTTAAAACCAGAAGGGTACATTTCTATGGTCTATTTGCATCTCTTAAAGGTTTTGAGTGCAAATTCTATACAAGAAAGCATGGGGTACTGTTGTCCTTGCAAAGCTTCACACATCATTTAAGGATGAAAAGTGTGCAGGCCGAGGCAGAGTGACTTGGATCTTGGAGGTATATTCCAAAACCAATTTCCATTGTTTTTAGGTTTTTTTAATTGAAAATTAGTTTTTTATTTTTTTTGCAGATGTTTATCTTGGAACGTATTCCCGCTATAGTAATATTCACACTCAAAGAGCCTCACTAAATATGATTTTCCTAGTCCATGACTTTCAGCCTCTCTAGAGTATATTACAGGACCCAATTGCATGTGATCATACTTTCTGGCGCTGACCTATACCTGATGTATCAAACAGATGAGGATATTTTTGTCTCATATCTTCCTCAATCAGTTCTAAGAACTTATCTCGGTTCTAAGCTTTATATTCCTATTCTATCATTCCAATTCAATTACAACTAATTCTATTGTTGAAGAACTGCAAAAAGTAAGAGATCATTTTGAGGAAATGGAAAAAACGGAGACAATGATGGTTAACCAGTCTGATCTGTTCACTACTTCCGCGGATCATCAAGGTATGAATTTATGTTGGTCTTTGCATTTGTACTTAAGTGCAATAGCATAAACATTTCTTAACACCATTCCGGATCTATTAAAAGTTACAACTGAAAAGGGGAAGAGTGGTGAATTGAAATTGCTGCCACATGTGACAAGTGATTATCTTCAGAATGACAAGCACTGTGAATCACTGAGTTTTCCAGTAATGAAAAGGACTAGTATAGATGGTTTGATTCTAGTCCCATATACACCCTAAAAAGTTGGAGACGTGTATTCTATGAAGAAGAATGCAGCCAGCGTGAAGATGGAGCAACTTTCTAGCTTCACAGCTTCAAGAATGTCACAGAAAGGCGTCCATTAAAGGATCTCAGGAACCTCTGTCCTTTATAATTGTCATTTGATGTTTAGCATATTCTAGGAGGAAATTAATGTTATACATCTATGCAATACAAGATCTACCCTTTATCATTAATTTTCTCACAATGCCCTTACTCCTCAAATGCCTAATATTTTCGAAATGCATGATGAATTACAGTTCTTCCCCTCTTAAGAAAATTACGTCCCGTAATTTATATACCTGATGTATCAAACATATGAGGATATTGACGTCTCATATCTTCCTGAATCGGTTCTAAGAACTTATCTCGGTTCTGAGCTTTACAACCCTATTATATCATTCCAATTCAATTACAACTAATTCTATTGTTGAAGAACTGCAAAAAGTAAAAGAGCAATTTTAGGAAATGGAAAAAACGGAGACAATGATGTTTGAACAATCTGATATGTTTACTGCTTCCGCGGATCATCAAGGTATGAATTTATGTTGGTCTTTGCATTTGTACTTAAGTGCAATATCATAAACATTTCTTAACACCATTCCTGATCTATTAGAAGTTACAATTGAAAATGGGAAGAACGGTGAATTGAAATTGCTGCCAGCTGAGATGAGTGTTGATCTTGAGAATGACAAGCATTGTGAATCACTGAGTTTTCAAGTAATGAAAAGGACTAGTATATATGGTCTGATTCCAGTCCTATATACACCCCAGAAAGTTGGAGACGTGTATCCTATGAAGGAGAATGCAGCCAGCGTGAAGATGGAGCAACTTTCTAGCTTCACAGCTTCAAGAATGTCACAGAAAAGGCGTCCATTAAAGGATCTAGGGAACCAGTAGATACATATTTTGTTGGTCATTTCTTTTATGTTTTTCTTTTCTTTATGATACTTTGGGATCCTCATGGAATATTACTTGATTACCTCGTAAGAACATTCAACTTGTACTAGTTTTGGTTTATGATTACTTGATTTTGTAGGCAACACGGACGGGGTTGTGAAGAGAACACAAATATCTGATGGACTCGACAAAGCTGACATTAGTTGTGAATCTCGCCGATCATTCCTTCTCTGTTGTTATGAAGGCATCATATGTTAGTGTTAAATATCAAATGGTAAGCTTTCAATTGAAAAGTGATATACATTTGAGTGAAATTTGATACATTTACACTATGAAACCGACCTATTTCTTTGTTTTTGTTTCTTTTCAAAGTGTTTTCGATATGCCTCTCACACGGGCAAGGAAGTGTTTTTTCATTGTTTTTCTTTGTTATTTCTGCAGGGCATACCATATAGGTTTGCGAGTAATTATTTGAAGGAACCCCGAGACGGTGTGATTCTGAAATCTATGGATGGAAAAACTTGGTCAGTTAAATATGCTTTTGTTTATAAGACAAAATGTAGGGAAGCTAAGTTATGTCGCGATTGGAGGAAATTTGTAGCAGATAATCTTTTGAAAGTTGATGATATATGTAACTGTTTACGCCATATTTTATTTTTGGCTTATTATTTATTGTTATAATTAAATGGTCTCATTTTTTGATTTCTATGGTGGACTCCATTGTGTTTTGGGGGAAACTTATAGAAATTTGGTGCACCCAAAAGTGAACCAAAAGACCATTTATTATTTGACGCATGTGTTTTTGTTAAGCCAATCAATGACAGGAAAATCAAACATACGACTCAGTCAATTATCAAAGATCGTGATAGTGGAGAGCAGTTTCTCTGGAGGAAATCATGGAGAAGGTGGATCAAGTGGAGGAAGCTGTTACTTCAAGCGCCTATAAATACAAGAAATCACGATGGAAAAAATCGGAACCAAATCGCCAATCAAACCTAGAGCAAAACTCTAGCAATTTCTTTTTAGACTTTAAACTTTGCAAAATTTCAATTTCTTTAGCAGATCAGAATCCTTATTTTCAACACTCAATTTCCTTCAATTCAATTTCAATAGAAGTACATCATTTTCTCTTGAATTCTAGATAATTTTATTTGATATTTTACATCAACTTTCTTTGGATCGGTATCGTTTTGATTACCAGAACCCATATGAATTTTAGGTCTCTTTATTCCTTACAATCGTTTGATAATTTAGAAGTTAGTAGTCGCAATTTCATTTTAGTTTGAGATTACTATAAATCTCTGGCACGCCCGCACACCCCACTAAAAAGAGCCGAAACAAAAATTGGCACGCTCGGTGGGACCCAATCACAATGCCGCCGAAGAAAACAAATAAGGTCATCAGAGATCTTGAGTTAAGTTCTGATGAGGATGAGATCATCAAGACTGGAAATGTTCTAAAAATAGTGGGACGAATGGAAGGTGATAAGAATGCTAGCCCAGAGGACAGTCATTGATTTCTACTGAGATTCAAAATTCACCTTTCCTGGAGAAGCATTTCACTGCCATTGAGAAGAACGTGGAGGTCTTTCGGAGTGACATAGATCTGAAGATGGAGAAGATACTCTAGAAGTTGTCAAAACCAGGAGTTATCAGAGGTGTTTCCTCAGAGACCAATGAAGGAAGTGGCGCATCTGGAGAAAAATACTTAGTTCCACCATTGAGAGAGGAGGGCGCCATGGGCTCTAAGGCTGCTTCTCTAGTAGGCCGAGAGAACACTGGTAAGTCACACATCCCTCAAATTTTTGCACATACAAATCCAGCCTCCCATGCTATTTCATATTATGAGGAGGCAGATGGTAACTTGATTAATACAGGGGATATTGGGGGCAACTTTGGAGGAAATGGAAGGAACACCGGATTTCATATGCCATACATTCAACATGACATTCCTCAACAAGTGCCTCAACAAGCGCCGCAATTCAGCATGGAGGCGGTGAGATAAGCTGTTCAAGAGCTTTATGGGCCTGGTCTTTGTCAAGTTGGCCGCCCTGAGTTCCACAAGCCATACCCCCATGCCATTGACATGGAGAATCCATATCGAAGAGGATACATTGTACCTGACTTCACTTTGTTCTCTGGAGAAGATGACTTGTCAACTTTGGAGCATGTAGCAAGATTCACGATCCAATGTGGGGAACTTGCTAACTATCCTAATTTCAACTTTCTGAAGTTGAGGCTTTTCCTAAACTCTTTGACGTGACCAACCTTTACTTGGTATGCTACTCTCCCCAGGAACTCAATTCATGGATGGCAAGATATGGAGAGGCAATTCCATACCCAGTTCTTTAGAGCACAACCAGAAGTTTGTGTTGATGATCTTTCGAGACTGACCCAGAAAGGAGGAGAAAGGGCTGATGAATTCATTGTTCGCTTCAAGAAGATGAGGAGTAGATGCAATGTTTATCTCCCAGAGATGGAGTATGTGAAGATGGCCCAAAGGGGACTTGACATTGAGTTGAGAAAGAAGTTCCAAGGGATGGAGTTCAGGGACTTTTATGAGTTAGCTGCAAAGGTGATGGAGTATGAAGATCTTTTAAGAGAGGAGAATCATAGAAAGAAGACCGCCATGGGATCTTACTGTCAAGAAGTATACCATGATGTGGCAGTGGCGGATCTCAAAAGTACAGGGACTCATATTTGCCCTTTGTTATCTCAACCTTAAGGAGGACAAGCATCAAAGAGATCATATACTGAGAACACAACACAATTCAGTTTTGATGTGTCCAAAACTGATGAACTTTTTGACTTCCTTTTAAAGGAAAAGTTTATCACTTTGCCTGCAGGTCATAAGTTACCAGTAAAGGAGGAGATGAGAGGGAAATCATACTGCAAATATCATGATTCGTGGAGTCATCCAACCAATGATTGATTTGGTTTCAAGAAAGCTGTCCATGAAAGAATCAATAAGGGAATCCTCAAATTCCCAGAGAAGAAAGAAGTAATGTTGGTCGATGAAGATCCATTTCCACCAGTGGTCACCATGAATATGGTAGCAGTAGATATGAGAGATGTTATCAATAGCAAGAAAGAAGATCTCCGTGTGAGACTTAGAGATTCCAAGAAGATGAATAACCTGAGTTACCACACTTGGATCCCCAAAGAGTACCTCAGATGTCCGGAGGAACCTGAATCCAGCCGGCAAGGGGTGCATAGATCCACCATTCAGGTAGGAGTGAAGAGCATCAGGGAGAATCTTTATAAAAGAGAAGTTCATACAAAGAGAGATCCAAAACCTTCTAGAAGTGAAGATCGAGTCACTCCGAAAACTCCCCAGAAGCCTCGTTTTGTGGTGCCTCAGGTAAAAAAACTCTGATAACAAGTGGCAGGTGGTGCGCCATAAAAAGTTTCCTAAAGTTCTTACTATAACACAGAAGAGAAGGTTCCAACGGAAAAGAGCAATTGAGAGACATTTGGGTGAGAAAGAGGTGGAGGTGAAACCAGAGATGGAGGAAACTCATAAAGGAGATCCAGAAGAGAAAGTAGCCTAGGACAATCCGAAGGAGATCATTCCGAAGATCCGTACAGGCGACATGGTCATACCTATAAAATGTGCAACAGCTTCAGTGACGTTGCCATCAGATTTTATGGGATCTTCAAGCAATGATGCAGTTGAGAAGAAAAGGGATTCACCTATCCCTAAAGAGAGAAATACATGCAGCAGCAGGGTCATGATAGGGATGAAATATCCCTATCTTTTCGGGATAGTTTTAAGTCTTTTTGTTATATTTTGTGAACAAATTAATTCTCAATCACTTAGTATGAATTTATCTCCGTAAAAGCACTATTTTCACCGAAAACCTTCAAAGTAACTCATGTTTATTTTGTTTGTAGGTTTCACTTCAAAGATAAAAATTATCCATGGTGAAAAACAACTTCTAGACATGATTAGAGGTGTTTTTACGCTAATATAGAGCTAAGAGACAAGGAGTTTTGCAAATAATTCAAGGAAAAGACAATCTGTCCAGAAATTGTTCTTGACACGACCCGTGCCCCAGTTCCACACGGTCCGTGTCAGGACAAAGATGGTCCACACGGTTTGATTTCAGGGGCATGTAAATGGTGTTCACACTTATATTGAAGGACACGACCCTGTGTCAAATGGGACACGGTCCGTGTCATCAGGGAGACAATTAGTCTGCGCGGCGTTTTAATTAGCAAAAATCCAACTTGTCGAGTAATTAATGCAACACGACTCGTGTCAAGGGACACGCCTAAGGACACGCCCGAGCTGAATTAATTCATATTTGAGGAAATTTGCCTTGACACGGCGTGTCAAGCAGGCCACACGACCCGTGTCAACCTATATTCTGCTCTTCGATGAGATTTTTAAGCATGTGTTTGAGGATTCACACTTATTCACAAAGCCAACTTTTCTGTATAAATATGAGGGTTCTCTAGCCAGAAAACAATCCCTCTTCACTTGTGTTTAGTTCCATTTAGTTGTAATTCTCTCCATTTAGTTGTTTAAAGAGGTGATCCAAATACGATCCATGTTCCATTTCTCCTCTTTTGCAAACTTGTAATCCATTTTCATTCCATTAATACAAAGTTACTTATTATTTCCTTCATCTTCATCCATTCTATTCGAATCTTCAAGTTGGCAAAAAGTTCCTCTCCGAGGATATAAGCGACGATCGTGTGTCCGGTGTAGTGCGATAAAAGGGAGTAGCTAAACTTTTATCTCGCTAAACTAGTTGTGACCCGTCTATGTGCTAGACTCGGTAGTATCATCTCGTTTCTTTACATAGTTTATACAATAGTTTTATATAAATTATTATGTTTGATTTATCATCATCATATGCTTCTCTTAATGCTTATTTATGAATACTTGATATGAACTTGACATTTCTACCAGATTTATATAGGTGATTGCCCTCACTGGAAGTGACAAGCCGGAAACCGTAGATATTGACAACACCACGGAATTTAAAGGGCCCTAATTTCTAAGTCCATTGGAGACACTTAACCTTGAAATTATAGGATCAGTTAAGTGTGTACTTACGAGTTCATACGTGTTTATAAACATCATAAAAAGCTAGCTATGATAGTTTGATTAATCTAAAGACTATTTTATCTTTATTGTTGTATAAAACTTACCATCACCATTTCATGCTAAGGAATATGGAAAGTATTTGTGTGTTGTAGTATAGGAGTAGTTAATTGATCAACCCAAAACTCTAAAGTATAAATTCGCTTAGATAACAACTCGAGACCGAGTAGTTTGATACTTATTGGTATAAATCCCGTGGATTCGATACTTGGACTTAACCCCCAGATTATTACTTGATAACGATAGGGTACACTTTTCCTCTAATTGTAGGCCTTTTTGTAGCACTAGCTCGAGGCCGCATCAGGTCACAATTCAATCAAGTGGCTTAGGAGAACCAAAGAGAGTGGTTTTTGAGAAACCATCCGTGAACATGACTAAACATATTAGGCCTTTGTACATCAAAGCACACTTAAATGGCAGGCCTGTATCAAAAGTGTTGATTGATAATGGTTCAGCAGTGAATATCATGCCATTTAAGAGGATGAAGGCCTTGGGAAAATCAATAGATGATTTGATTGAGACTGAGGTCATGGTGTCGGCTTTCACATGAGAGACTACCAAAACTATAGGAGTGTTGCCAATCGAGATCACAGTTGGAAGCAAAATGACTATGGCGCATTCTTTATAGTTGATTCAACAGCGAGTTATCAGATCTTGCTTGGGAGAGACTGGATTCATGCCAATTGGTGTGTACCGTCTTCACTTCATGAATTCTTGCTTTTTTGGAAGGGAGATGAAGTAGAAGTGGTGTGGGCTGATGGGAAACCATTCACAACTCAAGCTGACTCCGTTGAAGCAAGATATTATGATGGAGCTGTAGGTCCCATTTCCTTCAAAGGTGAAAGTAAGAGAGGAGGACCTAAGAGTATCACTTGGAGGAAGAAATGCCAACATGAAGGGAAAGCCATTCTCCAACCATTAACAATCGTTCCATGTAAATCTTGGGGAACGATCGAGGAACCCATCATTGAGGAGATCAATGATTAGTGAACTCAAGGAAAGAGAAATGGCGGCGGTTGCCTCTGCCATCAAAAAATTCAAAGTGCATCAGATGTTAGATGAATTGAAGTTGGAAGATGATCTGGAGGCTCAAAGTGCGGAGGTGATATATGAAGAAGAGCCTCCGGAAGACGAAAATGAAGGCGTGATTCAGTTAGAGGAGTTGAAACCAGCACCTTCACCATTGGAAGATGACAGATCACTGGCCAAGGATCCATTAGAAGAAGTGAACTTAGGAACTCCTGAGAATCCAAGAGTCACTTACATTAGTGGTTTATTGGGTCCACTTGTTAAAGAGAGAATCATCGAGTTACTAAAAGAATTCAAAGACTGTTTTGCATGGGAGTATCATGAGATGCCTGGACTTAAGCAAAAAATTGGTGGAACATCGCCTACCAATTAAGCCAGAGTTTAATCCTTATAAACAACCTCCCAGGAGAATGTCCAAAGAAGTTGAGCTGAAAGTGAAGGAAGAAATCGAGAAAATTTTGAAAGCATGATTCATTAGACCCACCAGGTTTACTCAATGGCTATCTAATGTAGTGCCGGTGGTGAAGAAAAATGGGAAGCTCCGAGTTTGTGTGGACTTCAGAGATCTCAATGCAGCTACCCCAAAAGATGTATATGTGATGCCCATGGCGGACATGTTGGTGGATGCCGTTGCAAATAATGAAATCCTATCGGCCATGGATTGTGTGGCCGGTTATAATCAAATTGGGATTGCAGAAGAAGACACTTCAAAGACCGCTTTCAGATGTCCAGGAGCTATTGGAACATTTGAGTGGATGGTCATGCCTTTTGGCTTGAAGAACGCAGGTGCCACCTATCAGAGAGCCATGAATGCCATCTTTCACGATATGATCGGCAAAACTCTGGAGGTGTACATTGATGATATCATCATTAAGTCCAAAAGAAAAATGGATCATGTTGATCACTTGAGGCGCGGTTTTGAAAGGATGAGGGAACATCAGTTAAAACTTAATCCCCTTAAGTGTGCTTTTGGAGTGAAAGCTGTGAATTTCTTTGGATTCCTAGTTCACCAAAGAGGCATGGAAGTAGATCAGAATAAGGCTAAGGCGATCATGGAGGCCAAATCCCCTCAGACAAAGAAGGAACTTCAACGTTTCTTGGATCAAGTAAATTACCTCAGGAGATTCATATCCAACTTGGCTGGTAAATCTAAAGCATTTTCAGATTTGCTTCGATTGAAGAAGGAGGACGAGTTTAAATGGGAGGAACACCATCAATAATCCTTCCAAACCATAAAAGAGTACCTCAGTAAACCTCCGGTGTTGATGCCTCCAAACCAGGGGTACCGCTCAGACTCTATCTCTATGCCCCTCATGATTCCATTGGATGTCTTCTAGCACAAAATAATTCCAAGGGATATGAGCAGGCAATTTATTATTTGAGTAGATTCTTAAATGTAACTGAGATAAAGTATTCACCTATAGAAAAACTTTGTCTTTCTCTGTACTTTGCTTGTACTAAGTTGCATCATTACATGCTCGGATCAGGGGTGTTAGTGGTGTCTCATACGGACCTGATCAAATACATGTTGAATAAACCTCTCATAACTGGGAGGATTGGAAAGTGGTCCTTGGCTTTGGCGGAGTTCACATTGGTGTATTATCCTCAAAAGTCAGTGAAGGGACAAGCGCTTGCAGACTTTCTTGCAGATCATCCAGGCCTAGATGTGAGAGTAGATGTAGAGTTAGAGTTACCAATCTTTAGCATCGAAAGATCCCCTTGGATTTTAAAGTTTGATGGATCAAGCACCGAGACATCTGCAGGAGCATGAGTAGTTATCATTTCACCCACAGGAGCCAAGACAACAATGTCTTTCAACTTGGAGTTCAAATGTACAAACAACCAAGCTGAATATGAAGCTGCAGTTATTGGCTTGGAGTTTCTTAGGGAGTTAGGAGCAAAAGAAGTCTTGATCCAAGGAGATTCCAAATTGGTGTTGAGGCAACTATCAGGGGAATACAAATGCACCAGTTTCAGCTTGGCTCCATACTATACAGCTGATGTGCAACTGTTTGCATGAGTTTAGCGAGTTTTCTTTTCTTCATGTTCCCACGGAATTAAATTGGGAGACTAATGAGTTACCTCAGATAGCCTCTGGTTTGAAAATGTCAGAGGAGCTCACCCACAGGTTGATAATGATCAAAAAGCTTAAATATCCTTCCATCATGGAGAGAGGAATTCAAGTGGAGACCTTCAACAATGATGTCAACTTGGCAGGTGACTGGAGAAATCCCATCAAAGAATATCTCGACAATCCAGGAGGAAGAGTCCCATATGCACTCAAAATAAGAGCTTTGAACTTCGTATTATTGGAGGGGAATTTATATCGCAAATGTGAAGATGGACTTCTACTCAAATGTTTGGGATTTTCAGAAAGCATGGAAGTCATGAAGCAAGTACATGAGGGAGTATGCGGAGCTCATCAGGCATGCATCAAGATGAAGTGGCTCATACGAAGACATGGATACTTTTGGCCATCTATGTTGAAGGATTGCATATCTTATGCAAAAGGATGCCGCCAATGTCAAATTCATGGCCAAGAAGGCCAAGGGAAGTCCATTTGATTTGATAATTTGGCCGTAAGCGATTCACCCAAGTGTTCCCAGCCTTGGAGGTATTTGAATTAGTAAATCGAGCCTAGTTTTTGCATTTAACTTGTGAACCGGTTTGAAGGTGGGGTGCCGTCAGAAGAAGTTATCTTTCATGGGCTAATGGGAAAGGTACCAGTGGAGGATGGTCTCGTCCGGAAGGCACGAGAATGAAAAGCTCATCATCGTCAGGATGGATGTCATGTGGATTTGCTTTGTCAGATCTTCTAGAAGAAGTTGGGTGTGATTTCTTGGCTAGAGGAGCACTTGGTTTCTTGACCGAAAGAGCGTCTGTCAAAGTACGTGTTAAGAGTCAACATTGTGAACAAATTTTCATCAAAGATACAAAGGCAATTTTCTATTGATGAGTTTACCTTTGGAAGACTTGGGAGACGTTTTTGTTGTCGAAGAATTAGTCATTTGTACTTCTTGATCTCCAGCGGTTGGGCGTTTCAATCAACTTGGTAGCACCGTGATTAAAGGGAACCCGATCAAAGGACCTACCTTTTAATACTGGATACTAACAATATTTTCCTTCACTCCAAAACTTCAACTTGATAGCACCGTGATTAAAGCGAACCCAATCAAAAGACCTGCCCTTTATTGGATACTGCAATTTTTCGTCAATATAAGGATTGATGGTGCTTTAATGATGATTTCCTCGCGAACAAAAATCTACAAAGTCGACAAAAGTGAAGCCAAGTTTATTCAACGAGATTCCGAAACTAACAACAAATGTGAACTGGAGGCTTGTCAATACTTACCCAGGCAACAAAGCGATGATGAACGAGCTCTCGAGAATATTTAGCAATCTTTTTAAGGAATGTTATGTTCAGCAAATAAGAAAAGTCTTTGAGTTAATATATTCCTGATCGTCCTAATCGTCTAAGCTGCAGAAGATTTGAAGGACTTGACTGGTTGTCTTCCTTCCTAGAGACTGAAATTCCAAGTTGACCGGCCAATTGAAAATCCCAAATAGAAATCACAACAACAATTGAGCACGCCGTCTTTGTCACTGATACTTGCGTAAAGTCCAACAAATTATCGAATCCAAGAACCAACATGTGCGCAATACAAAAGACGAGAGGTAAGATGTGTCATGTTTTATACACAATGTTTAATAAATTGATTTTGAATAGGACTCTGTTTGTTTTTATTTTATATTTTGAGTAGGACTCTGATTGTCTTTCCTTACATTGAGTTGCAGTCAAAACGTTTTTCTCTTTCAATTTCTTTTATTTTTATTTTTTTATTATTCTATTTAATTTTTTCCAAATTCAAGTAAATTTAACTTTTTGGTATTTGTTTTTTCCGGAATTACATTGAAGAATATTTATTTTAGTCTAGCTATTCATTTTTAGAGGTTTAATTTGTCTAAATTGACTTACTAAATTTTTCGTATTTTACTTTAGCTCGCTTTCATTTAGTTTTTGTTATTTATTGTTTGGAGTCTAAATGATTTATGTTAGGGACACTAAGCATTAATTTTCATACCTCAAACTCATGCTTATGGGGGGCAACACCATATTTTATTTTTGGCTTATTATTTATTGTTATAATTAAATGGTCTCATTTTTTGATTTCTATGGTGGACTCCATTGTGTTTTGGGGGAAACTTATAGAAATTTGGGGCACTCAAGAGTGAACCAAAAGACCATTTATTATTTTATGCGTGTGTTTTTGCTAAGCCAATCAATGACAGGAAAATCAAAGATACGACTCAGTCAATTATCAAAGATCTTGATAGTGGAGAGCAGTTTCTTTGGAGGAAATCATGGAGAAGCTGGATCAAATGGAGGAAGTCGTTACTTCAAGCGCCTATAAATACAAGAAATCATGATGGAAAAAAGCGGAACCAAATCGCCAATCAAACCAGAGAAAAACTCTAGCAATTTCTTTTTAGACTTCAAACTTAGCAAAATTTTAATTTCTTTAGCAGATCAGAATCCTTATTTTCAACGCTTAATTTCCTTAGTTGTAATTTCTTTCAATTCAATTTCAATAGAAGTACGCCATTTTCTCTTGAATTCTAGATAATTTTATTTGATATTTTACATCAACTTTCTTTGGATCGGTATCGTTTTGATTACCAGAACCAATAGGAATTTTAGGTCTCTTTATTCCTTACAATCGTTTGATAATTTAGAAGTTAGTAGCACAATTTCATTTTAGTTTGAGATTACTATAAATCTCTGGCACGCCCGCACACCCGACTAAAAAGAGCCGAAACAGTAACTTTGAAGCCAATGGTCGCAATGCAACCAAATTAAAAGTAGTTATTTGCAGAGGAAATCAAAATGCTAAAAGAAGTCCACTAATTGGTTAGTTCCAAAATAGTTCTTCTACTGTTATGTAATGTCATACTAAATGATGACTCGATTTTGGCCTATGATAGATGACAATGTCGAGGAATATGACGTTGAGGAAGAAGAGCCAATTGAAGATGAGGTGAAGGAAAGTGAAAATGAGGAAATTGACTTTAAAACTATTTTTGATTCACCAGAAAATATGACTGCTGCATCTTCATTTTATTCTTTTAATTTTAGCGGGATAGAAGCAGAATCGCCTCAAACTCAACCTCCGGAGGAACTTTTTCCTACTCAGGTACATAAACTTCTTCTAATTCGAATTCTTCAACTTCAATTTTGTTATTCAATCTTCAGTTTCACAGAAAAGGTCATGTTAAAATCTGCTTTTTATTGATATGTTTTTTTTTATGGATTGATGCTCGGATTATGATTTTAATGTTTGCAGGAGTCGTGTTTAATCCAAACCCGATTAGAGCATGTGGAACCAAAGATCAATAATATGTTTGTCGCTTTGGACTTCTCCTTTATGGCTACCCCTGCTCCTAGATCACCCTGAGTTGTGACGTCGTAGCTGTTGCTCAGTCTGTCATTGTCGATGTGCTTAGTTCATTGTTGGACTTGTGTTCCTCTCGTTCTTTTGAGGTCATGGATAGCTTTGATGTTCTGATTCGAGATAACAAAAGTGCCGAGAAAACGGACATGGTCGTTGAGATCAAAGATAGAGTTGCCTTTGCTTTCTCTAGCTATTTGGAGACAGATACACAATCGAACATTTTGACTGGTCAAGCGCAATCTCATATGGATGAGATCAAAGCATACAAGGAAAAACACAAAACCTTGGATATGGCTTCTCTAGAAGATAAGATTCGAGTTGACGAGTTCTTAAGAAAATTTCATACCCAAATTTATATGTTTGACGTATCAAATAGATGAGGATATTGACGTCTCATATCTTCCTCAATCGGTTCTAAGAACTTATTAGAATTTAATTGGGTCTCTTTTCAGATGTCGGGTCATCAGCTCCATTAACATGTACAGTTCCAAGCTACTTTTGTCTTCCACATTCGAACACAATGGATTTAGCCTCAATTAGCCTTCCTCCATCTTTATGCACATATGAAAATTCAGACCCATTCAGCTTAGCACAGGAGCAAACCCCAAGATCTACACAAGCTCTTTTGCAACTAAGAAGTGGGAAATTAGGATATTCAAGTGGACCGAGCTATAGTCCAGTTGCGAGTGTTATTGTGAGTCAACAAAAACTGTAACATTTATGGAAGTTATAATGGGTATGGTTACTTAATTTGGTAAAATGAGGTATACGCTTATTGATCTTGGTGTTACGTATGTTATTTAGGTTGAATTGAATTGGAATGATAGAATAGGGTTGTAAAGCTCAGAACCGAGGTAAGTTCTTAGAACAGTTGGCAT
This sequence comes from Euphorbia peplus, assembly GCA_028411795.1. NCBI lineage: Eukaryota > Viridiplantae > Streptophyta > Magnoliopsida > Malpighiales > Euphorbiaceae > Euphorbia > Euphorbia peplus. Next base: position 9,114,519 of record CP110841.1, on the reverse strand, counting down.
AACCAAGATTTACATGCATTAATAGTTGGGCAAATTCTAAAAAATCGAGCAACCTTAAGCTTTGTTATTTCTTTATTTTGAGAGGAACTTGAGATGACAAGTTGACTATCAACATACACAGTAACAACGTTCTCATCTGTTTTTCTCTTCTTCATTTCCCTTCTTCTGACACATCTTATACAAATAACTCACTCGTTGTGAATTCTTCTCCAACTCTTCTAGTGTCACAATAGGTTCTAAAAGACGCCGAAAAACCTATCATTATAAAATATAATATGTGAGAGATGAATATATAAAAGATGTTGTTAGCCTTAACCAGTGGCGTAGCCAAGATTTACATGCATGATAATAGTTGGGTAAATTAAAAAACAAATTGTTGTATGGTAAAAACAATGATGAATGATGAATGAACGAATGAATTAAAAAGCAAATCGTTGTATGGTAAAAACAATGATGAATGATGAATGAACGAATGAATTCAATACAGCCCACTTTTGACATTTTTGCCCCTTCTACAATTATATCCGTTTTAACAATAAAAAAACAACTTTTTAATTTTAACTCAACTAAAACAACACATTTCTTGAAATTATTAACCTAACACTCTAAAATTAATAATGTCAGGGGAGCCAAATACTCTGGAAATAAACAAAAAATGAAAAATATTTGGAAAAAAAAATTGTAACTTTTTTGGCTTAATCGGTTTTCAAAACCGTTTCGAAAACCGATTCTACCATGGTAGAAACGGTTCTCTAAACCGATTAAGCAAAAAAAAACAAAAAAAAATAGGGTTTTTTTTTGTACGCCTCCTTATCACAAGTAAATATTCTTCTTGCTTGATGTGGAGTAAGTTCATGAATGCTAACGTACAAGAAGGAAACAATAACTTCAGCGATCATAAACGTGCAAATGCAATAATTATATGATCAATCTCCCCATATTCCATCAAACAACAAACATTTTTAATAAATTAGGATATACATTATAGAACCAATACTCATCAAACATATTCATCTAATACAAAAAATTTCTCTTTCAATCGATTGTACTTCTCTTCATTCTTCCCGAACTTCTTCATTGATTTCTCATGTAATTTAGTGATTTTGTTTATTATGCTACCGACATCCTGTAATTTTCTCTACTCTAATTTATGTTGCTTTTTCTTTTCTATATTTTGTGATGAAAAATGCATCTCATCTATTGGAAAGCATATCTTAGGATTCCTGCAAATAAAATGAAAAACACATGAATGAGAAATTTTTGTAAGAGTATTAGGGTAAATAATTTATCTCATCCCGAACGTTTTACGTATTAGATTATTTTAGTACTTGTATTTGTGCAAATACATTATAAGGTCTCTACACATTTCAATCCCTCCCGTAAAATATCTAAGAATAAAACTTACAGTTGTAGCGCGAAAGGAATCTTCGTATTAGCAAAAATTACATTCTAAGACCCCAATTGTTGTTTACGTCAAAATTTTAGTCCGTCCCGATAAAAACCATCCAAGAACATGTTAATCAAAACTATCTAATAGTCAAACTTAAAAGAATCATCTCGTAGTCAAAGCTTGGATGTTTTCCATAAGAAATGGACTAAACATTAACGGGAACAAAACTTAAGATTGCTAACATTAAAACCGACAATCGTAACAGGTGAAAAATCAACACTAGAAATTGATAGATTCTTCATACTTACCCACCACATCCAAAAGTGATGATTCTGTTCCTCCTTAAAATTCCACCGTGTACGAGACAACATCATGCTTGATGCAAGACCTAGCCTTATACATATGCTCCCTGGTTTCAAAAACTTGAAGCTCACAAATAAAGTCCATAGAATAACGTCTCTCGAAGACCATGGCCAGAATGTCATGAAATTGCAATGGCTAGAAGATATTTCAACCATATTAACTACATACCCAATGAAACCAGTTGTAGTGTTCCCATTAGACATGATAGGATCTGGCAAGACTAGCTTATTGTTTCTGTCCTAGGTCTCTTTAATCTCCCCTTTGTAGACCCCGTAAAATGAAAGTTCAAACCCTGTATCATTTCCATTTTCCAGATAATCTAATGTCAACCTACTTGAACTGATTTTATTGACCTCTTGAAGCTACTTAAAAAGTGATATTAGCCGTGAATTTGCTTGAAGTAACCTTAATGGTCCCTTGAATTGCTTGAAGTGGTATGTACTTCAGTTCAAACTAGTAGCAATCATGGATTATACATTTCACTCTAAGGAATCATTTTCTATTCATTTCATACTAAGGCGGCTATTGAAACATCCTTAAATATCACGGCACAATAAGGTTTTTAGTGGAAGTTAGAGGTCCTTGATGTATTCCACCATAAAAAAAAAGAAAAAATAAATTCGGATATATTCTTGATCCCTTTCTTAGAAAGTGCATTCGTTTTTTCAAGTAAACTGTACCTTGCATCCTTGTATTGGAATATAGACTGTCATACACGTAGAGGTGCATGTCATCCAACTCCAACACGCCTAGCGACCAATGTTCCGTGAAGCACATGGGCATGAAGACCCTGCTAACGTCCATCCAAGGCCTAAAAAGCCCATCCTTATCCCCAATTATCTTTTTCAGAAAGTATTTGAGTGCATTACCACCAGCGGGGGTCTCCCAACCACCTGTCATATGAGGCTGCCCCAAATTCCCAATAAAATCTAGATCAACGGTTTTCCGCTCAACCCGATCGTACCAGTAGAACTCCCTCAACATCTAAAACCACGAATTAATGTGTTGAACGTACAAATAAACAAAATCAAAACTCAACTAAAATAAGTATAATGTTCATATGTAACTAAAAAATTGCAAAGGGTTACCGTATTTTCAATGAAATGCCGCGAATTCATTAATTTGAGCCACCATTTGATTCCTTGTTTTAGGATGTAGGCCCGGGAATCTGAATCCACTGAGTTCGGGGTGAATTCTGCAACCAAAGTCATCCAAAGTTGATTTTGGAATATAATCAAGCTTCGGTGGTTTCTCATCTTCTTTCGGCTTCCCGGATGTTGTAACCCAACTTGGATCCATGTACGGAGACAAACAAAAATGGCTAGGTTGTTTTGTTCGTCTTAAAGTCCGGGTAGGAGTTTCATACTGGGGAATAGAGGATATGGGCGTAACAAAGGATATGGTTAGATGAAAATATGTTATCATAGGTAGGGGAGCAGTGTGACATTCATGTTTCTCCTGACTTACATCTTCTTTCATTCCATCGATTATATGAGCAACATACAAATCATCCTCCACCTATACATATTCAACTTATTTCACTTTTTTCTCCGCACTTACCTCAACTTCCACCTCCCCAACCGACACTTGACACTGTCCTTGCCCTTCCTCATTTTCCTCCAAACCCCCCTCAACAATCATTTCTGTGCTTGAACCTTTACCACCCTCTTCATTACCCTCTCCCTTTGCCCCACCAATACTATCCTCTGCTTCTTCCAATACTTCAACTTGAACACTGAAATACTTCACCCCTCCAACTGCCCCACCACTAAGTTGATCAAACTTTTGTACCCCCTCACCACCTCCCCTAAATCAACTTCATCAAACTCTTTTTCCCCCTCTCCACTACACTCCATTCTTTCCCCAAACTTAACTTCATCATTCTTTTGTTCCCCCTCTCCACCAAGATCAGCTATTTCACCACCAACAAGTTCATCAGTCACATTTTTCCCCTCTCCTTCACCCCACCCTCTCCTCCATCAATATGCTTCTCTTCATTGCCCATTTCTTTTTCATCAACACTAGACTCTTTTTTCCCCTCACCATTCTGACCATTCCCCTCACCATTCCCACCATTCCCCTCAACATTATCATCACGACTACATTCGTTCTTCTTATTGGCAGCAACAATCTTTTTCACGTTTGCCAAGTCAGTTACGACTTTAGATAACTGCATCGACAACCCCAACATCCCTTCATTGAGTTCTGCAAACTGTCGGACACAGAACTCTTGGTGGGAAGCAAACAATGTTTTCAATTCATCAATTAAATCCTTATTGCTCTCGTTTGTACTAGACTTGTCCTGCATAAGGGAGGTAAAGAATAATTGATTCAGATCGTCATATTCCTCATCCTGACCATCTCCCCCATCACCATCCCATTATACATTTTCTGCACCTTCAATGGATTCTCGGGTTCCAGGCGTCCTCACCGTACGACAAAGGTTCTTATACCAACTTGATTCTTTCTCTTCTTCATCAATGTCAAGCCGGGAAGATTTCGGTTGACAACCCTCCTACAATATTAGCAAATTCACGTGCACAGATTTCAACTATATGCAGTTTCATATAAGTATATGACCACAACATCACACACAGAAACACAAATAGATATAAGTACGTAGCTTACCGAGAATAGCTTGCATATGGAATCATGTATCGGTTGGGCGACGTCTGCTTTCCATTGCCATCGCAAGACACGGGGTACCCCAACATCGGCAACAGCCTTCACATAGAATATACTTGTCGCATCCCACATTTCACCCAACCAGCACTGCCATTCGGGTTACAAATTTAGGGACTGTGTCTAAACCATGTTAAAACAAGGTGTATTAATTAAAGTATACCTGCAAAATGTGGGGATAACCGAAAAGTTGGTACTTCGGTTTGTTGCCCTTGGTATCCTTCAATTTCTTCTTCTCCTTCTCACCCTTCTTAATCTTCTTAGACTTTTGTCCCTCCTTCCCACTGCTCAACTTTTGTACCTTGTATCCTTGTATTGGGTGAACCGTTCTTCTTTCTTGGCTAATGTTGATGAACCCCTAGTGTTTTGATTATGTCCAAACGTTTCAGAAGATGAAATTTAATCTTGTCTTACATACTTTTCAATGTTGACTAACAATTTTTGGTTAAGTATTGTATAAGTTTTTCTCAGCAGGTGCTGAATGAAGAAACTCTGGATTGCCTTGAAGACTCAGAAGAGAAGTAAAGCTAAAGACAAATTTTGAAGACTCAGAAGCTGGACTCTCCACTCTGAAGATTTCACGAAGACTGTTAAAGCTCTCCTCAGAGGTTTCAGAAGCAATCAGAAGAAAAATCCTTACCAATTCGATCAGAAGTTTAGACAATAGGAATTAGCTCTCAGAAGCTAAGTCACGGGTTCTATTAAGCATTTAATGCTCTGTCAACTGCATTTAATGCAAGGCGCCAAAAGTTCAAAAAGCTGTTTTGAAGGAGCGCGCATGCCTACTCAAAACAAAACAAGAATTTCCTTGTCTACCCTTTGTTGATCCAATTGAAGGAAGTTTTCAGTCAACCTTATCTTCAACTTCAAATCACTTACCGGATTAAGTTAAAGAACAAGGTTAACGGAATCAAAGTGTTTGAAGACCGTTTGAAGACATGACAGATTAACGGCTACAACAACTGATGTCATCAACTTGAAGATTCAAACTTCACCAACGGTCATCTTCAAAGCACTATAAATAGTAGACGAGCTCCATTGCATCACACACGCGATAATCGAGCAAAATCTCAACGCACTGTTTGAACAAGAAAAACAGAGCACCATTTTCCATTCTCAATCTTTCTTAGCATAGCTTAAAGTGAGATAGTGAAGAAAAACAAGTTCACAATAGGAATCTAGTAAACTGGTATCGTTTGTGATATTCAGTTAGATTTGGAGAGAAATCTAGTTGAGATTAGAGTTGGGTGAGAAATCCAGAAAACAGGATTGTTGTTGTTCTGGTGGAAATCCTTTAACTCTCTTTAGACTAGTCAGAACTAAGTGAGAAATTAGCTTAAGTTTTGTTGATGTAAAGGGGCTTCTGAACTTGCCATAAAAGTTCTGAATAGTGGATTTAAAATCTCTGGCGGCTGCGACCACAGGGGACAGGACGTAGTCACAAGACTTCTATGGCAAACCTGGATAAATCGAACTGTTCATCAGGACCTCCTGAATCTCTTTCTCCCTTCCTTATACTTGTTAATTTGCTTCTGTGTACTTGCTTGTATTTAGTGCTGAAACAGATTTATTCCTTTTATCATTGTCTTTGTTCAGAAGACTGTCCAGAAGTTCTCTAACTCAGAGCTTCTGTTGTTGAAAAGGCAGAAACTGTCTTAAGGCAAAATTTCCCTCATAGGCTACTTTTGTAAGCTTGCCTCTGAATCAGAAGGAAATTTGACTCTGAAAAATTAAGTTTCTTCAAAAACTTAAAATTTTCAGTTTTCCACTTAGACACTGATGAACCCTATGTGTTTTGATTATGTCCAAACATTTCAGAAGATGAAAACTTAATATTCCCTTACATATAGTTTACTATTGACTAATAATTTTTGTTTACTTAGTCTATGTGTAAGTTGCTCAGCAGGTGCTGAATGAATCATTTCTGGATTGCCTAAAGAACTCAGAAGATCAGTTTGCTGAAGTCAGAGTTTCAATAACTCAGAAGCTGGATACTCCGCTCTGAAGCCGAAGTCTGCTAAAGCTCTCCTCAGAAGTTCTTTGCAATCAGAAGGTTTGCCAATTTTGATCAGAAGTCTAGACAACTGGAAATTAGCTTCTGAAAAGCTAAGTCACGGGTTCTGTTTGAGCATTTAATGCTCTGACACTTGCATTCAATGCAAGGCGCCAAAAGTTCAAACTTCTGTTTTGATGGAGCGCGCTTGTCTGTTCAAGAGAAACCAGAATTTCCTTGTCTACCCTTTGTTGATCCAATTGAAGAATGATTCCAGTCAACCTCATCTTTGATTTCAAATCACTTACCGGATTGAGTTAAAGAACAAGGATAACGGAATCAAAGTGTTTGAAGACCGTTTGAAGATTTGACAAATTAATGGCTACAACAACTGATGTCATCTCCTTTGAAGATTCAAACTCACCAACGATCACCTTCATTCACTATAAATAGTAGCCAAGCTCCAAAGCATCAACATACGCGTGATCATCGAGCAAAATCTCAACGCACTGTTCTAACAAGAAAAACAGAGCAACTTTTCCATTCTCAATCTTTCTTAGCATAGTCTTAGTAAAGTGAGAGAGTGAAGAAAAACAAGTTCATAATAGGAATCTTGTAAACTGAGATCGTTTGTGATCTTTAGTTAGATTTAAAGAGAGAAACCTAGTTGAGATTAGAGTTGGGTGAGAAATCCAGAAAACAGAGTATTGTTTGTTCTGGTGGAAATCCTTTAACTCTTTTTAGGCTAGTCAGAACTAAGTGAGAAATTAGCTTAAGTTCTATTGATGTAAAGGAGCTTCTGAACTTGCCATAAAAGTTCTGAATAGTGGATTTATAAAATCTCTGAAGGCTGCGACCTCAGGGGACAAGACGTAGTCACAGGACTTCTGTGGCGAACTTGGATAAATCGAATTGTTCAATCAGGATCTCCTGAACTTCTTTCTCCCTCTTATACTTGTTATTTTTGCTTCTGTGTACTTGCTTATATTTAGTGCTGAAACAGATTTTCTCTAAAGTATCATTGTCTTTGTTCAGAAGACTGTCCAGAAGTTCTCAAATCAGAACTTCTGTTGCTGAAAACAGTCTAACTGTGTTTAGGCAGAATTTCCCTCAGAAGCAACTTCTGTAAGCTAGCTTCTGACTCTGAGGAAATTTGACTCTGAAAATTAAGTTTCTCGAATAACTTAGAAATTTTCAGTTTTCAACTTTGACACCTATTCACCCCCCTCTAGGTGATTCTGTTCTTGATAGGGCCAACAGACACCTATTCACCCCCCTCTAGGTGATTCTGTTCTTGTTAGGGCCAACAAGTGGTATCAGAGCGAAGGTCACTTCGTATATTTACTAAAGATCTAACAATCTAAGTGTAAGATCCTATCAGAATCAATAGAGATGGCTAGTAGACACCAGCCTGAGAATTCCTCCCACTTTATTGTCCCAGAGGGCTCTTCCACAACTAGACCTCCACTATTTAATGATGATAACTACTCTTACTGGAAAAAGAGGATGATGTACTTCATCTAAGCCTAGAATATGAGTGTCTGGATTGTTATCACTGATGGTGACTTCATCCCAACAAGGATGGAAGCTGGTTTAGGGAATGTTATAATTCCTCAGAGGGAATACACTGATGATATTCTTAAAAAACTGCAAACTAATGCTTCAGCAATAAATATGCTGCATTGTGCACTTACTGCTACCGAGTATAACAAAGTTTCTTCTTGTGAAACAGCACAGGATATCTGAAACAAGCTGGAAGTCACTTATGAAGGAACTGGAAAAGTGAAGCAGTCTAAAGTCAATCAACTCATGAGAGACTATGAGTTCTTTGAAATGCTTGACAAAGAATCTGTTTCAAACATGAATTCTAGATTCACCAAGATTGTCAATGACTTGAAGAGTTTGGGAAAGGATATTGAAGAATCAGAGAAAGTGAAAAAGATTCTCAGAAGCTTACCAAGGTCTTGGTAAGCCAAGAAGACTGCCATTGAAGAAGTTCAGGACTTGGGCTATTATCAATATGATGAACTCATTGGTTCATTAATTACTCATGAGATGTCAATGAAGAACCATGACCTGAGAGAAAGGTCAGAAGGAAAAAGAGGAGTAGTCCTGAAATCAGAATCTTCTGAAGAATCCTCTGAAGATGAGGAACTGGCTATGCTGACCAGGAAGTTCAAGAAGGCCTTTAGGAAAGGCAGAGGTGGAAACTACAAGAAGCCTTTCAAGAGCTTTGATAAGAAGACTCCCGATTCTGGTGAAAAATCCAAGAGAGATCCTAGCAAGCCTATTGTGTGCTATGGATGTCAGCAACCAGGGCATATTAAGCCTAATTTCCCAGAGCTGAAGAAAGATAAAAGAAAGTTCAAGAAAGCTATGTTGGCTGCATGGTCAGACTCTGAGACCAGCAGTGATCCTGAAGAAAAGGAAGAGCAAGCTCAGATTTGTTTCATGGCTCTTGAAGAGCCAACTTCTGAAGATGTCACAGGAGAAACTTCCGCACCTTCTGAAGTAACATATAACTCTGAGGTAAACAATTCTCACGAACTAGATATCTTTAATTCTCTTGAAGAACTATATAGCATGTTCAAGTATCTGAAAAGAAAGTTGGACAAAAGCGAGGCTGACAAATTTCTTAGGTTTACTCAAGTTTATGCTGATATGAAAATATTAGAAGAAAAACTTAGTAAACAATTTAGTTCTCCTTCTGATGGCCCAAAAGCCAAAGGTAAGGAAAAAGTGCCTCTGAGAAGTGATAAACCTCAGAAGAAGAAATCTGTCACTCCCTCTCTTCTGAAAGAGATCTCTTCTCCTCCTGATGTGGGAACCTCTGAGAGTGCTATTGCCTCTGAAGAAGTTACACCTTCCCAGAAGAAGAAGAAAGCTCCTAAGAAGCAAAGGGAAAGATCCAAAAACCCTCATTTTTGCAAATTGTGCAAGAGTGATGGACATTGGTTAAAGGATTGCCAGTACCATATTAAGAACATCTTGCAATCTGAATTATCAGAAAAATCTGTAGAAGATAAATCTAACTCTGAAGGACCCAATAAGGATTGGGTACATGTCACTAATTGATTGTATTGCAGGTGGCTCTGAGTGCTCCATCAATGTCAAAGTTGTGGTACATTGATAGTGGGTGCTCAAGGCATATGACAGGTGATGAAAAAGCATTCATCACATTTGATCCTAAAAGAGGTGGTAAAGTCAGCTTTAGAGATGCTCAAAAAGGAAGGATTCTTGGTTCTGGATCCATTGGAACCAATCCCCCTATTGAAGATGTCTCCCTAGTCAGAGGCCAGAAGTTCTTCAACCTCCTGAGTGTTGCACAGTTGTGTGACAAAGGTAGAGATGTAGTCTTCAGCTCCTCTGGATGTAAAATCTTGGACAGTAAGTCAAGGGAAGTTATTCTAACTGCTCATAGAGTAGAAAATGTTTTCATGCTGAACCTTGAGAATCTCTGCAAAAATATATGCTTAATGTCCAAAGAGGATACCTCCTGGCTCTGGCATAGAAGACTTGCTCATGTTAGCATGGACCTTCTGGCCAAAGTAGCTAGATATCAATTGGTTGAGGGTCTGCTTGAAATTAGTTCTAAAAAGAACCATTTGTGTACTGCATGTCAATCTGGTAAACAATCCAGAAGTTCTTTTAAAACTAAGAAAACCATTTCAACTAAAAGACCTTTGGAATTACTTCATATGGATCTTTTTGGTCATGTTCAGCCAATGATCATGGGTGGAAAGAAGTATGCCTTTGTCATAGTAGATGACTATTCAAGATTCACTTGGGTTATCTTGCTTGCTAGCAAAGATGAGTCACTTGAATGTTTCTCAGTACTTGTTAAAAGACTTGAGAATGAAAGGAATGAAAAGGTTATCCATATCAGAAGTGATAATGGTGGAGAATTCAAGAACTTTCTGTTTGAAGAATTCTATGAAACCAAGGGCATTGATCATAAGTTTTCTGCTCCTAGGACTCCTCAACAAAATAGGGTAGTTGAAAGGAAGAATAGGACTCTGGTTGAGATCGCCAGAACCATGATCAATGACAGAAGACTTCCAAAGTACTTTTGGGGAGAAGCTGTCAACACAGCCTGTTATGTACTGAATAGAGTGCTGATCAGAAGCATTTTGAACAAAACTCCCTATGAACTCTGGAAAGGTAGAAAGCCTAAGATAGGTTATTTTAGAACCTTTGGTTGTAAGTGGTGTTTTGTTTTGAATACAAAAGAATATCTTTCAAAGTTTGATTCAAAGGCAGATGAGGCCATTGTTCTTGGTTACTCAACACATAGTAAAGCATATAGGGTTTTTAATAAGAGGACTCAAACTTTAGATGAATCTGTTCATGTACAATTTGATGAGACTAACCCTGCAGATAGTAGAGCTCCTGATGAAGATGTAGTTCATGCTCCTGAAGTCACATCTCCTGTTGAAAAAGAAGATGTTTCTCCTAGAGCTGCTGAAGTGGTTCCTCCTGTTGTTGAACAAGTTCCAGAAGAGAATCCTACTCCAGATGTCAACTTCCTTCCAGATGATGCTCCTATATATGATGAACAAGTTTCAAAAGATACATTGGATGTACCAAGAGAAGTTAGAGCTCCTAGGAATCACCCCTTGGAGAATGTAATTGACTCTGTTCACAATCCTGTCATGACCATATCTCAGCTCAGAAGATACATAGGGAATGTGGCTTTTGTGTCACTTCTGGAACCCAAGGACTTCTATGAAGCAGAAGATGATGAGTGCTGGTTAATGGCAATGCAAGAAGAACTTGATCAGTTCAAAAGGTCAGAAGTTTGGATTTTGGTTCCCAGACCTAACAACAAGAAAGTTGTTGGTACAAGATGGGTTCTGAAGAACAAGCTTGATGAATTTGGAAATGTTGTGAGAAACAAGGCAAGACTTGTTGCTCAAGGTTACAGTCAGCAAGAAGGCATAGATTATGGTGAAAATTTTGCTCCTGTTCCAAGATTAGAAGCCATTAGAATTCTGTGTGCTTTTGCATCATACAAAGGCTTCAAGCTGTTCCAAATGGATGTGAAAAGTGCATTCCTAAATAGTTACATTGATGAGGAAGTCTATGTGTCTCAACCTCCTGGTTTTGAAGATCCTAAGTTTCCAGATCATGTGTATAAGCTGAAGAAATCCCTGTCTGGACTGAAACAAGCTCCCAGAGCTTGGTATGATAGACTGACAAAGTTCCTTCTGTCTAAGGGATTTGTCAGAGGCCGTGTTGACACAACTCTATTCACTCTGAAGAAGAACAAAGATATCATTTTAGCTCAGGTATATGTTGATGATATTATATTTGGTGCTACTAATGAATCTTTGTGCAGGGAGTTCAGTGATCGCATGAAAGCTGAGTTTGGAATGTCTATGATGGGAGAATTAACATTCTTCTTAGGACTTCAAATTAAGCAAAGTAATGATGGTGTGTTTATCAATCAAGCCAAGTACACTAGAGAAGTGCTAAAGAAATTTGGCATGATGGAATCTAATGTTGTTGATATCCCAATGGATGTCAGCAAAGACTTTGATGATGAAGAGAAAGCTGGTAAACCTGTAGATATAAAAACCTACAGAGGTATGATTGGTTCTCTTTTATATCTAACAGCCAGTAGGCCAGATATACATTTTGATGTGTGCTTCTGTGCTAAATATCAGGCTAAACCAAAGGAGATTCATGATGTTGCTGTCAAAAGAATTCTCAGATATCTTAAAGGAACTTCAGAAGCTGGTTTGTGGTATCCTTGTAGTACAGACTTTACTACTGTAGGATACACAGAATCTGACTATGGTAGAGATAAATTGAAAAGAGTCAGCACTTCTGGTGGTTGTCACTTTCTGGGGGAGTGTCTAGTCTCCTGGCATAGTAAGAAGCAAACTTCTGTGGCACTTTCAACTGCTGAAGCTGAATATGTTGCTGTTGGAAGCTATGTTTCTCAAATGCTCTGGATCAAGCAACAAATTGCTGACTATGATGTCATTCCTGGAACAATTACCATCTTCTGTGATAACAAGAGTGCAATTGATCTTTCAAAGAATCCTATTCAACATAGCAAGATGAAGCATGTTCAAATTAGGCATCACTTTCTGAGAGATCATGTTCTGAAGAAGGATATCTTTCTAACTCATGTTTCCTCTGAAGACAATTTTGCTGACATGTTTACTAAGCCTCTGGCTTGTACTCCATTCAACAGCTTGCGAGAAGGCATTGGTATGACTAATCCACTTCAGTAATTTAATTTTAATTATATTCCTATTATCTTAACTGCTAGCCGTTTAAGATAATTAAGTGTGATTAAGGTTAATTATGATTTTTATTTAAGCGTGCCAACATTTAATGCTATTACTGTGCTTTTTCTGTTGTTAACGGTAACTGGTTCCCCTTTTAACGGTGTTTACTCACTTTTTGAATTGGAACCGTTTATTGTTTGGGTATAAATAGGGGTTTCTCACACTTAGCAACTTTTCACTTGAAATCTTTTTGCATTTAGAATTCACATAGAATTGTTCTCTGCAATTTTTCTGCAATTTTCTTTCTATCAAAACTTTGACCTAGTTTTCAAAATTCTCTCAAATGGCTCAAGGACAATCTGTTGCACCCCAAATCACTGTCACTTATCTTTTCTCTGATGAACCGGAAGATGTGCTTAGTGAATCTAGGGTTTTCACTTCTAGGTTCCTAGAAAACGAAGTTAAATCCACTGACCCTATCTCAAAATGGCTAAGTGCTCAAAACTGGAACTCTTTTGTCTCATTGGATGAATTCATTTATCCTAACTTCCACCACTTCCTCCCTTAACACTTCCTTCGTATTTCCTTCCATAGGATTTACAGCTCCATCTTTCTCACTTCCATCTACTACTTCTACCATTTCTTCCTCTACCACAAAATCTTCTCCTTCTTCCACATCCAATATACCTCCTCCTTCAACCTCTGGACATACACCTCATCTATGTGATCCTTTAACTACTTCCACTACTTCTTCCTCCTTTGTTGGTTTATCTTCAAACTATGATTTTCTCCGCAGTTTAATGAATCAGCATGAGAAGGAATCTCAGTTTGGTGGTAAGGGATTCATTGGGAGAGCTTCTGTTGTTTTTGAAGCTGGTGGTGCTCCTTCTGTTGAGGAGTTGAGAAGAATGAGTCAGAGTGGCTCTGATGAACTGTTAAATAGATTTGCTGGATTAGGGCAAAGGACTTCTGCTGCTGACATGTATGCTCAGGGCATTGTGCTGCAAGAATTACATTCTCTGAAAGCTCAGAACCTGCAGCTCATGACTATGCTCCAAATGCAGGATCCTTTTGTCTATATTAGTAATCTTTCAACACTTCATCTTGCTGCTCATGATGAGTTTTACAGACTGAGACAGCTGGCATTGACCCTTCCCACTCTTGAAAATATAGCTCTTGCCTCTACCAAGAATGTCAATGAGAGTCTGGGGATCTTGACAGAGGAAGTTAAAGAAGCTAACGAGCATTATGAGGCTCATGAGAAGGTTCTTCCTAGTAAGCTTGATGACCTAGTAAGCTTGATGACCTGCAGTGCTAATCATATTCTGAGAGAAGTGAAATCTTATGCTCAAGGATCATCATCTTATGGGGCTGCCAGAATTGTGTATGACATCACTCATGATCTCAACAATCGTCTTCAGAGCATAGAGTCTGCTATGACTGCTCAGAACGCCCAAATTGCAGAGCTTACAGATTTTCTGAAGGTTATTCATACTCATGCAAAGGAACAGGAGAAAGTTCTTCATAATTGCTATAGGTTTGTTCGAGGACAGACTTATATTCAGAATGAGCATCTCACTGATGCTGTGTATGCGAATAATCAATTTATCAAGCTGCTTCTGGAGGATGTTCACAGAGAGCGACCTCTTTCTGGTCAGACTTTTCATCGTATGAAAGCCATTGATGCTGATGTGCAGGAGTATTTTCATGGCTCCTAAGCTAACTTACAAACAACGCCTTGATGCAGCTCGACTCAAGGCGCTCGGAGGGGTGATCGAGGCTCCCTCAACCATCGTTCCTCCCAAAGGCCCTCGAGTAATGACCAAGAAGGTCAGTGCCTCGTCAATCGGCAATGCTGCTACGAGCGAAGCCCATGAGCCTATAACTGCTCAGGCGGAGAAAACACCCTCTCCTGAGAACCAAACTTTACCCGAGGAACAAGGTAACCTCATCAAATTTTAAACGAAACTTCTCGTACTGTTATTTCTTTTCTCCATCTAAAAATTTATAACTTCTATGTAGAAATCCAAACTCTCTCCTCGAACACAGAGGACGAACCTGAAGAGGTGCATCACGAAATTCCATCCTCGAGCGCCCCTGAAATCCAAGGCTTCGTAGACCAAAATATTCCGAAGCAAAATCGCTCGAAAAGGAAGACAACTTCTACCTCTCTCGACACCTCGATACTCGAGGGCGAGATTGCTATGTGAGCCAACCCTGTTGACCCTGAAGGTCCCCAGGCTAAACGTGCTCGAGAGATAGAGAGTACGAGCACGCCTCCTCACCTAAAAATTCCAACAGGCTGGGAACCTAACTGGCATCCATTCTCCAACTGCCCCAAGATGATCAATACGAAGGGCAGGGTACCTCCAGAGGCATCAATGGATCAATTCGAAAAATACAAACTTTATAACGTAAGCTTGTTTCTTCTATCTGCATACGCGATATCGATGTTAAAAATAACTGAAACTCTTCTTTATGCAGTTCTGGGCTGAGCGCTTTCCTCGGATTTCTTTAAGCGTCCCAGCGATTGCAGAGGATGTAGCTCAAACCTGCCTCGTTCCCGAGGAGGTTAAACTTGCTGAAAAACTATCTGACGAGGAGTTGGCGAAACTCGTGCACGTCAGACAAGCTAAGGTAATGATTTTTTTCATTTGAATATCGCCCCTAATTTCTCAACTTCTTTCTAAAACTTAAATAGTTTTCCCTTGGACAGGCCATGGCCGCGACGGAGATTATGTCCTACCGTTATCTCCAAAAGTCTGAGTCCCTTGAGAACTATCGTCATAAATGGGCGGTAGTTTCAGATAAATTGGACGAGACGGAGGACGCTTTGGAAGCTAAGGATAACATCTTAAAATCCGCGCAGCGAATTGGGAGGGAAAAAACCTTTGAGTGCGAGAAGCTGAAAGTGGACTGCATCCAATTAACCAAAGCTCTCGAGGCCTTGAAGGAACGAGAACTTGAGCTCGTTACCGAAATCCAGTCTCGTGAGATTGAAAGTGGGTTCGCGTTAGCCATGTTTCACCACGAGTGTAATACCCGAACTCCAAACATATTACTTATAATCTAACTAAAATTCGGCAGCATTTCCTCTAAAATATGAACATCCCAAAATTTATACACCTGTCATAAAAAGGTTTACAAGCAATTCATACATATATATATCTAGCATCAACAACTCCACATATGTTCCATATCTAAACATATTCATCAACACTAATACATCAAACTATTTATCTCGAGCTATCTAGTATATGCACAAAATTAGAGGTATTCTCGACACGAGATATCTAAATTGGCCCAACCTCTTCTAGCGCTTGACGAGATCCAAAAAGAGTTATCTGCTACACTCTAGCTACCTTTTACAGCTTCTCTGAAATGTTTAAATAAGAGGGGTGAGTATAACACGTACTCAGTGAATGGATAAATATATAACAAAGGGGAACAATACAAGTTTTCATATTTGTAATAAGATCATAACTGGATAAATAAATAAACTTTGCAAAACTCTTTAAATCAACATTTCCAAAACTTAGTTTTCTCCAATATAAACTTGTATTATAACATTTCGTATGAAAAACCAATAAATCAATCTCAAAAACTTATTCCAACGTCTCATATTCAAGCACGGAAAACAAACCATATCATCAAAATCAAGTTTATCATATCAAAACTTTATCACAAGAAAATACCATCATACCAAAAACATCATCGTACAAAAACGTCATCATACAAAAACGTTATCATACAAAAACGTCATCATACAAAAACGTTATCATACAAAAACGTCATCATACACTCATTTATGTATCCTAAAGATCAACTTCCAAAGGGCGAACCGCGTAGGGATGACAACCAGCCCCCAGAAGCAACCAACCACGTGAAATCTACATATTTCACGTATCGCATAACTCAACAAATGGGATCCCAATGTCTATCTCATCAATCACATCCCTCATACGCACACAGCGCAGAGTAATCGCATCTGTCATACGCACACCGCGTAGAGCAATCTCAACACGCACACAGCGTAAGGCAAATCTCATAACCATGGAATACCTGTCATCAAAGGTACGATCTATAGGTCCATAACTAGAGTGTACAATGCTATTTATCCAGCTCTTCATCAAACACATTTCGTAAACAAACACCAATCTCATAATATGTATATCCAAATACAAGTACAATAGCTAGTAAAACATAACATACCATGAATTGTTCCCATCTTTTTATAGTAAAAGTATCGTTAGTTGGAAACTCATTTCTTTTAACGTAATTAAAAACATAATATAATAAGTATAAGGAAAACACAATGTTACATAGTTACCCACTCACCTTATTATCCAAAAAGAACTCCTTCTTTTCCTCTTTTAGCACTTTATTGAGTCTCCGTAAGTGCTAGCTCTTCACCTAGAATAATAACCACCAAATTACATACTTTTAGAGCAACTAATTAACTCCAAGAATGCTAGAATGTATGTTCATATGCTCTACTTCTTAAACCTCATTCATATACCTAACTTATCAATTTCTAACCTAACTTAAATCTGAAATTTCTACTTTAACTCTAAGCCTATAAATTAGATAAATTCATAATAAATAATCTAGCAGGAATCTGACAAAACCCTAAGAGTTAATGTTGCTCAGAATAACATTTAGAGTGTGAATAGACTAATTTCGTCTGGAAATACCTTCGCCGGAGCAACTCGCCGGTCGCCGGAATGTCGCCGACGTGAATCCGGTGGCTGCAGGGAACTCCCCACGCTGCCACGAGTTCAGTGGTGGTGGTTTCGTAGCTTGAGTCCTTGCGGTTTGGGCGAATCGTTCGTTTGAAAGTGGAAACCCAAAATACCCAAAACTTGATGTTTAGCTCCAAAAATCTGAAATTGATGGTTGGGTTTTCATGTTTGAAGTAGACAAATGAGATTAAGGTCGAGCTTGGGTCTGATTTTGGCGGAAAAATGAGAAAAATCGAGTGAATTTGACAAAGAAAGCTTGAGGGTTTATGAGAATAAGAAGAAGAAGAAAATAGAAAATGAGTGAAGGAGATGAAAATGGGGTGGGCAGACACAGCTATATTGCTGCCCACATTTTTATTTTTTTTCATCCCTCTTCTTTTTATTTCTTCAAAAGTAGACCGGGTATTACAACGAGGCTCGTTCTCAACTTTCTCTCGAGAGAAGAGAACAAGCCGAATGGTGTGCTCGTGCCAAAGAGATGGTGAGCCAACTCCGATCTCGCGCCGAGGCCACTGAAAAGGCACTCAAGGATAAAGAAGCTGCTCACGAGGCAGAAATTGCAAAAATGGAGGAAAACGAGATCGGGCGCATGTGAAGGTTTAAAACTCGCTTCGTTATTGCTGTTCGTGACAAGTTTCCGGATATCTCCGAGGAAGATCTCAAATTTTTTCGTAAATCTGAATCCTCCCGAGGATGATAAGGAGGCTCCAGCATTGCTCGACGAGACCTTTCCTGTTCCAGATTCTCCCAAGGAAGGAATTCCTGCCGAGCCTATATCTTTTGTCCCTCTTAGTAAATAGCTTGTTTGTAATCGCTTATTATTGTAATAAAAATGCTAAACTTTTATCTTGACTTGCCTTTATATATTACGTCTAATATTCATTGCGCAAGTTTATCCGTAAAGTTCCTTTTATTTTACCTATGTTTCTAGTGACAAGATAGTGTCAAATATTTCGACCATATTTGTTCGCAGCCCTCGTAGTAGCCCCCCATTTGCTTTACCGGTCGGGCCTAACTCTTATACGGTGGATTCTTACCACGACGTTCGTAGATTTGGTTTTAATCGAAGCCTTCGAGCATGCATAAGCTTGATTTTAAATTAACCAAAATGTCCGGTGTCGAATACTTAGAACAAGTTTCAAAATAAATCTATAAACAAAAAACTCTTTATTATGAGCTTGCCGAGCATCTTTCATAATCCAATAATTCCAATGTAATATCTGAATTAGAAGTCTTTGATGAAAACAATGCCTCGTGGGCCTTTATTGAAAATAACTCCTAAGTTGAATTCTGAGTTTTATTACAAGAGATCAAAAAATAACTTGAAACATAAAGACCTTCTAAAAATAATATTTTCTAAGAGAGATTGCATTCCATGTCCTCGGAACCGCGGTTCCATCTAGATGTTGCAAACGATAAGTATGTGTTCCGACGCATTCGAGGACCTGAAATGGTCCTTCCCACTTAATTCCCAATTTGCCTTTGCCTTGCCTCGAGCTCGAGGCTGCTGTACTACGCAGGACAAAATCTCCTTTAAAAAATTGTCTTGGTCGTACGCCTTTATCATAGATTCTTTTTGTTCTCGCTTTATATGCCTCGATTCGTGCAAGTGCCAGTTCTCTTTTTTCTTCGAGGTCATCCAAGTTATCTCGTAAGTTCAATTCATTCCACTCTTTAGTATAATGAAGGACTCTCATACTCGGCACCTTGATCTCAACCGGAATAAAGGCTTATGTTCCATAAGTTAACGAGAAAGGGGTTTCTCCAGTAGCTGTCTTTGGTGTTGTTCTATACGACCACAACACATGATACAGCTCCTCGACCCAGTTAGTTAACTTCTCGAGATGAGTTAAGCGCTTCTTTATTCCCTCCATGATCGTTCGATTAGTTCTCTCGGTCATTCCATTCGTTTGGGGGTGGAAGACAGAACTAAACCTTAGTTTGATTCCTTCTCTTTCACAAAAATGTTTAAATAGGACATTATCGAACTGTTTGCCATTGTCTGTGATTATCGTGTTGGGAATCCCAAAACGATATACAATGCTATTCTTGACAAACTTCACAATCTGTTGAGCTGTTATCGAGGAAACTGCCTCTGCCTCGACCCACTTTGTAAAGTGATCGACGGCAACAATAACATACTGCCTTTGATTGGTTGACATTGGGAACTGCCCAACGATATCAATTCCCCAAGTTGCAAATGGCCAAGCCACTTTGATGCCTTCCAATCCCGAGGCTGGGCTTTGCAGAACCGGAGCATGAGCTTGACAAGCACTACATTTCTTTACAAATTCCGCAGCATCATTGTTCATCTGGGGCCAGTAATAGCCTAACAATCTTGCTTTTCTAGCCAAAACATTCCAACCCTCGTGTGCTCCATACGAGCCTTCGTGGATTTCTTCTAAGATTTTGGCTCCTTCCTCGATCCCGACCGCTTTGAGCCATGGTTGAGAATACGACCTTCGGAATAAATTTCCATCCACGACTGTGTATCTACTGGATTTTCTCACGATCTTCGGATGATGTGACTTATCTTCCGAAAGTTTTCCCTCGTACAGATATTCAAAGATTGGCCAGTACCATTCGTTGCCTCGATCTAGTACAAAAACTTCTTTGGAATCGATTCTCGCACACGGAACAACCTACACGTCACAAGGACACAAGTGTGGGTTAGAAGGATCTGAAGCTAATTTTGCTAGATAATCAGCTTCCATGTTTTCCTCTCTCGGGATGTATTATCTGAACCTTGCATCCCATGAGTTCACACTCCTCGATTGTACGCTTTACTAACTCGTGATATTTCTTCATTCGAGCATGCTTTGTCTCCCAAGAGTTTCTTATTTGGTTGGTTGCTAGGCCTGAATCACTTTTGATGACTGCTTTGTCTGCCCTTATAATTTTTACCAAACGTAGCCCGAGCAATATTGCCTCGTACTCTGCTGCGTTGTTTGAAGAATCAAAGCCCATAGTAGCTGCGTGCCTGAACACCAAACCGTCTGGACTCTTGCAAAAAACACCGATTCCTGATTGACTTTTATTGGCGCTCCCATCTACAAAGATTTCCCAGGTATTTAATCCTGGCTCCCTTTCTTCCTCAGGTGGGACCTCGATTAAAAAATCAGCGAGGACCTGAGCCTTCTTTGATGGCCTCGGCTCAAATCTTACATCAAATTCTGTGAGTTTTATGGACCATTCCGTCAGTCTCCCCGAGGCCTCAGGTCGAGAAAGAATCTTCCTGAGTGGGGTGTCTGTACGAACAACTATGGTATAACTCAAGAAATAATGTCTCAACTTTTGAGCAGCTATGTATACCCCATAAGCAAGTTTCTCCATTTTAGGGTATCTTGACTCTGCTGATGAAC
The DNA here is from genome assembly GCA_028411795.1 of Euphorbia peplus. Lineage (NCBI taxonomy): Eukaryota > Viridiplantae > Streptophyta > Magnoliopsida > Malpighiales > Euphorbiaceae > Euphorbia > Euphorbia peplus. The sequence goes on along the minus strand of CP110841.1, from coordinate 9,093,748 downwards.
CCTAAGTGTTTTGATTATGTCCAAACGTTTCAGAAGATGAAAAATTAAATTTATCCTATATACTTTGCATATTGACTAACAATTTTGTTAAGTGTTGGATAAGTTTTTCTCAGCAGATGCTGAATGAAATATCCCTGGTCGCTTGTTCTACTCAGAAGATATCAGAAGCTAAAGACAGAAGGCGTTGGTCAGAAGCTGGTACATCCGCTCTGAAGCTCTTGAAGTCTGCTTTTATTACCTCAGAAGTTCGTTCAAGCAACTAGAAGATAAAATTGATGAAGATCAGAAGCGCTAATGTAGATTTGAGAACCTTCAGAAGTTCTTTGTCACGGGTTTGGTTTAGCATTTAATGTTGTGTCAATTGCAGTTAATACTAGGCTCCAAAAGTTCAAAAAGTTGTTTGAAGGGCGCGACTGTTTCACTACAAACAAAACCTGTCTCCTATCTCCTAGCAGCGCCGATCAAAATCAAATCAGTCCAAGTCAACTCCATCCTTTTTCTTACATCTTGTTCAAGATTAAGCAAAATTACAAGTTGACAGGATAATGTGTTAGTGACCGTTTGAAGAAGATGACAAGAATAACGGCTTCTCTCCTCCATGTCATCTGTGAAGATTCAAATCCTCACAACGGTCATCTCCAAGACACTATATAAAGAAGCCAAGCTCCACTGCATCAATTACGAATGATTCAAGAGAGCTGAAATCTCAACGCACTGTTAATATCAAGAAAACAGAGCACAATTTCCATTCTCAATCTCTACTTAGCTTAGCTATTGTTTTAGTGAGAGAGTGAAGAAAAACAAGTTCATAATAGGAATCTTGTAAACTGATATCGTTTGTGATACTCAGTTAGATTAATGAGAGAAATCTAGTTGAGATTAGAGTTGGGTGAGAAATCCAGAAAACAGAGTGTTTGTTGTTCTGGTGGAAATCCTTTAACTCTTTTTAGGCTAGTCAGAACTAAGTGAGAAATTAGCTTAAGTTCTGTTGATGTAAAGGAGCTTTTGAACTTGCCATAAAAGTTCTGAATAGTGGATTTATAAAATCTCTGGAGGCTGCGACCTCAGAGGACAAGACGTAGTCACAGGACTTCTGTGGCGAACTTGGATAAATTGAACTGTTCATCAGGACCTCCTGAATCTCTTTCTCCCTTCCTTATACTTGTTAAATTCCCTCTGTGTACTTGTTATATATTTAGTGCTGAAACAGATTTACTCTTTAAAATCACAAGTCTTTGTTCAGAAGACTGTCCAGAAGTTCTCATCTCATAACTCCTGTTGCTGAAAAGACAGAAACTGTCTTAAATCAGAATATCCCTCAGAGGCTACTTCAATAAGCCTGCCTCTGACTCTGAGGATTTTTGACTCTGAAAATTCGAGTTTCCTTAAAAACTCAAAAATATCAGTTTTCTGTTTAAACACCTATTCACCCCCCTCTAGGTGATTCTGTTCTTGTTAGGGCCAACAAGTGGTATCAGAGCGAAGGTCACTTCGTATATTTACTAAAGATCTAACAATCTAAGTGTAAGATCCTATCAGAATCAATAGAGATGGCTAGTAGACACCAGCCTGAGAATTCTTCTCACTTCATTGTCCCAGAGGGATCCTCTACAACCAGACCTCCATTGTTCAATGGTGACAACTACTCTTATTGGAAAAAGAGAATGATTTATTTCATCCAAGCTCAGAATATGAGTGCTTGGTTTGTCATCAAAGATGGTGATTGCATTCCTACTAGAATGGAACCAGGTCTAGGGACTGTTGTTATCCCTCAGAGAGAATTTTCAGATGATATTCTGAAAAAGCTCCAAACAAATGCTTCAGCAATAAATATGTTGCATTGTGCACTTACAACCACTGAATATAACAAAGTTTCTTCTTGTGAAACAGCACATGATATATGGAACAAGCTGGAAGTCACATATGAAGGAACAAGAAAAGTGAAGCAATCTAAAGTCAACCAACTCATGAGAGAATATGAGTTATTTGAAATGCTTGACAAAGAATCTATCTCAGAAATGAATTCTAGATTCACCAAGATAGTCAATGACTTGAAGAGTTTGGGCAGAGACATTGAAGAGTCTGAAAGAGTGAAGAAGATTGTCAGAAGCTTACCAAGGTCTTGGCAAGCCAAGAAGACTGCCATTGAAGAAGTTCAGGACTTGAGCTATTACTTGTATGATGAACTCATTGGGTCCTTAATTACCCATGAGATATCATTGAAGAATCATGACCTAAGAGAAAGGTCAGAAGAAAAGAGACAAGTAGTCCTGAAGGCAGAATCTTCAGAAGAATCATCAGAAGATGAAGAATTGGCCATGCTGACCAGGAAGTTTAAGAAAGCCTTCAGAAAAGGCAAAGGTGCAAACTACAAGAAGCCATTCAGAAGTTTTGATAAGAAAACTCCTGAGTTTGGTGAGAGGACCAAGAGAGATCCAAGCAAACCAATAGTGTGCTATGGATGTCAGCAACCAGGACACATTAAACCTAACTGTCCTGAGCTGAAGAAGGATAAGAAGAAGTTCAAGAGAGCTATGCTAGCTGCCTGGTCAGACTCTGAGACTGGCAGTGATCCAGAAGAAAAGGAAGAGCAAGCTCAGATATGTTTTATGGCTATTGATGAGCCATCCTCTGAAGATGTACAAGGAGAAACTTCCGCACCTCCTGAGGCTACATATGATTCTAAGGTAAACATATCTCCTGAACAAGATATCCTTGATTCTCTTGAAGAATTATATAGCATGTTCAAGTATCTGAAAAGAAAGTTGGACAAAAGCGAGGCTGACAAATTTCTTAGGTTTACTCAAGTTTATGCTGATATGAAAATATTAGAAGATAAACTAAGTAAACAATTCAGTTCTCCTTCTGAAGGCTCAAAAGCCAAAGGAAAGGAAAAACTGCCTCTGAGGAATGATAAACCTTAGAAGAAGAAATCTGTCACTCTCTCTCTTCTGAAAGAGATTTCTTCTCCTCCTGAAGTGGGAACCTCTAAGAGTCCTTCTGCCTCTGAAGATGTAGTACCTTCTCAAAAGAAGAAGAATGCTCCTAAGAAGCAAAGGGAAAGATCCAAGAATCCTTCTTCTTGCAAACTTTGTAAGAAAGAAGGACATTGGTTAAAGGATTGCAAGTATCATATTAAAAACCTCTTGCAATCTGAACTATCAGAAGAACCTGTAGTAGCTAAGTCTAACTCTGAAGGACCCAATAAGGATTGGGTACCTGTCACTAATTGATTGTGCTGCAGGTGGCTCTGAGTGCTCCATCAATGTCAAAGCTGTGGTACATTGACAGTGGGTGCTCAAGGCATATGACAGGTGATGAAAAGGCATTCATCACATTTGTGCCTAAGAGAGGTGGTAAAGTCAGCTTTGGAGATGCTCAGAAGGGAAGAATAATTGGCTCTGGATCTATTGGAACCAATCCTCCCATTGAAGATGTCTCCCTAGTCAGAGGACAGAAGTTCAATCTCCTGAGTGTTGCACAACTATGTGCTAAAGGTAGAGATGTAGTCTTCAGCACCTCTGGATGTAAAATCTTGGACAGTAAGTCAAGAGAAGTTATTCTAACTGCTCCTAGAATAGAAAATGTTTTCATGCTGAACCTTGAGAATCTTTGCAAAAATATATGCTTGTTGTCCAAAGAGGATACCTCCTGGCTCTGGCATAGAAGACTTGCTCATGTTAGCATGGATCTTCTGGCCAAGGTAGCTAGATATCAATTGGTTGAGGGTCTGCCTGAAATTAGTTTTAAAAAGAACCATTTGTGTACTGCTCGTCAATCTGGTAAACAATCCAGAAGCTCTTTTAAAACTAAGAAAGTCATTTCAACTAAAAGACCTTTAGAATTACTTCATATGGATCTTTTTGGTCCTGTTCAACCAATGAGCATGGGTGGAAAGAAGTATGCCTTAGTCATTGTAGATGACTATTCAAGATTCACTTGGGTCATCCTGCTTTCTAGCAAAGATGAGTCACTTGGATGTTTCTCAGTTCTGATTAAGAAACTTGAGAATAAAAGGAATGAAAAGGTAGTCCATATCAGAAGTGATAATGGTGGAGAATTCAAGAACTTTAAGTTTGAAGAATTCTGTAAAATCAAATGCATTGATCATAACTTTTCTGCTCCCAGAACTCCTCAACAAAATGGGGTAGTTGAAAGGAAGAATAGGACTATGGTTGAAATTGCCAGAACTATGATCAATGACAGAAGGCTTCCAAAGTATTTCTGGGGAGAAGCTGTTAACACAGCATGTTATGTTCTGAATAGAGTACTCATTAGAAGTATTCTGAACAAAACACCTTATGAACTCTGGAAAGGCAGAAAGCCTAAGATAGGTTATTTCAGAACCTTTGGTTGTAAATGTTATGTTTTGAATACAAAAGAACATCTTTCAAAATTTGATTCAAAGGCAGATGAAGCTATCTTTCTTGGCTACTCAACACATAGTAAAGCATATAGGGTTTTTAATAAGAGGACTCAAACTTTAGATGAATCTATTCATGTACAGTTTCATGAGACTAACCCTGTAGATAGTAGAGCTCCGGAAGAAGATGAAGTTCCTGCTCCTGAAGTAACATCTCCAGTTGATGAAGATGTTATTCCTAAAGCTGATGAAGTTGTTTCTCCTGTTGCTGAACAAGTTCCAGAAGAAAATTCAACTACTGAAGTTAACTTCCTTCCAGAAGATGCTCCTATATATGATTCAACAAATGATGAACAAGTTTCAGAAGATACATTGGATGTACCAAGAGAAGTTAAAACTCTTAGGAATCACCCCTTGGAGAATGTAATTGACTCTGTTCACAATCCTGTCATGACTAGAGCTCAGCTCAGAAGATACATGGGGAATGTGGCTTTTGTGTCACTTCTGGAACCCAAAGACTTCTATGAAGCTGAAGATGAAGAATCCTGGTTAATGGCAATGCAAGAAGAACTTGATTAGTTCAGAAGGTCAGAAGTTTGGACTTTAGTTCCCAGACCTAACAATAAGAAGATTGTTGGTACTAAGTGGTTCTGAAGAACAAGCTGGATGAATATGGGAATATTGTGAGAAACAAGGCAAGACTTGTTGCTCAAGGCTATAGTCAGCAAGAAGGCATAGGCTATGGTGAAACTTTTGCTCCTGTTGCAAGATTAGAAGCCATAAGAATTCTGTGTGCTTTTGCATCATACAAAGGATTCAAGCTATTTCAAATGGATGTGAAAAGTGCATTCTTGAATGGCTACATTGATGAAGAAGTGTATGTTTCTCAACCTCCTGGTTTTGTAGATCCCAAGCTTCCAAATCATATATACAAGCTGAAGAAAGCCCTGTATGGACTGAAACAAGCTCCTAGAGCTTGGTATGAGAGACTGACTAAATTCCTTCTGTCTAAGGGATTTGTCAGAGGCTGTGTTGATACAACCTTGTTCACTTCTGAAGAAAAACAAAGATATCCTTTTAGCTCAGGTATATGTTGATGATATTATATTTGGTGCTACTAATGAATCTTTGTGTAGAGAGTTCAGCAATCACATGAAAGCTGAGTTTGAAATGTCTATGATGGGAGAATTGACATTCTTCTTAGGACTTCAAATCTAGCAAAGTAATGATGGAGTGTTTATCAACCAAGCTAAGTATACCAGAGAAGTTCTGAAGAAATTTAGCATGCTGGAATCCAATGCTGTTGACACTCCCATGGATGTTAACAAAGACTTTGATAATGAAGCAAAAGCAGGTGATCCTGTACATATCAGAATCTACAGAGGTATGATTGGCTCTCTTTTATATCTAACAGCCAGTAGGCCAGATATACATTTTGCTGTGTGCTTTTGTGCTAGGTATGAAGCTAAACCAAAGGAGATTCATGACATTGCTGTCAAAAGAATTCTCAGATATCTAAAAGGTACTTCAGAAGCTGGTTTGTGGTATCCTTGTAGTACTAATTTTACTCCTGTAGGATACACAGATTCTGACTATGGTAGAGACAAATTGAAGAGAGTCAGCACTTCTGGTGGATGTCACTTTCTGGAGGAGTGCTTAGTCTCCTGGCATAGTAAGAAACAAACCTCTGTTGCTCTCTCAACTGCTGAAGCTGAGTATGTTGCTGCTGGAAGTTGTGTTTCTCAGATGCTCTGGATAAAGCAACAAATTGCTGACTATCGAATCACTCCTGAAACAATGACTATCTTCTGTGATAACAAGAGTGCAATTGACCTTTCCAAGAATCCCATACAACACAGTAGAATGAAGCATGTTCACATAAGGCATCACTTTCTGAGAGACCATGTTCTGAAGAAAGATATTTTCATCACCCATGTTTCCTCTAAAGACAACCTTGCTGATATGTTTACTAAGCCTCTGGCTTATAATCCTTTCAGAAGTTTGAGAGAAGGCATTGGTATGACTTATCAACTCCAGTAACTTACTTTAACTGCTTTATTAATTTTAATTGTTATATGTTTTAAATTAATTAAGTGTGTTTAAGGTTAATCATGGTTTTTGTTTAAGGCGTGCTTACATTAAATGCTATTACTGCGCCGTTCTGTTATTAACGGTAACTGGTTCCTTGTCAAACGGTAGTTAGTTACTTTTTGAAATTGAACCATTTACTGTTTGGGTATAAATAAGGGGTTTCAACACTTAGCTATTTTCACTCGAAAATCTTTTGCTATCAAGATTTCACAGCTAGAAATTACTCTGCAATTTTTTCTGCAATCTCTCTACTTAACCTAAAATTTCTCAACTTCTTTCTCAAAAATGGCTCAAGAAAACGCTCCTCAAGTCACTATCACCCACATTCTGTCTAGTGATGAGAAACTTAGTGAATCTAGGGTTTTCACATCTAGGTTCTTAGATGATGATGTCAAATCCTCCTTACCCGTCTCTAAATGGATAAGTTCGCAAAACTGGAACTCCTTTGTTTCTTTGAATGAGTTTATCTATCCCAAGATGATAACAGAGTTCTATCAGAACCTCCACTTTAGATCTGATGAAGAGGATGTTGTGCATTCAGTAATTGGTGGTGTTGATTTTGAGGTCAGCAGGACTTCAATCACTCAGGCTATAAGCATAGATGATGAGGGAATCATCATTGGGGATGATGGTTCTGCTGAAGGATTTTCAGAAGTAAAATGGGCGAAGCCAGTTCAGAGCGCAAAAGAGACTTATGCCACATGGTTAACTCAGCATCAGAGGTGGGCACACTATTTGACCACAAATGTGTTCCTTCCGAAATCTAGAGCTGTCAATGGGGTCTCAAATAGAGAGAGGGTGTTCATGTACCATTTGATGAACGAAAAGAAGATCAACTTACCTGCCATGATTATAAGGCAGATGAAGAATGTGAAAGTGGCCAGTGCTCTGGCTTATGGTTCCCTTCTGACCAGACTGTTTGAATCTGCTTCCATAGAGATTTCTGGTGAAGGGGTTACTATCAGAAGTACTCCACTTAAAATGAATACTCTGACCAAATTGCAACACAGTGTTGTACCAAAGAAGTCAGAAGCGCCTACTTCTTCTGTGGCTGCAGGTCAGAAAGAAACAGTGAAAGCTCCTGAGCAAAAGACAAAGATTGTTGTCAAAGGAGGCAAAAGGAAAGAAGAAATCCACTAAGGTGGTAATGAATGTTGAGAAGGTGGTCGTTTCAGAACCTCCTACCACTTTGGCTCAATCAACTATAAGTATTAAACCATCTGGGAAAGTGGCTGCTGAAAAACCAAGGACTGCTGATGCAAAGAAGGCATCAGAAGAAGAAGCAGAGGAGAGCAGACTTGCTGCATTAGCAAAGGCTGCTGAGGATAAGCTGAATGAGGAAAGAATTGTTCCTCTGGAAGAATTGCACAGAAGAGATAGAGAAGCTCAGCAACTTAGTGCAAGTTTGGAAGCTGAGAGAAAAGCTTTGGCAGAAGCTAAGGAAAAAGCCAGATTAGAAGAAGCTACTGCTAAACTGGATGACAATGTGATTTTGTCAGAAGTTGCTGGTGAGGAAGAAGATGCTGAGAGAGAAATTCCACTCTCAAGAGGCATGAGAAGGAAAACAACAGCAGTCAGAAGGTTCTTGAACAAGAAGGACTTCTATGTTAAGTCTGCTGAGTTGGAAGAAGAGATTCCTGAAGAAGAATCTGCTGATGAGGACATGATTGATATGTCAGAAGAGAATCTTGATGCTCCTACTGTTGAAGATGTCTCAGAGGATAGTGACCAAGAGATTGACAATATCATTCAGGATGCTGTTCAACTGGCTAGAGACATTGAGACAGATGATTTTCTGGACAATGTGCTTCTGGGTCAAGGAAGGAACCTTGGTGAAAAGGATGCCCATGCAACCATTGAGAAGATGGCTCATCTTTTTGCCACTCCAATTGCATCCTTCAATCCAAATGCTCCTGAAGAACAGGTTGGTTCTGATCATGTTTTCCCATCTCCATCTCAAGATGTTATTCCATCTCCCATACATACTTCCCTACCATCTTCTGCACCTACTCCTGTCTCAGAAGTAAGTGCCTCTGAAATTTTCACTAATCCTACATCTTCACCTTCTGAAGATGTATCTCTTAAAACTACTCTTCCTTCTGGATCCTATTCAGAAGTTCACATTTCTACAACTCCATTATTTTCAGACTCCATCCTAACCTCTACTCACTCACTTAATCCTGAGGCTGTTTTTCCATCCTCTGGAATTCCAACCTCTACCTTTACACCTCCAACTACCTTACCTAAAACTCCTCCCCCTCCTCCTCAAACCAATTTTGCTCCATCTTTCACAACTACTTTACCTCAACCTTCAACCTCTGGACATACACCTTCTGTGTGTGATCCCTTAACAACCTCTTGTGTATCCACTCCTCTCACCTATGCTGGTGTACATTCGAACTACAATTTCCTATTCAACCACATACATAGAGATGAGATGGCTGCCAGTTTTGGAAGTTTTGGGATTCTTACAAGAGCTCATGTTGTCTCAGAAGCTGGTGGTGTTCCCACTGTTGAAGATTTGAGAAGGATGAGTCAAAATGGCTCTGATGGATTGTTGAACAATCTTGCTGGTCTTGGAAGGACTCCTGCTGCTGACCTTTATGCACATGGAATGGTGCTCCAAGAACTTCAAGCTCTGAAGGCTCAGAATCTACAGTTGATGACAATGCTTCAGATGCAAAATCCCTCTGTATTCATTCAGAACCTTTCAACACTTCATCTGGCTGCTTATGATGAATTTTACAGACTAAGGCAATTGGCTCTGACCCTTCCTACTCTAGAGAATATTGCTCACGCCTCTGCTAGCAATGTGAATGAGCATTTGAACATTCTCCAGCTAGAGGTTAAAGAAGCAAATGAGCGTTTTGAGGCTCAAGAGAAGGTTCTACCTGGTAAGATTGATGATCTCCAAAGTACAATAAATCATGTTCTGAGAGAAGTGAAAGCTTCTGCTCAAGGCACATCATCTTCTGGGGTTGCCAATGTTGTGTGTAATGCTCATCCTGACCTTGACAATCGTCTCCAGACCCTTGAATCCACTGTAAACACACAGAATGCACAGATTGCTGAATTGACTGAGTTTATGAAGGTCATGCATTCTCAGAACAAAGAACAAGAAAAGACTTTTCGCCATTGCTATAGGTTTGTCAGAGGACAGACTTATCTTCAGAATGAGTACTTAACAACTGCTGTTTACATGAACAATAAAGGGATCAAGATGCTTCTGGAAGATGCCCAGAAACAAAGGCCTCAGACTGGTCTTTCTCTTCCTGAAATGAGAAAGAATGAAGTTGACTTCAAGATTCAGATGGAGAAGCTAAATTCTTTAAGGCCCAACAAATTCCAACTTGATGCTGCTATCAAAGATCAACAAAAATTAATGGCACAAGGTGCATTGGGGGAAGGTGTTGTTTATGGCCAAACGGGGGAGAAACCTGAAATGCAGGGTGGTCCAAGTTCTGGTATGGCTGGTCCAACTGGTGTCAAGAGGTCAAGTGAGAATATAAGTTCTGGAAGTTTTCATCCTCTTCAGAAGAAACCGAGAAAGCCTCCATCAAATCCATAGAGCTTTAGAATCTCTTAGTTAGGTTCTGGGTTGGGTAGCTTTTGTTAAGTTATCTATTTGCTCTGATTTATGTTTGCTTCTGTGTTTTCCTCTGACTATTTATATGAACTTCAGAATTTTTCACATAAACTGTCTTATTGTTTGTTGCTGATAATAACTGTTTGCTTATATGCTTCCTGAACTTAGTAACTTCTGCTTCACAAAAATCTAACAACTTGATCTTAATTTTATCTTTAAGTTTTCAGATTGATGAAGTTCACCATTTACACCAAAATGGGGGAGTTAAGTTATTCAGAAGTTATAGAAGCTATAACCAACAGGAAGTTACTTTCTAAACTCTTAAGTTTTCTAAGTAATTTTTACCTTCTGGACCACGGTTTGTCCATAACCAAAATGGGGGAGAATGATGAACCCTAAGTGTTTTGATTATGTCCAAACGTTTCAGAAGATGAAAAATTAAATTTATCCTATATACTTTGCATATTGACTAACAATTTTGTTAAGTGTTGGATAAGTTTTTCTCAGTAGATGCTGAATGAAATATCCCTGGTCGCTTGTTCTACTCAGAAGATATCAGAAGCTGAAGACAGAAGGCGTTGGTCAGAAGCTGGTACATCCGCTCTGAAGCTCTTGAAGTCTGCTTTTATTACCTCAGAAGTTCGTTCAAGCAACTAGAAGATAAAATTGATGAAGATCAGAAGCGCTAATGTAGATTTGAGAACCTTCAGAAGTTCTTTGTCACGGGTTTGGTTTAGCATTTAATGCTGTGTCAATTGCAGTTAATGCTAGGCTCCAAAAGTTCAAAAAGTTGTTTGAAGGGCGCGACTGTTTCAATACAAACAAAACCTGTCTCCTATCTCCTAGCAGCGCCGATCAAAATCAAATCAGTCCAAGTCAACTCCATCCTTTTTCTTACATCTTGTTCAAGATTAAGCAAAAGTACAAGTTGACAGGATAATGTGTTAGTGACCGTTTGAAGAAGATGACAAGAATAACGGCTTCTCTCCTCCATGTCATCTGTGAAGATTCAAATCCTCACAACGGTCATCTCCAAGACACTATATAAAGAAGCCAAGCTCCACTGCATCAATTACGAATGATTCAAGAGAGCTGAAATCTCAACGCACTGTTAATATCAAGAAAACAGAGCACAATTTCCATTCTCAATCTCTACTTAGCTTAGCTATTGTTTTAGTGAGAGAGTGAAGAAAAACAAGTTCATAATAGGAATCTTGTAAACTGATATCGTTTGTGATACTCAGTTAGATTAATGAGAGAAATCTAGTTGAGATTAGAGTTGGGTGAGAAATCCAGAAAACAGAGTGTTTGTTGTTCTGGTGGAAATCCTTTAACTCTTTTTAGGCTAGTCAGAACTAAGTGAGAAATTAGCTTAAGTTCTGGTTATGTAAAGGAGCTTCTGAACTTGCCATAAAAGTTCTGAATAGTGGATTTATAAAATCTCTGGAGGCTGCGACCTCAGAGGACAAGACGTAGTCACAGGACTTCTGTGGCGAACTTGGATAAATTGAACTGTTCATCAGGACCTCCTGAATCTCTTTCTCCCTTCCTTATACTTGTTAAATTCCCTCTGTGTACTTGTTATATATTTAGTGCTGAAACAGATTTACTCTTTAAAATCACAAGTCTTTGTTCAGAAGACTGCCCAGAAGTTCTCATCTCATAATTCCTGTTGCTGAAAAGACAGAAACTGTCTTAAAGCAGAATATCCCTCAGAGGCTACTTCAATAAGCCTGCCTCTGACTCTGAGGATTTTTTACTCTGAAAATTCGAGTTTCCTTAAAAACTCAAAAATATCAGTTTTCTGTTTAAACACATATTCACCCCCCCCCCCCCCCCTCTATGTGATTCTGTTCTTGTTAGGGCCAACATCTGCCCCTCGAAGCACTCTGCTAACATAATAGACTGGGTATTGAATTTTTCCTTCATCTTCTTCTCGAACTAAAACCATGCCAATGCACTCTTCTCCCACGCTTATGTATAAATACAAATCTTCTCCTTTCATAGGTTGACTTAAAAGAGGTGGAGATGCTAAAAACTTCTTGAGATCCTCGAACGAGGTTTGACACTCATTAGTCCACTCGAAGTCCTTCACTCCTTTAAGACTTTTGTAGAATGGCATGCATCGTTTAGCCAAGAAAGAGATAAATCGACCTAAAGCGTTGATTTTCCCATTTAATACCTGTACCTCACGTATACTTCTCGGGGGCTGAAGATCAACGATGGCCTTGATTTTATCTGGATTTGCCTCGATGCCTCGTTTTGAGATCATAAACCCCAGAAACTTCCCAAAATTAATCCCAAAAGTGCATTTTTCATGATTAAGCTTCAATTTGTATTCCCTCAAGATTTTGAACACGACCTCGAGGTCCTTAGCATGATCCTCAGCCTTTCTACTCTTAATTATCATATCATCAACATAAATTTCAACATTCGTTCCAATTAGTTCTTTAAACATCTTATTGACTAACCTTTGATACGTTGCCCCTGCATTTTTCAAACCAAAAGGCATTACTTGATAACAATAAGTACCCTCGGGGGTTATGAAACTCGTTTTCTCCATGTCTTTTTCAGCCAACGGAATCTGGTGAAATCCCTCCTTAGCATCGAGGAAAGAGTACACCTCGTAACCAGCCGTCGAATCTACCAACACGTCAATACACGGCAACGGATAAAAATCCTTGGGACAAGCCTTGTTTAGATCGGATAAATCGACACACATTCTCCATTTGCCATTTGCTTTTTTAACCAACACTACATTTGAAATCCACTGTGGATAATGAACTTCTTTGATCCTTCCGAATTCGAGGAGCTTTTCAATCTCACTTTTAATGAACTGTTGCCTCTCCGCCCCCTGGTTTCTTTTTTTCTGTTTCACAGGAGTATACTCCGGGTCAATATCCAACGTATGCTCCATGACGTCCCGAGATACTCCCACTATGTCAGCTGATGTCCAAGCAAAGACATCTTTATTTCCCTCGAGCGCTGCGACAACAGTTTGCTTCGCGTTTTCTTGTAATTCTGCTGAAACTTGCACGACCTTCCCTTCGTCTAAAGTTATAGCCTCAATAAGATCCACCGGCTCTCCTCGCTCCTTGACCTCTTCAACTAAAACACTTTCCTGAGGAACTATGCCCAATGAGGTCATATAAGTATGCCTCGCAACAGTCTGGTTTCCAAGTGCCACAGCCATTCCCCTCTCTGTCGGAATCAACCAAGCCAAATAAAAGAGTGATATAGCACCTCGGCTATTCGAAATCAAAGGCATGCCAATAATCAAATTATAAGCAATAGGTGTATCTATCACAAGGAACTCTGTGATCGCTTTCCATTTGGCCGTGGTATTCCCTATTTTGACCTCGAGCTGGGTTTCCCCGAGCAGAAGTACGGGATGTCCACTAATTCCTACCAAAGGTGAAGTGGAAGGAACCAAACGACCTGGATCCAAACCGAGCGCCTCGTAAGCTCTTCTTGTGATTATATTCGTTGAACTCCCTGTGTCCAACAAAGCCCTTTTTATCGTAAAGCCTTCTACTTGCATCTCGATTACCAGAGCATCCTCGTGGGGTTCGGTTGGCCTTCCTTTCAAAGATCTGAAGTCAAAAATCCTCGAAATTTCATCAATTCGCCTATGCTCGTCGTTACTGCGTCTTCCTTTAGTACTTCGATCTAGTGGTGAGCCCCCTACAATTACGTTTACCACTCCTCGAGGGCAGTTCTCTGCCTCCTGGTCGGGGACCCGATCTTTAAATTTTTCGAAGAAACTCTTCAATTTTCCCTTTGCTGTCATCTTATCTAGCTCCTTCGCGAGATGTTCACAATCTTCTGTATCGTGACCCTGTAATTTATGAAAAGCACAATATTTGCCATTATACTTGGGCTTGATGAACCCTATGTGTTTTGATTATGTCCAAACATTTCAGAAGATGAAAACTTAATATTCCCTTACATATAGTTTACTATTGACTAATAATTTTTGTTTACTTAGTCTATGTGTAAGTTGCTCAGCAGGTGCTGAATGAATCATTTCTGGATTGCTTAAAGAACACAGAAGATCAGTTTGCTGAAGTCAGAGTTTCAATAACTCAGAAGCTGGATACTCCGCTCTGAAGCCGAAGTCTGCTAAAGCTCTCCTCAGAAGTTCTTTGCAATCAGAAGTTTTGTCAATTTGATCAGAAGTCTAGACAACTGGAAATTAGCTTCTGAAAGCTAAGTCACGGGTTCTGTTTGAGCATTTAATGCTCTGACACTTGCATTTAATCCAAGGCGCCAAAAGTTCAAAAAGCTGTTTTGATGGAGCGCGCTTGTCTGTTCAAGAGAAACCAGAATTTCCTTGTCTACCCTTTGTTGATCCAATTGAAGAATGATTCCAGTCAACCTCATCTTTGATTTCAAATCACTTACCGGATTGAGTTAAAGAACAAGGATAACGGAATCAAAGTGTTTGAAGACCGTTTGAAGTTTTGACAAATTAACGGCTACAACAACTGATGTCATCTCCTTTGAAGATTCAAACTCACCAACGGTCATCTTCATTCACTATAAATAGTAGCCAAGCTCCAAAGCATCAACACACGTGTGATTATCGAGCAAAATCTCAACGCACTGTTCTAACAAGAAAAACAGAGCAACTTTTCCATTCTCAATCTTTCTTAGCATAGTCTTAGTTAAAGTGAGAGAGTGAAGAAAAACAAGTTCATAATAGGAATCTTGTAAACTGAGATCGTTTGTGATCTTCAGTTAGATTTAAAGAGAGAAATCTAGTTGAGATTAGAGTTGGGTGAGAAATCCAGAAAACAAAGTATTGTTTGTTCTGGTGGAAATCCTTTAACTCTTTTTAGGCTAGTCAGAACTAAGTGAGAAATTAGCTTAAGTTCTGTTGATGTAAAGGAGCTTCTGAACTTGCCATAAAAGTTCTGAATAGTGGTTTTATAAAATCTCTGTAGGCTGCGACCTCAGGGGACAAGACGTAGTCACAGGACTTCTGTGGCGAACTTGGATAAATCGAATTGTTCAATCAGGATCTCCTGAACTTCTTTCTCCCTCTTATACTTGTTATTTTTGCTTCTGTGTACTTGCTTATATTTAGTGCTGAAACAGATTTTCTCTAAAGTATCATTGTCTTTGTTCAGAAGACTGTCCAGAAGTTCTCAAATCAGAATTTCTGTTGCTGAAAACAGTCCAACTGTGTTTAGGCAGAATTTCCCTCAGAAGCAACTTCTGTAAGCTAGCTTCTGACTCTGAGGAAATTTGACTCTGAAAATTAAGTTTCCAGAAAAACTTAGAAATCTTCAGTTTTCAACTTTGACACCTATTCACCCCCCTCTAGGTGATTCTGTTCTTGATAGGGCCAACAAGTGGTATCAGAGCGAAGATCACTTCGCATATTTACTAAAGATCTAACAATCTAAGTGTAAGATCCTATCAGAATCAATAGAGATGGCTAGTAGACACCAGCCTGAGAATTCTTCTCACTTCATAGTTCCAGAAGGTTCTTCTACTTCTAGACCTCCATTATTTAATGGCAACAACTACTCATACTGGAAGAAAAGGATGATGTACTTCATCCAAGCTCAGAACATGAGTGCTTGGTATGTCATCACTGATGGTGATTTCATTCCCACCAGAATGGAACAAGGTTTAGGGAATGTTGTTATTCCTCAGAGAGAATACACAGATGACATTCTGAAAAAACTCCAAACTAATGCTTCAGCAATAAATATGTTGCATTGTGCACTTACAGCTACTGAATATAACAAAGTTTCTTCTTGTGAAACTGCACAGGACATTTGGAACAAGCTGGAAGTCACATATGAAGGAACAGGAAAAGTGAAGCAATCTAAAGTCAACCAACTCATGAGAGAATATGAGTTATTTGAAATGCTTGATAAAGAATCTATTTCAGATATGAACTCTAGATTCACCAAGATAGTCAATGACTTGAAGAGTTTAGGAAAGGATATTGAAGAATCTGATCGAGTGAAGAAGATTGTCAGAAGCTTACCAAGGTCTTGGCAAGCCAAGAAGACTGCTATTGAAGAAGTTCAGGATTTGAGCTATTACTTGTATGATGAGCTCATTGGGTCTCTAATTACCCATGAGATGTCATTAAAGAATCATGACCTAAGAGAAAGGTCAGAAGGAAAAAGAGTAGTCCTGAAAGCAGAATCTTCTGAAGAATCCTCTGAAGATGAGGAACTGGCTATGTTGACCAGGAAGTTCAAGAAGGCCTTTAGAAAAGGCAGAGGTGGAAACTACAAAAAGCCTTTCAGGAGCTTTGACAAGAAAACTCCTGATTCTGGTGAAAAGTTCAAGAGAGATCCAAATAAGCCTATTGTGTGCTATGGATGTCAGCAACCGGGGCACATTAAGCCTAACTGCCCGGAGCTGAAGAAAGATAAGAAAAAGTTCAAGAAAGCTATGCTGGCTGCCTGGTCAGACTCTGAGACCAGCAGTGATCCTGAAGAAAAGGAAGAGCAAGCTCAGATTTGTTTTATGGCTATTGATGAGCCAACTTCTGAAGATGTCACAGGAGAAACTTCCGCACCTCCTGAAGCTACATATGATTCCGAGGTAAACATATCTTCTGAACAAAATATCTTTGATTCTCTTGAAGAACTCTATAGTATGTTTAAGTACCTGAAAAGGAGATTGGACAAGAGTGAGGCTGACAAGTTTCTTAGGTTTACTCAAGTTTATTCTGACATGAAAGTGTTAGAAGAAAAACTGTGTAAACAGTTCAGCACTCCTGCTGATGGCTCTAAAGTCAAAGGCAAGGAAAAGCTGCCTCTGGGAAGTGATAAACCCCAGAAGAAGAAGAAACCTGTCACTCCCTTTCTTCTGAAAGAGATAGCTTCTCCTCCTGATGTTGGTACCTCTGAGAGTGCTGTTATAGCCTCTGAAGATGTTGGTCCTTCTCAGAAGAAGAAGAAATCTCCCAAGAAGCAAAGGGAAAGATCCAAGAACCCTCCCTTTTGCAAACTTTGCAAGAGTGATGGTCACTGGTTGAAGGATTGCAAGTACCATATTAAAAACCTCTTGCAATCTGAGATATCATTAAAACCTGCTGAAGAGAAATCTAACTCTGAAGGACCCAATAAGGATTGGGTACCTGTCACTAATTGATTGTGTTGCAGGTGGCTCTGAGTGCTCCATCAGTGTCAAAGCTGTGGTACATTGACAGTGGGTGCTCAAGGCATATGACAGGTGATGAAAAAGCATTCATCACATTTGATCCTAAAAGAGGTGGAAAAGTCAGCTTTGGAGATGCTCAGAAAGGAAGGATACTTGGTTCTGGATCCATAGGAACTAATCCTCCGATCGAAGATGTCTCCCTAGTCAGAGGCCTGAAGTTCAATCTCCTGAGTGTTGCACAACTGTGTGATAAAGGTAGAGATGTTGTCTTCAGCTCCTCTGGATGTAAAATCTTGGACAGTAAGTCAAGGGAAGTTATTCTAACTGCTCCTAGAGTTGAAAATGTTTTCATGCTGAATCTTGAGAATCTTTGCAAAAATATATGCTTGATGTCCAAAGAGGATACCTCCTGGCTCTGGCATAGAAGACTTGCTCATGTGAGCATGGACCTTCTGGCCAAAGTAGCTAGAAATCAATTGGTTGAGGGTCTGCCTGAAATTAGTTTTAAAAAGAATCATTTATGCAATGCTTGCCAATCTGGTAAACAATCCAGAAGCTCTTGTAAAACTAAGAAAGTCATTTCAACTAAAAGACCTTTGGAATTACTTCATATGGATCTTTTTGGCCCTGTTCAACCAATGAGCATGGGTGGAAAGAAGTATGCCTTTGTCATTGTAGATGACTATTCAAGATTCACTTGGGTCATCTTGCTGTCTAGCAAAGATGAGTCACTTGGATGTTTCTCAGTTCTGATAAAGAAACTTGAGAATGAAAGGAATGAAAAGGTTGTTCATATCAGAAGTGATAATGGTGGAGAATTCAAAAACTTTAGGTTTGAAGAATTCTGTGAAACCAAGGGAATTGATCATAACTTTTCTGCTCCCAGAACTCCTCAACAAAATGGGGTAGTTGAAAGGAAGAATAGAACTCTGGTTGAGATAGCCAGAACTATGATCAATGAAAGAAGGCTTCCTAAGTACTTTTGGGGAGAAGCTGTGAACACAGCTTGCTATGTTCTGAATAGAGTGCTAATCAGAAGCATTCTGAACAAGACCCCTTATGAACTCTGGAAAGGTCGAAAGCCTAAAATAGGTTATTTCAGAACCTTTGGTTGGAAGTGTTATGTTTTGAATACAAAAGAATATCTTTCAAAGTTTGATTCAAAGGCAGATGAGGCCATTTTTCTTGGTTACTCAACACATAGTAAAGCATATAGGGTTTTTAATAAGAGGACTCAAACTTTAGATGAATCTGTTCATGTACAGTTTGATGAGACTAACCCTGCAGATAGTAGAGCTTCTGATGAAGATGTAGTTCAAGCTCCTGAAGTTACATCTCCTGCTGAAGAAGAAGATGTTTCTCCCAGAGCTGCTGAAGTGGTTCCTCCTGTTGCTGAACAAGCTCAAGATGAGAATCCTACTCCAGAAGTCAACTTCCTTCCAGAAGATGCTCCTATTTTTGATTCAATAAATGATGAACAGGTTTCAGAAGACTCATTGGATGTACCAAGAGAAGTTAGAACTCATAGGAATCATTCCTTAGAGAACATAATTGACTCTATTCATAATCCTGTCATGACCAGAGCTCAGCTCAGAAGATACATGGGGAATGTGGCTTTTGTGTCACTTCTGGAACCCAAGGACTTCTATGAAGCTGCTGATGATGACTCCTGGTTAATGGCAATGCAAGAAGAACTTGACCAGTTCAAAAGGTCAGAAGTTTGGACTTTGGTTCCCAGACCTAACAACATAAAGGTTGTTGGAACTAGATGGGTTCTGAAGAACAAGCTAGATGAATTTGGAAATGTTGTGAGGAACAAGGCAAGACTTGTTGCTCAAGGTTACAGTCAGCAAGAAGGCATAGATTATGGTGAAACTTTTGCTCCTGTTGCAAGATTAGAAGCCATTAGAATCTTATGTGCTTTTGCATCATACAAAGGTTTTAAGCTCTTTCAAATGGATGTGAAAAGTGCATTCTTGAATGGTTACATTGATGAGGAAGTCTATGTGTCTCAACCTCCTGGTTTTGAAGATCCTAAGTTTCCTGATCATGTATTTAAGCTGAAGAAAGCATTGTATGGACTGAAACAAGCTCCCAGAGCTTGGTATGAGAGACTGACAAAGTTCCTTCTGTCTAAGGGATTTGTCAGAGGCTGTGTTGATACAACTCTATTCACTCTGAAGAAGAACAAGGACATCCTTATAGCTCAGGTATATGTTGATGTTATTATATTTGGTGCTACTAATGAATCTTTGTGCAGAGAGTTCAGTGACCACATGAAGGCTGAGTTTGAAATGTCTATGATGGGAGAATTAACCTTCTTCTTAGGACTTCAGATCAAGCAAAGTAATGATGGTGTGTTTATCAATCAAGCCAAGTACACTAGAGAAGTGCTGAAGAAATTTGGCATGATGGACTCTAATGCTGTTGATATTCCAATGGATGTCAGCAAAGACATTGATGATGAAGAGAAAGCTAGTAAACCTGTAGATATAAAAACCTACAGAGGTATGATTGGTTCTCTTTTATACCTAACAGCCAGCAGGCCAGATATACATTTTGCTGTGTGTTTTTGTGCTAGATATCAATCAAAGCCAAGAGAAATTCATGATGTTGCTGTCAAAAGAATTCTCAGATATCTTAAAGGCACACCAGAAGCTGGTTTGTGGTATCCCTGTACTTCTGATTTTACTCCTATAGGATACACAGACTCTGACTATGGTAGAGATAAATTGAAGAGGGTCAGCACTTCTGGTGGTTGTCATTTTCTGGGGGAGTGCCTAGTCTCCTGGCATAGTAAGAAGCAAACCTCTGTGGCTCTCTCAACTGCTGAAGCTGAGTATGTTGCTGCTGGAAGTTGTGTTTCTCAGATGCTCTGGATCAAGCAACAAATTGCTGACTATGGAGTCATCCCTGGAACAATTACAATCTACTGTGATAACAAGAGTGCAATTGATCTTTCAAAGAATCCTATTCAGCACAGCAGGATGAAGCATGTTCATATTAGGCATCACTTCTTGAGAGATCATGTTCTGAAGAAGGATATTATCATTACTCATGTTCCCTCTGAAGAGAATCTTGCTGACATGTTTACTAAGCCTCTGGCTGGTAATTCTTTCATCAACTTACGAGAAGGCATTGGTATGACTTATCCACTTCAATAACTTAGTTTAATTATTTTTGTGTATCTTAAGTGATTAATCGTTTAAGATAATTAAGTAATAATTAATTCTAATCATGATTTGACATTTAAGCATGCGTTATCTACTGCATTTTTACGGCGTTGTTCTGTGGTTAACGGTTATCTGTTCCCTTTTAAACGGTGTGTAATTGCTTTTTGAATTGAAACGGTTTCTTGTTTGGGTATAAATAGGGGTTTTCCATACTTAGAAGTTTTTACTCTCATTTTCTTTGCTATTAGAATTTCCATAGATTTTCTGTGTTCTCTTCTCTCTAAAATCTTAACCTAATTTCTTATATCTTCAAAAATGGCTCAAGAAATCACTGTCACTCACATCTTCACCACTGAATCCAAAAAGAAAGTTAGCGAATCTAGGGTATTCACCTCTAGGTTCCTAGATGATGAAGTTAAATCCACTGAACCTATCTCCAAATGGCTTAGTGCTCAAAACTGGAATTCATTCGTTTCTCTCGATGAATTTATCTATCCTAAGTTAGTCACCGAATTCTATCAGAACCTCCATTTCTTTTCAAATGAGGAGGATGTTCTACACTCAGTAGTCAGGGAAGTTGAGATTGAGGTCAGCAGGGCTTCTATTTCTCAAGTGATTGGTATTAATGATGAAGGAATCATCATTGGTGATGATGGTTCAGCAGATGGTTTTACAGAAGCAAACTGGGCTAGACCAGATCTAAGTGCCAAGGAAACATATGCCACCTGGCTCACTCAGCACCAGAGGTGGGCACACTATTTGACAACTAATGTTTTCCTTCCGAAGGCTGGAGGAGTTAATGGTGTTTCCAACAGGGAAAGGGTGTTTATGTGGCATTTGGTCAACCAGAAGAAGATCAACTTACCTGCCATGCTGATAAGGCAGATGAAGAATGTAACTACCGTGAGTGCATTAGCATATGGCTCACTCCTGACTAGGTTGTTTGAGGCAGCCTCTGTTGTGATTTCAGGAGAAGGTGTTACTAGTAGGAGTACGGTTCTGAAGATGCATACCTTCAGGAACCTTAGCTTTGGTGTGACTCCGAAGAAGAATGAGAAGGGCTCCTCTGTGAGTATTGCTCAGAAGGAAAGTGTTGAGGCCGTTGTTCAGAAAGGGAAGAATGCTGCCAAGAAGGGCAAGGGAAAGAAGGGATCAAGTAAGTTGGTCCTGACTGTTGAGAAGGTGGTTGTCTCAGAACCTCTTCCCACGATGGTTCAAACAACAATCAGTGTTGAACCCTCTGGCAAGATTGTTGCTGAGAAGCCAAAGGATGTTCCTGAGAAGGAAGCTCAGGATGCTGAGGACGCACGCCTTGCTGAAAGAGAGAAGGCTGCTGAAGCTGAGAAAGTTGCAAGGGTTGTGGCTCTTGCTGATAAGAAGAGAAAGCAGAAAGAAGCAGAAGACAAGCTAGCAGCTGAAAGAGAAATTGCTGCAAAGGCTAAGGCTGATGCAAGAATTATTGCATGTGCTGCTGAACTTGAGGATGTGGAGTTCTCAAAGAATGTTGAGGCTTCAGAAGAAGGAGAGAATCTTGAGAACATCTCTCTGTCCTCTCGGATACTAGAGAATGTCTCTCTCTCTCTACCAGGATTGGGAAGAAGGTTGTTGCAAAACGAAGGTCGCTAAGGAAAAAGGACTTCGGTGTTGCCCCCAGTGCTGAATTAGAGGATCCTGTTACTCAGGAACCAGAAGATGCTGATAAAGACTTGTCAGAGATGTCTGATGAAGAGAATGTTGATGCTCCTCTGATTGAAGAGCTGTCAGAAGAGAGTGAACCAGACGATGAAGAGGTTCTTCAGGATGCTAGACAGTTTGTTGAGAATGTTGATGATGAAAATTTCATTGACAACATTCTTCTGAATCAAGGAAGAAACCCTGGTGATAGGGATGCCTCTGAAACACTGATCAGAATGGCTCACATCTTTGCTGAGCCCATTTCTATGTTTAATCCAAACGCCTCTGAACAGGTTCTCTCATCTCCCACTCTTACTCCTCATCCATCTCCTTCACTACCTTCTGTCACAAAAGTTGGTGATCTCACACTTCCATTCCTCCTACAACTTCAACTTCTGAGGTTGTACCTCCTCCAATTATTCCTCCTTCTGGATCCTTTTCAGAAGTGAATCTAAATACTGCTCCCATCTTCACAGATTCCATAGCCACATCCACTACTTCCTCTGTAAGTCCATCAATTGGATTTACTGCTCCATCTTTCTCACTACCATCCACCCTACCTCCCATCTCAACCACTCATACTATTCCTACCTCAACCACTTCTATCCCTCCCCCCTCAACCTCTGGACATGCACCTCCTGTGTGTGATCCCTTAACTACCTCCTCCACTACTTCTTGTTTTGCTGGGTTGTCATCCAACTATGACTTCCTGCGCAAACACATGAATCGGGATGATCTGGATACCAGGTTTGGTAGTTTTGGCTTCATTGGCAGAGCTTCTGGTGTATCCGAAGCTGGTGGTGCTCCTAGTGTTGAGGAGTTGAGAAGCATGAGTCAGAGTGGCTCTGATGAACTGCTGAATAGATTTGCTGGTATGGGGCAAAGGACTTCTGCTGCTGACATGTATGCTCAGGGCATTGTGCTGCAAGAATTACATTCTTTGAAAGCTCAGAACCTACAGCTCATGACTATGCTTCAAATGCAGGACCCTTCTGTGTACATACGCAATCTTTCTACACTTCATCTAGCTACCTATGAAGAGCTGTACAAGTTAAGAGAATTAGCTCTGACTCTTCCTTCACTGGATAACATTGCTCTTGCTTCTTCTCTGAAGGTCAATGAGAATTTGGAGATATTGACAGAAGAAGTCAAGGAAGCAAACGAGCATTGTGAGGCTCATGAGAAGATGCTCCCAAGTAAGATTGATGACCTGCAAAGTACTGCCAATCACATTCTGAGAGAAGTGGAATCTTCTGCTCAAGGTTCATCATCTTCAGGGGCTGCTAAGATTGTATATGACATCACTCCTGATCTCAACAATCGACTCTCCAACATTGAGTCTGCTGTATCTACTCAGAACGCACAGATTGCTGAGCTTACTGAACTTCTGAAGGTTATGCACACTCAAGCACGTGAACAAGAGAAGACTCTTCACAATTGTTATAGGTTTGTTCGAGGACAGACTTATATTCAGAATGAGCATCTTACTGCTGCTGTGTATGCTAACAATAGGTTGATCAAGCTCCTTCTGGAAGATGTTCAGAGATAGCGACCTATGTCTGGTCAGACCTTTGATCATATGAAGACCATTGATGATGACTTCAGAAGAAGAATGGATATGATCAATACTGTGAGACCAACTCCTCAGCAATATCAGACTGCACTGAATGTTCAGCAAAAATTG
Source organism: Euphorbia peplus (assembly GCA_028411795.1). NCBI lineage: Eukaryota > Viridiplantae > Streptophyta > Magnoliopsida > Malpighiales > Euphorbiaceae > Euphorbia > Euphorbia peplus. The sequence goes on along the minus strand of CP110841.1, from coordinate 9,070,043 downwards.
AAATCTCAGGGTGCTTTGGGTGTTGCTCTTGGTTCTGGTCAAACGGGGGAGAAGTCTGGTCAGAAGAGATCAAGTGCTGCTGAAGGTTCTAGTGTTGTTCCTCCTCCTCAGAAGAAACCTAAGAACTTGTAATCTTTTAGGACTTAAGCTTCTTAGCTAGGTTCTGGGTTGGGTAGTTTTTGTCTTAGGACTTTTTTCTGCTCTCCTGATTATCTTGTCTCATATGTTGTCTTCTGATGAACTTATATACACTGAATCTTTCTTATACTTTCTTGTGTCTCTGACTTCTTACTTTTTGCTTATGTTTCTTTTTGACTTAGTAAATTATTACTTCATTTAATCTAACAACTTGATCTTAAGTCTTTTCTAAGTTTATACAGATTGATGAAGTTCACCATTTACACTAAAATGGGGGAGTTAATTTTCTCAGAAGTAATGAAACATATGCATCAGGAAGTTCATTTTCTAAACCTCATGTTTTCTGTTACCTTCTGACCACGGTTTGTCCATAACCAAAATGGGGGAGAATGATGAACCCTATGTGTTTTGATTATGTCCAAACATTTCAGAAGATGAAAACTTAATATTCCCTTACATATAGTTTACTATTGACTAATAATTTTTGTTTACTTAGTCTATGTGTAAGTTGCTCAGCAGGTGCTGAATGAATCATTTCTGGATTGCTTAAAGAACACAGAAGATCAGTTTGCTGAAGTCAGAGTTTCAATAACTCAGAAGCTGGATACTCCGCTCTGAAGCCGAAGTCTGCTAAAGCTCTCCTCAGAAGTTCTTTGCAATCAGAAGTTTTGTCAATTTGATCAGAAGTCTAGACAACTGGAAATTAGCTTCTGAAAGCTAAGTCACGGGTTCTGTTTGAGCATTTAATGCTCTGACACTTGCATTTAATCCAAGGCGCCAAAAGTTCAAAAAGCTGTTTTGATGGAGCGCGCTTGTCTGTTCAAGAGAAACCAGAATTTCCTTGTCTACCCTTTGTTGATCCAATTGAAGAATGATTCCAGTCAACCTCATCTTTGATTTCAAATCACTTACCGGATTGAGTTAAAGAACAAGGATAACGGAATCAAAGTGTTTGAAGACCGTTTGAAGTTTTGACAAATTAACGGCTACAACAACTGATGTCATCTCCTTTGAAGATTCAAACTCACCAACGGTCATCTTCATTCACTATAAATAGTAGCCAAGCTCCAAAGCATCAACACACGTGTGATTATCGAGCAAAATCTCAACGCACTGTTCTAACAAGAAAAACAGAGCAACTTTTCCATTCTCAATCTTTCTTAGCATAGTCTTAGTTAAAGTGAGAGAGTGAAGAAAAACAAGTTCATAATAGGAATCTTGTAAACTGAGATCGTTTGTGATCTTCAGTTAGATTTAAAGAGAGAAATCTAGTTGAGATTAGAGTTGGGTGAGAAATCCAGAAAACAGAGTATTGTTTGTTCTGGTGGAAATCCTTTAACTCTTTTTAGGCTAGTCAGAACTAAGTGAGAAATTAGCTTAAGTTCTGTTGATGTAAAGGAGCTTCTGAACTTGCCATAAAAGTTCTGAATAGTGGTTTTATAAAATCTCTGTAGGCTGCGACCTCAGGGGACAAGACGTAGTCACAGGACTTCTGTGGCGAACTTGGATAAATCGAATTGTTCAATCAGGATCTCCTGAACTTCTTTCTCCCTCTTATACTTGTTATTTTTGCTTCTGTGTACTTGCTTATATTTAGTGCTGAAATAGATTTTCTCTAAAGTATCATTGTCTTTGTTCAGAAGACTGTCCAGAAGTTCTCAAATCAGAACTTCTGTTGCTGAAAACAGTCCAACTGTGTTTAGGCAGAATTTCCCTCAGAAGCAACTTCTGTAAGCTAGCTTCTGACTCTGAGGAAATTTGACTCTGAAAATTAAGTTTCCAGAAAAACTTAGAAATCTTCAGTTTTCAACTTTGACACCTATTCACCCCCCTCTAGGTGATTCTGTTCTTGATAGGGCCAACAGGGCTTTCCTCCTTTGGGTGGATATCGGATTTGTTCTTTCTGTTCCTCGACCCACATGAGAACCTGAGCCCTCGGGGCGGGCAATGGAATCCGGTCCCTTTTATCAAAAGGCTTCCTCGGTACTTCACGAGGCTTTTCCCACCTTTCTGAGCTCCGGCCACCGCCTTCATCCCTTTCTTGCACCTCAGACTTGACTACCTTTAATCTCCTCGTTGGGTCTTCTTGATGCTCATCCCATACCACATACGATTTAGCCATTGTCATTAAGGCATGAAAATCGTCCGGCCGCTCGGTCATAATCTTCATCTGAAGATCCCGATTTCGACAATTTTCCGCCAAAGTTTTTCGTGCTGAGGATATGATTAATGGTTCCACCTTCAAAGCCACATTGTTGAACTTATGTAAATATGACTCCAAGGTTTCATTCTCTCCTCGGTGAACCCTAATAAGGTCATCTACCGTCTTCTTCTCTGGTATAGCTGTAACGAAGTGAGACTTGAAGGATTCTGAAAGCTGGTTCCAGTTCTTAATCGAGCCTGTCGGAAGGCAATCGTACCATTGTGCTGCCGTTTCCTTCAAAGTAGTTGGGAAGAGTTTACACATGAGTGCATCATTAACAGGGCTTGCGAGAAGCAACCTTCCAAAGCTTTTCACATGCATCACTGGGTCAGAATCTCCAGAATATTTATCAAAGCTTGGGTACTTAAAGCTCGTGGGGTAAGGTGCCGCCAGGATCTTTGCACACAGCGAACTGTCTTTATCCTGAATTGGACCTTCCTCGCCTCGTAGGCTTTCATAAGAGTCTTCCCGGGGGCGAGTCCTCCTCCTGCGCCTCTTTCCCTCTCTTGAACCCCCTTTATTGGTCTCTTTTGCCTCATTGCGCTCCTTAAGAGCCTTGGCAATTCCTTCGGCTAAGCTCTTATCAAACGTATCGACAAGTCTTCTGTGTTTACGTTTAAGCTCTTCTACCTCGGAGTTGTCTCTTCGAGATCGTCGATGTTTAGGATCTCTACTCCCCGAGGAACTCCTCGATGATCTAGATCCGTCCTCGTAAGTTAGTCTCTTCACTACCTCTGGTGAGATCTTTCTTGCTTGAGACTTTATACGAGGCTTACGCCTTAGGGGAGTTGGTGATCGTTCTACTGATCTTCCTCGAACCGGAGTTTGTTCTTCATCTGTTGTTCGAGTTTTTCCAGCTGAAGATGATGTATAACTCCGAGAAGGCTCCGAATTCCTAAAACGTTTTACACCCCGAGTTTCACTTCGTGGTCGTTCTGCGGGAATTCGCTTACTCAACTCCTCCAATTGATGTTGCAAACAGTCCATGGTTGATCGGTCATTAACCCTTCTGAGAGCCACTGCAGCCGCAGCTCTGTCCATCCATTTTCTTTGCTCCGGATCAACGGTTCCCGACCATTCGAACATTTTATTTAAAGCATCATCTTCGTCCACAGCTATTACTTCATTGTTATCATCCATATTTTCTTTCTGAGTATTTGTGGCCTGATTTTCCTCCAAAATCACCATGTTCGTCGCTAGAATCTTTAAAAGATTCCATGCTCACCGCACCAATTTGTTACCGAGAAATTGTAACTTGAATCCACGTAGGCAATGCTTCCTGAAAAATAACAAACGTTAGCCTAAAGGAGAACGCTGATTGGCGACCCCTCTCCGATGCTAAAGTCAGTATAGATTTTGTGATCGGAAAAGTAAAGAACTCAGAGAATGAGTCTAGAATAATGTACCTTAGATTGTAGTAAATCCCATGTATTTATAGTGTTTTATCAAGTATCTGAATCCTAGTTGTATTAGGACATATCATTAGTTACGCCTATTTAGGCTCATGACCTTAGTCCTAATTAGCTTGAACTCTCCTTATTGAACTAGGAGACTTAACAGGAAACATAATCCACGTAGGAGAGAGTTTCTCCTATCTTTGACTATTCAACGCACGTCCCATGTGGCGAGTGAGGCTATTAACTTAATCTTCTTTAACCGACGTGGTCCTAAGCCTTTTGATTATTGGTACACGTGTTATGCTAAATATAACGTGATAACACAAACCTTCCAAACAATCTCACTATGAATTTGATTTTCAAAAATTATGAATTCATAAAAAAATGCAGTGTTAAACGCTTTAACAATTTGGGTTTTTCATTTTAAAATTGTAATTTGTTAGTTTTACTTTATCAACGGTATCACATTAGTAAGTAGTGGATTGTAAGGGTTTACTTGGATTGAGGTTATACAAAGTTCATTAAAGTAGGAGGAGGGGAGGTGTGGGTTATTAAAAAAAACATTGCTAATAATCCTTGCTTGTTTTGATAGTTTTTTTAAAGGTGGTTCAATTGATTTACATGTAATAATAATAGAATCTTCAGATCCCACCGATTTGGTGGGTCCGGTTTGGAGTTTAAATCATGAGTTTTATAACTCTCATTTAACCTTACTAAAATTATAAATTTCTATCCAAGCAAGGTTATCGACATAACCTCCCTTTACTGAACGTCTAAAAACCATAATCCAAGCAAACTCTAAAGTTCAATACAGTAACCTCAAGTTTGAAGTTGAGAATCCATTACGAGAATGGAACAAAAGTTCAAGGCCCATAGTGTAATTAGCCAATAAAATCAGTTTGAAGAATAATTTTCATAATCAAAGGATAGTAGAAATCGTTATTTCTGGCCTAAAATTTGCCGCCATGTTTGGGCTAGCTGTGCAGTAATGGAAGCTCCACATGTTCTTGGTTGACCTTTGACTTCTATAACTGTATTCTCATCCCTTGCATGTTATTGAGACTGGTAACTTAAGTTATCTCGACTCTTTTCTTTTCCATTATCGTATCAAATAAAAATCTCGATACATGCTCTCAACTTAAGTTATCTCGACTCTTTTCCTTTCCATAATCGTATCCCGTATCGATTTCAATGGAAACAACCCTTCAATACTCCTCTCCTGATTTGGGGTTTCGGACTCTAAACCCCATTTCCACTGTTAAACCCTCCAGATTAGGGTTCCGGTCAACCACCTCCAGATTTTCAGTCTGTAATTCAGTCGCTGATTCTGTCAGTGAGACCTCAGTTAGTCCCCTTTACGTTCCCACCCCTTCCGATCGTCAGCTTCGAACTCCTCATAGCGGGTAATTAATCTTCATTTCAATTCTTTGATTTGCAGTTTCTGTTTGGATTCATCTTATTAGGGTTTTGGTTGAATTGAATTGAATCAGGTACCATTTTGATGGAACTTCCCGGAGATTTTTTGAGGGTTGGTACTTCAAAGTCTCGATTCCTGAGCGGAAACAGAGTTTCTGTTTCATGTACTCTGTCGAGAATCCCGCATTTCGTAACAAATTGACACCACTTGAAGTGGCCCAGCATGGACCTAGATCAACCGGGGTTGGGGCTCAAATACTCGGGGCTGATGACAAGTATATATGCCAGTATTCTCAAGATTCTAACAACTTCTGGGGAAGTAAGTTTCAGTGTTCAGACTTTTTACTTCGAGAGGATTTGTCGATTTGTACTGAATCAAATACATTGTCACTGTGATGCTTCAAATGGTTATATTCTCCACTGTAAGTGTAATTAAGAATTTGTTAATGTATAGGCAGGCATGAACTTGTGTTAGGGAGTACTTTTGTAGCTGAGAAAGGCATGCGGCCTCCAACTAAGGAGGTTCCACCTCAGGTTCGCTTATTATCCTTTTGGACGACTATATTGAAATGTTCTCTTAAAGAAGTTAGTTTGACTATACATGTTTACCTATGGCATAATATGGCTGCATCCGTCCCACGAGATTCCAAGCCTTGGGATTTCTGGTTTAGATCGTCAGTTATACTGCTGCATTTTTGTATTGTAACTGGTCGCTATCTAAACATAATTGCAGGACATAATCAAAATGACTGATTTTTTCTTATAATTGATTGATCTTACATTTGAGAATTTGGCTAAATAGAACGTGCCTCCAGCCCTTGTATTAGCCATTGAATGTTCTTCCATCTGTACCTGCACAGTTTCTTATGGAGATTTACTACCATAAAGATGATCTTCACCATGAGGAGATTGCTTTTTCTTTAATGTTAAGAAATTTTAGATCTATGCACATGCCACATGCTTGGGGTGCTATTGTCCATAATTTTTCAGTTTTCTTCTCTTGAAATTTGCAGATGGAGTTCCTTCAATTTTCAAAGATTTTGTTTTGTTGATCCGCATTAGGGAGGGGGGTTAATAATTTATTGAGTCCACTTAAGTGATGACCTGTAACTCTCTTTGTATGCCAATTTCTACAGGATTTTAATAGAAGAGTTTCAGAAGGTTTTCAAGTAACTCCCCTTTGGCATCAAGGTTCTATTTCTGATGATGGCAGGTACTTTGGCATCAAACTCTATGCCCAGCTTCCTTTCCCTTACAAATATTACGGAGAGAATATGTATTTCTTGAAGATACACACACAAACAACATTTTGAAATGGAATGGATAAATTATCATCAGTTCAATGGTGTTGGATAATTTTTTTAAAGGAAGTAAAGTTAAAATAGACACATATTTTATGTTTCTTTTCCCAGTCATGGGCCTAGTTGAACTTAAATATTCATATTTAACAGGCTGTAGTCTCTTCTTGTAGGTCAGATTATGTTGAAACCGTGAAAACTGCTCGGTGGCAGTACAGTACTCGCCCCGTTTATGGATGGGGCGATGTGGAATCCAAACAAAAATCTACTGCTGGTTGGCTTGCTGCTTTTCCTGTATTTGAACCACATTGGCAAATATGCATGGCCGGAGGACTTTCAACTGGTATTGACTAATCCTCCCTTATCATTTAGCAGCTATCATAAATTTAGAAAATTGTTCCGCTGTACAACACCGTACAAACAATGAACACAAAAATGCAGCTACTCATTTTTGTTTCATCTTTTGTGTTAATTTACTACTAATAAATTGGTGCATCTTATATAATTTCAAAGTCCAGTTTACAGAATTTCCAAAAAAAAAGTGGGTCTTCTACATTCTATTTTGGTTCTGTGTTTGCTTTGGACACTGAGAGATTAGATTTGGAGATATTTACAGCTCTTAGCAAATATTATGTTGTACTTCCTAGTGATCTTATCTGTTGATATTGCATAGTTTTATGGTATGCCTTGGTGTTTTGGTTGAATTGCAGGCTGGATAGAGTGGGGTGGTGAAATGTTTGAGTTCAAAGACGCACCTTCATACTCTGAAAAGAACTGGGGCGGGGGCTTCCCTAGGAAATGGTTTTGGGTAAATGTTCTGTTCTTTCTTGACATCTGCAAATGTCAGCCTTTGGTGATATAATTTCTGCAAATATTATATTGTCTTGTTGGCCTTCAAGAGAATGCTTAACTCAATGGAGTTTGATGCTTGCTGTTGCTTTCATAGAATAAAGTTTCTAATTTATTTCAGAAAACAGCGTTTCGTAGTACAGATAGTCATTTCTTTTAACTGCTTCGTTCAATATTTTGTGTAGGAAATAGTTGGAGGTCCCATCTCATTCTGTAAATAGATCACTTGAAGGAAATTATACTTTTTTACAACATTAAGATTTCTTGTCAATGGCCTAATTGGACCTATTGGTTTCTAATTTGCTATTATTAGTGAAACCTTTTGTATTTTAGACAATTGCATCTTTGAGGGTTTTGTTCGGAGATCGATGTTAATATCATTCTTCATGACATAACTTATTAATATATTTAATCTCAAGGCCCCCTTTTCTCTGTGGAAGAAAAACTCAGGTAATTGGATTCATATTTTTATTCTCAATTGTTGATGTGATTGTAGGTCCAATGTAATGTTTTTGAAGGTGTGAGTGGAGAAGTCAGTGTAACTGCAGGTGGTGGGCTGAGGCAATTGCCGGGTCTAACTGAGTACTATGAAAATGCTGCCTTGGTACATCTGCACAATAATTCTTATACTGTTATTTCCCTTCTTCTTTTCATTGCATTTATTTCTTCTTACAACTTGATCTTTCCAATGGAATAAAGAAGCCAATAATGTGTGTATATGGAAGCAATAAGCTATAGAAAAAATATTGGAAATGGAAACATGGAGTAAGTGTTGTGTTGTGAATCATTAAAACCTATGGATTTATTTACAAATATTAAAATATAATGAGATATTTGCTGTATTTTATTATAAAATGTAAAAAGTACGGCGTGCTTCAGTGATTATAATCATTAATCTAAAAGCAAAGAAGAAAAGGAATACTTGGCATCTGAAGAATGCTACTCATGAGCAGCAAAGAAGAGGAAAAGGAGTACTTACTTTGTCTCTGGAGACATGTTGAGTCAAATGTTTCCTTTTCTATCAATAAAAGAGTTAAACTTGGGTGAATTGAAGGGAAGGGACTGGCTTTTGTTGAAGCATGAAGAAAACATATATGAGAAAAAAGAGAACAAATTAGAAATTTTTGACTGACATCGATTGATAAGCGAATGATAAACCAATTAAGAGACTGGTTAAAGCGGTCTGTTCCTAGAAATGAGTTCTAATTTAATAGATTAAGAAACGTGGCCCTAGATATATAAGATTGAATTTATAGGCTTTTAATTTTCAAAATTTCAGGATGTTGGAAACTCTATGCTAGAAAATCAAAGTTTCTTGCATCGACAACTGAATAATTGATCTGTAGTTATTGAATTTATCTGGCCAACTTTCTTACACTGGAATTACTAAGCTTATCTCTCTTGTGAAAACCTTATACGCATCTGACCATTTTTAATCATTTGAACCGTTCATTTATTGAAACTAATATTTGATCTCTTCTGGTACAGATTGGAGTTCATTATGATGGGAAGTTCTTTGAATTTGTGCCATGGAGGGGTGTTGTAAACTGGGAAATTGCTCAATGGGGTTACTGGTTTATAACTGCAGAGAACGAGACACATTTGGTAACAGTTATTCTATTCTTCTTCCTAGATGCAAAAAGTGCTCGCTTAAGAAATCTATTTTTTAGAGCGAATCTCTTGGAATTCTTGTATTTTTTTTCATATGAAAATTCTGTGTTCGTTAACTCTAAAAGAACTTCTTGAAAGTCTTTTTTTTTTCCGGAAGGTTAGAGTTACCATATAGAGGTGTACTTCATTGTAACTTTTGACAGATTGAATTGGAGGCAACGACAAAGGATCCAGGAACAACATTACGTGCTCCAACAGTGGAAGCTGGGTTAGCTCCAGCATGCAAAGATACATGTTGTGGTGATCTGAGATTGCAAATGTGGGAACGAAGATATGATGGTACTAAGGGGAAGGTATGTTTTTCTTTTGGAGCCTAATGTATCATCTCTTGATCACTATGTGAATAGGTTAGTTCATCTTCATTCATTCCGAGCAGGCGAACACCTAAGCCTTAGTAATGATTGAACTGTTCCATCAACTAGACCAGCTATTATAAATCAAAATCAACAACTACAAGATTGTGTGTTTGTGCAAAAATAATTTGATATGTCTTCTTACCCTTTTGTTCAAAGCTATGGCCTGCATATCATCAACTGTATGATTCCATGGGATCCTGTATTGTTTAAACATTGATTGCATTCTGAAATTTTTTTTTTTCATGTGTAGAGGGTATTGGATGTTAAAAGTGACATGGCAGCAGTTGAAGTTGGAGGAGGACCGTGGTTTAACACGTGGAAAGGGAAGACCAGTAGTCCAGATATTCTCAACCGTGCTCTTAGAGTTCCATTGGATGTGGATGGGATCTATAATTTTCTTCCCCTATTCAAACCGCCTGGTTTATAAGATAATTTTAAATCTACTTTCATTTCATTTTACTTTTGCATAGAGAAAATATTTTCCTACTGTTACAACTAGTTACTCCACATCCAAGAGCAATTTGCTAACAAACAAAAATACCATGAACAATAATAGCCAAGAGCAATTTTACCTCTAACGTCGTAAATGATATGAGTGAAGGTCTAACGTAAACAATCTAGGCCAAATTTACCCGTAGCCTTCTATTCTCTCGATCCATTGAGAGGTTGCTTGGGTTATTGTTAGTTTTGCCTTTTCTTTTACGTGTAATGGGGGAAAAATAAACTTATTAACAGTTTAATTTCGGAGTGCTCCATTTTGCCATGAATGGATATTAGACGATGATTGACAGGATAATTAGTTAATTATCCTAAATAATAACAATAATATTAATAGTTAGTGGGGTAGGAGGTGGGAATCAAAGCTGATTAATTGAGTAGGAGTTGGGGATTAATATTCCTGCATAAATGAGAATGGGATTCCGATTGAGTGTTGTTTTTGGTTGAACCAAACAATAAGAATACGAATCAACAAAGTCATATCTGGAAATGTATTGTCACTGGGGCTACTGTGCTCAATGGATTGGAAGAAATGTTCGTTCGGGGAATGCAACGCTCTTTTGGAAGGATCGTTGGATCGATGATGAAGCGCTTATAAATATTTCTAAGAACCCAATCCCACAGGATAAGATTAATGCCACAGTTCGTAGTTAATGGAATGCTAATCCGGGTTGGGATTGGATTCGCCTTAGTCATTACCTCTCAAATGCGGTGCTTATGAAACTTGCTTCCATTGTTCTTTTGCCATCGCAAAATGATACTGATATATGGTCTTGGACTGCGACTTCTTCTGGGGATTTTTCTGTGAAATCAGCTTACCAACTGGTGTGTATTTCGAAGAATGGGACCAGCTGGAATGGGGTAGATAAACGGTGGAGCTTGATATGGAATTTACCGGTGCAAGAGCGAGTTAAATCATTCATGTGGACTGTTATGCATAATGCTATTCTTACGAACGTGAATCGTGTACGTCGTCATTTAAGTTCTGTGGATTTTTGTGCCTCGTGCCCGTCTCGAGAAACCACTCTTCATTTATTGCGGGATTGTTCTCTTGCGAGTAATATTTGGGACAACCTTATCCCATTTAATTGGAGGCCGTTGTTTTATGGGGCAGAATTGAAGTGTTGGTTGGAAGGGAATTTGGAGGTTGTTTTTAAGTGGAATAATGTTGACTGGCCGGTTGTGTTTGTTATAACATGTTGGTGGATTTGGAGATGCAGAAATGAGAAGATTTTTGATGGTAAAATAAACTGCAGCAACAAATTGGAGTTCATTAAATTGAGAATTATGGAATTTGATAAGGCTTTTAAAGAGAATATGGGTGGAGGTGGAGGTCAGGTCCAAACAGTTGGTATTAATTGGAAACCTCCTACTTGTGGTTGGGTTAAAATGAACAATGACAGATCAAGCAAAGGGAATCCGGGTATGGCCTCGTCTGGAGGCTTGATTCGAAGTGAGTCGGGTACTTGGCTCGACAAATTTTGCTGTAATTTGGGAATTTGTTCAGCTACTTTAGCGGAATTGTGGGGCGTTTATTATGGTCTTGAGCTGTCTTGGAATAGAGGCTTCCGTAAGGTTGTAATCGAAGTGGATTCGCAGGTTGTTGTTCAGCTTTTATCTTGTCAGGATATATGTCGTCACCGGTATAGTTGGTTAATTGAAGGGTGTAAGACGTTGATGAAGCAAAATTGGGATATCAGACTTGTTCATACTTTTCGAGAAGATAATAAAGCAGCTGATTGGATGGCGAATTTCGCAGTTCCTTGGGTCATCACGAGTGTGTTGTGCCGCATGCAGGCCTCCAAGATCTCCTTCTTGCTGATGTGTGTGGTTTAAGCACCCCACGTAGAGTTCGTTTGTAATTTTCTTTTTCTTTTTCTGTTTTTCGGGGTTCCTAAACCCCTCTCGGTCACCAAAAAAAGAATAGGAATCAACAACTTTCATTCTCATTCCTAGGTGAGGAAAGCTCCAACCGAACACTCACTGAGTGTTTCTTGGATTGCAATGTTCAGTATGCAATACATCATTTTTTTGTTTCCATTAGTGTATGAATTTAGTTATTTTTCTTCGGGTAAATGCTATGTCACTTTGTCGTCCACCGGTGTTGGTGTAGATCGTAGATGTTAATTCATGGAGGAATAAAGAGGGTAAATTATAAAAAAAAAATTAAAAAAAATTCTCTATTTTTAGCCATTTGCAAACATTTAAGCATATTGTTTGTGTTTACAATTATTAGCACCATAATTATTGTTTTTATACTTTTACATTTCCTCCTTTAATTAATTCATAATGTATCTCACTAATTAAAAAAAAATTCGTGCCAAAAATCTCAACCAAATGAACCTTTTTAAAATTGCGTATATATATATATGCATGAGTTTTGATACAAATTCACTCAACACTCCACAGTAGTGCAATAAAAACAAGGGTGAATAATTTAAAGGTCTCCAGCGTTTTACATAACACACAGTTTAGTTTCACTATTTTGAAAAACACATTATAAAGTCCTTGTTTTTTTGTCATAATTAATCATTTGGTCCTTCTGTCTATTTGTTTTTAGAGTCATAACAGTTGTATTTTAGTATGAATATGCAGACAGAGCATAACAGAATCACATAATCATTTTGTATGACAAAATAGATGTCCTGAATGTTAAAATATGTTACGTTAAAAATCTAAAAAATAGACAAAAATGACCAAAAAGTTATTTATGACAAAAGACAAGGACCTTATAATGTGTTTTTCAAAATAGTGGCACTAAACAGTGTGTTATGTAAAACGTCGGGGACCTTTAAATTATTCACCCTAAAAACAATCTTAAATATAAAAATTTTACAAGCAAATACCTCATCTTTAAATTCTGCTCTTCTTGATTCCATTTGAATTCATCTCCTAGAAAATGATAATATGGCGGAAATTTCTGACAGCAACTCATCGCTTTATGGTTGGAGTTCGAACAAGTGGAGCCAGCTATTTCAAACCACAGTGCTTGGAAGCACTACATCGGATAAATCTTTCAACTCACAATTGGATATTCAGCACAAACGGTTGAGAGAACTCATATGGACGACATAAAAGCAACTATAAGGGAGTGAGGAGAAGGCCATGAGGGACGTATGCCGTGGAGATTAGAGGATCCCAAGAGGATTTGGCTTGGAACTTACGCCACTCCAAAGGACGCTGCCATGGCTCATGATAGAGCCACTTTCAATATGCGAGGCTCAAAATCAAAGCTTAACTTTCCACATCTTGGATCAAGTGATTATGCACCTATCAGAGTCACCAATGAACACCCGCTCTCGCCGGAGATAAAAAGTTAATAGGTGGTTGTAGCAGGTCATAGATACTATATTGTTTAGACATTTTAAGTTCAAGTATTGTATTGTGCAAAAATGAAGTTTTTAGATACCAAAGTGTGATTGATAATGAAGTTCAAGTATTACTGTTACAATTCACCTTGTTAGATATAAAGTGATTTGGAAACATAGTGAATTTTTTTTTAACGTAGTTTAACATCTATATATATATATATATTATAAAGGAGTAACAATAAGGACGAAATGATCCACTCTCATTTTTTCACTCTCTTAATAATTCACATGTCAATTTCTCGTGAATTCTATTTTCATAATCAAATTTTTTTAACTTATTACTATTTTCTTCCATATTTTCCATGATTTTTTAACTCATGCATCAGCCGAAATGAAGGCGATTATGTACTTCGAGAAATATATGCAGGTATGTGTGGAGCCCATGAAGTGTCTGCTGCGATCACCCGCAAAGCTAGGCTTCACGGATACTACTGGCCTGGATCAAAAGAAGACGCGGAGAAAATAGTGTTGGAGTGCCACTGTTGTCAAATTGATGCAAACGACAAACATGTCTCTAGATACGAACAAGTGAAAATCTTAGAGAGCCGGCCGTTCGCGACATGGGGAATTGATCTAGTTGTTCCATTTCCTGAAACAACCAAAAAAAGGAAAGAATAGATAGTCGTCGTGGACCACTTCACCAAATGGGTAGAAGCGAAAGCTATATCCAAACTGACACCTGAATGAGTGATTGAATTTGTGCATGAACATGTTGTTACGAGGTTCAGAGTCCCCAGAGTATTCATCACAGAAAATGGAACGCGCAGTTCAATTGTAGCAAATTCAAAGAATACTGTGAAAGTTTGGGAGATCAAGAACCAGTTCTTTTTTGTCCATCACCTCCAATCAAACGGGATGATGGAAGTAACTAACTGGGCATGGTAAAGGGTATCCAAAAATGGCTACGGGAGAAAAAGAACAGTTGGCCGGAAGAAATCCCTAATATGAGATGGGCGTACAAAACATCCACTAAGACTGCAATTAGGGAGTCCCTTTAGGCTCTAGTTTAATGGGAAGAAGCGGTAATACAGATGGAGATACATTCCCTAACATATAGGGTGGTGTACTATTGCGACAAACAGAATGAGTTGAACCTCAGACACGCCCTAGATTTCGCAGAAGACAGAAGAGCAAAGGCGTATGTCCGCATGGCTGTTTATTACAGTCGTATAGCAGCTTATCACGAAGGCGGGTAAAGAAAGTCGTCTTAAATGTGGGAGATTTGGTGCTTCGGAAGGCAGATAAAACACAGGCGACAGAAGGAAAAAAGAAGCTGTGAGTCAACTATGATAAAACCCTAGAAGATAGTCGAGAAGATAGGCGCAACAACATTCAAGATAGCTGAGCTGAGAAGAAAAGGCAAGCCGAGAACATGGAACTTAGCTAATCTACGTTTATTCCGCCAAAGTGCTGACAACTAAAACCGAGGAGAGGAAGGGTACTCTTTTTCCCTTAAGCAAGATTTATCCCACTGCGTTTTCTTGCTAAGGGTTTTAACGAGGTCTAGATCCCGGAGATCCGTTGATAATTCCTTTGTAAATCAACGTTACATTTCCTGTACTCGTACTTTTTTTAATTCAGATCGAATAAAAAAAGTTACGATAAATATTGGTTGTCTTTGAATATCATTGGATAACACTTAGAAACAACAATAAACACATAAATTTTGTCTTAAAAGGACCCACTGAGGGCGGATGCAAACCATCCTATGAATAAACTTAAATAAAACTTGTTGACATATATCCAACGAAAGATAATGCACATAAAGATTACTCGTCCTTAAATGGACCTCAAATCACGCGATGAAAACATATAGTAAGTGTAGGTTTGGCCACGCGCATGTTAAAACACTTATAAACAGAGGAAATCTCATTCAAAAATAAATTAAATGTCTATATCCAAACATTAGAAACAAAAAGGGCCTAAGCACGCTCGCAATAAAATGAATGTTTAGAAAAAGACAAGGAAAACTACTTCCTGGAGGAAGAATCTGCGGGGTTCTTGGAGGCGGTCTCCTGGAGATCATCCTTGTTAGGAATCTCTTCAACTAAAGGACTTCGATCGTCTGAACCAGCAGGATAAGAATGATGAACCTTATGTGTTTTGTTTAGTTCAAAGTGTTTTAGAAGATAATTAAATACATATGTCCTATATACTTATGAATGTTGACTAACAATTTTTCTTAAGTATTCTATAAGTTTTACTCAGCAGGTGCTGAATGAATTAAGTTTGCTTCAACCTTGGACTCATAAGAGATCGCTAAGACAATCCAGAAGTTAAAGTTCAGAAGCTGGAAGCCCCGCTCTGAAGACCTTCAAAAGACTGTTCAAGCTCTCCTCAGAGGTTCAAGCATCTAGAAGCAATGGTTCCATTAAGATCAGAAGACCAAAGACAAAAGGAATGTGTGTTGAGAAGCAAGATCACATGTCTTGTTAAGCATTTAATGCACATGTCAACTGCATTTAATGCTAGGCGCGAAAAGTTCAAAAAGCTGTTAAAGGAGCGCATGCACTGTTCATTACAAACAAACCTAGTTTTTCCATGTCTATCCTTGGTTGATCCTAATGAAGAAATATATCGGTCAACCTTCATTTGCAATTCAAATCACTTACCAGTTTTGGATTAAAGGACAAGGTTAACGGAATCAAAAAGTTTTTGAAGACCGTTTGAAGAACAAGACAGAGAAACGGCTACAATCTTATCTCTGCTCAAATTCAAACTCCAAATCAAGCAACGGTCATCTCAAAGCACTATATATAGTAGCCAAAAGCTCAAAACTGTTACATACGCGAGAATTTTGAGCTCTCTCAATGCACTATTATTCTAAGCAAAAATAGAGCATTACATTCTTTCATCTTTTCTTATTTGATTTTGTAAAAGAGAGAGAGTGAAGAAAATACAAGTTCATAATAGAATTGTAAACTGATATCGTTTGTGATATTCACTTAGATTTGAGAGAAAACCAGTTGAGGTTTAAGTTGGGGTAAATTACACCAGCGGCACCCAAACTTTACCCACTTTCCTAAAGTGGTACCCAAACAAAATTTTGTCCCAAACTCCGGAATCTGTAATCCAAATTCCGACAGCGGCAGAAACCGGCCGGAATCTGGAAATCCAGATTCCGACGGTCTGGTACCGCCGAAAACTAGAAAAATCCAGATTTTGGCCAGTGCCATAACTGACTGGAATCGGGCGTTTTCCAGTTTGTGGCGGTACCAGACCTGTCGGAATCTGGATTTCTAGATTCCGGCCAGTTCCAAAACCGGCCAGAATCTGGAAAATTCGAGATTCCATGTATATGGTTAAAGAAGGGGAGAAGAAGAAAAGAAGGAGGAGGAGGAGAAGAGAAGAAGAAGAAAGAAAAAGGAGGAGGAAGAAAAAGAAGAAGAAGAAGAAGAAGAAGAAGAAGAAGAAGAAGAAGAAGAAGAAGAAGAAGAAAAAAGAAAAAGAAGGAGGAGAAGAAGAAGAAGAAGAAGAAGAAGAAGAAGAAGAAATGAGAGAAGAAGGATAAGAAGAAAGAAAAAGAAAGAGAAGGAGGAGAAGGAGGACGAGGGAAGAATTATGGTGGAAAGAGGTGAGCGAAAATGAAGAGAGAGATTGTAATAGGGTGGAGGAAGAAGAAGAGGTTAATTTGGTAATTTTGTATAAGATGGTCAATGGGCCCCCAAAACGTTGGTCAAACTTGCATTGACCTTTGTTGACTTTGCATTGACCGCGTGTTGACGGGTTATAGAAGGTAATTTGGACTTGGATGGAGGTTACTGATAGTTCGGGTATGAGTTTGGGACAAAATTTTGTTTGGGTACCACTTTGGGAAAATGGATATAGTTTGGTTACCATTGGTATAATTTACCCGTTTAAGTTGGGTGAGAAATCCAGAAAACAGAGTTATTGTTGTTCTGGTGAAAATCCTTTAACTTAATCTAGACTTGGTCAGAATTAAGTGAGAAATTAGCTTAAGTTCTGTTGATGTAAAGAAGCTTCTGAACGTGCCATAAACGTTCTGAATAGTGGATTCAAAATCTCTGTTGATTGTGCTCACAGAGGACATGACGTTGTCACAGGACATCTGTGGCGAACCTGGATAAATTGAACTGTTCTCAGGACCTCTTAAATCTCTTTCTCCCTACTGTAAGCACTGGTTTTCGAACCCAATAACGAAAGCAATCTATGAGCTCCTCGTTCCGCCAGTCGCTCAAGCGCCAGTACTCGTCAAAGAACGGATCGACTCTCCGAGGTCCTAACCTCCTATACCCGCACCTCGGGACAACAAGATTGGGACCTTCAAACTTGTGAGAAACTCCTTTTTCACAAACACAACATACGGTCACCACTCTATCTCCTCACTTGACCGTACGGTCACAATAACAGTATTGTGACTGTACAGTCACAACCCTCCTGACCGTACGGTCACAGCCACGTGGCAGACGGTCACCCTATCCTTATCTGCCACGTGGCACAAAACACCAAACGACTTTGGTCGGGCCTTCAAAAGCCCGACCGGGCTTTGGGTAAAGCCCGTCTCAGATCTAGATTTAGATCTGAGACGGGACTTCTTGTGACCGTACGGTAACAACTGCTTTGACCGTACGGTCACAACCTATCCTATAAATACCCTCCAAATTCTCATTCATTTTCACCAACAAACACTCACTCCTCTCCCTCTCTACCTCGTTTGAAAGAAATTCTTGACCAGATAAAAGTTGCCTCTGTTGTTGCCTAAGGTTTCCTCTGATACGAAAGAATTGCTTGAATCTGAGCCTTGAGAGCTATTTTCCCATAAATACTCCTACTCTCCGAAAGGTCCTCACGACCACCAAAATATATTTCCCCAATCATCAAAAGTTCCAAATATTAGCGTTACTCGCAGCCCCGCTAGAGTAAATATGCTCTTTCTTTGGAAAACATTCAGAGCACGCCCTACGTACCTCCGGCCCCCCGAAGTTCCTCTCTGAAACTAGCTCCGTTCTAACGACGAGTACTAGCTTGCACGCATCTCACTGGCACGCAACGAGGGTAAGCTTCTGAGGGTTTTATACCGTGTCACCCAACGGTTTATTGTACAAATGTTTGTGTTTTAAATACTTTGTGTGATAATAATAAATAATACAAGACAATAATTGATGAACCCTAAGTGTTTTGTTAAGTATTTGTATAAGTTTCTCAGCAGGTGCTGAATGAATATATTCTGGATTGCCTTGAAGACTCAGAAGAGAAGAATCGCTGAAGACAGTAGTGTAAAGTTCAGTAGCTGGATACTCCGCTCTGAAGTCTGTTAAAGCTCTCCTCAGAGGACTAGAAGCAATCAGAAGGAATTCCATTTGGATCAGAAGCTTAGACAAAAGGAATAATGAACTCAGAAGCGCTAGTCACGAGTCTTATCTAGCATTTAATGCTCTGACTTCTGCATTTAATGCAAGGCGCCAAAAGTTCTAAAAGCTGTTTTGAAGGAGCGCGCATGTCTGCCTCAAGCAAAACAAGTTTTTCCTTGCCTACCCTTTGTCGATCTAAATGAAGTAAAATTCCAGTCAACCTTATCCTTGATTTCAATCACTTACCGGATTAAGTTAAAGAACAAGGCTAACGGAATCAAAGTGTTTGAATACCGTTTGAAGAAGTGACAGATTAACGGCTACAACAACTGTTGTCATCTATTGAAGATTCAAATTCAAGCAACGGTCATCTCCAAAGCACTATAAATAGTAGCCAAGCTCCATTGCATCACATACGCGCTTAACGAGCAAAATCTTAACGCACTGTTTTAACAAGCAAAGCAGAGCATTCTTTTTCCATTCTCAAGCTTTCATAGTTTAGACTTTGTAATAGTGAGAGAGTGAAGAAACACAAGTTCATAATAGGAATCTTGTAAACTGGTATCGTTTGTGATACTCAGTTAGATTTGAGAGAAATCTAGTTAAGCTTTGAGTTGGGTGAGAATTCCAGAAAACAAGATTGTTGTTGTTCTGGTGGAAATCCTTTAACTCATTCTAGGCTAGTCAGAACCAAGTGAGAAATTAGCTTTCTGTTCTGTTGATGTAAAGGAGCTTCTGAACTTGCCATAAAAGTTCTGAATAGTAGATTTAAAATCTCTGGCGGCTGCGACCACAGGGGACAAGACGTAGTCACAGGACTTCTGTGGCGAACTTGGATAAATCGACTTGTTCATGAGGATCTCCTGAACCTTTTTCTCCATTCCTTATACTTGTTATTATTGCTTCTGTGTACTTGCTTTTGTTTAGTGCTGAAAATAGATTTACTCTTATATCATTGTCTTTGTTCAGAAGACTGTCCAGAAGTTCTCTAACTCAGAGCTTCTGTTGCTGAAAACAGTTAAACTGTGTTAAGGCAGAATTTCCCTCAGAAGCTGTTTCATTAAACTAGCCTCTGACTCTGAGGAAATTTGACTCTGAGAAATTAAGTTTCTTCAAAAACTTGAAAATATCAGTTTTCCGCTTAGACACCTATTCACCCCCTCTAGGTGATTATGATCTTGTTAGGGCCAACAATAATGAGTTAGGTTGCATTAAAGATCCTCTAGGGTCTAGAATGTCGGAATTAATAAGTTGTATCCACGAACGTATATAGAATCTCTGGTTTTCAAAACAATCGGTACATACACCGGTTCGTACATTTTCTCGGTCGGCCGCATGGCGACTGTAGTCAAAGAAGGCTAAAGCCGCTATGAGCGCCCGTTTCAGCTCACAGTGGCGACTCCGCCGGGGACCAAAAATATATTCTACTGTTATAAGTTAACTTCAACGTACGATTTCTTGAAGTTAGTTTATTGATGGAAGGATGTATATTTGGTTTTCACTTTCTATAAAATTATTTCTTGAATTATTTTGTGAAAAGTAAAAATTGGGATACAACTGAAGCATTCTGACAGCCTATGGCTATGTATGGAGTTACTGTTTTTTGGGTGTGTGAGTCTCATACTGCATAAAAGAAAAATCCCAAACGGTCAACGTGTGTTATGGGTCGCGCTTACTGTCGTTTCCTTTAAGGGACGCATAGGTCGATCTCTAACACCACCTATAGCCTTGTATCGTCGACACGCTACTCAAAACCCTTAAATGGGGAGGCGCTAGGTATATCTTCCTATGGGAACCCTTTTGTATTATCAACTAGACCGAAGGCCCATATACTCAGCCTAGATATCTCCCCTAGGAACTACCCGCAAACATAAATTAAATTACGTCTTTGAGAGCATTTTGACATTGAAAGGAAAGATGCCAAAGGAAACCCACCTAGGACAGAGACATACCACGTGAAGACTGTATGGGAGTGTCATGTACACTGATGAACCTTACATGTTTTGATTATGTCCAAACGTTTAAGAAGATGTATCTCAATTTATACTTTTTTACTTATCAATGTTGACTAACAATTTTTGTTAAGTTGTGTATAAGTTTTTCTCAGCAGATGCTGAACAAAGAAACTCTGGATTGCATAAGGAACTCAGAAGATGAGAATAATTAAAGACTGAAGTTAAAGCTCATAAGCTGGATGCTCCGCTCTGAATATCTTCAGAAGTTTGATAAAGCTCTTCTCAATGTTCATTGCAACCAGAAGCTGTTCCATTTGATCAGAAGCTTAGACAAAAGGAATTGAGCACTCAGAAGATTAGTCACGGGTTTTGTTAAGCATTTAATGCTCCTGACATCTGCATTTAATGCAAGGCGCCAAAAGTTCAAAAAGCTGTTTTGAAGGACCGTGCTTGTCCCCAATAAACAAAACCAGTTTTTCCTTGTCTACCCTTCGTTGATCTAAATGAAGAAACATTCCAGTCAACCTTATCCTTGATTTCAAATCACTTACCGGATTAAGTTAAAGAACAAGGTTAAAGGAATCAAAGTGCTTTTGAAGACCGTTTGAAGAAATGACAGATTAACGGCTACAACTCTTATGTCATCAAATTGAAGATTCAAATTCAACAACGGTCATCTCAAGAACACTATAAAAAGTAGCTAAGCTCAGTTTTGCTCTACACGCGAGTATTTTGAGCTAACTCAACGCACTGTTATTCTAAGCAAAAACAGAGCACCATTTTCCATTCTTAATCTTTTTTTATTTTGTAAAAGAGAAAGAGTAAAGAAACGCAAGTTCATAATAGGAATCTTGTAAGCTGATGTCGTTTGTGATATTCAGTATGATATTGAGAGAAATCTAGCTAAAGTTTAAGTTGGGTGAGAAATCTAGAAAATAGAGTGTTGTTTTGTTATGGTGGAAATCATTTAACTTTCTCTAGGCTAGTCGAAACTAAGTGAGAAATTAGCTTAAGTTCTGTTGATGTAAAGGAGCTTTTGAACGTGCCATAAACGTTCTGAATAGTGGATTTAAAATCTCTGCTGACTGCGATCACAGGGGACAGGACGTAGCCACAGGACTTCTGTGGCGAACCTGGATAAATCGAACTGTTCACTCAGGACCTCCTGAATCTCTTTCTCCCTTCCTTTAACTTGTTATTTTGCTTCTGTGTACTTGCATTTATATTTAGTGCTGAAACAGTTTTGCTCTTTATTTCCTGTCTTTGTTCAGAAGACTGTCCAGAAGATCTGTTACACAGAACTTCTGTTGCTTTAAGGCAGAAATTGCTTAAAGGCAAAATTTCTCTCAGAGGCTCCTCCTTTAAGTTTGCTTATGACTCAGAAGAAATTTGACTTTGAAAATTAAGTTTCTTTGAAAATTAAGTTTCTTTAAAAACTTGAAATTTTCAGTTTTCAACTTAGACACCTATTCACCCCTCCCCCCTCCCCCATTCTAGGTGATTCTGATCTTGTTAGGGCCAACATACACATGAATGTTCATACTAACTAACTGATTGTTTACCTATACTTGTACATATATTAGACGTAGCCTTAACCTAGGAAAAATCAAGAGTCCAAGTTTCCATGACACTCCTTTGAAATAAGGGTGCATCCTGTTACGCCAGACATTTTATCACGCAAAACACGTCGTTATGTCGTCTGTTTCATTTCGTAAAGAAACCCAATCTCGTGAGATAAAATCATGGCGTCACAAATATCGTCCCCAAGTCAAAATGAATGTCACACAGAGCCCCGTCAGTCCACACAGGTCAATATCGTGTTGGACTAATAATAATAAAATCTCAAATACTCATCTTTGTCTATCCATCTACGTAGGACACGCTGTCATACAGCTTGTTCCGCGATTTTTTTTTTTTAAAAAAAAAATAAATAAATTTGTTGCATAAGGAAAAGACCACAACGACAAAATCCCCGAATAGGTTAAGTACAGTGTCACATATCAAACCACGTCAGGTCATCACTCCATTTGTAGGGTTTAAAGAGTCGACCAATGTTGCCGCTCACTTTGTTATGTGAAGTACGTCATCCCGGCGTTTATTTCAATTCAAGAAGAAACTTCGTCTATCTTCACATGACAATTTGCCGCTCCAAGAGTCAATTCCTTAAGCCAAACAAGTGTCATGAAGGTTATCTATGTTAGGACCAGTCATGTCGTTTGTAGGGTTTAACGAATCGATCAATATTGTCGCTCACTTCGTCATGTGAAATATGTCATCACGGCGTTTATTTCGGTTTGAGAAGAAACTTATTCTATTTCACATGACGAAGTTCTACGACCCCAAAAGTCAATTCCTTAAGCCAAACAAATATTAAGGTTATCTGTGCTAGGTCCAGTCGTGTCATACAGTCATGTCATTTGTAGGATTCAACGAATCGACTTGTTACGCAGTCCGCATTGTTGTGAGAAGTACGTCATCATGACGTCTGGCCTGATTTATTTCACACGGTGAAGCTCGACCGCCCGAAAAGTCAATTCCTTAAATCAAACAAATGTTGTCTTAAGACAGTGTCGAACTTCATAGACCTAAAAGGACATAACATTATAATACCCGTCCATATACATGAAATACGTCGTTATGCCGTCTGTTCCACATTGCAAGGAACACTTTAATTATTTCATGTAAAATGGGGCTATACCATCATAACGATATGATCTATTAGATCAATCGCACACTGTCTCCTGCTCCTCGTAGAAGGAGTTTTGAGTTTGTGAAATGAAACCAGACGTTGGATCATTACGGTTCGAAAAAGCGCTTGAACTCCCATTTCATGTCATAAATGTTGTCTGAACCAAGGTAGGGTTCACGCTGTGCCGTGAGCCCACATGGTTCACTGATATGTTGAGTCTTCCAAACCAGTGAAAAATAGAGTCGCCGCACGAACGTTCTCCAATCGAGAAATAAGCGACATGTCAATAATGTCCTTTAGCATAAAGTCAAACATTACTCTTGTATACAGTATACGTCCCCTCGTCTCTATGTAAAAATCAGGTCTTGTCTATCTTCACGTATAAATACACAATAGTCCATCACCGAGTCGCTCAAAATCTACATGTGTATGTTTGTCGTCACTTATACCCTAGAGTCAAGAGTCGTGAATATCGTCTGTGTATATGATCATCAGTCTAGAGTCTAAAGTGTAATATGCATCGGCTTAATATACATGTCAAGCATTACCCATACATATTAGTGTACATTATCAAACCATACATAAAATACGCACGATAGGCTAAAATGGGAACTGTGACACCACCGTCATCTTACCCAAACGTGTCACATTCACACACGATGTCCAAAGCATAAAGACACGTATCCCCTCACCCGACTAGGTTTGTCTCATTCATGTGCGTCTACCCTTAGAGTGTTATACGTTAGGTCACTTGTTTCACACCATCCCACGTAATAGAGGCCACATACACATTGTCGTTATCACGTGTCTTAGGCGTACATACGCATCGGTGCCATGGCAAGGAAGAAACGGGAGAATGTCAACAAGGTACCATAGTCCCACAAGTATAATTCGTCTAGATGTCATAGGCACACGTTAGGTTAAGGTACACACACATGTCGTCCAAACGTCAAAAACTCCACCTATACGTGAACGCCTCTTCTTCGTCCAAAATTCCCAAATCACTACCTGACCCAACTCGAAATCACAAAACTGCAACACATCATCGCATATACACCTAAACCCAAGCCAACTTCCATCAAGGAGACCATCAAATCAACAAGGAGGAATCAGAGATAGAGACCGAGCCCTCGAATGAAGTGCGGAGCGACCAAGGGAAGTTCTCTGTGATATCCTCTCAAACCCTAATCCAAATTGAAGAAAACGGAAGCCTTGACCCTTAACCTATCTCACAAAAAACAAACCACTTCCCTTACATTACCCAACACTCCAAAAGACATTACCCCAAGCTTCTCCAAACTACCCCGATATATGCCACACTCCATCTCACTTCAATTAGCCACCCCCTCATAACCTATTCAAGAGCAAACCAGAAACCTTATTTGAGCCCAAAATCGATTAATACCTAGTGGCTCGAATCGCTAAGAATACACCCGTAAGAGGATTCATGGAGGACTCTAGGTCACGAGCGTCGCATCAAGGACATCCCTGCAGACGAAGAACGGAGCAACATCATCAGGCATCGACTAGGCTCTATCCCACTTATCCTATCCACATGTTTACAGGCCCGTGCTTGAATAGAAAAAGCACTTATATACAGTCTCGCTCGTGTCTACATTCATTTGCATCTTTCAAATAGACATTAGGAAGATATATGCATAATTATAGCATGTGTGTCTAGTATGAATATGCCCTTGATCGTAAAAGAGAACCACATCTAGAAAAATGGCCCCGACTAGGACGTACCTCGCAAGATGGAGAAACGATGTAAGAAGGAGGAATTACTGGATGAATATAGAAGCACATCTCCTTCAGAGCCCTGCAAAAAGAAGGAACCTCGCTCTGAGGAACTAGGACAATGCACGAGAGTTAAAATGGAGCATCCAAGTACTCGAGATGTCTCCATTTAAGATGAACCAGGATCCGTCAGCCTTCAAAATTAAACCCATGAAGTCCTCAAAATCCCCTTTCTACACCCTGCAACGAATGTGCCCAAGGATGAAGGGAGAAACAAAAAGGAGAGGTGAAGCCATTCTTTGGAGGAGCTCATAGCTCGAAAATAGACCACAACCACAAAGCCTCAAAGGGATTAACGACACTTCCATATCAATGCTTCATGCAAGGCAGATGGTGTTCCGAAACTATGAGAGCATCTTACTCCATGCAAAAGCTTGTGATAGGATCTACACCAAGGATAACAATGGAGACACTAGGATTTCATCATGAGAATCACTTGTACGCTTCCAAGGACAAGGGGGCAGCATTAGGATACACGGTTTCATCCCCACGAAAAACGACAATCCCACACCACGGAAGAATCCTCACTACAAGGGGCAAATCATCGTCACAAGGAGAGGAAAGATAGTCAACTAGGGCTGTGGATAACAAGTGCACATTCATACTAGACATACATGAACCATTTATGCCTATATTAACCAGTCTAGATGCTTATGTTAGTGAGTCTAAATGTTCGTTTCAAGAGTCTATCAGCTACACTATTTGACATAAGTAATGATGACACATAGAAATCAAAAGCTTATACAATAGAGTATGCACACTCCGTTCAAAACACTAGTCGACTCCCCTAGGGTTTGAGAAAACATAAAAGACCTGCTAGATCGAAAAAAACTCAAAAATAGATCTAGGCAACAATCAAGGCCAAAAGAAAGAAAGTCGGCTAGGTTCAAAACCCGAGAGGGCAACCTAGGCAACAATAAAGGCAGCTCGCTAAGTTGACAACCCCTTAGAGTCATCTTAGGCAACAATTAGAGCAATAAACACCTCACCCTAGGGGCAATCATAAAAACATCATCGAAAATCGCATCTCGATTCCAACCTTGACAATCCAAAAGTCCCACAAACCCTATCCTCATCAAAGAACCTCCATAACCCTCGCTTTCGCTATCTAACCCAAAATCCTTGCACCTTTCACAAAACCTACCCTACAACCTCGATAGGCCTCGTCTCCGTTATTTATACCCATGCTTTTGGAAACCCTCTACAAAAAACCTCCATAAACATCGCCTCCACCATCCAGACCCAAACCCTTGCTCTTCTCACAAAAATTACCCCAACATCCCTGAAACACCCACATAAACCTCGCCTCTTTTATCTAACCCAAAGCCTTCGCTCACATCCTCCAAAAGAACAACCTACCCTCATAAAACCACCTCGCATTTAGCCAAAATCTGGGAGTCACCCACCAAACACGAGAATCAAAGTCATTTAGGACACCCAATCACGTGTCTACACATCCAGTCATACACGCTACGTGTCTTAAGTCGTCTAGCAAAAATCCACACGAGTCAATGAAATGAGGCGCCCCTTAGTTTACACACAATCACGTGTCCATAAGTCTAGCCGCACGCACACATTAGACACCTAGGTCATCTAGCCGAAATCCATAAAAAATATCATATGAGTAGGACATCCCCCTTGTGCACGCACGAGCCACCTGCCTATACATTGAGTCGCACACACAATGGGTCTTAGGTCATTATAGGTTATCATTTCCCACTCACACGAGTCCACCTAATGGGGCACTTCCTCATTCGCACATAGTCACGTATCTGCACACACATTAAGCACCCTAAGTCGTCACATGAGTCCATGTAGTAGAGCATCCCCTCACAAGTCACGTGTCTGCACGTCTAGTCACACGCACTGTGTGTTTTAAGTTACCCAGCCTAAGAACACAAGTGTGAACCCACATGCATCCGTAAAATAGAGCATCCCTCTCGATCACTTGTAATCGTGTAGCATGACCAGTCATCATAAAAATGTTTATTTCCCATTGGCCATACACACTGATTGTTTCCACAGCGGTTCTGGTGCTCGTAAGTTGCTAATTGTTAGTTTTGTTTCATCCCATTTTGAATATGTGCTTACTGTTAATTTGTGGACTGATTTGAATCAATACTTGAGAGGATTGCATTAGATAAGTCTGTATGTAGTATGTAAATATGCATATATTTTTGTTGAAAGGGACCTAATCTTTGTCATGCCTGAAGAGTTTTAACATAAATTTTGTCATAAATGAAAGGCAATACAGAGGAGAGCTACAAGATTTTATTCTTTTCCCTTAAGATCAAAATTTGAGTGCTTGGTATTGATATTTGTATCAACCAATTGTTTATATAAGGCAGGCTCTCTTCCTAAATCATTTTGTGGTGTCAGAGAAAGATGCCCGTTCTAGCTAGCATAAGGTTCTAATTCAAGCAGTTGGATGCTGATGTATGTATTCCCAATTTTTCCATATTCACCATTGAACATATACACTTTCCGCTTTTTTATGTTTGAAGTGGATGTGTTTGATGTAATCATTTAGTTTTTTTAAATGGCAGGAAGTTTGATTTCAGAGTGTATTAGTCGCGAACTTCTTGTATAAATTATGCAGAATTTGACGAAGTTGGGGCCTCATTGTCTGAATTTGCACAACTACAAAGATTTTAAAGGGTGTATTTAGTTGTTATGATCTGAATTGAAGTTTTCTTTTGAGTTCTGTGTTTGTGTGTAGAGGTGCACGACCTGATAATGACACATGAATGTAATAGGAATTTAGTGGGTTTGTGTTTTGTTAAATATTTGATGGGTCAGTTTTGGGCTAGCATGAAATTGATACTGAAACTTTTAGAACAACTATGCAATTCTGAAGAGCAAAATAAGAATGTATTTGAGATTAGAACTTTCAGTTTGCATGTGAAATCTAGGTTCTTTCAAGTGCGTATTAGAAGCCAATATATCAGTGCTAAGAGTTTGCTTGTGATGTTCTTAAACTGATAGGCCGCTATCTCAGGCTGTATTATATAGATATGATAGTTCAAATGAGTATTCGAGGCTTGTTATTAGTAGCATGTGTGCTAATTTCTACCAAACAATTTTGACTTCTGATACAAATGGTTCAGTGATTTATAGGTATTCTCAATTATGGTTGGGGATTGTGATCAAAATCAAGGAATTGAAGAACAGAGGTGGAAGGTTGTAATACTGAATTTCTTATTCGAGTGTTCAAGATTTACTCACCTAGGCTTTACCCTGCATCAATTCTTTTTTTTATATATATATACATATATATTTCTTGCTTTCTGAGTTTCAGAATGATGAGTGATATATCATTCCTGTTCTTTTGCAATTTAATGGTCAACCAAAAACAAAGAGAACTTCACGCCATCATTTTCATTTTCACTATGCGTGTTAGTATACCTTCAATGAGCATCTTTGGCACTTCAGTGCTATCTGGATCTTCTTGCTTACAGTGAGTAACACATTCCTTTTAGGTCTAATAGCAGATGCGTGTAGTGTGAATTTTTGTACTCGTATAAACATGTGATTTCATGTTAGTGTTTAAATTTATTCTTAAATATTTTGCACAATTCAGGACATGCAGCAGAATCAGTTTCCATGAAGGCCACAACTACTGAAATTCCACCCACCATCCCAAGTAAGAATCAACGGTTTTGCATCTAGTTCTTAGAACCTTGTTATATTTGGTTAGGTGGCCTCTGTAGATGTATTTTTTGAGATGTTGATTTGGTTATGACTTTAGAACCCCAATTTAGTATTGAAGATGTTCTATTTTTGTATTCCAAGCATTATTTGGGAATTAATATTTGAGCTCCATTCAAGCCAAATTACTATATCATGTATTTTTTAGTATTGAAGATGTTCTATTTTTCTATTCCAAGCATTATTTGGAATTAATATTAGAGCTCCATTCAATCCAAATTACTATATCATGTATTTTAAAATAGACATTTTATGGTATATAACAATCTATATACTTTATAAAGTCTATGAAAACAATCTAATAAAATCATATAAAACAATCCATGGAATTAGCAGAATCCTTTAGAATCCATGGATTCTAGAAAATTTGTCAAAATCTTTTAAAATCTAGATTAAATACACCCCCCTCTAAATATTTTGATGCATTATCAAAATCATTTGGGTGAGAATGATTGAACAACTCTTATTGTAAATCCAGGATGATCATGCAGCAAAATATTTAGGTGAGAATGATTGAACAACTCTTATTGTAAATCCAGGATGATCCTGACAGCATTGGAAGACCACGACGTCGAATAGTCTGGTGCTCGCGCACTCTTACTGTTAAATTAATGGAGTACTCAGTTTCTGAAAAATCGTTGGATTGTTAGAATGCTCAGAACGAGGAATTGGGATATCGATAATGAAACAGAACGGTCTTGTTGTAATTGATGTAGTACACATTCCAGGATTGGAAATTAGATTTTCCGTTTTTAAGATATAGTTTGAGGTGCTATATGTTTCTTGGCTAATGTCAAGTAATTTTTTTTTTGGTGAAGGCCATTTTATTTATGTCTTTGGTCTTTTTAGTTAATTAGGTTCAATTGTAGGTCTTTGGAATAATGATGCTTGTATACGTTTCTGCTAATTATTTGGAATCATATTTATGCAATCTTCAAAGTGTTAATTTACTTGAGAACATTTTGCATTGCTTGACGACGATGTAATAGTAAATAAGTGATGTTCAAAGCTGTCAAGCAGTTTTTTAAGATTTGAGCTTGTTTAAAATAATTTTCGGACACCGGGATTTGACTAAAATGGATTATTAGCTCTTTAAACTTGCTTATAATGTATGTCTACTAAATTTGCTTTAAATGATTTGTATTTCAATTTGTTCAAATTCTCAATGTTAATCATATTATATTATAAATGAACCTGCCCCTGTTGCATAGAGTTTTCAAGCATTGTTTTTTACAATACTTTCTAGTGGTAATTTTGTTACGACTCTTTGGAGCTTGTGGAAAGCTCGTAATGACAAATTGTGGTCGAATGAAATAACAGGCCCTTGTCAAATATTCATTCGGGGTTTGGGTAGTTTATGTAATTGGGTTGCAACACCATCATCGACTTGTTCTCTTTGATATCCACCTCCGCCTGGAACTGTGTGATGTAATGTAGATGCCGGTTTTTTCTAAGATGTCCAGCAATCTGGCAATGCTGCTGTGATGCAGTCAGCAAATGGAACCTTCCTAGGTGCTCAGACAAGTGTAGTTGATGGGGTTCTCGAAGTCCAGGAATACGAGGTGTTGGCAATTCTTAATGCACTCAAGTGTTACTCAAACAATGAGTTGATAGATCCAATTGTTGAATCAGATTTTCTAGTGCTGATCTTGGCTATACATAATTTCAGTAAAGATATTGGTGAATTTGGTGATCGTATATCCCAGTGCAAGTCCGTCCTTCCCTCTTAAAACAA
This sequence comes from Euphorbia peplus, assembly GCA_028411795.1. NCBI lineage: Eukaryota > Viridiplantae > Streptophyta > Magnoliopsida > Malpighiales > Euphorbiaceae > Euphorbia > Euphorbia peplus. Next base: position 9,039,650 of record CP110841.1, on the reverse strand, counting down.
GTTTTTGGTTTGTTTTATTCGTAATTAGCTAATGGACAGCCAATGCGTTTGCGCAATCTTTTTGTTTTCATGCTAATTTGCCTTTATTTGATGTTTCGGTTGCTTTTCTTATTTGTGGAAAGCTCATAGTAACAAATTGTTGTCATTTTCAATCTACGCTATTTTTACACAACCTAAGCCTGTCGGGTATTTAAGGTGCTGGACCTAGATTAAATTTTCCTAGGAGGAGGTTAACCCACAAAGTGACTATCGTAATAACAATATGGAAACGACACCGTTTTATATTCATTGATATCCATCTCCACTCTCTAATTTCCAGTCCGTCGTCAACAGGGAATTATTCACCTGAAATTGCATCCAACATACACTCGCCGACGGTATTCCTGTGGTTATTCCGGCCATCTGCCACCGCGATCGGGCAGGTACAACCTCATCACACTTTTAAATTCGTCTATCACATCGTATTTATCTCTCTAATCGTTATAATTAGGTCGTAATCCCTTTGCATCTCAGATTCTTTTTAGTATTAAATCGAGGGTTATGTCGTATCGTGTCAGCAGGTCGAGTCACACTAAAATGACATGTTTCTCCAATTACTTTTATAATTTTCATGCATCACCCGAAATTTGACACGAAACACGGGAATTGTCATATCTAACCCAAACCTATTGACATTTCTTGCAAATGTTACAAATTTGAAGCTCTCATCACTAGGATCAACTTCAGTTTTAGGCCATGTTCTTTATAACTAAATTGAACCGAACTGAAGTGCATCTACTGAAGAAAAGTTACTAAACCGAACTGAAATGAACTACTGATAAGACGAAAAACAGGGCCTTAGTGGCAATTAAGTTTTCAGCTTGGTATTATCTTTGTTGATTGAATTTTGAGGTGCTTAATGTCCTTTTTTTTGGAATTAGGTTTGATTTGTGCTCAAGGTTTCTGATCCAAGATGGTTAATGCCACTAAATCTGCATTGCAGTAGCTCGTACATTTTGTTGAAAAAAAGGAAAAAAATACAATTTCTTCTGACAAAAATTGTAGATTTCTGATGAAAATTCTAGATTTTCGTTGAAATTTAGTATGCTTTGACACTACTGTACAAATTTGGGACGTATTTATTGTTGCAAATCTTCATTTACTAGGAAAGTTTTCAAGCCGGGAGGGCCGGAACTACTCATTTAGGTGTGGTTTCAACAGATGGGGGAACTGAAACCAATCCTGGTAGGGGTGGTTCTGAGAGTCAGGGGGGACGGCCCCCCAGGCCACCCCCTAGATACTCCCCTGTAACTGTATAATATTTGCTATTGGAGCTTATAATTTAAGAGAAGTGAATTGCAATGGTTGTTCAGTTCTTATCATCCTTTTCTTCTTCCCATTTCATATTCTTTTGAATTCGTTGCAGGGTTATTCGAATCATCCTTGTTATTTCAGCAGAATGCGGAATCTGTTTGCTTCTCGATTGAATATGAGCATGCTGATACAAGCTGATTATCATTCAGGAATCAGTATGAATATTGCATCTCTAGTTGGTAATGAACTTTGATCAAATGATTTAAATTACTTATATATTTGATCAAATGATTTAGAATAACCAGGAGTTATGATAAAATCTTTCAACATTGTAGTGTGATGCTTGTTGTTAGACTAAGAAAGACATTGGATAGTTGTCGGACCGTTAATCAGGCAAAACAAATCCACGGACAGATTGTTGTCCAGAGTCTTCATAAACTCGAGCCCTTCTTGGTTCGTCAAATCCTTTTATTTTCTCGCAGTTACTCTAGAAGTATTTCTCAATATGTCCAGAGTATCCTTTTCCATTTGCAAACTCCGGATGCCTTTTCGTGGGGTTGTACAGTTAGATATTTGTCCCAGCAAGGTCAGTTCAAGGAATCAACGTCACTCTATGTTCAAATGCTTAGACAAGGACTTTGTCCGAGTACGTTTGCTGTAACATCTGCATTAAGAGCATGTGCTAGGATTTTGTATAAGATGGGAGGAATATTTATTCACGCTCAAACTTATAAATATGGATTTTCTTGTTGTGTTTATGTACAAACAGCCCTGCTGGGTTTATATTCAAAACTCGGTGATATGGATAATGCACAGAAGGTTTTTGATGAGATGGTGGAGAAAAATGTGGTTTCGTGGAATTCAATTTTGTGTGGATATTTGAAAATTGGGAAGTTACTAGAGGCTGAACGCGTTTTTGACCAGATGCCAACAAAAGATGTTGTATCGTGGAATTCTATGGTATCAGGGTATGCAAGCATTGGAAATATGGACCATGCTTTCCGTTTATTTCAAGAGATGCCTGACAGAAATTATGCTTCTTGGAATGCAATGATTAGTGGATATGTCAACTGTGGGGACATAGAATCGGCACGAAGGCTTTTTGATACTATGCCAGAAAGAAATAGCATTTCCTGCATTATGATGATTTCTGGGTACTCAAAATTTGGAGATGTCGAGTCTGCTTGGAAACTTTTTACTCAGATGAGTGAGAAAGGTCTGCTCGTGTACAATGCAATGATATCTTGTTTTGCTCAAAATAACCGGCCAAATGATGCCCTCCAATTGTTCAACGAGATGCTTACTCATATTCAACCGGATAAGATGACTTTGGTAAGTGTTCTTTCTTCGTGTTCACAATTGGGAGACATGAGATTTGGGTCATGGGTTGAATCATATATAAATCGTGTTGAAATTGAACTCGATGATCATTTGATTACTGCTTTGATTGACCTCTACACTAAGTGTGGGAACATCGATAAAGCGTTTGAGTTGTTTTGCGATCTGAAAGAAAAGGATGTGGTTGCTTATAGTGCAATGATCCTGGGATGTGGGATAAATGGGAGAGCTGCTGATGCTGTTAAATTGTTTAATAGAATGATGGATGCCCAAATTCGTCCAAATTTAGTAACTTTTACGGGTCTACTAACTGCATATAACCATGCTGGTTTGGTTGAAGAGGGTTACCAGTGTTTGAACTCCATGAAAGACCACCAACTTGCGCCTTTATATGATCATTATGCAATCATGGTTGATCTGTTCGGGAGGGCAGGAAGATTGCAGGAGGCATACAATCTGATAAAAACTATGCCAACGCAGCCTCGCGTGGAAATATGGGGAGCTTTACTCCTTGCATGTGAGATACATGGCAATGTCGAATTTGGAGAGGTTGCAGCAAAGCATTGCTTTGAGTTAGAACCCGAAACGAGTAGTTATTATTCTCTTCTTGCCAACATCTATGCCTCTGTTAGGAGATGGAAGGATGCAGCTAAACTGAGAAAGATGGTGAAAGACAAGAAATTGGCTAAGATACCAGGGTGTAGTTGGACAGAGTAGACTTATGCAGACTTGTTTCGAGTTTTGCAGAACAACATAGGACTTCCATTTTTTTTCGGGTGTCGAGTTCCTTCGAGTCTAAACAGAGAGGGATTAAAAATTCACTGACCTGGGGTGTTTGTGCGTTCTTTGGTGATCTATGGATGTTTAATTGATATTTTTCGGGTGTTTTTAAGAAATCAAAATTACATACACAATTTTCACAGAGAATCGACCAGACAGTGCTCAAGCCTTCTGGCCCTACATATTCATCGCTAAGTGCATCCAATGCTATAATGCTTGCCATGTTTACCAGGTGCGTCACACAGGCCGATTGTCACAATATGTTTGCTGCCATTATTAACTTTGGTGCATTTATAGAATATATAAGCCTATGCAATATATAGATGATATTTCAAGAATCAGAACTTCTTAAAATACCATTTTCAGTAATTTTACACTGAAAGATTACCTATTATTGCAATGACTACAAATTTGAAATCTTTAGTAAAAATAGTAAAGTTCTGTCAGATTTTGAAGTTCATAAGGTAAAAAAATGTTAAAATTGATGGATAATGAATCTAATTCATCCTTGGAATTTGAGAACTTTTTGCATTGCTTGACGACGATATAATAGTAAATAAGTGATGTTCAAAGCTGTCAAGCAGCTTTTTAAGATTTGAGCTTGTTTAAAATAATTTTCGGACACCAGGATTTGACTAAAATGGATTATTAGCTCTTTGAACTTTCTTATAATGCATGTCTACTAAATCTGCTTCAAATGATTTGTATTTCAATTTGTTCAAATTCTCAATGTTAATCATATTATATTATAGATGAACCTGCCCCGGTTGCATAGAGTTTTCAAGCATTGTTTTTTACAATTCTTTCTAGTGGTAATTTTCTAGTGATCGTTGGAGCTTGTGGAAAGCTCGTAATGACAAATTGTGGTCGAATGAAAGAACAGGCCCTTGTCAAATATTCATTCGGGGTTTGGATAGTTTATGTAATTGGGTTGCTACACCGTCATCGACTTGTTCTCTTTGACATCCACCTCCGCCTGGAACTGTGTGATGTAATATAGATGCCGCTTTTTTCTCAGATGTCCAGCAATCTGGCAATGCTGTTGTGATGCTTTCAGCAAATGGAACCTTCCTAGGTGCTCAGACAAGTGTAGTTGATGGGGTTCTCGAAGTCCAGGAATGCGAGGTGTTGGCAATTCTTAATGCACTCAAGTGTTACTCAAACAATGAGTTGATAGAGCAATTGTTGAATCAGATTCTCTAGTGCTGATCTTGGATATACATAATTTCAGTAAAGATATTGGTGAATTTGGTGATCTTATATCCCAGTGCAAGTCCCTCCTTCCCTCTCAAAACAGGGTTTTGGTTTGTTTTATTCGTAAATTAGCTAATGGACAGCCAATGCGTTTGCGCAATCTTTTTGCTTTCATGCTAATTTGCCTTTATTTGATGTTTTGGTTTGTTTTATTCGTAAATTAGCTAATGGACAGCCAATGCGTTTGCTCTATTTTTTTGCTTTCATGCTAATTTGTCTTTATTTGATGTTTCAGTTGCTTTTCTTATTTGTGGAAAACTCGTAATAACAAATTGTTGCCATTTTCAATCTATGCTATTTTTACACAACCTAAGCCCGTCGTCAACAGGGATTTATTCACCTGAAATTGCATCTAACATACACTCGCCGATGGTATTCCTGTGGTTATTCCGGCCATCTGCCACCGCGATCGGGCAGGTACAACCTCATCACACTTTTAAATTCGTCTATCACATCGTATTTATCTCTCTAATCGCTGTAATTAGGTCGTAATCCCTTTGCATCTCAGATTTTTTTCTAGTTTTAAATCAAGGGTTGTGTCGTATCGTGTCAACAGGTCGAGTCACACTAAAATGACATGTTTCTCCAATTACTTTTATAATTTTCATGCATCACCTGGAATTTGACACGAAACACGACCATGAACACGGGAATTGTCATATCTAACCCAAACCTATTGAAATTTCTTGCAAATGTTACAAATTTGAAGCTCTCATCACTAGGATCAACTTCAGTTTTAGGCCATGTTCTTTATAACTAAATTGAACCGAACTGAAGTTCACTCACTGAAGAAAAATTACTAAACTGAACTGAAATGAACTACGGATAAGACGAACAGGGCCTTAGTTGCAATTAAGTTTTCAGCTTGGTATTATCTTTGTTGATTGAATTTTGAGGTGCTTAATGTCCTTTTTTGTGGAATTAGGTTTGCTTTGTGCTCAAGGTTTCTGATCCAAGATGGTTAATGCCACCAAAGGATTGTTCATATCTTGGTAAATACATTATCACACTTAATCTGTATTCTTCTAATCTTATGCCGGATTCATTTGTAGCCTAGCAATTCGGTTTTGCGATTGAATTTCATTGAATCAAGGGTATGAATATTGGTGTTTCGAATTCGGTCACTGAAAATCTCTGGTTTATGTTGCAGTGATATTCCGATGGCACAATTCATAATCAATTTGAATGGTTCACTGCCTGCTTCACAAAGGTTCATTATTCATGTTTTGGATGGGACTCACCTCTTTGTGCAACCTCATGCTGGTGAAACCATTCGGAGTGCCATCTCCGAGTTTAGAGATCAGATTTCTTATGAGAAGCCAAGCTGATGTGTTGTTCTTTTCCTGTTCTCATCATGTTATGGAGTTGGTATCGTGATAAGCAATATCATTCTGTGTCCTCTGCTGGATTTAAATTCCGTTCTGATGGTTTATTTCCGAGAGTCATTTGGTTTGCATCTCTATGATGCAATAGAATAAGAAATGTAGCTTGTTTGGTTAATTCATAGAATGATATAGCCCCTTTTGCAGGAGCAAGTTTGTGTACAAAAGTATTGAGATTTTGACATTGAAGTAGTTGTCTTGTCTCCTAAAGTGCAAATGCGTATGTCTTGAATCTACTTTGATTGATTATTTGCAGTCCAATGTTAGATTATTCTTTGAGTTTATCACATTGAGCAGTTGAATTTGTCTATGGAGATTGGGTACCAGATGATTGTCAATCTGTGCTGTACAATTTGGTAGCAAGTTATTAACATCATATTTGGTACTAGGTTTGTATGCTGGAAGAGACTAAACCAAAACTAGTACAAATATTATCAAGAGAAAATACAGGAAAACAACAACCTCAAAGATGCAACATCTAAACAAACCGAAAAGTAGGCATACTACAAATATCATTATGAACGAGAGGAGAATGATAACATTCGGATTCGCCACAGATGTCACCAACTCTAGAAGGCGGATATATCCACCATTGGCCCAACATGCCAAATCCTCGAGTTGGGCCTTCGGCTGACGGCCCACTCAGGACCTGCGGGAATAAGCCCATAAGTATGGATACGCTCTTAAAAGCTCGCTTAGTGGAAGACTCCCCTATCATGGTCCCATGACATGGATATTGCGGGAATCTCATTAAAATATATGCTTGGAGGTCATCGTGCTAAAAGACAAGTCACTACATGATAGGAATGACATTTAAGAAATTTTCACGTCATTATATTTTTAAAGAAATCATTATTTCTCACAAAAAGAAGGGACAATAGAAAAAATATACCTTTCTAGGGAAACCATAACACACCATGGAGAGTTAACGACAACTATTTTAAATATTCATTTTTCTTCTCTCTAAGTTTACTAACTTAATCATCAAAGGTCTCACGACCAAACCTAACAATGCTTCACAACAGCGAATCTGACCAATGTTGAGAAATGGAGCAAATAACATAGCACAAAAGTTCGAAGCTTAGGTTCACCTCGTGAAATCAGAAGCTTGGGAACCATGTCTAGCAAAGCATCAACTATTTGGTAATCTTCACGATAGAATTTAATGAATACCACATTCTATAAGGAAGAAATATGGAATTTTCGGCTCAAATCTTCCAAAGTAAATAAACTTCTAAAAAAAATAAAAACATCTCCTATATAATGATGCCTATAGGGACACCAAGAGTACCTTATAGAACTCCTGGTGAAGGAACTTGGCAATGAGTTGATTTATGAAATACCCTAGTAAGTTGATCAAGGTCAATTTTTCTTCGAAACTGTTCTCATTGTAGTCATTATGGAAGTTTTTAGTTCTTTGAATATGTAATATGATTTAAGACCAGTGACCTGCTGTTAACACTACTATATATCTTTTCATTTGCCTGCCATTGTCGCTTTATTTGTTTTCCGTAGTGATATTTGATGTTTGTTCTTGAACCTCTCTCGTATGCAAGTTCGTTTATCAAACTACAAACTCGCTGCATGCTCGATTTTTCTTAAGTTCCTTTATAAAGTACAGTATAGCATTGCAGATTAGTTCAATGCATATTCCAAATTTTAGTTTTTCCATATGCTGCAGTACTGAGAGCGTGTTTCTTCATTGGACAAGATATAGATGAGGAATTCAGCAACCAAATTTTGGCAACTATGTTGTACCTTGACACAGTTGATGACTCCAACAGAATGTTTTTATATATCAATGGTCCTGGTGGAGATGTGAGTTTTTTTTTTTTTTGTTGATCATATCTAATTAAAAAATGTAAACTGATTCTTTGTCGTTATATTTCAGTTTCCGCTCTGCTATATTTCTGATAAATTGCACTGCTTTTTGCAGCTTACTCCCACCTTGGCTCTTTACGACACTATGCAGAGCTTAAAATGTCCCGTTGCGACCCACTGTGTTGGATTCGCCTATAACCTTGCTGGCTTCCTTCTTGCAGCTGGAGAAAAGGTATTACTTTCATAGGAGCTAGTCCAGATAGTATCGAGCAATTTTGGACTCCCTGTGCATGCTTTATTTTTTCAGCTTTTATAGGGTAGCTACTTTCTTATAAATGTGTTCTGGGTTGAAGGGACACCGGTCTGCAATGCCTCTTTCAAGGATTGCTCTACAGTCACCAGCTGGGGCTGCTCGTGGACAGGTATTAAAGCCTCATGTGATGAGAATCTGTACCAAATATCTCAACTCCTAATCGTATACTTGTTTTTTGATAATATGATATGATTTGTTTCCAGGCTGATGACATTCGTAATGAAGCAAACGAGCTACTAAGAATCAAGGATTATCTCTACAACGAGTTAGCTAAGAAAACCGGACAGCCAGCTGAGAAGGTAATATGTCAAACTTTTTGCTTAACTTGTGGTTGAATAACAATGAGCTGAGAATTGATTTGTGTGTATGCATGTACAGATTAACAAGGACTTGAGCAGAATGAAACGATTTAATGCTCAGGAGGCGCTTGAATATGGTCTGATTGATTGTATTATTAGACCGCCACGAGTGGATGAAGATTCAGATCCCCGAGATCCATTAGCCGGCCTTGGTTAGCTCACCGAATACCAATTGTAGAATTTGTTGTTTAATTAGAAAGCTCTGCTCTTAAATTTGATCATGTGGTTGTTTATTACTAAAGCTACTTGAAAGCTTGAAATTTTCTCTAAAGGAACAATTTGCAGGTCAATTGGTTACCATCCGTTGCCGAGTTTTATTAGATTTTCATTTTTGACCGAATGTATCAAGTTTTCATAAGAAGAGTGGCAATACGAAACAGAACTTTGATATTGACCTCCAATTGCCCCGTTTCCCGTCATCTCCGCTAAAGGTTAATTGTACACCAAAGATGAGCTTCTAGTTGAGTATCAAAACCCTTTATTTGAAACTCTATGAAACATTATTGTTCAGCTAAACGGACTTCTGTCTCACTTGCAAATTTTTCTAATGGGTTAAATATTGAGATATCAAGATCTATAAGAGCTAAATGTTATAGAATTGTAACACCGCGTAGTACAATTGTAAGGGAGATTGAAGTTATTAATTTGTTGAATTGAATTTAAAATCATTTAACTGCTTAATTACACTATTTCCATTTGTCAAATATTATTATGGTTTTACTTTTTTGGAGCATTATCGGGATGGGATAGTAGCAGAGATAGGGTGGCCCGAGGTGTTTCGGCATCCTCGTCGTATGAGAATGATAGTTCGGTTCCGATCACCAAAATAAGTGGTTACTAGGGGTGAAAATCAGGACATTGAGTTGTTGAAGTTTGTATTCTATGGGTAAAGTATCGATATAGCTTATATTGAAAGAAAATGTAGGAAAGCACCACAATTGTTTTGCCACTATCAAATTGATTTAATTCTAGTAGAAGATTACAAAGAAGTCAATCATCTTCGGCCACATACCTCCATTGAGGTAATTACACCGCCGGTACTTAAATTATACCATTTTTCCCAAATTGATACCTAAAAACTATTTTTTCTCATCCAAGTACCTCAACTATCGATGATCGTCTAAATTGGTACCTGGTGACCTCCTATAGCCAATTTCTCCGAAGTCAACGCCGGTCAACCCATCTTTGACCTGGTCAAACCAAAATTTAAAATACTCCTAAAATGGAAATGTCCATTTTACCCTTCCACTCTATCCTTCATCTTCCTCCTTCCCTCTGTCTTCACCTTCCTCCTCCTTTCTTCCATAACCAAATCTTTTTTTCTCTTTTTTTTTCCATCTTCACCATTTTTTTTCCTTCCCATTCTTCCTCCTCCTTCCTTTCCTTTTTTTTTTTAAAAAAAAATTCAAACTCCATGGCCGGAAGATTCCGGCCACGACTGGCCCGTGGTCGGGATCTGGAATTCCAGATCCCGGCTAGAGCTGGAAACGGTCAGGATCCAGCTCTGGCAGGAATCTGGAATTCCAGACTCCGGCTGGTACCGGCCTGGATCCAGCCGCGGCCGGAGTCTGGGTATTCCAGATTCCGGAGAAGAAGGAGAAAAAGAAAAGGAAGGGAGAGAAGAAGGAAAAGAAAAAAAAAAGAAAATGGAGAAAAAAGAAAAGGGGATAAGAAAGAGAGGATGAAGAATGAAAGAAAAATGAATGAGAGAGAGGAAAAAAAAAAGAGGGAGGAGGAAGAAAAAATGAGAGAGGAGAAAGGAGGAAGTGAAAAAATTTTAAGGGTACAAAAAATATTTTCCATTTTTTGATTTTTTTTTAGTTTTGGTCTGACCAGGTCAAAGATGGGTTGACTGACGTTGACTTTCGTTGACCGGCGTTGACTTCGGAGAAACTGGCTATAGGAGGTCACCAGGTACCAATTTAGACGGTCATTGATAGTTGAGGTACTTGGATGAGGAAAAATAGTTTTTAGATGCCAATTTGGGAAAATGGGTATAAATTTAGGTACCGGCGGTGCAATTAACCCGACCTCCATTGGTACCAATTTGGATACTTAAAGTTGGTAAAAGTGAATATATTTAGAGGAGATTGTATAATGTGAATTTGGGTGGAGAAACGTTTTACCTCTTGTATCTCGTCCTTGGTTTAGAAACGGAGCATATGCATAATGGAGAGATAAGTGAGATATTTCTCAAGCCGTATACTTAAATTGGCATGGTATAAGGAGCACAACAAGTGTAAAATAGCTCAAGGATTTTAACCATTCAAACCAACTTTAATTGGCGCTCTCTTTTAAGTATATGTAATAGAATAAGATTTTCTAATCTATATAAATCATACCATGGCATAATAATTTAATCCCAAACTATTTTATTTTTACTTTCATCTCAATTTTCTTTTTATCTAAATATCCAAAATTTTACCTATATCTGTCTCCATTAAATACGAAATGGCCGTGTTTATATTTGTTATAGCGTATTATGGATTTATTGTATAGACAATGGGCTTTTGTTATTAGATTGATCCAAAACCATATAATAACCTTTTCTTAGGGAATATAAAACTTATATAATCACACATACTTTTTTTTTTTTATGTTTTTGGCAACTATAATCACACATATTAAGCTCTTTGAAAAATAATCATCTGAATTTGGCCTAGATATATTTTATTTATTTTTTGTGAGATTCAAAGTATATTTTTAGCCGAGATATATTTTATTTATTTTTTGTGAGATTCAAAGTATATTTTTAGCCTAGATTGAAAATATAGAAAATAAATAAATTAACTCTTTTTTTTTTTGAAAGGATGAATAAATAAAGTTTTAATGGGGTATATAAATAGCGACATCTATAATATTTTAGCTATACATTATACTTGCCTCAACTTAAAAAAAATGTTTAAACTAATTAATCAAATTGTATAAAATTAACATCAAAAAGACAAAGATTCCTTCAAATAATTAGAACTTCCTTAAAAATAGTTCAGATAAAAAGTTAGAAACAACATTAAAATTTCAGACAATTCCACAACTCCGGAGAAAAAAGACAAAACTCTTAACATCAAATATTCTACATGACACAACAACATCAGGATCCTACCTAAATCCATCTAAACTAAAACTCTACCCGAAAAAACAAAAAAGGCGAAAACATAAACATTCATGCCAGAACAACTGGTAAATTCCCCCACAGGTTTAACAGAAAACACATGAAGGTGAGATCCTAAGATTCGAATAACCCGGGAGGGGAGATACGCCTTTAACCTGACGGTAGAGATACGTTTTTGTCGGTCGGCTTGTTTCGATTATCGGATGGTATGGAAGACCAACTATCTCCGCGATATGACGGTGAAAGGTTGGATTTTGGATCAGTAGTAGTAGTAGATATAGGAACTGCAGCAGTCGGAGCTATAATTGTCATCAAAGAAAGCAGTTCAAGCAATCAACACTTTGAACAATTACTTGTTACAACACGAGCAAAACATACCAAGAGTTATTTATGTTTTACGTAAAATCAATGATGATGTTAATTTTAGCTTTGGTGGAAAGAAGAAACAAGATATTATATATTCATATTTAAAAAAAATTGAATTTTGTAACTCATACATACATATTATATATACGTATAATTCTGGAATTATTACTTTACATATTACTTGGGTCCTTTAGGGCTTTCAGATTTTTTATTATCTTATGTTTTTAGCGAAAATATTACTTTACGACATTAACTCAAGTTGGGACCGACGAAATTTATTACTTCAACGAGGTTATTACTTTATCAAATATTACTTCATCGAGGTTTAACTGTAAAAACAAACAAAGTTCAAATTTTTTGCTGTAATTAAGCTCTAAAACAAGCTTAATTTAAAAACCCATAAAAACAAATGGATTTTGACAAGTACAGAGAAGAATTTTACAGTGTGTAGTGAGAGTTAATCTGCAGAATCTTAAGTAATTAGCTTTTTTGAGATTAGAGAGGTGAAGTTTAGCAGAAAACAGAGTTAATTGTTTGATTTTTAGAAAATGGAAAATAATTAATTTTATTTTTCAGGAAGGGATAAAGATTAGGAAGAGAAAGGAAAGAAAGAGTTTATGGTGAGAAGTGAATTTTAATTTTTGAAATTCTGGGTTTTGATTTGAATTGGAAAAGAAAAGAAAAATGTTTTTGAAATAATAAAGAAAGTTTTGTTTTGTTTTTTCGTTGTTGTTGAGCTAATTTAGGCTCTTTTAACTTTTTTAAGTCTGTCTGAATCAGATCGTCACATGAGTCCACGTAATAGAGCATCCCCTTGCAAGTCACGTGTCTGCACGTCTAGTCACACGCACTGTGTGTTTTAAGTTACCCAGCCTAAGAACACAAGTGTGAACCCACATGCATCCGTAAAATAGAGCATCCCTCTCGATCACTTGTAATCGTGTAGCATGACCAGTCATCATAAAAATGTTTATTTCTCATTGGTCATCTCACCCCGAGAAAAGATGCATGTCTTTGTTTGTGCAAGATCCCCATAGAAGTCATGAAAGGCGGCGATAAATAGGACCTTCGTCACGCGGAGATAGTCTAGGCACAAACACCAATCAGACGATATCAACAACCTTTCAAAACCTAGCCCGACAGACCACGAGAAGCGCAGAAACCCATCCAACGGTCATGAAAGAAGATATCTAACTCCCTAGAGCATCAGCCGACTCTCGCTTCACCGGACCAGCAGTGTACTGGGGCGTCACCCGACCCCTAGATTATCAGAAGGCCAAAGCTCCGGGGCATTACCGAATTCCAGGATTGCTGAATCTTGTATAACCGCACCACTCTTCATCAGACTAGCAGCACGCCGAGGTGTAACCCGACCGTTCACTTCAAGGATCACCCCAACAGCGGAATGTTACCAGATCTCCGGATCACCCCACTTGAAGATGTTACCAGATCTCCGGATCACCCCACTTGAAGATGTTACCAGATCTCCGGATCACCCTACTTGAAGATGTTACCAGATCTCCGGATCACCCTACTTGAAGAAGTTACCAGATCTCCGGATCACTTTACCCAAAAGGCAGCACTCGAGGTGTTGCAGAAGTTTCTAACCACTCATCACGGAAGATAGTTGCTCGGCATCGGGACAGAATCATCGCTGCTCAGATAAGACTGGTAGGACAAAGTGCCAGACACCATCCAAAGCAAGTAGACGGAAGGCCAGCTCGCAGGTAAGTCCCTAAACCCGTTTTTAAAAAGACGGACGCACACACGCAATATTACTCGTTTCGCTTCATTGAGACTGCCCAACGGATCTTACAAGTTGATGTAATCGTCTTATGCACTCCCAAAGAAGCGAGGGGAAAACTGTAAGCACTGGTTTTCGAACCCAATGACGAAAGCAATCTATGAGCTCCTCGTTCTGCCAGTCGCTCAAGCGCCAGTACTCGTCAAAGAACAGATCGACTCTCCGAGGTCCTAACCTCCTATACCCGCACCTCGGGACCACAAGATTGGCACCTTCAAACTTGTGAGAAACTCCTCTTTCACAAACACAACATACGGTCACCACTCTCTCTCCTCACTTAACCGTACGGTCACAATAACAGTATTGTGACCGTACGGTCACAACGCTCCTAAACGTACGGTCACAGCCACGTGGCAGACGGTCACCCTATCCTTATCTGCCACGTGGCACAAAACGCCAAACAACTTTGGTCGGGCTTTGGGTAAAGCCCGTCTCAGATCCAGATTTAGATCTGAGACGAGACTTCTTGTGACCGTACGGTCACAAGTGCTTTGACCATACGGTCACGAGGTTATGACCATACAGTCACAACCTTGTTAGAGTCTGATCAACGATCAGAGATCGCGCAGCGGAAGCGAGAAAAACGAAACGATATTAAAATCATTGATCAGAAAACTTTGATCTTTATCATTGCCTCAATGTTATTTACTTAATTATAGTGATTAATCTACATTAGTCACTCACATGGAATCCCTCTGTGAGAGATGGACGAACCGCACGATCGGTGGTTCCGCCAAAATCACGTGCACAACACTTCAGACCACGAGTCCTCGAATCAGGCACGAAGAACGATGTATCAGCCCCAATAGCTATAGAAAATCCTGTCTAGCTTGTGTGCTCATTGGTCCACATACATCGGAATGTATCAGCCCCAATAGCTCAGTTGACCTTTCACCTGTCTTCTTGAAAGGCGCCTTTGTCATCTTGCCACGTAAACAAGATTCACAAGTAACTAGAGCCTGCATATCAAAAGATCCTAAAATTCCACTTGAGTGGAGCTCAGTGATACGTCTCTCGTTTATGTGCCCAAGACGGCAATGCCAGAAATATGTAGGATTATTATAATCACTTATTTTAATCCTTTTATTTACATTGTATACATGAGATTGATTGGATAAATCTAAGACATACAACCCGTTCTGAAGAACGCCTGTTCCATATAAAATATTACCACATAAGATACTAAAAGTTCCATGCATAATATTAAATGAAAATCCTAAATCATCCAGACAAGAAACTGAAATAATATTCCTGCGCATCGCAGGTACATAGTAACAATTCCTCAAAATAAGTTCCAGCCCGGTGGGCAAACATAAGTAATAATCTCCTACATCTAATGCCTGCACTCTGGCACCATTTCCGACGTGGAGATCCATATCACTTGAACTTAGCTTCCTCCTATTTCTCAGCCCCTGCACATTAGAACAAATGTGAGAACCACATCATGTGTCTAAAACCCAAGATGATGAAATAATGAGATTAATCTCAACAATATAAATACCTGAAGAGCCAGTAGCCTGCTTGTTCTTCACATTTCCCCTTAGCTTAGGACATGCACTCTTCCAGTTCCCCTTTTCACCACACTCGTGGCACAGGTCTAATGGGTGAGGCTTGAAGGCCTTCTTCTTGCCTTTGCCAGCGGGCTTCCTAGCCTTGTTCTTGAACGTTTTCTTGTTCTTAGGCCCATTAGCCTTGCCATCGCTCACCACGTTCACCTCCACCTTCTTACCCTTAGTCATAGTCTGCTCAGCCTGTTTCAGCAGACCATGCAACTCCATGACTGTTCTATCCTGACCCTGCATATTGTAGTTCAGAATAAATGAGTCAAAGGAAGGAGGGAGTGAACTGAGGATCATGTCCACTGCAGTAGTCTCCAACACATCTGAGTTGAGACTTGCCAACCTGTCTATGAAGCCCTTCATCTTTAGCACATGTGCGCTAACAGAAGTCCCGGGTTGCATTACAGTGGTGCTCAATGCCTTGGTGGTCAAGTACCTCTCCTGACGAGCCTGATCATCGAACATAGTTCTCAGATTGGTCATCATTTAACGGGCCCCCTGATCCATAAACTGCTTTTGTAATTCAGCAGTCATTGTTCCAAGCATTATGCATGCCACCTCTCTGTCGTCCTTAATGTGCTTCTCATAAGCTTGGACGACTGCTGCATTAGCACGTGCAGCAGGAGCATCTGGAATAGGAGTTGTCAGTACATACTCCCTAGCCTCGTGCCTTAGGACGATTTGCACCGCCCTAGCCCAATCTAGGAAGTTAGTCCCTGTCAGTTTCTCCTTTTCCAATAGTGGTTTGAGAGGATTGTTTGTTGCCATATCTTTTCTTTGAATATAAGTTTAAGTAATTTCTGCAGAAAAGAGAGAGAATTAGAATAAGGACTTTAATGTCAATAAACAAATTAATATCTATTAGATTAATTTCTTTTGGTGATAATTATTGACTTTGTTATACCAAGATCCACAATCCCATTAATATTCAATCAAGCTAGGGCTTGTATCTCATATTAGCGTATTTGGTAGAGCAACCTACTCAATTCTCCCACCTAGAGAACTCTTGGTTTGATAGGTCTATTGACACTTTACCTATCCATGCTTAGGAACCCGCAACTAGCTTAATGATGTTCCTTCTTCGAGTAAAACCTACAATCTATGTTAACCACACTCTTAAAAGAAAGTATCTTAACCCTCAACGGCCCACCAGTTACTACAATATATTCTACTAGGGCATGATCTATATTGCAGCACCACCTGGGAGGAAGAGGTGAGGTTTAGATAAAACACTTATAAAATACCCGATATTTTGTTTTAACAAATTACATTGGGTGATCGGCTTAACATGTGAAAAAGAATTGATTTGGTGATCAATAGCGATGCAACTTATTTGATTCGTTTTATTTGTTCATTTACAAATTATATAAGATATAATTATAGAAAAATAAAATAGGCATCCTATGAGCTTTTCTAATACATCCTATTGGTCTATCAATTGACAATATGAAAATGAAAACTTCAGATTTCAGGCTTCCTCCATGGGCTTGAGCTCATCAGGAACTTTCTTCAGTTACATCAGATTACATCAAAAAAATAAAACCTATACAATTGACTAAGCAAGTGGAATGAAAAATTAAATCCAAAATTACATTTCATACTTCAATTTAAAGCCCATAAGATTCTATATCAAGTTGCTGCAAAAGAACGTTAGACGACATAAAATAAATGCATGACTATGGCAAATCCTAATTCACATTTTAATTAAAATAGGCCAATCCAATTTGATAAAATCGTTTTAGTTTTCTCAACCAGTAAATTAGCCCGTGAAGGCCCAATGATTTAATCATTGCTCCCACTGAACTTTGGGAATTACTCAATCAAAAACTTAAACACATTTAATGCCACCGGTGTCTCGATCCATTAAATTAATTTTATCATCATACCATGTTCAATTTAATGTCGTTGAAAATAAATCTAACATATACAAATGCATGGCACGACATAAACATTTCGTTAAATTAATTTAACTTAATTTAACCTAAGCTAATTAAATTAATTAAAGTGTATTTGGGCCAAAATTAACTTTAATAAAAACGAGTTTTGAATTTAAAACGAACTAAAATTAAATTGCCCCCAAATACACCGGGCTCGACCCGTTTCCTGCTCTGACCCGCGCCCCGACCCAAATTTCGAAAAATAGGGTTTCGGGGCGAGTTCGGGTCGCCCCAAACCCTAGGTGGCTGCTGCCAACCAACTGCTGCTCCTGGCCAACAGTGGCCGGCAACCGGCGGCCACCCTTTGCAGGGCGCCGCACTCGCCGGCCACCGCTGGCCGTGGCCAGCAGTCCCGTAGGACTGCTGCCATGGCAGCGGCCAGCAGCTCCCTGTGGCGCAGCTGGCAGCCAGCTCCCGCCGAGCAGCGCCACCGGGGACGGTGGTTCCGGCCACCGTCCCCGATCCCGATTATCCAAAAATATATTTTTTTTTAAAAAAAATTAATTAACAACAGAAAATTCAATCCAGCAACCACAAGACATCGGAAAAATTAAATCCATCGATCTGACACATGCCATACGATCCGATTAAAATCCTATATCAGGAAAAATAACCAAAACCCGATTTAACTAAAATTACATTAATCAATGATTCAACCAACGGCTCTAAAGCCACTGTTAGAGTCTGATCAACGATCAGAGATCGCGCAGCGGAAGCGAGAAAAACGAAACGATATTAAAATCATTGATCAGAAAACTTTGATTTTTATCATTGCCTTAATGTTATTTACTTAATTATAGTGATTAATCTAAATTAGTCACTCACATGGAATCCCTCTGTGAGAGATGGACGAACCGCACGATCGGTGGTTCCGCCAAAATCACGTGCACAACACTTCAGACCACGAGTCCTCGAATCAGGCACGAAGAACGATGAACGAAAAGCTCCGAGATCACCTCCAGGGGGTTCGGCTGAATTAGGGTTAGAGGGATTTAGGGTTTCCCTGTTTTTCTGTATCAGAAAGTCTGGGGTTTCAATCGATTAGGATTAATTTATAGTGTGTCGACTAATTACAGTTTTAGTACCTGTATTAATTTAATTAATCTGATTGTACCACAATAGAATGCAATAGATTTAATTAACATCAATTAGGTTATAATTAATCACACACTAACCCCTAAAGAAAATCTAATTAAGCAATCGCTTAATTAATTAACCCGATTGAATAATTAATCCCTCCAAACAATCAATTAACTTGTTCCAATCAGAACAATTAATCAATTAACATTATTAGTTATCAACTAATAATTAGTTCATCATAAATACACTACATGTATTAGTTCTCCGCGTACAAGTCTCAGTGTCTAGTGTGCACGATCCTGTGGGCCATAATCAATTAGCTCAATGACTGATAAAGAGTTGCCTAGACCATATCAGTCACCAATTGATTACAGTGTTAGTCCATCTCATACAGATAGATACCCTGTAGAATTCTCATATATCTCTTACCACGCATATCGATATGTCAAGCATGAGGCATGGTGGACGTCATCCTCTACAGATTTAGATCTAAGACGAGACTTCTTGTGACCGTACGGTCACGAGGTTGTGACCATACATTCATAACCTATCCTATAAATACCCTCCGAATTCTCATTCATTTTCACCAACAAACACTCACTCCTCTCCCTCTCTAGCTCGTTTGAAAGCAATTCTCGACCCGATAAAAGTTGTCTCTGATAAAGTTGCCTCTGTTGTTGCCTAAGGTTGCCTCTGATACGAAAGAATTGCTTGAATCTGAGCCTTGAGAGCTATTTTCCCATAAATACTCCTACTCTCCGAAAGGTCCTCACGATCACCAAAATATATTTCTCCAATCATCAAAAGTTCCAAATATTAGCGTTACTCGGAGCACGCCTTACGCACCTCCGGCCCTTTCCAAAACATTCGGAGCACGCCCTACGCACCTCCGGCCCCCGAAGTTCCTCCCCGAAAGCTCTATTCTAACGACGAGTAATAGCTTGCACGCATCTCACTGGCACGCAACGAGGGTAAGCTTCTGAGGGTTTTTGCATGCATCTCATATGTACAAATGTTTGTGTTTTAAATACTTTTTGTGCACAATAATGAGTTAGGTTGCATTAAAGATCTTCTACGGTCTAGAATGTCGGAATAATAAGTTCTATCCACGAACGTATATAGAATCTCTGGTTTTCAAAACAATCAGTACATACACCGGTTTGTACATTTTCCCGGTCGTCCAGGTGGCTACTCTAGTCAAAGAAGGCTAAAGCCGCTATGAGCGCCCGTTTCCGCTCACACATACCTATTTAACTTGTTATATTTGCCTTTGTACAATTGCTTTATATTCAAGTATTGAAACAGATTGCCTTATATTTCCTATCTTTGTTCAGAAGACTATCCAGAAGTTTTGTTACACGGAACTTCTGTTGCTGAAAAGGCGAAATCTGCCTTAAAGCAGAGTCTCTCACAGAAGCGCTTCCCAGAAGCTTGCCTCTGATTCTGAAGAGACTGGATTCTGTCTCAAGTTTCTCTAAAAACTTGAAATTTGACTTAGACACCTATTCACCCCCCCCCCCCCTCTAGGTGATTGTGATCTTGTTAGGGCTAACAAAGAAGCTGAGGTAGGGTGAGAGGAGAGAACCTTGCCGCCATTACGCGACTCCTAATCCGCAAGAAAAACTGCATCAATGTCTTTAGGATTTATAAACACATGGGTATCCTGGGGTGAGGGCATAGGAACATCGGCGCTCCAACTTCAAATCGGGATAACCTTTCAGAAAGCCCCGCGACATAGGTTCGCCGTAAATAAACATATGGTATAGGCGGACATAGTCTCCGTCTCTTTAACTTCAGCAGCCTTTGCGGTAAGGCCCCTCTCCAAAAGTTGGATCTGCTGCTCTCTATTTGAAGCTAACTTCACAACATCATCTCACTAAGAAAATCTTGAATGCTTGGAATGTCAATGGAAAATTCAACATAAGTTTGGTTTAGAATTTATGTTGTTGTTTGGTTTGTTGGAAGGGATTTGAAATGGATGTTGAGCTAGCTATTTATAGCTGAAAGTGAAGATCATGGGCAAGCTACTACATCCACAATCACTCCATCTCACTTAATTTCAAATTTATGGCTTAAAATTAAGGAGATTAAGGCCACTAACCCGAAATTAAAAGGGGCATTAACAAAAGCTGCATTTTCACATGACATTTACTTGAATTCTAAGATATCAATAACAAGCCCAATACGAATTTGTTAAGGCCCATAAATACTTGTTGGATTTGTACATATGACTAGTTTCTAATGATTTTGGCCTCGTGCAAAAATGTGTCCATTTGATATCTTAAATTTACATTTAAAGTGAAACTATCTCTAATTGAAAACATCCTTTATTATTTAATTGTTTATTCTGATTTTTTTATGTCTTTTGTATTTTTCATTAATCAAACTATATCCTAAACGTAACATATAGTTTGATAAGTAATTTTTATTTATGGATCAACACATCTTTTTAATTAATAAAAATTGCACATATATGCACTTAACCTAATTTTACATTCTGAGATTAATATTATAAATTTTGGCATGTCACATTTTGCACCGAAAGAATTAAATAAACATATTGAAATAATTACATTACTCAATAACTTATAACTTTTATTGACAATTGATAAAAGAAGATTAGATCATTTCAGATTACATGTAGGAACATGAATTCAAAATATCCTTATTTTATCGAGACATAATTATTTTCCAGTAATAAGAAAAATAGATAACTTTATTTTTTTTCCTAGCAATTACATGCATTTGCAGTATCCTTTGAAGCAGGTTGTGTGACCACGACAATATAAGAAAGGTTTGCAAGGTGTATGAGGATCGCAAGGAACTTGTTGACTCACCGTTACTTCTAATACGCCTGCAAAATAATTCATTAATGCACTTAACATATGTAATAATATTCCTTCTAAACAACTAAAATTACAAATATCCGTATTCCTTTGCTCGTGGCCTTTACCTCGCCTTTTATATAAATTATCAATATAGATTTAGTAGAAAATAAACACAACACTTACAGAAAAATACTAGGAGGAATGCGAGTACAAAGAATTTGGAACAATTAGTTGTCGCCATTTTGAATGAAATTGGCCACAAATTTTTTTTCACATATCCTGTTTATGTATATATTACAAAAGCATTGCTTTTATTGTTTTTTAATTTTTATTTTCTTCATATCCACCTATATTACATAAAAACGTTTTGTTTTATGGTTATTATTATTATTTTTGAAACTCTAATTTATGTCTTAATTGGTTTTATTGGCCGTTTTACATTTTCAATTAAAAATTAATACCAAATTTAGCTTATTCCTAGAGTATTATAGGATATTAATGGCAATAATTAGTAAAATCGTCTAATTTGATAGCATATTTTCAAACGATTCTAAAAATACAGGAAATACAGAACTGTTTTAATTGAGTAACTAATTAAAAAATAGTTATTCAACTTTATGGTGAAAATAATAACTTACATGAGATGACGAATGCAAGGAGAAAGAATGCAACAATATTGAAATGAATTGTACTCATATTCTCAATGGAATCCTTTATTCTCTTATTCTTTTCAAATATGTATTCGAATGCTTAATATATGTATGATATTTATATACAGATTCGTGTAAAGAAAATGTAAGTATAATTAATACATTTTCAGTATAGCAATAAAATCGAGTGCTGCTATTTTGACTATTATTACACATCATGTTAAATGGTAAGACAATCAAATTTTATTAAACATCAATTCACTCCTTTTCAACAATCTGGGGTAGGGCAAGGCTGGTCCTGGGCATAGGCCAAGAGTGCGCGCCTAGGGCCTATATTGGCCGGAAGGGGCCAAAGAATGTTCAATTTTCCTCTCAAATGTATAGCCCAAACAAACACAACAATTAAATTAAGCCTTAAAATTAAAAAAAGCCCATAAATTTAATCTTCTTGTCTATTCCAAAAGGCTCACTTTAATTCTTATATTTCGAACTAATAGGACCCAAAAACAAATATTATGTAGATGATATGATTCCATGGATCCTGTATTGTTTCAACATTGATTGCATTCTAAAAATGAATTTTGTTCATGTGTAGAGGGTATTGGATATTAAAGTTACATGACAACTGTAAACACTGATTTTCGAACCCAATGATGAAAGCTATTTCTGAGCTCCTCGGTCTGCCAGTCGCGCAAGCGCCAGTACTCGTTAAGGAACATACCGACTCTCTGGAGTTATAACTCACTCTACCCGCACCCTGGGAATACAAGGTTGACACCATCAAACTTGTAACAAAGTCCTTCTTTCTCCCAAAAGCCACACGGTCTCCTCCATAGTAACAGGAACCGTACGGTCTCCATCACCAAGACCGTACGGTCTCTATATTTATCTGCCACGTGTCGCTTAAAAACAAACAACTTATAACATCCAGCCAGGCCTTCTAGCAAGGCTCGTTTGAGATCTGGATTCAGATCTCAGACGGTACTTATGGAGACCGTACGGTCTCCATGATGGGAACAATACGGTCACCCTTCAGGTACCGTACGGTCTCCACTAACTCCTATATAAGGAGGCCGAATTTCTCATCCATTTCACCAACAATCATCTTTCTCTTCCCTTTCTCTCTCGATTTTGAGCAATTCTAGACCCAGAAAGTTGCATCTGATAAGTTGCCTAAAAGTCGCCTTCGATATAAAAAATTGCTCAATTCCGAAGTTTTAAACTATAATACTTCCATAAAAATGCCCGATCCTCAAAGTCCTCACGACACCAAAAATACCCTAATCATCATTCAATATCCAAATTCCATTCATTCCCAATTTTTCAAAGTCCAAATTCCAGCACTGCTCTCCGCCTAGCAAAGAGCATACACATTCTTCCAAAATCCGAAAGATTCCCCCAAAATCTTTTAGTTCAGTCAGTAGGAGTACACCCTACGCACCTACGCCCCAAAGTTCAGTCTCTCTGGTTCCGTTCTAAAACGAGTACTAGCTTGCAAGCATCCAACTGACACGCAACAAGTGTAAGCTTCTGAGGGTTTTTACCGTGTCACCCTGCGGTTTACCATACAAATTTTTGTGTATTTAAATATTTTGTGTGATAACAAAAATACAAGACAATAATGAATTAGGTTGCATTAAAGATCTTCTAGGGCCTAAAATGTTGGAACTAATACGTTGTATCCATAAACGTACAAAGAATCTCTGGTTTTCAAAACAATCGGTACATAAACCGGTTCGTACATTTTTCCGGTCAGTCGGGTGCCAACTCTTCTAGTCAAAGAAGGCTAAAGCCGCTATGAGCGCCCGTTTCCGCTCACAGTGGCGACTCTGATGGGGACCAAAAATTCTACTATTATTAAGTTAGCTTCAACGTATGATTTCTTGAAGTTGGTTTATTAATGGAAGGATGTATAGGTGGTTTTCACTTTTTATAAAACTATTTCTTAAATTATTTTATGAAAAGTAAAAATTGGGATACAACCTAAGCGTTCTGACAGTCTATGGCTATATACGGAGTTACTATTTTTTGGGTGTGTGAGTATCATGTTGTATGAAAGAAAAATCCCAACTATTAACGTGTGTTGCGGGTTGTGTTTAAGGTTGTTTCCTTTAAGGGACGCATAAGTCGATCTATGACACCACCTATAGCCCTGTACCATCGACACGCTTCTCAAAACCCTTAAATGGAAAGGCGCTAGGTATATCTTGCTATGAGAACTCTTTTGTACTATTTACGAGACCAAAGCCTCATATAGTCAGCTTTGGCCATAGCATCCCAAGTGGTTATGGATCTCGGTCGTAAACTCTTTATCCAACTCTTAGCTTTGTCCCTTAATGAGAACAGGAACAGCTTGAGCCGAATAACATCATCACTCTCTCCTCGATTTGTTTTGAATGTATTGCACATGGTAACAAAATCTTGGATGTGTGAGTTTGGATCTTCATTAGGTAGGCCTCCAAATTGCACACCCGCTTGCAACATTTGGATCATGAACGCCTTGACCTCGAAGTGGTTGTCTCCTTCATCGGGGATTACTATGCATGATGAGTAACCATCGGTGAAAGGTTTTGAGTACTCTTTCATTGGCAAGGATCAGGCAAGTTGATCCTCCATTGTTTTTCCTCGATGATTCTCTGCTTGTGCTTGTGGCAGTTTTGTTCGTTCTTCTCGTCCGGCTGCTTGTTCATGCTGCTCTTGATTTTAAACAGCCTTCGCCTTTGCATAAACTGAGAACAACTGACTGGAACAATCTGCACACTTAAACAAACAGGTAAAAACCAACTGTTTTATAATGAAAAGGTAAAAAAATAAAACGGCTTAAAAATTTTCTATCCCTGGCAACGGCGCCAAAAACTTGTTGTGTACAAATGAGTGGGATGACACTAGCAAGTGCACTAGACAAGTAATAAAGTGATAAGTTTACCGTCTCCACAGGGATAGAACATTCTCAAGCTGGTCTCTTTTCAGAAATAGAACAGTCGGCTGGTTGTGCTTAATTGATTTGAGAATTTCTAAACTACTATAAACTAAATATAAACTAATGGCAAGACTGATCATACAATTCTTAAATGGATTTAACCAATATAAAACGAGCAGGTGTAAAGCACAGCCAGAACTGATGGTAAACAAGCACACAATTCCTTCATACAAATCAACCATGTTTATTATAGATCTAGAGTATCTTCACTATATTCACTCAAGTCAGATGGTCACATGTTCTCAAGATTCTCTATACTCATGTAAAATTAGTTTCCATTAGATTACACAAGCACAAGCATTAAGCACAAGAAGCATCTTATAAATAAGAACCCCTAGCATACATCTTATCCTTATTGGTCCCGGTATAAAATTTATGTGTTCAATAGTTTATCTATTGCTTGATCCGAGTTGGTCCCTACAACATCAAACAACTGAGAATACAAGTTCGCGAGGCTTGCATATGAATGGAAATTCTATTAAACAATCAAAACAAACATGACTTCATTCATAATAGGGAAAATATATGCTTACAACCACCAGCCGGAAGGCTGGCTTTCCACCTTGAGTGACTACTCACTCATTGTCATGCTTAAAATCCAAAATAAGAAAAGTACGAACAGGCTTCTGCCTGGTCTCAGAGAGACCCTACACTACTACTACTACTACTGAAACTAAACTAAAAGGAAATGATTCTAAGGATGTTAATTATCTATCCTGAAAGCAATACCCATGCAAGGGTATTTATACAAGAAACGAAAGCAATAAACAAATGAAGATGCTCCTTGGAATCTGGCTGTTCTCGGGCAGACTGTTCTCAGCAGAAAAGGACAACTGCATAGTAAGACAAAGCAACCTGCAGAAAAGACAAAAGCACAAGAAGACAACTCCAAACCCCAAAGCCTTCCACAAACCTCCAAAAACTCTACTTTTCCACTTCCCCACATCACAAAACCGAGATAATGTGATGTAAAGGCATCTTTGACTTGATTTCTGTAGATTCAACCCTTATTACAAGCTGTTCTGACTCAATTGGGCACAAGCAGACTATTCGGGAGCACAGGCTCAACTTGTGCACTAAAGAACAATCTCAGGCTGTTCGAAACACAATTTAAGCACAAAAACTCTATGGAAAACCCTTGATTTTATAGGCACAAATCACACTCAACAAATACCCCCAAAATAGACTTTGCTTGTCCTCAAGCAAACTAAAAAGAAAAAGAATCGAAGAGACGGACTAAAAAGGCACAAGGACTGACTGGACTTGACTCAAAAGACTCGGACTGAACAGAAAGGAGAGAAAAGAACGAAGAAACGAAACATAAAAGACTCGAACAGACACGACTAAAGGTCAAATGCAGCAATCTTCTTGTTTGATGAGAGAACATGCAAACTCAAAAGGTTGAACAGGTTAAAACTGGTTTGGGGCAAAACAAGGTTGATTTGGGTAAAGGTAAACTACCAATGTTTGACAAGTAATGAGCTAGATTTCCTTGATAGAACAACCACAAAAGCAAAGAACAGCCAGTAATTTTATTTTTAACTTTTTTCTTTTTTTTTTCTTTTTTTCTCTTTTTTTGTTGTTGTTAATACTGGCTGAACCGGGAGAACAGTGGTCTGATTGTTCTAGCTCAAACTGGAGTTAATTTTACTTGGTAGTTTGGTTAAAAAGGGAAAAAGGAAAGTTTGAACATGGAAAAGTGGTGGTGAACAGGGTAGGCTAAATGGGTGGTAAACACATATATACATGCGAAAGGTTGGTTAAAAGGGTGTTTTTGGGTATAGAACAGTGAGACTTTTGGTAGGATGATCTTCTACTAACTTTACAGTTCTTGATTGTTGGGTGCATGTAAATCATTTTGTTTTGACCTTTAAACAAAGACTCTAAAAAAATAAAATTTGAATAGAACAAGATGACACTGGACTTGGCAGAAATGAGGACAAGCAAAAGGTTTTAAGAACAAGGGACCCCCAAAATAATTCATGGCAATTCCACCCCCCAAAACAAAATAAAGCATTGCCCTCAATGCTTTGACAAAGAAAACTAAAAAGACACAATCCTAAAAAAGAACAGACACACTAGACAACTATGGAACAGACAAAAAAAAATATATTGAACAGACGGACTCAACATGAACATCTTGCTTTTATTAGGAAGGATTTGAATAAGTACCAGGATCAAGCTGATGAACCCTATGTGTTTTGATTATGTCCAAACGTTTCAGAAGATGAAAACTTAATTATCTCTTACATATAGTTTATTGTTGACTAATATTTTTGCTTTAGTCTATGTGTAAGTTTCTCAGCAGTTGCTGAATGAATCTTTTCTGGATTGCCTAAAAGAACTCAGAAGATTAGTTGTTGAAGTCAGAGTTTCAATTACTCAGAAGCTGGATACTCCGCTCTGAAGCCGAAGTCTGCTAAAGATCTCCTCAGAAGTTCTTTGCAATCAGAAGTTTTGCCAATTTGATCAGAAGTCTAGACAACTGAAAATTAGCTTCTGAAAGCTAAAGTCACGGGTTCTGGATAGCATTTAATGCTCTGACAAGTGCATTTAATGCAAGGCGCCAAAAGTTCAAAAAGCTGTTTTGATGGAGCGCGCCTGTCTGTTTAAAAGAAACCAGAATTTCCATGTCTACCCTTTGTTGATCCAATTGAAGAATGATTCCAGTCAACCTCGTCTTTGATTTCAAATTACTTACCGGATTTAGTTAAAGAACAAGGATAACGGAATCAAAGTGTTTGAAGACCGTTTGAAGATTTGACAAATTAACGGCTACAACAACTGATGTCATCTCCTTTGAAGTTTCAAACTCACCAACGGTCATCTTCACTCACTATAAATAGTAGCCAAGCTCCAATGCATCAATACACGCATGATCATCGAGCAAAATCTCAACGCACTGTTCTAACAAGAAAAACAGAGCATCTTTTCAATTCTCAATCTTTCTTAGCATAGTCTTAGTAAAAGTGAGAGAGTGAAGAAAAACAAGTTCATAATAGGATTCTTGTAAACTGAGATCGTTTGTGATCTTCAGTTATTTTTAAAGAGATAAATCTAGTTGAGATTAGAGTTGGGTGAGAAATCCAGAAAACAGAGTTGTTGTTTGTTCTGGTGGAAATCCTTTAACTCTTTTTAGGCTAGTCAGAACTAAGTGAGAAATTAGCTTAAGTTTTGTTGATGTTAAGGAGCTTCTGAACTTGCCATAAAAGTTCTGAATAGTGGATTTATAAAATCTCTGTAGGCTGCGACCTCAGGGGACAAGACGTAGTCACAGGACTTCTGTGGCGAACTTGGATAAATCGAATTGTTCAATCAGGATCTCCTGAACTTCTTTCTCCCTCTTATACTTGTTATTTTTGCTTCTGTGTACTTGCTTATATTTAGTGCTGAAACAGATTTTCTCTAAAGTATCATTGTCTTTGTTCAGAAGACTGTCCAGAAGTTCTTCAATCAGAACTTCTGTTGCTGAAAACAGTCTAACTGTGTTTAGGCAGAATTTCCCTCAGAAGCAACTTCTGTAAGCTAGCTTCTGACTCTGAGGAAATTTGACTCTGAAAATTAAGTTCCCCGAAAAACTTAGAAATTTTCAGTTTTCAACTTTGACACCTATTCACCCCCCTCTAGGTGATTCTGTTCTTGATAGGGCCAACAAGTGGTATCAGAGCGAAGGTCACTTCGCATATTTACTAAAGATCTAACAATCTAAGTGTAAGATCCTATCAGAATCAATAGAGATGGCTAGTAGACACCAGCCTGAGAATTCTTCTCACTTCATAGTTCCAGAAGGTTCTTCTACTACTAGACCTCCATTATTTAATGGCAACAACTACTCATACTGGAAGAAAAGGATGATGTACTTCATCCAAGCTCAGAACATGAGTGCTTGGTATGTCATCACTAATGGTGATTTCATTCCCACCAGAATGGAACAAGGTTTAGGGAATGTTGTTATTCCTCAGAGAGAATACACAGATGACATTCTGAAAAAACTCCAAACTAATGCTTCAGCAATAAATATGTTGCATTGTGCACTTACAGCTACTGAATATAACAAAGTTTCTTCTTGTGAAACTGCACAGGATATTTGGAACAAGCTAGAAGTCACATATGAAGGAACTGGAAAAGTGAAGCAATCTAAAGTCAACCAACTCATGAGAGAATATGAGTTATTTGAAATGCTTGATAAAGAATCTATTTCAGATATGAACTCTAGATTCACAAAGATAGTCAATGACTTGAAGAGTTTAGGAAAGGATATTGAAGAATCTGATCGAGTGAAGAAGATTGTCAGAAGCTTACCAAGGTCTTGGCAAGCCAAGAAGACTGCTATTGAAGAAGTTCAGGATTTGAGCTATTACCTGTATGATGAGCTCATTGGGTCTCTAATTACCCATGAGATGTCATTAAAGAATCATGACCTAAGAGAAAGGTCAGAAGGAAAAAGAGTAGTCCTGAAAGCAGAATCTCCTGAAGAATCCTCTGAAGATGAGGAACTGGCTATGCTGACCAGGAAGTTCAAGAAGGCCTTTAGGAAAGGCAGATGTGGAAACTACAAGAAGCCTTTCAGGAGCTTTGATAAGAAAACTCCTGATTCTGGTGAAAAGTTCAAGAGAGATCCAAACAAGCCAATTGTGTGCTATGGATGTCAGCAACCGGGGCACATTAAGCCTAACTGCCCGGAGCTGAAGAAAGATAAGAAAAAGTTCAAGAAAGCTATGCTGGCTGCCTGGTCAGACTCTGAGACCAGCAGTGATCCTGAAGAAAAGGAAGAGCAAGCTCAGATTTGTTTTATGGCTATTGATGAGCCAACCTCTGAAGATGTCACAGGAGAAACTTCCGCACCTCCTGAAGCTACTTATGATTCTGAGGTAAACATATCTTCTGAACAAAATATCTTTGATTCTCTTGAAGAACTCTATAGTATGTTCAAGTACCTGAAAAGGAAATTGGACAAGAGTGAGGCTGACAAGTTTCTTAGGTTTACTCAAGTTTATTCTGACATGAAAGTGTTAGAAGAAAAACTGTGTAAACAGTTCAGCACTTCTGCTGATGGCTCTAAAGCCAAAGGCAAGAAAAAGCTGCCTCTAGGAAGTGATAAACCCCAGAAGAAGAAGAAACCTGTCACTCCCTCTCTTCTGAAAGAGATAGCTTCTCCTCCTGATGTTGGAACCTCTGAGAGTGCTGGTATAGCCTCTGAAGATGTTGGACCTTCTCAAAAGAAGAAGAAATCTCCCAAGAAGCAAAGGGAAAGATCCAAGAACCCTCCCTTTTGCAAATTGTGCAAGAGTGATGGTCACTGGTTGAAGGATTGCAAGTACCATATTAAACACCTCTTGCAATCTGAGATATCATTAAAACCTGCTGAAGAGAAATCTAACTCTGAAGGACCCAATAAGGATTGGGTACCTGTCACTAATTGATTGTGTTGCAGGTGGCTCTGAGTGCTCCATCAATGTCAAAGCTGTGGTACATTGACAGTGGGTGCTCAAGGCATATGACAGGTGATGAAAAAGCATTCATCACATTTGATCCTAAAAGAGGTGGAAAAGTCAGCTTTGGAGATGCTCAGAAAGGAAGGATACTTGGTTCTGGATCCATAGGAACTAATCCTCCGATCGAAGATGTCTCCCTAGTCAGAGGCCTGAAGTTCAATCTCCTGAGTGTTGCACAACTGTGTGATAAAGGTAGAGATGTTGTCTTCAGCTCCTCTGGATGTAAAATCTTGGACAGTAAGTCAAGGGAAGTTATTCTAACTGCTCCTAGAGTTGAAAATGTTTTCATGCTGAATCTTGAGAATCTTTGCAAAAATATATGCTTGATGTCCAAAGAGGATACCTCCTGGCTCTGGCATAGAAGACTTGCTCATGTGAGTATGGATCTTCTGGCCAAAGTAGCTAGAAATCAATTGGTTGAGGGTCTGCCTGAAATTAGTTTTAAAAGGAACCATTTATGCAATGCTTGCCAATCTGGTAAACAATCCAGAAGCTCTTTTAAAACTAAGAAAGTCATTTCAACTAAAAGACCTTTGGAATTGCTTCATATGGATCTTTTTGGCCCTGTTCAACCAATGAGCATGGGTGGAAAGAAGTATGCCTTTGTCATTATAGATGACTATTCAAGATTCACTTGGGTCATCTTGCTGTCTAGCAAAGATGAGTCACTTGGATGTTTCTCAGTTCTGATAAAGAAACTTGAGAATGAAAGGAATGAAAAGGTTGTCCATATCAGAAGTGATAATGGTGGAGAATTCAAAAACTTTAGGTTTGAAGAATTCTGTGAAACCAAGGGAATTGATCATAACTTTTCTGCTCCCAGAACTCCTCAACAAAATGGGGTAGTTGAAAGGAAGAATAGAACTCTGGTTGAGATAGCCAGAACTATGATCAATGAAAGAAGGCTTCCTAAGTACTTTTGGGGAGAAGCTGTGAACACAGCTTGCTATGTTCTGAATAGATTGCTAATCAGAAGCATTCTGAACAAGACCCCTTATGAACTCTGGAAAGGTCGAAAGCCTAAAATAGGTTCTTTCAGAACCTTTGGTTGTAAATGTTATGTTTTGAATACAAAAGAATATCTTTCAAAGTTTGATTCAAAGTAAGATGAGGCCATTTTTCTTAGTTACTCAACACATAGTAAAGCATATAGGGTTTTTAATAAGAGGACTCAAACTTTAGATGAATCTGTTCACGTACAGTTTGATGAGACTAACCCTGCAGATAGTAGAGCTCCTGATGAAGATGTAGTTCAAGCTCCTGAAGTTACATCTCCTGTTGAAGAAGAAGATGTTTCTCCCAGAGCTGCTGAAGTGGTTCCTCCTGTTGCTGAACAAGCTCAAAATGAGAATCCTACTCCAGAAGTCAACTTCCTTCCAGAAGATGCTCCTATATATGATTCAACAAATGATGAACAGGTTTCAGAAGACTCATTGGATGTACCAAGAGAAGTTAGAACTCATAGGAATCATTCCTTAGAGAACATTATTGACTCTGTTCATAATCCTGTCATGACCAGAGCTCAGCTTAGAAGATACATGGGGAATGTGGCTTTTGTGTCACTTCTGGAACCCAAGGACTTCTATGAAGCTGCTGATGATGACTCCTGGTTAATGGCAATGCAAGAAGAACTTGACCAGTTCAAAAGGTCAGAAGTTTGGACTTTGGTTCCCATACCTAACAACATAAAGGTTGTTGGAACTAGATGGGTTCTGAAGAACAAGCTTGATGAATTTGGAAATGTTGTGAGGAACAAGGCAAGACTTGTTGCTCAAGGTTACAGTCAGCAAGAAGGCATAGATTATGGTGAAACTTTTGCTCCTGTTGCAAGATTAGAAGCCATTAGAATCTTATGTGCTTTTGCATCATACAAAGGTTTTAAGCTCTTTCAAATGGATGTGAAAAGTGCATTCTTGAATGGTTACATTGATGAGGAAGTCTATGTGTCTCAACCTCCTGGTTTTGAAGATCCTAAGTTTCCTGATCATGTATTTAAGCTGAAGAAAGCATTGTATGGACTGAAACAAGCTCCCAGAGCTTGGTATGAGAGACTGACAAAGTTCCTTCTGTCTAAAGGATTTGTCAGAGGCTGTGTTGATACAACTCTGTTCACTCTGAAGAAGAACAAGGATATCCTTATCGCTCAGGTATATGTTGATGATATTATATTTGGTGCTACTAATGAATCTTTGTGCAGAGAGTTCAGTGACCACATGAAGGCTGAGTTTGAAATGTCTATGATGGGAGAATTAACCTTCTTCTTAGGACTTCAGATCAAGCAAAGTAATGATGGTGTGTTTATCAATCAAGCCAAGTACACTAGAGAAGTGCTGAAGAAATTTGGCATGATGGACTCTAATGTTGTTGATATTCCAATGGATGTCAGCAAAGACATTGATGATGAAGAGAAAGCTGGTAAACCTGTAGATATAAAAACCTACAGAGGTATGATTGGTTCTCTTTTATACCTAACAGCCAGCAGGCCAGATATACATTTTGCTGTGTGTTTTTGTGCTAGATATCAATCAAAGCCAAGAGAAATTCATGATGTTGCTGTCAAAAGAATTCTCAGATATCTTAAAGGCACACCAGAAGCTGGTTTGTGGTATCCTTGTAGTTCTGATTTCACTCCTATAGGATACACAGACTCTGACTATGGTAGAGATAAATTGAAAAGGGTCAGCACTTCTGGTGGTTGTCATTTTCTGGGGGAGTGCTTAGTCTCCTGGCATAGCAAGAAACAAACCTCTGTGGCTCTCTCAACTGCTGAAGCTGAGTATGTTGCTGCTGGAAGTTGTGTTTCTCAGATGCTCTGGATCAAGCAACAAATTGCTGACTATGGTATCATCCCTGGAACAATTACAATCTACTGTGATAACAAGAGTGCAATTGATCTTTCAAAGAATCCTATTCAGCACAGCAGGATGAAGCATGTTCATATTAGGCATCACTTTCTGAGAGATCATGTTCTGAAGAAGGATATTATCATAACTCATGTTCCCTCTGAAGAGAATCTTGCTGACATGTTTACTAAGCCTCTGGCTGGTAATTCTTTCAGCAACTTACGAGAAGGCATTGGTATGACTTATCCACTTCAATAACTTAGATTAATTATTTCTGTATGTCTTAAGTGATTAATCGTTTAAGATAATTAAGTTATAATTAATTCTAATCATGATTTGACTTGAAAGCATGCGTTATCTACTGCATATTACGGCGCTGTTCTGTGGTTAACGGTTATCTGTTCCCTTTTAAACGGTGTGTATTTGCTTTTTGAATTGGAACGGTTTCTGTGTTTGGGTATAAATAAGGGTTTTCCATACTTAGAAGTTTTTACTCTCATTTTCTTTGCCATTAGAATTTCCATAGATTTTTCTGAGTTTTCTTCTCTCTAAAAACTTAACCTAACTTCTTATTTCTTCAAATGGCTCAAGAAATCATTGTCACACACATCTTCTCCACTGAATCACAAAAGAAGGTTAGCGAATCTAGGGTATTCACCTCTAGGTTCCTAGATGATGAAGTTAAATCGACTGAACCTATTTCTCACTGGCTTAGTGCTCAAAACTGGAATTCATTCGTTTCTCTCGATGAATTCATTTATCCTAAGTTAGTTACAGAATTCTATCAGAACCTTCATTTCTTTTCTAATGAGGAGGATGTCCTACATTCTGAAGTCGGGGAAGTTGAGATCGAAGTCAGCAGGGCTTCCATTTCTCAAGTGATAGGGATTGATGATGAAGGAATCATCATTAGTGATGATGGTTCAGCAGATGGTTTTACTGAAGCCAACTGGGCTAGGCCAGATCTGAATGCCAAGGAAACGTATGCCACCTGGTTGACTCAGCACCAGAGGTGGGCACACTATTTGACTACAAATGTCTTTCTTCCGAAGGCTGGAGGAGTCAATGGGGTTTCCAACAGGGAAAGGGTTTTCATGTGGCATCTGGTCAACCAGAAGAAAATAAATTTACCTGCCATGCTGATAAGGCAGATGAAGAATGTAACGACCGTGAGTGCATTAGCATATGGCTCACTCCTGACAAGGTTGTTTGAGGCAGCCTCTGTTGCTGTTTCAGGAGAAGGTGTTACTAGTAGGAGTACGGTTCTGAAGATGCATACCTTCAGGAACCTGAGTTTTGGTGTGACTCCGAAGAAGATTGAGAAGGGCTCCTCTGTGAGTATTGCTCAGAAGGAAATTGTGGAAGCTACTGTGCAGAAAGGAAAGAATGCTGCCAAGAAGGGCAAGGGAAAGAAAGGATCAAGCAAGTTGGTCCTGACCGTTGAGAAGGTGGTTGTCTCAGAACCTCTTCCCACGATGGTTCAAAC
Organism: Euphorbia peplus; assembly: GCA_028411795.1. Classification (NCBI taxonomy): domain Eukaryota; kingdom Viridiplantae; phylum Streptophyta; class Magnoliopsida; order Malpighiales; family Euphorbiaceae; genus Euphorbia; species Euphorbia peplus. The sequence continues at coordinate 9,004,970 of CP110841.1, read as the reverse complement.
AACAATCAGTGTTGAACCCTCTGGCAAGATTGTTGCTGAGAAGCCAAAGGATGTTCCTGAGAAGGAAGCTCAGGATGCTGAGGAAGCACGCCTTGCTGAGAAAGAGAAGGCTGCTGAAGCTGAGAAAGTTGCAAGGGTTGTGACTCTTGCTGATAAGAAGAGAAAACAGAAGGAAGCAGAAGACAAGTTAGCAGCTGAAAGAGAAATTGCTGCAAAGGCTAAGGCTGATGCAAGAATCATTGCATGTGCTGCTGAACTTGAGAATGTGGAGTTCTCAAAGAATGTTGAGGCTTCAGAGGTAGGAGAAGAGCTTGAGAATATCTCTCTCTCTACTCGGATTAGCTCAAAGGCTACTGAAGAGGATGATGACTCTGAAGATATTCCTCTCTCCAGAAGAATCCCAAAGAAGAAGATGTCAGCAAAGAGAAGGTCTCTGATCAAAAAGGACTTCTCTATTGCTTCGAGTACTGAACTGGAAGAGTCAATTCCTGAAAAAGAGGACTTGGCTGATGACGAAGACATGATGGATGTGTCTGTTGAGAAGGATGCTGATGCTCCTATTATTGAAGAACTGACTGAAGATAGTGATCAAGAGCCTGATACTATCATTCAGAATGCTATGAACTTTGCTGAAAACATCGACACTGATGATTTTCTGGATAACGTTCTTCTGGGTCAAGGGAGAAATCCTGGTGAAAGAGATGCTTCTGAAACACTTTTCAGAATGGCTCATATCTTTGCTGAGCCCATTTCCACTTTTGATCCAAATCTCTCTGAACAGGTCATCTCATCTCCACTTCATACCTCTCATCCATCCACTCCTCGTACTCCTCATCCATCTCCTTCATTACCTTCTGTCACAGAAGTTGGTGATTCTCACACTTCCATTCCTCCTACAACTTCAACTTCTGAGGTTGTACCTCCTTCAATCATTCCTCCTTCTGGATCCTTTTCAGAAGTGAATTTAAACTCTGCTCCCATTTTCACAGACTCTATATCCACATACACTACCTCTTCTATTCCTTCCTCCTCTGTAAGTCCATCAATTTGATTTACTGCTCCATCTTTCTCACTACCATCTACTTTACCTTCCATTTCCCCTACCATTTCTTCCTCTACCACCAATGCCATCCCTTCCTCAAACACTCAAATTCCTCCTCTCTCAACCTCTGGACATACACCTCCTGTGTGTGATCCCTTAACTACCTCTTCCACTACTTCTTGTTTTGCTGGGTTGTCATCCAACTATGACTTCCTGCGTAAACACATGAATCGGGATGATCTGGATACCAGGTTTGGTAGTTTTGGTTTCATGGGCAGAGCTTCTGGTATTTTCGAAGCTGAAGGTGCCCCCAGTGTTGAAGAGTTGAGAAGAATGAGTCAGAGTGGCTCTGATGAACTGCTGAATAGATTTGCTGGTATGGGGCAAAGGACTTCTGCTGCTGACATGTATGCTCAGGGCATTGTGCTGCAAGAATTGCATTCTTTGAAAGCTCAGAACCTGCAGCTCATGACTATGCTTCAAATGCAGGATCCTTCTGTTTACATACGCAATCTTTCTACACTTCATCTAGCTACGTATGAAGAGCTGTACAAATTAAGAGAATTAGCTCTGACTCTTCCCTCTCTGGATAACATTGCTCTTGCTTCTTCTCAGAAGGTCAATGAAAATTTGGAGATATTGACAGAAGAAGTCAAGGAAGCAAACGAGCACTATGAGGCTCATGAGAAGATGCTCCCAAATAAGATTGATGACCTGCAAAGTACTGCCAATCACATTTTGAGAGAAGTGAAATCTTCTGCTCAAGGTTCATCATTTTCCGGGGCTGCTAAGATTGTATATGACATCACTCCTGATCTCAACAATCGACTCTCCAACATTGAGTCTGATGTATCTGCTCAGAACGCACAGATTGCTGAGCTTACTGAACTTCTGAAGGTTATGCACACTCAAGCACGAGAACAAGAGAAGACTCTTCATAATTGTTATAGGTTTGTTCGAGGACAGACTTATATTCAGAATGAGCACCTTACTGCTGCTGTGTATGCTAACAATAGGTTGATCAAGCTCCTTCTGGAAGATGTTCAGAGACAGCGACCTATGTCTGGTCAGACCTTTGATCATATGAAGACCATTGATGATGACTTCAGACGAAGAATGGATATGATCAATACTGTGAGACCAACTCCTCAGCAATATCAGACTGCACTGAATGTTCAACAAAAATTGAAATCTCAAGGTGCTCTGGGTGTTGCTCTTGGTTCTGGTCAAACGGGGGAGAAGTCTGGTCAGAAGAGATCAAGTGCTGCCGAAGGTTCCAGTGTTGTTCCTCCTCCTCAGAAGAAACCTAGGAACTTGTAATCTTTTAGGACTTATGCTTCTTAGCTAGGTTCTGGGTTGGGTAGTTTTTTGTCTTAGGACTTTTTCTGCTCTTCTGATTATTTTGTTCCTTATGTTGTTTTCTGAATGAATTTATACACACTGAATCCTTATTATACTCTCTTGCGTATCTGACTTCTTACTTTTTGCTTATGTTTCTTTTTGACTTAGTAAATTTCACTTCATTAAATCTAACAACTTGATCTTAAGTCTTTCCTTAAGTTTATACAGATTGCTGAAGTTCACCATTTACACTAAAATGGGGGAGTTAATTTACTCAGAAGTTATGAAACATTTGCATCAGGAAGTCATTTTCTCAACCTCATGTTTTCTGTTACCTTCTGACCACGGTTTGTCCATAACCAAAATGGGGGAGAATGATGAACCCTATGTGTTTTGATTATGTCCAAACGTTTCAGAAGATGAAAACTTAATTATCTCTTACATATAGTTTATTGTTGACTAATATTTTTGCTTTAGTCTATGTGTAAGTTTCTCAGCAGTTGCTGAATGAATCTTTTCTGGATTGCCTAAAAGAACTCAGAAGATTAGTTGCTGAAGTCAGAGTTTCAATTACTCAGAAGCTGGATACTCCGCTCTGAAGCAGAAGTCTGCTAAAGATCTCCTCAGAAGTTCTTTGCAATCAGAAGTTTTGCCAATTTGATCAGAAGTCTAGACAACTGAAAATTAGCTTCTGAAAGCTAAAGTCACGGGTTCTGGATAGCATTTAATGCTCTGACAAGTGCATTTAATGCAAGGCGCCAAAAGTTCAAAAAGCTGTTTTGATGGAGCGCGCCTGTCTGTTTAAAAGAAACCAGAATTTCCATGTCTACCCTTTGTTGATCCAATTGAAGAATGATTCCAGTCAACCTCGTCTTTGATTTCAAATTACTTACCGGATTTAGTTAAAGAACAAGGATAACGGAATCAAAGTGTTTGAAGACCGTTTGAAGATTTGACAAATTAACGGCTACAACAACTGATGTCATCTCCTTTGAAGTTTCAAACTCACCAACGGTCATCTTCACTCACTATAAATAGTAGCCAAGCTCCAATGCATCAATACACGCATGATCATCGAGCAAAATCTCAACGCACTGTTCTAACAAGAAAAACAGAGCATCTTTTCAATTCTCAATCTTTCTTAGCATAGTCTTAGTAAAAGTGAGAGAGTGAAGAAAAACAAGTTCATAATAGGATTCTTGTAAACTGAGATCGTTTGTGATCTTCAGTTAGTTTTAAAGAGAGAAATCTAGTTGAGATTAGAGTTGGGTGAGAAATCCAGAAAACAGAGTTGTTGTTTGTTCTGGTGGAAATCCTTTAACTCTTTTTAGGCTAGTCAGAACTAAGTGAGAAATTAGCTTAAGTTTTGTTGATGTTAAGGAGCTTCTGAACTTGCCATAAAAGTTCTGAATAGTGGATTTATAAAATCTCTGTAGGCTGCGACCTCAGGGGACAAGACGTAGTCACAGGACTTCTGTGGCGAACTTGGCTAAATCGAATTGTTCAATCAGGATCTCCTGAACTTCTTTCTCCCTCTTATACTTGTTATTTTTGCTTCTGTGTACTTGCTTATATTTAGTGCTGAAACAGATTTTCTCTAAAGTATCATTGTCTTTGTTCAGAAGACTGTCCAGAAGTTCTTCAATCAGAACTTCTGTTGCTGAAAACAGTCTAACTGTGTTTAGGCAGAATTTCCCTCAGAAGCAACTTCTGTAAGCTAGCTTCTGACTCTGAGGAAATTTGACTCTGAAAATTAAGTTCCCCGAAAAACTTAGAAATTTTCAGTTTTCAACTTTGACACCTATTCACCCCCCTCTAGGTGATTCTGTTCTTGATAGGGCCAACACAAGCCAAGGTTTGGCTTTTTACTTTGGGGCTAGAAGAAAGAGTGGCATACTTCAATTTGTTTTTTTTTTTCGAACGGGCGGAGAGAACAGGTACAACGTATTCTCCCGTGTGCTCTGTTTTGCGTCTAGAGCTAGACACTGACTTCAGCTTGTTCTCATGGTGGTTCATAGATGTGGTACTTCTCCACTTGGTTGTTTTCTCCGGCTAGGTAGAGCTTGAGGCATTGCACATTGACTTTGAACGCTTTGCTTGCTCCCTTAGAGATCTCAACAGCATCATGTGGGAACATTTTCACCACAATGAAAGGATCAGACCATTTTGACTTCGACTTTTCTGGGAACAACTTGAGGTGCGAATTGAACAATAACACCTTCTGCCCAGGATGAAATTCCTTTACTTGGATGTTCTTGTCATACCTCTTCTTGTTTATCTCAGAATTTTTAAAAGAGAATAGCCTGAATTCATCAAGCTCATCCAGCTGCAACTTCCTGTGTGTATCTTCGGATGGGACAAAATCATTATGAACAGCGTATAGTTGTTCATCTGGAGAAGTATCACAGATGTCTGCTTGTTCTCCATGCTTGTTCTCATTCTGGATCACAATAATTCCTCCTTTCCATTGGACTTCTCGAATAGGGTTAGTCCATGCAAGAGCTTCCTTGTGCTTCAGAAGAACAGGCAGAGGTTGGGCTTTATGCTTGTGCTTCTGAAGAACAGGAAGAAGTTGGGCTTTATTTTGTGGGATCAGTTGTGCTGAGATGATTAAGGGTAATTTGTCAGGGGGTTGTGGGTAAGCATATTCCAGATGACTAGGTAGTGTTTTGAACTCAAGAACAGGTGGTTTTTTGAGTGAGGATTTGAGAGGGGGTTTTGGTTGGTTGTTCAAGGGTTCAATGGGTGTCCGCTTGTTCCTACAAACAACAAAACAACTCTCTTTGGCTTCCTGGTCATCATGTGCTTCCTCCTTTAGATCAGGTTCAACCTGTTCCTGCAAATTATCACACCAAGGCACATCAAAAGTTTCAAGAAAATGGCAAGTATCATCACTAGCCAAAGGGTATTTCATAGCTTCATTCATTTTGAACACAACTTGTTGGTCATGCACTTTGAGCCTAAGTTCACCCTTATAGACATCTATGATTGCTCTAGCCGTAGCGAGGAACGGTCTACCTAGGATGATTGGAACATGAGCATCTTCATCTATATCCATAATCACAAAATCAGCTGGTAATATGAATTTATCTACCTTGACTAGGATATCCTCAACCATTCCCATAGGGTACTTGATAGAACGATCAGACAATTGAATGGACATTCTCGTTGGTTGGGGTTCTCCTAGACCAAGCTGTTTGTATATTGAATAAGGCATAAGATTTATACTTGCTCCTAGGTCACATAAAGCATTATCAATATTAAAGCTACCAAAAGAACATGGGATAGTGAAACTTCCTGGATCTTTCTCCTTTTTGGGGAGAAGTTGCTTGTTCTGAATGATGGAAGAACAAGTACGACTTAGCTGGACCATGGACACACTCTCCAGCTTCTTCTTGTTCTGCAACAGATCCTTTAGGAACTTCACATAGACTGGTGTTGATGATAGTGCTTCCACAAAAGGAATGTTGATGTGGATCTTCTTGAGCATCTCCAAAAATTTCCCTTGTTGCTCCTCTATTGCTTGTAGCTTTAGCCTTCCTGGATAGGGCACCTTTGGTACATACACACGCTCAGGTTGCCTCTCTGGAATGGGCTCAGGAACATATTGCTTTGGTGCTTCCACAACTGAGTTTGTTGACTGAACAACATGTGGCTGTGCTTCTGGATCTGCTTGTTCTGTCTGAACATGCATTTTAGCTACATGCTTGGACTCCAATAACTCTTCTCCGCTCCTCAACATGACTGCATTTACTGCCTCCCTTGGATTCAACTCAGTGGTGCTTGGAAGGACCTCATTGTTCTTAGGAACAATATTTGCCAATTGGATGAGTTGAGTTTCCAATCTTTCGATTGAGCTTTGTTGTTGTTGTGCTACCTGCATCTGTTGTTGCATTTGCTGAATCATCTGCATCATCATCTCTTCCATTTTGGTTTTGCTTGCATCCAAGCTCTGGTTGTTCTGGGAGAACAGGTTCTGGTTGTTCTGCTGGGGTTGGTAGTTCCTCTGAGGCCTCTGACACGGTGGGTGTGAGCTGGAACTAAGATGGGATGTCCAACTCGGGTCAGAATGATTCCTCCACCCATCATTTGGAGTGTTGGAATAAGGATTTGAGATCAGCCTCTGGTTGTTCACTACATAATCATAGTCTTCTGGAACAACTACTATGGTCTGATTGTTCCCTCGGCAGTCAGCAAAACAATGATCACCCTTGTTGTAGTCGTACTGAACAGCGTGAACCTGGTTGACTTGGTTGTTCAACTTGAACAGCTTGCTCAGTTGTTCTACTTGAGCAGTCAGCCTTGACACCTCTTCAGCTACTGGTGAGTTTGAGTCTCTTCTTCCATCTTCTCTCACTGAGTGCCACTTATAGCTCGTGTTGACAAGTCGTTCAATGAGCTTATAAAGTTCCTCGGGAGCTAGTTCCTCCGGATCTCCACTTGCAACCGATTCTATTTGGATTTTGTAGACATTTGTGAGGCCATGATAAAAGGTTTGCATTTGCATCCACATGGGCATTTGATGGTTTGGGACTCTCCTCAAGAGATCTTTGTATCTCTCCCAAGCATCAGAAAGGGATTCATCATGGTATTGGGAGAATTGGGATATGGCATTTCTGAGTTTTATGGCTTCTCTTGGTGGAAAATATTTGGCAAGGAAGGCATTGGCCATAGCATCCCAAGTGGTTATGGATCTCGGTCGTAAACTCTTTATCCAACTCTTAGCTTTGTCCCTTAATGAGAACAGGAACAGCTTGAGCCGAATAACATCATCACTCTCTCCTCGATTTGTTTTGAATGTATTGCACATGATAACAAAATTTTGGATGTGTGAGTTTGGATCTTCATTAGGTAGGCCTCCAAATTGCACACCCGCTTGGAACATTTGGATCATGAACGCCTTGACCTCGAAGTGGTTGTCTCCTTCATCGGGGATTACTATGCATGATGAGTAACCATCGGTGAAAGGTTTTGAGTACTCTTTCATTGGCAAGGATCGGGCAAGTTGATCCTCCATTGTTTTTCCTCGATGATTCTCTGCTTGTGCTTGTGGCAGTTTTGGTCGTTCTTCTCGTCCGGCTGCTTGTTCATGTTGCTCTTGATTTTGAACAGCCTTCGCCTTTGCATAAACTGAGAACAACTGACTGGAACAATCTGCACACTTAAACAAACAGGTAAAAACCAACTGTTTTATAATGAAAAGGTAAAAAAATAAAACGGCTTAAAAATTTTCTATCCCTGGCAACGGCGCCAAAAACTTGTTGTGTACAAATGAGTGGGATGACACTAGCAAGTGCACTAGACAAGTAATAAAGTGATAAGTTTATCGTCTCCACAGGGATAGAACATTCTCAAGCTGGTCTCTTTTCAGAAATAGAACAGTCGGCTGGTTGTGCTTAATTGATTTGAGAATTTCTAAACTACTATAAACTAAATATAAACTAATGGCAAGACTGATCATACAATTCTTAAATGGATTTAACCAATATCAAACGAGCAGGTGTAAAGCACAGCCAGAACTGATGGTAAACAAGCACACAATTCCTTCATACAAATCAACCATGTTTATTATAGATCTAGAGTATCTTCACTATATTCACTCAAGTCAGATGGTCACATGTTCTCAAGATTCTCTATACTCATGTAAAATTAGTTTCCATTAGATTACACAAGCACAAGCATTAAGCACAAGAAGCATCTTATAAATAAGAACCCCTAGCATACATCTTATCCTTATTGGTCCCGGTATAAAATTTATGTGTTCAATAGTTTATCTATTGCTTGATCCGAGTTGGTCCCTACAACATCAAACAACTGAGAATACAAGTTCGCGAGGCTTGCATATGAATGGAAATTCTATTGAACAATCAAAACAAACATGACTTCATTCATAATAGGGAAAAGATATGCTTACAACCACCAGCCGGAAGGCTGGCTTTCCACCTTGAGTGACTACTCACTCATTGTCATGCTTAAAATCCAAAATAAGAAAAGTACGAACAGGCTTCTGCCTGGTCTCAGAGAGACCCTACACTACTACTACTACTACTGAAACTAAACTAAAAGGAAATGATTCTAAGGATGTTAATTATCTATCCTGAAAGCAATACCCATGCAAGGGTATTTATACAAGAAACGAAAGCAATAAACAAATGAAGATGCTCCTTGGAATCTGGCTGTTCTCGGGCAGACTGTTCTCAGCAGAAAAGGACAACTGCATAGTAAGACAAAGCAACCTGCAGAAAAGACAAAAGCACAAGAAGACAACTCCAAACCCCAAAGCCTTCCACAAACCTCCAAAAACTCTACTTTTCCACTTCCCCACATCACAAAACCGAGATAATGTGATGTAAAGGCATCTTTGACTTGATTTCTGCAGATTCAACCCTTATTACAAGCTGTTCTGACTCAATTGGGCACAAGCAGACTATTCGGGAGCACAGGCTCAACTTGTGCACTAAAGAACAATCTCATGCTGTTCGAAACACAATTTAAGCACAAAAACTCTATGGAAAACCCTTGATTTTATAGGCACAAATCACACTCAACAAACTACCCCTAAACATGAAATAAATCACGTCTTTGAGAGCGTTTTGACTTTGAAAGGAAAGATGTCAACCCACCTAGGATAGGGATTATACCACGTGAAGATTGAAAGGGAGTGACGATTTCACATGTTGATTGTTTGTTGACCAAATTTCCCATGCATACTCAAGCATATAGAAAGTCCAAAGACCGATATCTCGACATCTCTTCGATTCAGAAAACTATCCAGTCGCAACCTGACAAAGAACGTTGTCACAATAGAGAAACGGTTTCGAAGGATGCAACAGGATACTGATCCGAATCGAAAAGATGCTCGAACAAAAATACACCGACTAATAAAACGCGAAAAGACGACTCACTGTCAAAATCAGATTATTGAGTCCATATTTGACTATATTTTCCTTAGTATTTTCATAAGTTTTTCGGGCTAAATCAATTAAATTTGCATAATATTGTGCTAACATTGAGTAAAGTGTAGCAAATACCAAGTTTATGGGTAACAATAAGAAATCTGGACACAAATAGCCTTTTACAGCAAAAAGACAAGAGAAGAATGAGACAAAACGTGCAAAAAGGCACTTTGGACTGTAGTGTCACGGATGCAGGCTTGGGAGATGAGAGTGGAGCGTGTTGGCCCTATCAAGAACAGAATCACCTAGAGGGGGTGAATATGTGTCAAAGTTGAAAACTGAAAATTTCTAAGTTTTTTGGGAAACTTAATTTTCAGAGTCAAATTTCCTCAGAGTAAGAAGCTAGCTTACAGAAGTTGCTTCTGAGGGAAATTCTGCCTTAACACAGTTAGACTGTTTTCAGCAACAGAAGTTCTGATTTGAAAACTTCTGGACAGTCTTCTGAACAAAGACAATGATACTTTAGAGAAAATCTGTTTCAGCACTAAATATAAACAAGTACACAGAAGCAAAAATAACAAGTATAAGAGGGAGAAAGAAGTTCAGGAGATCCTGATTGAACAATCCGATTTATCCAAGTTCGCCACAGAAGTCCTGTGACTACGTCTTGTCCCCTGAGGTCGCAGCCTACAGAGATTTTATAAATCCACTATTCAGAACTTTTATGGCAAGTTCAGAAGCTCCTTTACATCAACAGAACTTAAGCTAATTTCTCACTTAGTTCTGACTAGCCTAAAAAGAGTTAAAGGATTTCCACCAGAACAAACAATACTCTGTTTTCTGGATTTCTCACCCAACTCTAATCTCAACTAGATTTCTCTCTTTAAATCTAACTGAAGATCACAAACGATCTCAGTTTACAAGATTCCTATTATGAACTTGTTTTTCTTCACTCTCTCACTTTACTAAGACTATGCTAAGAAAGATTGAGAATGGAAAAATTGCTCTGTTTTCTTGTTTAAAACAGTGCGTTAAGATTTTGCTCGATGATCATGCGTATGTTGATGCATTGGAGCTTGGCTACTATTTATAGTGATTGAAGATGACCGTTGTGGAGTTTGAAACTTCAAAGAAGATGACATCAGTTGTTGTAGCCGTTAATTTGTCAAGTCTTCAAACGGTCTTCAAACACTTTGATTCCGTTATCCTTGTTCTTTAACTAAATCCGGTAAGTGATTTGAAATCAAGGATGAGGATGACAGAATCATTCTTCAATTGGATCAACAAAGGGTAGACAAGGAATTTCTGGTTTCTTTTGAACAGACAAGCGCGCTCCATTAAAACAGCTTTTGAACTTTTGGCGCCTTGCATTGAATGCAAGTGTCAGAGCATTAAATGCTCAAACAGAACCCGTGACTTAGCTTTCAGAAGCTAACTTCCAGATGTCTAAACTTCTGATCACAATTGGCAAAGCTTCTGAATGCAAAGAACTTCTGAGGAGAGCTTTAGCAGACTTCGGCTTCAGAGCGGAATATCCAGCTTCTGAGTTATTGAAACTCTGACTTCAGCAAACTGATCTTCTGAGTTCTTTAGGCAATCCAGAAATGATTCATTCAGCACCTGCTGAGCATCTTACACAAAGACTAAGTAAACAAAAATTATTAGTCAATAGTAAACTATATGTAAGGGAGTATTAGATTTTCATCTTCTGAAACGTTTGGACATAATCAAAACACATAGGGTTCATCATAATATCTGATAGGCAAAAGGTTAGGATTAATACAATTAATTGTATTAGTTATTAATGTGGTTAATAACCTAATCTCCTAGGAATTATATTTGATATAATTGATTGCAAGAATCTACCCGATTCGAAATAAGAGTCATGATTGGCCAAAGTCAGGGTGAATCTTATTAGATAGGGATCCTAGCCCACTATTGAAATATAATTAACTTATAAGGGTTGTTAATTTTAGTGGGAGTATTTATTATATTTTAAGTCTTATATAATAAATTAAATCAATAGTTAACACTAGTACTCTTTATATCTCAGGTTATAGAATATAATACATCTGATTAATTATGTCGAAATTTGATCTCCGCTCGATTCTCACTGATAACAAACTCGTTGGTTCAAACTTCACTGACTGGTTTCGAAGTCTCAAAATTGTTTTGAGAGCTGAGAAGATTGAGTATGTCCTTGATAGTGATATACCCAATGAACCAGATGAAGGTGCTGCCATAGAATTAGTGGAGGACTATCTTGCTCACAAGAGAGATAGTGATATGGCATCATGTGTTATGCTGGCCTCTATGTCCCCTGAGTTGCAAAAGCAACATGACAATATGGATGCTAGATCCATAATTGTTCGTCTGAAGGAGCTGTTTGAGAAACAGAAAAGGAGTGAAAGATATGAGATATCTGAGAAACTCTTTTGCTCTAAGATGACAGAAGGGACCTCTGTGACAAAACACATTGTCAAGATGATGGGATGCATCAAGAAACTTGCTGATATAGGATTCAACATGGATGTAGAATTAAGTGTAGACTTAGTTCTACAATCACTTCCTAAGAGTTATTCACCATTTGTGATTAATTTCAAGATGAATAATCTGGAAGTCAACTTGGCTGAACTTCTGAATATGCTCAAGACCTTTGAGCCAAATGTTGGCATCAAACAAGAGGTCTCGGCTATGGTAGTCGACCGAGCAAATAAGAGGAAGTGGAAGGGACCTAAGAAAGGTTCTTATAAGAAAGCCAAGGGAAGTGATGAATCCCACCTTGACAAAGGTAAACAAGTGAAGGTTCATAAACCTAAGGGAGAATGTCACCACTGTGGAAAGGAGGGGCATTGGAGGAGGAATTGCAAGGTTTACCTTGAGTCACTCAAGAAGAAGAAGCTTGGTGAAGCTTCAACTTTAGGTATTTTTCATATTGAAATACATTCAGTTCAAAATTCCAACAACTGGGTATTAGATACCGGTTGTGGTTCTCACATTTGTAACAATGTGCAGGAACTAAAGGGGATTAGGAACTTGAAGAAGGGAGAAGTTGGACTGCGTGTGGATAACGGATCTAGAGTTGCCGCAGTAGCAGTTGGAGACTACTTCCTTACATTATCTTCTGGATTAGTTTTAGAATTAACAAATTGTTTGTTTGTTCCTGCTATGTCCTCAAACATAATTTCGATTGGTTGTTTGGATAATGTTGGTTTTGATATTTCAATTAAGAATAAAAGTTGCAACGTTAGTTTAAATGGAATTCATTATTTTTCTGGTTCTGTTATGAATGGAATTTACATCCTGAATAATGAAATTACTTCTTTAAACGTAACAACAAAGAAACCAAGGTTAGATAATGAAATTGATAAGACCTACTTGTGGCATTGTCGTTTGGGTCATATAAATGAGCAACGTTTATCTAAGTTACATTCAGATGGACTCTTAGATACTTTTGATTTTGAATCATTAGAAGCGTGTGAGTCTTGTTTAAAAGGTAAAATGGCAAAGACACCCTTTAACAGTAAAGGAGAAAGATCTACAGAAATCTTAGGACTTGTACATACAGATGTATGTGGTCCCATGTCTACACCCGCAAGAGGAGGATTCAACTACTTCATTAGTTTTATAGATAATCTATCTAGATATGGATATATTTAATTGGATCAACAAAGGGTAGACAAGGAAATTCTGGTTTCTTTTGAACAGACAGGCGCGCTCCATCAAAACAGCTTTTTGAACTTTTGGCGCCTTGCATTAAATGCACTTGTCAGAGCATTAAATGCTATCCAGAACCCGTGACTAAGCTTCTGATCAAATTGGTAAAAGATCTTCTGATTGCAAAGAACATCTGAGGAGAGCTTTAGCAGACTTCGGCTTCAGAGCGGAGCATCCAGCTTCTGAATTATTGAAACTCTGACTTCAGCAAACAGATCTTCTGAGTCCTTTAGGCAATCCAGAAATGATTCATTCAGCACCTGCTGAGTAACTTACACATAGACTAAGTAGAAAAAATATTAGTCAACAATAAACTATATGTAAGAGAGTATTAAGTTTTCATCTTCTGAAACGTTTGGACATAATCAAAACACATAGGGTTCATCATTCTCCCCCATTTTGGTTATGGACAAACCGTGGTCAGAAGGTAACAGAAAACAAGAGGTTTAGAAAATGACTTCCTGATACATATGTTTCATAACTTCTGAGTAAATTAACTCCCCCATTTTAGTGTAAATGGAGAACTTCAGCAATCTGTATAAACTTAGAAATGACTTAAGATCAAGTTGTTAGATTTAATGAAGTATAATTTACTAAGTCACAAAGAAACATAAGCAATAAGTCAGTTAGTCAGAGACATAAGAAGGTATAAGAAGGATTCAGTGTATATAAAATCATCAGAAGACAACATATGAAACAAAATAATCAGAAGAGCAGAAAAAGTCCTAAGACAAAAACTACCAAACCCAGAACCTAGCTAAGAAGCTTAAGTCCTAAAAGATTACAAGTTCCTAGGTTTCTTCTGAGGAGGAGGAACACCACTAGAACCTTCAGCAGCACTTGATCTCTTAACACCAGTATTAAGACCACTCTTCTGACCAGACTTCTTCCCCGTTTGACCAGAACCAAGAGCAACACCCAGAGCACCCTGAGATTTCAATTTTTGCTGAACATTCAGTGCAGTCTGATATTGCTGAGGAGTTGGCCTCACAGTGTTGATCATATCCATTCTTCTTCTGAAATCATCATCAATGGTCTTCATATGATCAAAAGTCTGACCAGACATAGGTCGCTGTTTCTGAACGTCTTCCACAAGGAGCTTGATCAACCGATTGTTAGCATATACAGCAGCAGTGAGATGCTCATTCTGAATATAAGTCTGTCCTCGAACAAACCTATAGCAATTGTGAAGAGTCTTCTCTTGTTCACGTGCTTGAGTGTGCATAACCTTCAGAAGTTCAGTAAGCTCAGCAATCTGTGCGTTCTGAGCAGATACAGCAGACTCAATGTTGGAGAGTCGATTGTTGAGATCAGGAGTGATGTCATATACAATCTTTGCAGCCCCGGAAGATGATGAACCTTGAGCAGAAGATTTCACTTCTCTCAGAATGTGATTGGCAGTACTTTGCAGGTCATCAATCTTACTTGGGAGCATCTTTTCATGAGCCTCATAATGCTCGTTTGCTTCCTTGACTTCTTCTGTCAATATCTCCAAATTCTCATTGACCTTCAGAGAAGAAGCAAGAGCAATTTTGTCCAATGAAGGAAGAGTCAGAGCTAATTCTCTTAATTTGTACAGCTCTTCATAGGTAGCTAGATGAAGTGTAGAAAGCTTGCGTATGTAGACAGAAGGATCCTGCATTTGAAGCATAGTCATGAGCTGCAGGTTCTGAGCTTTCAAGGATTGTAATTCTTGCAGCACAATGCCCTGAGCATACATGTCAGCAGCAGAAGTCCTTTTCCCCATACCAGCAAATCTGTTCAGCAATTCATCAGAGCCACTCTGACTCATTCTTCTCAACTCCTCAACACTGGGAGCACCACCAGCTTCGGATACACCAGAAGCTCTGCCCATGAAACCAAAACTGCCGAATCTGTTATCCAGATCATCTCGATTCATATGCTTGCGTAGGAAGTCATAATTGGATGACAACCCAGCAAAGCAAGAAGTAGTGGAGGAGGTAGTTAAGGGATCACACACAGGAGGTGCATGTCCAGAAGATGAGAGTGGAGGGATTTGAGTAGATGAGGAAGGGATTGTTTGTGAGGTTGAGGAAGGAATGGTAGTTGAGATGGATGGTAGTGTGGAGGGTAGTGAGAAAGATGGAGCAGTAAATCCAATTGATGGACTTACAGAGGAAGTATGAATGGAGGAGGTAGTGGATGTGGCTATGGAATCTGTGAAAATTGGAGCAGTGTTTAGATTCACTTTTGAAAAGGATCCAGAAGGAGGAATAATTTGTGGAGGTACAACCTCAGAAGTTGAAGTTGTAGGAGGAATTGAAGTGTGAGAATCACCAACTTCTGTGACAGAAGGTAGTGAAGGAGATGGATGAGGAGTACGAGGAGAGGATGGATGAGAAGTACGAAGTGGAGATGGAATAACCTGATCAGAGAGGTTTGGATCAAATGTGGAGATTGGTTCAGCAAACACATGAGCCATTCTGAACAGAGTTTCAGAGGCATCTCTTTCACCAGGATTTCTCCCTTGTCCCAGAAGAACATTGTCTAGAAAATCATCAGTGTTGATGTTTTCAGCAAAATTCATAGCATTCTGAATGATAGTATCAGGTTCTTGATCACTATCTTCGGTCAGTTCTTCAACAATAGGGGCATCAGCATCCTTTTCAGCAGACATATCCATCATGTCTTCGTCATCAATCAAGTCCTCTTTTTCAGGAATTGATTCATCCAGTTCAGTACTCGGAGCAATATAGAAGTCCTTTTTTATCAGAGACCTTCTCTTTGCTGACATCTTCTTCTTGGGGATTCTTCTGGAGAGAGGAATATCTTTAGAGTCCTCATCCTCTTCAGTAGCCTTTGTACTTATCCGAGTAGAGAGAGAGATATTCTCAAGTTCTTCTCCTTCTTCTGAAGCCTCAACATTCTTTGAGAACTCCACATTCTCAAGTTCAGCAGCACATGCAATGATTCTTGCATCGGCCTTAGCCTTTGCAGCAATTTCTCTTTCAGCTGCTAACTTATCTTCTGCTTCCTTCTGCTTTCTTTTCTTATCAGCAAGAGCCACAACTCTTGCAACCTTCTCAGCTTCAGCAGCCTTCTCTCTTTCAGCAAGGCGTGCGTCCTCAGCATCCTGAGCTTCCTTCTCAGAAACATCCTTAGGTTTCTCAGCAACGATCTTGCCAGAGGGTTCAACACTGATTGTTGTTTGAACCATCGTGGGAAGAGGTTCTGAGACAACCACTTTCTCAACAGTCAGGACCAACTTACTTGTTCCTTTCTTTCCCTTGCCCTTTCTGGCAGCATTCTTTCCTTTCTGTACAGTTGCCTCAACAATTTCCTTCTGAGCAATACTCACAGAGGAGCCCTTCTCATTCTTCTTCGGAGTCACACCAAAGTTAAGGTTCCTGAAGGTATGCATCTTCAGAACCGTACTCCTACTTGTAACACCTTCTCCTGAAACCACAACAGAGGCTGCCTCAAACAACCTAGTCAGGAGTGAGCCATAAGCTAATGCACTCACGGTAGTCACATTTTTCATCTGCCTTATCAGCATGGCATGAAGATTGATCTTCTTCTGATTGACCAGATGCCACATAAATACTCTTTCCCTGTTGGAAACACCATTAACCCCTCCAGCCTTCGGAAGGAACACATTAGTTGTAAGATAGTGTGCCCACCTCTGGTGCTGAGTGAGCCAGGTGGCATAAGTTTCCTTGGCACTTAGATCTGGTCTGGCCCAATTAGCTTCTGAAAAGCCATCTGCTGAACCATCATCACCTATGATGATTCCTTCATCATCAATACCGATCACTTGAGAAATAGAAGCCATGCTGACCTCAATCTCTACTTCTCCGACTTCCGAGTGTAGAACATCCTCCTCATTAGAAAAGAAATGGAGGTTTTGATAGAATTCGGTGACTAACTTAGGGTAGATGAATTCATCGAGAGAAACGAATGAATTCCAGTTTTGAGCGCTAAGCCATTTGGAGATAGGTTCAGTGGATTTAACTTCATCATCTAGGAACCTAGAGGTGAATACCCTAGATTCGCTAACTTTCTTCTTGGATTCAGTGGTAAAGATGTGAGTAACAGTGATTTCTTGAGCCATTGTTGAAGATATAAGAAATTAGGTTAAGAATTTTGAGAGAAGAGAACACAGAAAATATATGGAAATTCTAATAGCAGAGAAAATGAGAGTAAAAACTTCTAAGTATGGAAAACCCCTATTTATACCCAAACAAGGAAACCGTTCCAATTCAAAAAGCAAATACACACCGTTTAAAAGGGAACAGATAACCGTTAACCACAAAACAGCGCCGTAAAATGCAGTAGATAACGCATGCTTAAATGTCAAATCATGATTAGAATTAATTATCACTTAATTATCTCAAACGATTAATCACTTAAGACACACATAAATAATTAAACTAAATTACTGAAGTGGATAAGTCATACCAATGCCTTCTCGTAGGTTGCTGAAAGAAATACCAGCCAGAGGCTTAGTAAACATGTCAGCAATATTCTCTTCAGAGGGAACATGAGTAATGATAATATCCTTCTTCAGAACATGATCTCTCAGAAAGTGATGCCTAATATGAACATGCTTCATCCTGCTGTGTTGAATAGGATTCTTTGAAAGATCAATTGCACTCTTGTTATCACAGAAGATTGTAATTGTTCCAGGGATGACTCCATAGTCAGCAATTTGTTGCTTAATCCAGAGCATCTGAGAAACACAGCTTCCAGCAGCAACATACTCAGCTTCAGCAGTTGAGAGAGCCACAGAGGTTTGCTTCTTGCTATGCCAGGAGACTAGGCACTCCCCCAGAAAATGACAACCACCAGAAGTGCTGACCCTTTTCAATTTATCTCTACCATAGTCAGAGTCTGTGTATCCTATAGGAGTGAAATCAGAACTACAGGGATACCACAAACCAGCTTCTGGTGTGCCTTTAAGATATCTGAGAATTCTTTTGACAGCAACATCATGAATTTCTCTTGGCTTTGATTGATATCTAGCACAAAAACACACAGCAAAATGTATATCTGGCCTGCTGGATGTTAGGTATAAAAGAGAACCAATCATAACTCTGTAGGTTTTTATATCTACAGGTTTACCAGCTTTCTCTTCATCATCAATGTCTTTGCTGACATCCATTGGAATATCAATAGCATTAGAGTCCATCATGCCAAATTTCTTCAGCACTTCTCTAGTGTACTTGGCTTGATTGATAAACACACCATCATTACTTTGCTTGATCTAAAGTCCTAAGAAGAAGGTTAATTCTCCCATCATAGACATTTCAAACTCTGCCTTCATGTGGTCACTGAACTCTCTGCACAAAGATTCATTAGTAGCACCAAATATAATATCATCAACATATACCTGAGCTATAAGGATATCCTTGTTCTTCTTCAGAGTGAACAGAGTTGTATCAACACAGCCTCTGACAAATCCCTTAGACAGAAGGAACTTTGTCAGTCTCTCATACCAAGCTCTGGGAGCTTGTTTCAGTCCATACAAGGCTTTCTTCAGCTTGTACACATGATCAGGAAACTTAGGATCTTCAAAACCAGGGGGTTGAGACACATAGACTTCCTCATCAATGTAACCATTCAAGAATGCACTTTTCACATCCATTTGAAAGAGCTTGAAACCTTTGTATGATGCAAAAGCACACAAGATTCTAATGGCTTCTAATCTTGCAACAGGAGCAAAAGTTTCACCATAATCTATGCCTTCTTGCTGACTGTAACCTTGAGCAACAAGTCTTGCCTTGTTCCTCACAACATTTCCAAATTCATCAAGCTTGTTCTTCACAACCCATCTAGTTCCAACAACCTTTATGTTGTTAGGTCTAGGAACCAAAGTCCAAACTTCTGACCTTTTGAACTGGTCAAGTTCTTCTTGCATTGCCATTAACCAGGAGTCATCATCAGCAGCTTCATAGAAGTCCTTGGGTTCCAGAAGTGACACAAAAGCCACATTCCCCATGTATCTTCTGAGCTGAGCTCTGGTCATGACAGGATTATGAACAGAGTCAATTATGTTGGCCCTAACAAGAACAGAATCACCTAGAGGGGGGTGAATAGGTGTCTAAGTTGAAAACTGAAAAATTTCTAAGTTTTTAAAGAAACTTAAATTTCAGAGTCAAACTTTCCAGAGTCAGAAGCAAGTTTATAGAATTTGCTTCTGAGGAAAATTCTGCCTATACACAGTTAGCCTGCTTTCAGCAACAGAAGTTCGGTAAGAGAACTTCTGGACAGTCTTCTGAACAAAGACAATGATACTTACAGAAAATCTGTTTCAGCACTAAATATAAGCAAGTACACAGAAGCAATAATAACAAGTATAAGAGGGAGAAAGAAGTTCAGGAGGTCCTGATTGAACAATTCGATTTATCCAAGTTCGCCACAGAAGTCCTGTGACTACGTCTTGTCCCCTGAGGTCGCAGCCTTCAGAGATTTTATAAATCCACTATTCAGAACTTTTATGGCAAGTTCAGAAGCTCCTTTACATCAACAGAACTTAAGCTAATTTCTCACTTAGTTCTGACTAGTCTAAAAAGAGTTAAAGGATTTCCACCAGAACAAAACAATACTCTGTTTTCTGGATTTCTCACCCAACTCTAATCTCAACTAGATTTCTCTCTTTAAATCTAACTGAAGATCACACCCGATCTCAGTTTACAAGATTCCTATTATGAACTTGTTTTTCTTCACTCTCTCACTTTACTAAGACTATGCTAAGAAAGATTGAGAATGGAAAAGTTGCTCTGTTTTCTTGTTTAAAACAGTGCGTTAAGATTTTGCTCGATGATCATGCGTGTGTTGATGCATTTGAGCTTGGCTACTATTTATAGTGATTGAAGATGACCGTTGTGGAGTTTGAAACTTCAAAGGAGATGACATCAGTTGTTGTAGCCGTTAATTTTGTCAAGTCTTCAAACGGTCTTCAAACACTTTGATTCCGTTATCCTTGTTCTTTAACTAAATCCGGTAAGTGATTTGAAATCAAGGAGAAGGATGACAGAATCATTCTTCAATTAGATCAGCAAAGGGTAGACAAGGAAATTCCGGTTTCTCTTGAACAGACAAGCGCGCTCCATCAAAACAGCTTTTTGAACTTTTGGCGCCTTGCATTGAATGCAAGTGTCAGAGCATTAAATGCTCAAACAAATCCGTGACTAAGCTTTCAGAAGCTTATTTCCAGTTGTCTAGACTTCTGATCAAATTGGCATAACTTCTGATTGCAAGGAACTTCTGAGGAGAGCTTTAGCAGACTTAGGCTTCAGAGCGGAGGAGTTCCAGCTTCTGAATCGTTGAAACTCTGACTTCAGCAAACAAAACTCCTGAGTCCTTTAGGCAATCCGAAAATGATTCATTCAGCACCTGCTGAGTAACTTACACATAGACTAAAACAAAAATATTAGTCAACAATAATCTATATGTGAGATAGAATTAAATTTTCATCTTCTGAAACGTTTGGACATAATCAAAACACTTAGGGTTCATCAAATTATGTTCTCTAAGGAATGATTCCTATGAGTTCTAACTTCTCTTGGTACATCCAATGAGTCTTCTGAAACCTGTTCATCATTTGTTGAATCATAAATAGGAGCATCTTCTGGCAGGAAGTTGACTTCTGGAGTGGGATTCACTTCTTGAGCTTGTTCAGCAACAGGAGGAACCACTTCAGCAGCTCTGGGAGAAACATCTTTTTCTACATCAGGAGATGTAACTTCAGGAGCTTGAACTACATCTTCATCAGGAGCTCTACTATCTGCAGGGTTAGTCTCATCAAACTGTACATGAACAGATTCATCTAGAGTTTGAGTCCTCTTATTAAAAACCCTATATGCTTTACTATGTGTTGAGTAACCAAGAAAAATGGCCTCATCTGCCTTTGAATCAAACTTTGAAAGATATTCTTTTGTATTCAAAACATAACACTTACAACCAAAGGTTCTGAAATAGCCTATTTTAGGCTTTCGACCTTTCCAGAGTTCATAAGGGGTCTTGTCCAGAATGCTTCTGATTAGCACTCTATTCAGAACATAGCAAGCTGTGTTCACAGCTTCTCCCCAAAAGTACTTAGGAAGCCTTCTTTCATTGATCATAGTTCTGGCGATCTCAACCAGAGTTCTATTCTTCCTTTCAACTACCCCATTTTGTTGAGGAGTTCTGGGAGCAGAAAAGTTATGATCAATTCCCTTGGTTTCACAGAATTCTTCAAACCTAAAGTTTTTTAATTCTCCACCATTATCACTTCTGATATGAACAACCTTTTCATTCCTTTCATTCTCAAGTTTCTTTATCAGAACTGAGAAACATCCAAGTGACTCATCTTTGCTAGACAGCAAGATGACCCAAGTGAATCTTGAATAGTCATCTACAATGACAAAGGCATACTTCTTTCCACCCATGCTCATTGGTTGAACAGGGCCAAAAAGATCCATATAAAGTAATTCCAAAGGTCTTTTTTAGTTGAAATGACTTTCTTAGTTTTAAAAGAGCTTCTGGATTGTTTACCAGATTGGCAAGCATTGCATAAATGGTTCTTTTTAAAACTAATTTCAGGCAGACCCTCAACCAATTGATTTCTAGCTACTTTGGCCAGAAGATCCATGCTCACATGAGCAAGTCTTCTATGCCAGAGCCAGGACGTATCCTCTTTGGACATCAAGCATATATTTTTGCAAGGATTCTCAAGATTCAGCATGAAAACATTTTCAACTCTAGGAGCAGTTAGAATAACTTCCCTTGACTTACTGTCCAAGATTTTACATCCAGAGGAGCTGAAGACAACATCTCTACCTTTATCACACAGTTGTGCAACACTCAGGAGATTGAACTTCAGGCCTCTGACTAGGGAGACATCTTCGATCGGAGGATTTGTTCCTATGGATCCAGAACCAAGTATCCTTCCTTTCTGAGCATCTCCAAAGCTGACTTTTCCACCTCTTTTAGGATCAAATGTGATGAATGCTTTTTCATCACCTGTCATATGCCTTGAGCACCCACTGTCAATGTACCACAGCTTTGACATTGATGGAGCACTCAGAGCCACCTGCAACACAATCAATTAGTGATAGGTACCCAATCCTTATTGGGTCCTTCAGAGTTAGATTTCTCTTCAGCAGGTTTTAATGATATCTCAGATTGCAAGAGGTTTTTAATATGGTACTTGCAATCCTTCAACCAGTGACCATCATTCTTGCAAAGCTTGCAAAATAGAGGGTTCTTGGATCTTTCCCTTTGCTTCTTGGGAGATTTCTTCTTCTTCTGAGAAGGACCAACATCTTCAGAGGCTACAGCAGCACTCTCAGAGGTGCCAACATCAGGAGGAGAAGGTATCTCTTTCAGAAGAGAGGGAGTGACAGGTTTCTTCTTCTGGGGTTTATCACTTCCCAGAGGCAGCTTTTCCTTGCCTTTGGCTTTAGGGCCATCAGCAGGAGTGCTGAACTGTTTACACAGCTTTTCTTCCAACACTTTCATGTCAGAATAAACTTGAGTAAACCTAAGAAACTTGTCAGCCTCACTCTTGTCCAATTTCCTTTTCAGGTACTTGAACATACTATAGAGTTCTTCAAGAGAATCAAGGATATTTTGTTCAGAAGATATGTTTACCTCGGAATCATATGTAGCTTCAGGAGGTGTGGAAGTTTCTCCTGTGACATCTTCAGAAGTTGGCTCATCAATAGCCATAAAACAAATCTGAGCTTGCTCTTCCTTTTCTTCAGGATCACTGCTGGTCTCAGAGTCTGACCAGGCAGCCAGCATAGCTTTCTTGAACTTTTTCTTATCTTTCTTCAGCTCCGGGCAGTTAGGCTTAATGTGCCCTGGTTGCTGACATCCATAGCACATAATTGGCTTATTTGGATCTCTCTTGAACTTTTCACCAGAATCAGGAGTTTTCTTGTCAAAGCTCCTGAAAGGCTTCTTATAGTTTCCACCTCTGCCTTTTCTAAAGGCCTTCTTGAACTTCCTGGTCAGCATAGCCAGTTCCTCATCTTCAGAGGATTCTTCAGAAGATTCTGCTTTCAGGACTACCCTTTTTCCTTCTGACCTTTCTCTTAGGTCATGATTCTTTAATGACATCTCATGAGTAATTAGAGACCCAAATGAGCTCATCATACAAGTAATAGCTCAAATCCTGAACTTCTTCAATAGCAGTCTTCTTGGCTTGCCAAGACCTTGGTACGCTTCTGACAATCTTTTTCGCTCGATCAAATTCTTCAATGTCTTTTCCTAAAGTCTTCAAGTCATTGACTATCTTGGTGAATCTAGAGTTCATATCTGAAATAGATTCTTTATCAAGCATTTCAAAAAACTCATATTCTCTCATGAGTTGGTTGACTTTAGATTGCTTCACTTTTCCTGTTCCTTCATATGTGACTTCCAGCTTGTTCCAAATATCCTGTGCAGTTTCACAGGAAGAAACTTTGTTATATTCAGTAGCTGTAAGTGCACAATGCAACATATTTATTGCTGAAGCATTAGTTTGGAGTTTTTTTAGAATGTCATCTGTGTATTCTCTCTGAGGAATAACAACATTCCCTAAACCTTGTTCCATTCTGGTAGGAATGAAATCACCATTAGTGATGACATACCAAGCACTCATGTTCTGAGCTTGGATGAAGTACATCATCCTTTTCTTCCAGTATGAGTAGTTGTTGCCATTAAATAATGGAGGTCTAGTAGTGGAAGAACCTTCTGGAACTATGAAGTGAGAAGAATTCTCAGGCTGGTGTCTACTAGCCATCTCTATTGATTCTGATAGGATCTTACACTTAGATTGTTAGATCTTTAGTAAATATGCGAAGTGACCTTCGCTCTGATACCACTTGTTGGCCCTATCAAGAACAGAATCACCTAGAGGGGGGTGAATAGGTGTCAAAGTTGAAAACTGAAAATTTCTAAGTTTTTCGGGAAACTTAATTTTCAGAGTCAAATTTCCTCAGAGTCAGATGCTAGCTTACAGAAGTTGCTTCTGAGGGAAATTCTGCCTTAACACAGTTAGACTGTTTTCAGCAACAGAAGTTCTGATTTGAAAACTTCTGGACAGTCTTCTGAACAAAGACAATGATACTTTATAGAAAATCTGTTTCAGCACTAAATATAAACAAGTACACAGAAGCAAAAATAACAAGTATAAAAGGGAGAAAGAAGTTCAGGAGATCTTGATTGAACAATCCGATTTATCCAAGTTCGCCACAAAAGTCCTGTGACTACGTCTTGTCCCCTGAGGTCGTAGCCTACAGAGATTTTATAAATCTGATGAACCCTATGTGTTTTGATTATGTCCAAACGTTTCAGAAGATGAAATCTTAATACTCTCTGTAGCCGTTAATTTGTCAAGTCTTCAAACACTTTGATTCCGTTATCCTTGTTTTTTAACCAAATCCGGTAAGTGATTTGAAATTGAAGATAAGGTTGACTGGAAACATTCCTCAATAAGATCAACAAAGGGTAGACAAGGAAATTCTGGTTTCACTTTGAGTAGACATGCGCGCTCCATCAAAACAGCTTTTTGAACTTTTGGCGCCTTGCATTAAATGCACTTGTCAGAGCAATAAATGCTTATCCAGAACCCGTGACTAAGCTTCTGATCAAATTGGTAGATAAGCTTCTGATTGCAAAGGACCTCAGAGGGGAGCTTCAACAGACTTCAATAACTTCAGAGCGGAGTATCCAGCTTCTGAAAAATGAAACTCTGTCTTCAGCAATCAAGACTTTGAAGTTCTTTAAGCAATCAGGAGATTCTTCATTCAGCACCTGCTGAGTAACTTACACATAGACTAAGTAGAAATATATTAGTCAACAATAGACTATATGTAAGAGAACGTTAAGTTTTCATCTTCTGAAACGTTTGGACATAATCAAAACACATAGGGTTCATCATTCTCCCCCATTTTGGTTATGGACAAACCGTGGTCAGAAGGTAAAAGATAGTATGAGTTTGAGAAAGTAACTTCCTGATGCAAATGTTTCATAACTTCTGAGTAAATTAACTCCCCCATTTTTGTGTAAATGGTGAACTTCAACAATCTGTTTAAACTTAAAAGAGACTTAAGATCAAGTTGTCAGATTTTAGTGAAGTGAGAATTTACTAAGTTAAAAAGAAACATAAGTAACATAAGTAATCAGAGACATAAGAAAGTATAAGAAGGATTCAGTATATAAAATCATCAGAAGAAACAACAACAAGATAATCAGAAGAGCAGATAAAGTCCTAAGACAAAAACTACCCGACCCAGAACCTAGCTAAGAAGCTTAAGTCCTAATGAGATTACAAGTTCCTAGGTTTCTTCTGAGGAGGAGGAACACCACAAGATCCTTCAACAGCACTCGGTCTCTTCATCGTCTGACCACTCTGCTGAGCAGACTTCTCCCCCGTTTGACCGGAACCAACAGGAATACCCAAAGCACCTTGAGAGTCCAATTTTTGCTGAACTTTCAGTGCAGTCTGATATTGCGCAGGGGTTGGCCTTACTTGATTGACCAAGTCCATTCTTCGTTTGAAGTCAGCATCAATGGTCTTCATATGGTCAAAAAGCGGTCCTGACATAGGTCGTTGTTTCTGAACGTCATCCAAAAGGAGCTTGAGCATCCGATTTTTACAGTACACGACAGCAGTGAGATGTTCATTCTGAATGTAAGTCTGTCCTCGAACAAACCTATAGCAATTGTTCAGAGTCTTCTCTTGTTCACGTGCTTGAGTGTGCATAACCTTCAGAAGTTCAGTGAGCTCAGCAATCTGGGCGCTCTGAGCAGTCACAGCAGACTCAATGCTAGAGAGACGATTGTTGAGATCAGGAGTGATGTCATATACAATCCTAGCAGCCCCTGAAGATGATGATCCTTGAGCAGAAGATTTCACTTCTCTCAGAATATGGTTGGCAGTACTTTGCAGGTCATCAATCTTACTTGGGAGCATCTTCTCATGAGCCTCATAATGCTCGTTTGCTTCCTTGACTTCCTCTGTCAAAATTCCCAAATTCTCATTGACCTTCAGAGAAGAAGCAAGAGCAATATTGTCCAATGTAGGAAGAGTCAGAGCTAATTCTCTCAGTTTATATAGCTCATCATATGTAGCCAGATGAAGTGTAGAAAGATTGCGTGTGTAGACAGAAGGATCCTGCATTTGTAGCATAGTCATGAGCTGCAGGTTCTGAGCTTTCAAAGATTGAATTTCTTGCAGCACAATGCCCTGAGCAAACATGTCAGCAGCAGAAGACCTTTGCCCCACACCAGCAAATCTATTCGGCAATTCATCAGAGCCACTCTGACTCATTCTTCTCAACTCTTCAACACTGGGAACACCACCAGCTTCGGATACACCAGAAGCTCTTCCCATGAAACCAAAACTACCAAAACGTATCTCCTGATCATCTCGATTCATATAATTGCGTAGGAAGTCATAGTTGGATGACAACCCAGCAAAGAAGGAGGGTGAGGAAGAAGTAGTTAAGGGATCACACACAGGAGGTGCATGTCCAGAAGTTGAGAGGGGAGGAATTTGTGAGGTTGAGGAAGGGATTGTATGTGTGGTAGAGGAAGAGATTGTAGGGGTGAAGGAAGGAAGAGTGGATGGTAGTGAGAAGGATGGAGCAGTAAATCCAATTGATGGAATTACAGAGGAAGTAGATTGGGAGGAAGTAGTGGAAGTAGATATGGAATCTGTGAAAATTGGTCCAGAGGACAGATTCACTTCTGAATAGGATCCAGAAGGAAGAGTAGTTGGAGGAGGTACAACCTCAAAGGTTGAAGTTGTAAGGGGAAAGGAAGTATGAGATTCACTCACTTCTGTGACAGAAAGTAGTGAGGGAGATGGATGAGGAGTATGAGTGGGAGATGAGATAACCTGGTCAGAGGAGTTCGGATCAAACATAGAAATGGGCTCAGCAAAGACATGAGCCATTCTGATCAGCGTTTCAGAGGCATCCCTATCACCAGGGTTTCTTCCTTGGCCCAGAAGAATGTTGTCAATAAAGTTCTCATTATCAACATTCTCCACAAACTGTTGTGCATCCTGAAGAACCTCATCAGCATCTTGTTCACTCTCCTCTGATAGCTCTTCAACAAGAGGAGCATCAACATCCTCTTCAGCAGACATCCCCATCATGTCTTCGTCGTCAACACCTTCCTGTTCCTCAGCAACAGGATCCTCTAACTCAGCACTAGAAGCAACATAGAAGTCCTTTTTCCTCAGAGACCTTCTTTTTGCTACTGCCTTCTTTCCGATCCGAGTGGAGAGAGAGATATTCTCAAGTTTCTCTCCTTCTTCTAAAGCCTCAACATCCTTTGAGAACTCCACATTTTCAAGTTCAGCAGCACATGCAATAATTCTTGCATCGGCCTTAGCCTTTGCAGCAATTTCTCTCTCAGCTGCTAACTTATCTTCTGCTTCCTTCTTCTTTCTTTTCTCATCAGCAAGAGCCACAACTCTTGCAACCTTTTCAGCTTCAGCAGCCTTTTCTCTTTCAGCAAGGCGTGCGTCCTCAGCATCCTGAGCTTCCTTCTCAGAAACATCCTTAGGTTTCTCAGCAACGATCTTGCCAGAAGGTTCAACACTGATTGTTGTTTGAACCATAGTGGGAAGAGGTTCTGAGACAACCACCTTTTCAACAGTCAGGACCAACTTACTTGATCCTTTCTTTCCTTTGCCCTTTCTGGCAGCTTTCTTACCTTTCTGTACTGACTCATCCACAATCTCCTTCTGAGCAATACTCACAGAGGAGTCCTTCTCATTCTTCTTGGGAGTCACACCAAAGTTAAGGTTCCTGAAGGTATGCATCTTCAGAACCGTACTCCTGCTTGTTACACCTTCTCCTGACATAACAACAGAGGCAACTTCAAATAGCCTCGTCAGAAGGGAACCATAAGCAAGGGCACTAACAGTGGTGACATTCTTCATCTGCCTTATAATCATGGCAGGGAGATTGATTTTCTTCTGATTGACCAGATGCCACATAAACACTCTTTCCCGATTAGAAACACCATTAACTCCTCCAGCCTTCGGAAGGAACACATTTGTTGTGAGATAATGTGCCCACCTTTGGTGCTGAGTGAGCCAAGTGGCATAAGTTTCCTTGGCACTAAGATCTGGTCTGGCCCAATTTACTTCTGAGAACCCATCTGCTGAACCATCATCACCAATGATGATTCCTTCATCATCAATACCAATCGCTTGAGAAATGGAAGCCCTGCTGACCTCAATCTCAACTTCTCCGACTTCCGAGTGTATAACATCCTCCTCATTAGAAAAGAAATGGAGGTTCTGATAGAATTCGGTGACTAACTTAGGGTAGATGAATTCATCGAGAGAAACGAATGAATTCCAGTTTTGAGCACTTAGCCATTTGGAGATAGGTTCAGTGGATTTTACTTCGTCATCTAGGAACCTAGAAGTGAATACCCTAGATTCGCTAACTTTCTTCTGAGATTCAGTGGTAAAGATGTGGGTGACAATGATTTCTTGAGCCATTGTAGGAAATAGGAAATTAGGTTAAGAGATTTTGAGAGTAAGAAATTACAGAGAATCTATGGAAATTCTAAAAGCAGTGAAAATGAAAGTAAAAACTTCTAAGTATGGAAAACCCCTATTTATACCCAAACGAATAAACCGTTCCAATTCAAAAAGTAAATACACACCGTTTAAAAGGGAACAGATAACCGTTAACCACAGTACAGCGCCGTAAAATGCAGTAGATAACACATGCTTAAATGTCAAATCATGATTAAATTTAATTAACACTTTAATTATCTTAAACGATAAATCACTTAAGATAAACAGATATAATTAAACTAAATTACTGAAGTGGATAAGTCATACCAATGCCTTCTCGTAAGTTGCTGAAGGAATTACCAGCCAGAGGCTTAGTAAACATGTCAGCAAGATTCTCTTCAGAGGGAACATGAGTAATGATAATATCCTTCTTCAGAACATGATCTCTCAGAAAGTGATGCCTGATATGAACATGCTTCATCCTGCTGTGCTGAATAGGATTCTTTGAAACATCAATTGCACTCTTGTTATCACAGTAGATTGTAATTGTTCCAGGGATGACTCCATAGTCAGCAATTTGTTGCTTAATCCAGAGCATCTGAGAAACACAACTTCTAGCAGCAACATACTCAGCTTCAGCAGTTGAGAGAGCCACAGAGGTTTGCTTCTTGCTATGCCAGGAGACTAGGCACTCCCCCAGAAAATGACAACCACCAGAAGTGCTGACCCTTTTCAATTTATCTCTACCATAGTCAGAGTCTGTGTATCCTATAGGAGTGAAATCAGAACTACAGGGATACCACAAACCAGCTTCTGGTGTGCCTTTAAGATATCTGAGAATTCTTTTGACAGCAACATCATGAATCTCTCTAGGTTTAGACTGATATCTAGCACAAAAACACACATCAAAATGTATATCTGGCCTGCTGGCTGTTAGGTATAAAAGAGAACCAATCATACCTCTGTAGGTTTTTATATCTACAGGTTTACCAGCTTTCTCTTCATCATCAATGTCTTTGCTGACATCCATTGGGATATCAACAGCATTAGAGTCCATCATGCCAAATTTCTTCAGCACTTCTCTAGTGTACTTGGCTTGATTGATAAACACACCATCATTACTTTGCTTGATCTGAAGTCCTAAGAAGAAGGTTAATTCTCCCATCATAGACATTTCAAACTCAGCCTTCATGTGGTCACTGAACTCTCTGCACAAAGATTCATTAGTGGCACCAAATATAATATCATCAACATATACCTGAGCTATAAGGATATCCTTGTTCTTCTTCAGAGTGAACAGAGTTGTATCAACACAGCCTCTGACAAATCCCTTAGACAGAAGGAATTTAGTCAGTCTCTTATACCAAGCTCTGGGAGCTTGTTTCAGTCCATACAATGCTTTCTTCAGCTTGTACACATGATCAAGAAACTTAGGATCTTCAAAACCAGGAGGTTGAGATACATAAACTTCTTCATCAATGTAACCATTCAAGAATGCACTTTTCACATCCATTTGAAAGAGCTTAAAACCTTTGTATGATGCAAAAGCACATAAGATTCTAATGGCTTCTAATCTTGCAACAGGAGCAAAAGTTTCACCATAATCTATGCTTTCTTGCTGACTGTAACCTTGAGCAACAAGTCTTGCCTTGTTCCTCACAACATTTCCAAATTCATCAAGCTTGTTCTTCAGAACCCATCTAGTTCCAACAACCTTTATGTTGTTAGGTCTGGGAACCAAAGTCCTGATGAACCCTAAGTATTTTGATTATGTCCAATCGTTTCAGAAGATGAAAACTTAATACTCTCTTACATATAGCTTATTGTTGACTGATATTTTTCTACTTAGTCTATGTGTAAGTTACTCAGCAGGTGCTGAATGAATCATTTCTGGATTGCCTAGAGGACTCAGAAGATCCGTTTGCTGAAATCAGAGTTTCAATAATTCAGAAGCTGGATGCTCCGCTCTGAAGCCGAAGTCTGCTAAAGCTCTCCTCAGATGTTCTTTGCAATCAGAAGTTCTTTTACCAATTGAATCAGAAGCTTAGTCACGGGTTCTGGATAGCATTTAATGCTCTGACAAGTGCATTTAATGCAAGGCGCCAAAAGTTCA
Source organism: Euphorbia peplus (assembly GCA_028411795.1). NCBI lineage: Eukaryota > Viridiplantae > Streptophyta > Magnoliopsida > Malpighiales > Euphorbiaceae > Euphorbia > Euphorbia peplus. The sequence goes on along the minus strand of CP110841.1, from coordinate 8,974,386 downwards.
AAAAGCTGTTTTGATGGAGCGCGCCTGTCTGTTCAAAAGAAACCAGAATTTCCTTGTCTACCATTTGTTGATCCAATTGAAGAATGATTCCAGTCAACCTCATCTTTGATTTCAAATCACTTACCGGATTGAGTTAATGAACAAGGATAACGGAATCAAAGTGTTTGAAGACCGTTTGAAGACTTGACAAATTAACGGCTACAACAACTTATGTCATCTCTTTTGAAGATTCAAATTCACCAACGGTCATCTTCATTCACTATAAATAGTAGCCAAGCTCCATTGCATCAACATACGCGTGATCATCGAGCAAAATCTCAACGCACTGTTTCAACAAGAAAAACAGAGCACCACTTCCCATTCTCAATCTTTCTTAGCTTAGTCTTAGTTAAAGTGAGAGAGTGAAGAAAAAAAAGTTCATAATAGGAATCTTGTAAACTGATATCGTTTGTGATATTCAGTTAGATTTAAAGAGAGAAATCTAGTTGAGATTAGAGTTGGGTGAGAAATCCAGAAAACAGAGTATTGTTTGTTCTGGTGGAAATCCTTTAACTCTTTTTAGGCTAGTTAGAACTAAGTGAGAAATTAGCTTAAGTTCTGTTGATGTAAAGGAGCTTCTGAACTTGCCATAAAAGTTCTGAATAGTGGATTTATAAAATCTCTGTAGGCTGCGACCTCAGGGGACAAGACGTAGTCACAGGACCTCTGTGGCGAACTTGGATAAATCGAATTGTTCAATCAGGATTTCCTGAACTTCTTTCTCCCTCTTATACTTGTTATTTTTGCTTCTGTGTACTTGCTTATATTTAGTGATGAACCAGATTTTCTCTAAGTATCATTGTCTTTGTTTAGAAGACTGTCCAGAAGTTCTCAAATCAGAACTTCTGTTGCTGAAAACAGTCTAACTTTGTTTAGGCAGAATTTCCCTCAGAAGTAACTTCTGTAAGCTAGCTTCTGACTCTGAGGAAATTTGACTCTGAAAATTAAGTTTCCCGAAAAACTTAGAAATTTTCAGTTTTCAACTTTGACACCTATTCACCCCCCCCCCCCCTCTAGGTGATTCTGTTCTTGATAGGGCCAACAAGTCCAAACTTCTGACCTTTTGAACTGGTCAAGTTCTTCTTGCATTGCCATCAACCAGGAATCATCATCTGCAGCTTCATAGAAGTCCTTGGGTTCCAGAAGTGACAAAAAAGCCACATTCCCCATGTATCTTCTGAGCTGAGCTCTGGTCATGACAGGATTATGAACAGAGTCAATTATGTTCTCTAAGGAATGATTCCTATGAGCTCTAACTTCTTTTGGTACATCCAATGAGTCTTCTGAAACTTGTTCATCATTTTTTGAATCATATATAGGAGCATCTTCTGGAAGGAAGTTGACTTATGGAGTAGGATTCTCTTCTTGAGCTTGTTCAGCAACAGGAGGAACCACTTCAGCAGCTCTGGGAGAAACATCTTCTTCTACATCAGGAGATGTCACTTCAGGAGCTTGAACTACATCTTCATCAGGAGCTCTACTATCTGCAGGGTTAGTCTCATCAAACTGTACATGAACAGATTCATCTAAAGTTTGAGTCCTCTTATTAAAAACCCTATATGCTTTACTATGTGTTGAGTAACCAAGAACAATGGCCTCATCTGCCTTTGAATCAAACTTTGAAAGATATTCTTTTGTATTCAAAACATAACACTTACAACCAAAGGTTCTGAAATAACCTATTTTAGGCTTTCGACCTTTCCAGAGTTCATAAGGGGTCTTGTTCAGAATGCTTCTGATTAGCACTCTATTCAGAACATAGCAAGCTGTGTTAACAGCTTCTCCTTAAAAATACTTTGGAAGCCTTCTTTCATTGATCATAGTCCTGGCGATATCAACCAGAGTTCTATTCTTCCTTTCAACTACCCCATTTTGTTGAGGAGTTCTGGGAGCAGAAAAGTTATGATCAATTCCCTTGGTTTCACAGAATTCTTCAAACCTAAAGTTTTTGAATTCTCCACCATTATCACTTCTGATATGAACAACCTTTTCATTCCTTTCATTCTCAAGTTTCTTTATCAGAACTGAGAAACATCCAAGTGACTCATCTTTGCTAGACAGCAAGATGACCCAAGTGAATCTTGAATAGTCATCTACAATGACAAAGGCATACTTCTTTCCACCCATGCTCATTGGTTGAACAGGGCCAAAAAGATCCATATAAAGTAATTCCAAAGGTCTTTTTTAGTTGAAATGACTTTCTTAGTTTTAAAAGAGCTTCTGGATTGTTTACCAGATTGGCAAGCATTGCATAAATGGTTCTTTTTAAAACTAATTTCAGGCAGACCCTCAACCAATTGATTTCTAGCTACTTTGGCCAGAAGATCCATGCTCACATGAGCAAGTCTTCTATGCCAGAGCCAGGACGTATCCTCTTTGGACATCAAGCATATATTTTTGCAAGGATTCTCAAGATTCAGCATGAAAACATTTTCAACTCTAGGAGCAGTTAGAATAACTTCCCTTGACTTACTGTCCAAGATTTTACATCCAGAGGAGCTGAAGACAACATCTCTACCTTTATCACACAGTTGTGCAACACTCAGGAGATTGAACTTCAGACCTCTGACTAAAGAGACATCTTCGATCGGAGGATTAGTTCCTATGGATCCAGAACCAAGTATCCTTCCTTTCTGAGCATCTCCAAAGCTGACTTTTCCACCTCTTTTAGGATCAAATGTGATGAATGCTTTTTCATCACCTGTCATATGCCTTGAGCACCCACTGTCAATGTACCACAGCTTTGACATTGATGGAGCACTCAGAGCCACCTGCAACACAATCAATTAGTGACAGGTACCCAATCCTTATTGGGTCCTTCAAAGTTAGATTTCTCTTCAGCAGGTTTTAATGATATCTCAGATTGCAAGAGGTTTTTAATATGGTACTTGCAATCCTTCAACCAATGACCATCACTCTTGCAAAGCTTGCAAAAGGGAGGGTTCTTGGATCTTTCCCTTTGCTTCTTGGGAGATTTCTTCTTCTTCTGAGAAGGACCAACATCTTCAGAGGCTACAGCAGCACTCTCAGAGGTGCCAACATCAGGAGGAGAAGGTATCTCTTTCAGAAGAGAGGGAGTGACAGGTTTCTTCTTCTGGGGTTTATCACTTCCCAGAGGCAGCTTTTCCTTGCCTTTGGCTTTAGGGCCATCAGCAGGAGTGCTGAACTGTTTACACAGCTTTTCTTCCAACACTTTCATGTCAGAATAAACTTGAGTAAACCTAAGAAACTTGTCAGCCTCACTCTTGTCCAATTTCCTTTTCAGGTACTTGAACATACTATAGAGTTCTTCAAGAGAATCAAAGATATCTAGTTCATGAGAATTGTTTACCTCAGAATCATATGTAGCTTCAGGAGGTGGGGAAGTTTCTCCTGTGACATCTTCAGAAGTTGGCTCATCAGTAGCCATAAAACAAATCTGAGCTTGCTCTTCCTTTTCTTCAGGATCACTGCTGGTCTCAGAGTCTGACCAGGCAGCCAGCATAGCTTTCTTGAACTTTTTCTTATCTTTCTTCAGCTCCGGGCAGTTAGGCTTAATGTGCCCCGGTTGCTGACATCCATAGCACACAATAGGCTTGTTTGGATCTCTCTTGAACTTTTCACCAGAATCAGGAGTTTTCTTGTCAAAGCTCCTGAACGGCTTCTTGTAGTTTCAACCTCTGCCTTTTCTAAAGGCCTTCTTGAACTTCCTGGTCAGCATAGCCAGTTCCTCATCTTCAGAGGATTCTTCAGAAGATTCTGCTTTCAGGACTACTCTTTTTCCTTCTGACCTTTCTCTTAGGTCATGATTCTTTAATGACATCTCATGAGTAATTAGAGACCCAATGAGCTCATCATACAAGTAATAGCTCAAATCCTAAACTTCTTCAATAGCAGTCTTCTTGGCTTGCCAAGACCTTGGTAAGCTTCTGACAATCTTCTTCACTCGATCAGATTCTTCAATGTCTTTTCCTAAACTTTTTAAGTCATTGACTATCTTGGTAAATCTAGAGTTCATATCTGAAATAGATTCTTTATCAAGCATTTCAAATAACTCATATTCTCTCATGAGTTGGTTGACTTTTGACTGCTTCACCTTTCCAGTACCTTCATATGTGACTTCCAGCTTGTTCCAAATGTCCTGTGCAGTTTCACAAGAAGAGACTTTGTTATATTCAGTAGCTGTAAGTGCACAATGCAGCATATTTATTGCTGAAGCATTAGTTTGGAGTTTTTTCAGAATGTCATCTGTGTATTCTCTCTGAGGAATAACAACATTCCCTAAACCTTGTTCCATTCTGGTAGGAATGAAATCACCATCCGTGATGACATACCAAGCACTCATGTTCTGAGCTTGGATGAAGTACATCATCCTTTTCTTCCAGTATGAGTAGTTGTTGCCATTAAATAATGGAGGTCTAGTAGTGGAAGAACCTTCTGGAACTATGAAGTGAGAAGAATTCTCAGGCTGGTGTCTACTAGCCATCTTTATTGATTCTGATAGGATCTTACACTTAGATTGTTAGATCTTTAGTAAATATGCGAAGTAACCTGGCTCTGATACCACTTGTTGGCCCTATCAAGAACAGAATCACCTAGAGGGGGGTGAATAGGTGTCAAAGTTGAAAACTGAAAATTTCTAAATTTTTCGAGAAACTTAATTTTCAGAGTCAAATTTCCTCAGAGTCAGAAGCAGACTTACAGAAGTAGCTTCTGAGGAAAATTCTGCTGAAACACAGTTAGACTATTTTCAGCAACAGAAGTTCTGATTTGAGAACTTCTGGACAGTCTTCTGAACAAAGACAATGATACTTAGAGGAAATCTGTTTCAGCACTAAATATAAGCAAGTACACAGAAGCAAAAATAACAAGTATAAGAGGGAGAAAGAAGTTCAGGAGATCCTGATTGAACAATTCGATTTATCCAAGTTTGCCACAGAAGTCCTGTGACTACGTCTTGTCCCCTGAGGTCGCAGCCTACAGAGATTTTATAAATCCACTATTCAGAACTTTTCTAGCAAGTTCAGAAGCTCCTTTACATCAACAGAACTTAAGCTAATTTCTCACTTAGTTCTGACTAGCCTAAAAAGAGTTAAAGGATTTCCACCAGAACAACAACAACTCTGTTTTCTGGATTTCTCACCCAACTCTAATCTCAACTAGATTTCTCTCTTTAAATCTAAGTGAATATCACAAACGATATCAGTTTACAAGATTCCTATTATGAACTTGTTTTTCTTCACTCTCTCACTTAAACTTAAGCTATGCTCAGAAAGATTGAGAATGGAAAAGGAATGCTCTGTTTTTCTTGTTGAAACAGTGCGTTGAGATTTTGCTCGATGATCACGCGTAGTTGATGCTTTGGAGATTGGCTACTATTTATAGTGAATGAGGATGACCGTTGAGAAAATTTGAATCTTCACAGAGATGACATCAGTTGTTGTAGCCGTTAATTTGTCAAGTCTTCAAACGGTCTTCAAACACTTTGATTCCGTTATCCTTGTTCTTTAACCAAATCCGGTAAGTGATTTGAAATTGAAGATAAGGTTGACTGGAAACATTCCTCAATAAGATCAACAAAGGGTAGACAAGGAAATTCTGGTTTCACTTTGAGTAGACACGCGCGCTCCATCAAAACAGTTTTTGAACTTTTGGCGCCTTGCATTAAATGCACTTGTCAGAGCAATAAATGCTTATCCAGAACCCATGACTAAGATTCTGATCAAATTGGTAGATAAGCTTCTGATTGCAAAGGACCTCAGAGGGGAGCTTCAACAGACTTCAATAACTTCAGAGCGGAGTATCCAGCTTCTGAAAAATGAAACTCTGTCTTCAGCAATCAAGACTTTGAAGTTCTTTAGGCAATCAGGAGATTCTTCATTCAGCACCTGCTGAGTAACTTACACATAGACTAAGTAGAAAAATATTAGTCAACAATAGACTATATGTAAGAGAACGTTAAGTTTTCATCTTCTGAAACGTTTGGACATAATCAAAACACATAGGGTTCATCAACCCATACCTCTCAGGCGGTTGATGTGTCCTTTGCGACCTTCTAGGTGCCTGTACGACTGGTTCAGTCTGTTCAACTGGTTGAACATCCGGTACAACCTGTTCAACTGGTTCAACATTTGTAACAGTCGTCATAGTAACCTCAGCTTCTGCTGCAGGAGTTTGTGTCACTTGAACTTCCTCAAGTTCAACGTTGCTCCCACTATCTTTCACAGATAAGAAAATCTTTTCCATGAATGTCCCATTTCGAGCTACAAAAACTTTGTTCTCTAATGGGTTGTAGAAGTAATAACCCTTAGTTTCCTTAGGGTATCCCACAAACTGGCATTTGACAGATTTGGACTCCAGCTTGCCACTTGTCAATTTCTTGACAAAAGCATCGCATCCCCAAATCTTCATGAAGGACACATTGGGTTTCCTGCCCTTCCACATTTCATGTGGTGTTCCTTCAACTGCCTTACTAGGTGTATTATTTAGTATTTGAGCTGCCGTTTCCAAAGCATATCCCCAAAAGGATTCAGGGAGATTAGCCTGACTCATCATTGAGCGGACCATGTCTAGCAAGGTCCTGTTTCTCCTCTCTGAAACTCCATTCCACTGGGGTGTACCAGGAGGCGTGAGTTGAGATACGATCCCACACTCGCTCAAGAAATCGTCAAACTCTTGGCTCAGATATTCACCCCCTCTATCAGACCGGAGTGCTTTGATCTTCTTGCCAAGTTGGTTCTCTACTTCGTTCTTAAAATCTTTGAACCTTTGCAGGGTCTCAGATTTATGTCTCAACAAATATATATAGCCGAAACGACTATAATCATCTGTAAATGTAACGAAGTACAAGTAACCAGATCTAGCAGCTGTACTCATCGGTCCACAAACATCTGAGTGAATGAGTTCCAATAGTTCAGTGGCTCTTTCACCTTTCTTCTTGAAAGGAGCCTTCGTCATCTTGCCACGTAAACAAGATTCACAAGTATCGAAAGCTTGCAGGTCAAAAGACCCTAGTACACCACTTGCGTGGAGCTTAGCGATACGCTTCTCATTTATGTGCCCAAGGCGACAATGCCAGACATAAGTAGGATTATTTTCATTTAATTTAATCCTTTTAGCATTTATGTTAAATATATGAGATTCATTGGATGTATCTAAGACGTATATCCCGTTCTGAAGAACGCCCGTTGCATACAAGATATTGCCACACATAATTTTGAAAATTCCATGTCCAATATCAAAAATAAATCCAGAATGATCCAAACAAGAAATCGAAATAATATTCCTCCTCATGGAAGGCACATAATAACAATCTCTCAAAACTAGTTCAAGCCCACTGGGCAAAGACAAGTAATAATCTCCGATTTGCAATGCTTCCACACGGGCTCCATTGCCAACTCGGAGATCCACATCACCTGTTGCTAGCTTTCTCCTATTCCTTAGCCCCTGCACATTTGAACAAATGTGAGACCCACATCTTGTGTCTAAAACCCAAGATGATGAAATAGTGAGGTTTATCTCAACAACATAAATACCTGAAGTAGAAGTATCATGCTTCCTCTTCACATTTCCCTTCAGCTTCGGACAGGCACTCTTCCAATGACCCTTCTCGCCACACTCATGGTACAAGTCTAGAGGGAGAGGCTTGAAGGGCATCCTACCCTTAGCCACGGGCTTCTTTCCCTTTGCCTTGAACTTCTTGTTCTTGGCTCCCCTTACGCCCTTGCCCTTGCTCACAAGGTTCACCTCAGCCTTGGTGGTCAAGAACCTCTCTTGACGGGATTGATCCTGAAACATAAGCTTCAGGTTCTCCATCATTTCACGGGCTCCTTGAGTCATGAACTGCATCTGAAGATCAGCAGCCATGGTACCAAGCATCAGACATGATACCTCCCTGTTGTCCTTGATGTGTCTGTTATAACTCACCACTTCGGCTGAGTTAACAGCACCCTCAGGGCGTACAGTAGGCAGAGGAGTTGTAAGGACATATTCTCTAGCCTCGTGCCTAAGGACGATTTCAACCGCCCTAGCCCAATCTAGAAAGTTTGGTCCAGTCAACTTCTCTCTATCCAAGAGTGGCCATAAAGTATTAGTAGTTGTCATTGCTGTAATTCTTTCGGTTTAAGTTTGAAGTAGTTTCTACAGAAAGAGAGAGAGAGAGAGAGTCAGAATTTAAAGGACTTTAATGTCAATTACAATAATTAAAACTGTCATAAAATTATTTGGTGACTATTGACTTGGTGAGACCAAGATCCACAGTCCTGTTCATTAATGACCAAGCTAGGGCCTGTAAGACGTTAATGAACATACTTGGTAGAGAAACCTTCTCAATTCTCCAACCTAGAGAACTCTTGGTTTGATGGGCCTATTGGCACTTTACCCATCCATGCTTAGGGGTCCGCGACAAGCTATAATGATACCCCATCTTCGAGTCAAACCTACCTTCTCTATGTTAACCACACCCTTTAGCAAAGGGTATCTTAACGCCTCAACAGCCCACCAGACACTATAACGTACTCCGCTTGAGCTTACATACATTATAGCTCTACCTAGGAGGAAGAGGTGAGAACTACGAGAAGCATTTATAAATTACTCGATACTTTTAGTTGACAATTTTTAATAAGGTGATCGGCTTAAACATGTAAAGAGGATCTGGTGATCGCGATGCAACTTCTTAATTCATTATTATAACTTCTTTGGATTTGCAGGAACAACATACATATAACAATATATATAATTAAGAACTCCTATGGGCCTTTAATATTACATAAGTAATAAAAGTCTTCTTGGTTGTCATGTTAGGCCTCCTACACGGGCTTCAACTCATCAGGATCTCCAGGATGGGCTTGATTACAAAATTATAAATTTACATGCCCAATGGGCCAAAAATTACATAAATAATAAAAGCCTATTATATTTAATTCATAAATAAAATTACAACTAATACTTCAAATAAAAACCCATAGGATTCTATTAATCACGTTGCTGCAAAGTTAGTAAAAATAACAAATATAAAAATGCATGGTCATGACAATCCAATTTTATAAATTAATTAAGCCCGATCAAATTTGCAAAACCAATTCAATTTGTCAACAAGTGAATTAAAAGCCCATAAAGGCCCAATGAATATTTCATTACTCCCACTCAAATTAGGAATTCACTTAATCAAAATTGAAATTTCAACTAATGCAAGCCTATTATATTTAATTCATAAATAAAATTACAACCAATACTTCAAATAAAAGCCCATAGGATTCTATTAATCACGTTGCTGCAAAGTTAGTAAAAATAACAAATATAAAAATGCATGGTCATGACAATCCAATTTTATAAATTAATTAAGCCCGATCAAATTTGCAAGACCAATTCAATTTGTCAACAAGTGAATTAAAAGCCCATAAAGGCCCAATGAATATTTCATTACTCCAACTCAAATTAGGAATTCACTTAATCAAAATTGAAATTTCAACTAATGCCACCGGTGCCCCAATCCACTAATTAAATCTCACTATCATACCATATTCAATTTTATATCGACTTATAAAATAAAACAAAAATAAAATGCATGGCACGACATAAACAATTTTCGTTTCTAATTAAAACAAGTCTAAAACAATTTTAATTAAAACGACTTTGACTTTGGTGCCCGGAATAAAATTAAAAATTAAAACCTATTTAGAAAACATTTTTAAATTTAATAGAATTAAACGGGCCCCAAAAATAACCTCGAACCCGACTCGTGCCTCGCGCCGACCCGAAAATCCTAAAATTTTCTTTCGCGGCAAGCCTGGTCGCCCCGACTCACTGCAGCCCGCCTGGGCTGCTGGCAGCAACCTATGGGGCTGCAACCAGCAACATGCAAGGGTTGCTGGATGCAGCCCCGTAAGGCTGCTCAACGCAGCCCCTAGTTGGCTGCGTTTTGCAAAGGTTGCTGGTTGCAGCCCCGTAGGGCTGCTCAACGCAGCCCCTGGTTGGCTGCGTTTTGCAGCCAACCCGCTGCTGCAAATTCCCTAAAATCCAAAAATTAATTTTGCGGGGATTAGGTTTTTTTTTTCTTTTAAATTAGTTTCAAATTTAATAAAATTCAAAACATCAATTCATAACCATGACAAAACATCAAGAACATTTATTCAAGAACAATAATACCCGGTCATCCTAATTTGGGGAAAACACATCAAAAACCCCAATCTATTAAAATTAACTAATCTTAAAGATCCAACAATGGCTCTGATACCACTGTAGGGTTCAGAAAGATCGATCAGAGCCGCGCAGCGGAAGCAGCGAACTTATTAGTTAAACGGTGAATTCGATCTAACCTGAACCAATTGTCACATTGATCTTAATCTTTAAACCTCAGTTAAATTTTGACAAAACTGTTATCTTAATCTATGGATTAAGAAAACCTACTTGGATATCCTTTCAAGGATAGACGAGAGCCTCAGATGTTGCTCCTCCTAGATCACGTGCAGACACGAGCAAGAACCGAGATCAGCTACTAGTCGGCTTACTCCAAGAACGCGAAGAACGAGGAACAAATTCACCGGAATCCTCTCGAGAGGGGTTTGGTCGAATTCAGCTAATGGAGGCTAGGGTTTTCAGTTTCCCAATCCTGAATAATGAATTGACAATTCACTTATATAGTGCAATTAATTAACTTTAATTTAATTATTAATTTGACCCTTAATTAATTTAATTTTATCAATTAAACACCGTAGTATTAAATCGATTCAATTAACATCAATTAGGTTAAATTAATATTACACTTTAACCCATAAACAATTAATCGCTTAATTAGATTAACCCGATTAATTAATTAGCCGTTCCATTTACTAATTAACTTGTCACATAACAAATAATTAATACGTTCTTCAAATAATCAATTCATCAATTGATCATTTAATCTTGGAATTAATTAACACAATTCATGTATCAATTAATCTTCTCGATTACCGTGTTGCACGATCCTTAGGGTCTGAAATCAATAAGCTGTGAATTAACAATTCACTGATCGACAGAGGGTCCTAGTAAACCATGTCAATCACATATTGATTAAAGATGAATGCTATCCATGTTAGACAGAAAACCCTGTATGATGCTCTACTTATCTCTTACCAAAAGCATATCGATTAATCAAGCTGGAGGCATGGTGTAGTCATCCTCTATTGCTAGATTAATTTCTTGATCATCGAGTATTACTGACAAACAAACAAGTCGCCTGCTTGTTTCAGTACGGCCGTACATTTCTCAGCTAATACTCATCAAGTGGCCTATGATATCAACTCACTTAAACAGTGAGTGGTAATTCCATCACTTCAACTATCCGCAGTAATAAGTTCAGAGATTGAACCAGTGTATCCATATTTGGCATCCTCTGGCGGACCTGTTAGAAATACACCAAATTCAATCTGATTCCTTATTGACTGTTATACTGAAATCAGGTCAGGAGAATAAAGAGATCTACATTATTAGAAAGCTTAATGACTCTGCCACCATGAACTTTCTAAAGCGGATCGACCAAGTCTCGTGTAACGCACACGCACCTATATCCATATTCACATACACTAAGCAACCTACAGAGTGTCATGTGAATCCTAGATATAAAAGCTTATGCCATAATCATTCCCATGACTATGACTCACTTCTGGTATACTTTATGATATACAATCAATGGATACTTCATTTAGTTACTATAGTACAAGATATATAACTCAAATCAATTAATGCCTTTATTCATAAAACACCAATAACATAGTATGTAATCATCATCAAATACAATGTCATAAAACAACGCCTAGGGCCTAGGGCACACCAACAACCATTACTACATATAGACCTAGTATACTTACTAGTGTACTCCTGAAGTCAACACAGATCCTCACGTAATTATACAGTGACTCGATTCCTCGCATTCCCAAAAGTTTAGGACCCTTTTTAGCTGTATCACCTCCATCATCATGCATTCATAGGGTAATACTTCTAAGTCGGGTCCAATGAAGCCAGAAAGCGGAAAAGACTTGTAGGTTCATACATACATGCATCTCACGAACTCAAACCAATCACACTCTACCGTCATCCGAACAGATCAATCAAAGAACGGTACCATGTCTGGATTAGGAGTTTTTACATGCAAAAGTCCACAATATTCAGTTGGAATGCTCTTGAAGACCCATGAATGGAATGGAGGAATAACAAATACCATAGAAGGGTACTTCAAGAGGAAGGGAGAAAATGAGAGGCCGGAAATAGGGGTGCTCAGTCAGGAAAGTCGAGGGAAGAGGCCGACGTTTTCACCGGAAGATACTAATCAAGGGAGTTCCGTCAATAGAACCGAATCGTCATATAACCACGCCATGGATTACGAACCAGAAGATCAAGATAACTACGGAGAATCACTATTCCAGAATCTTTGATGGGAGTCAAGATCCCCAAATGCACTTAGTGACCTTCGTGAGAATGATTAGACACTCGGGACAAACTACCGAGCAAGAATATTTTTACCAGTTCCCTTTCGATCTAGAAGGACGAGCTGAGAAATGGTAAAATCAACTTTCCCACGACGTGGTTTCTTTGTTGGTGGTTCATAGATTCCGCCCATGATCATGTTTATCACCCCTTTCTTTTGTCTCTTCTCAGGTCTGGTTTCGTTGCCTTGCGAGACCACTGCTTGCTCATTTTCCTGATCATCTTTTTTCACAAACTGGCTTAACTTTCCCCTCTCAATTAATTTCTCAATTTCCCTCTTCAATTCATAACAATCGTTTGTATCGTGCCTATTTAACTTGTGAAATCTGCAATACTTGTCAGTATGCTTTCCTAAACTGCTTCTTCCTCAAGCATCAGGAAATTGTATCTCCTTCTTGAGTGGGTCATTCTTTATCCAAAGTAGTACGTCATGACGAGTTGTGTTCAATACTGTTTGGTTTCCTCTCTCCTAAAATGTTCTATCATTTCTTCTTGTCGAACCATTCCTAGAATATGACGGATACCTTCTCCCGTCTGAGTTCGTTTTCGCTACCTCTCTATCTCTTATGTTATGTGCTCGATGTTCTCTATCAACATCATCCACATCCATGAATTCTTTCGCAATGCTCATCAACTTGGCTACATAACGTGGCTTGTTTCGGATAATTTCTTATCTCATACTCCAATCTGTTGTTCCATCCGCCATTGTTGGGCGATTTCCGCAAGTGTACGGAGTCACTCATGTAGTAATAAAATATCGATCCCACAGGGAAACGCTAATTACTCATTTACTTTCATCGTCTACTTTATTCGTTTTCTCGAGATTTATAGAAAAGCGATAATTTGGATTGTTGTTGATTAAACTAATTTAATTCCTAAACTAACATTTATTCCTACACTAACATCTTAACCAACATTCATCATCCAAGCAAAGACAACGATTCATTTAAGCACAATGAACATTATAACAATTTACTCATACAATTCAACCAATTCTAGAACACAATTAAACACGATCTTTCGATACTTATGTTTAATTGTCCTTAAGTGAATTAACTTAACAAGACTACTGGACCTATCCTAGACAATCTTAATTAGATTAATGAATATCACGTAAGTTAGATTGATTACGACTTACTAATTGGACCTATCCTAGATTAATAAAGCGTAAGTGATGAATATTCTATTGATTTTACTTGATAGAAACAAAGTAAATTTACCAAGCAATAAGATTTGAACATTCAAACACATGAACATATATGAATATAACTTTCATTATAAGTATTTCAATTATCAAACATTCATAGAAATTACAACGGAAATTCAGAGAAATGTAAGAACTGTAATCGATAAAGGGAAAGAGGGTTGTCAATCCTGTTTACTCTTGATCGCGAGGTTTGTCAATCCTAATGGCGTTCTTGCTCGTCTTCTCCTCGATGAATCGATGAAAGAAGTCTATCTCTCGATCAGCACTACAATGCCATGGAATCTAGAATGAATGGTAAGGTGTATGGTGTTTACGAATTCCCCGAAGGGAATTCGGTGGAACAAATGGGAATAACTACGAATGTGATCTCTATGATTCGTGATTCATGTATATCATTCATATTTTGCTGGAAAATGATGTATTTATAGCCAAAAACACAAGGATTACATTGCTTGATGAAAGGCTAAAGCTATTGGGTGATTTGGGGTGTAGTTTGGGCGATAAAACACAACATTTGATGAAGGGATAGGTGGGTCGAGATGTGGCTCGATCGAGCAAGGCATGTGCTCGATCGAGCAAGGCATTTTGTTTTCCAAGAATAGCTTGCTCGATCGAGCAGAAAGAGTGGCTCGATCGAGCAAGGCATTCTGTTTGCCAAGAATAGCCTGCTCGATCGAGCAGCTTAAGTGGCTCGATCGAGCAGAACTTTGAACCCTGTTTCGACCACTTTCTGCTCCGAATTTGGCAACACTTAAACCACGAAAGTTGTTTTTCTATGTCTTAGCTTTCCAACGCAACTTGAAACGCCCAAAAATACTTTCGCATGAGAGAGTTATGGCCGAAATACTGCAAGGTGTCGAAACTGCCTCGTTTGCTTGAGTAAAGCCCGTTTTTAGCACCAAATCGATTGATTTCACAAAACTTGATCCCTACACATGGAAACACAAATACAAAGGTAAAGTTGCCCCTAACCTATGTAAATCTAAGCTAAATGGATCAATTTCTCATAAATACATCGATTAAATGCCTCGAAATATAAGTACATTTTGGACTTATCAAATTCCCACACTTTATCTTTTGCTTGTCCTCAAGCAAATTGTAAGGTAAAACTTTTAAGAATTCTCTATCGACTTTCCAAGATAGTGATTATGTTAACCTAACCTTATATAGAAATCAATTAACTTCGATCAAGCAAACCTGAATCGTGAAAGTTAATATGTGTTCATAATGAAGCCATACGATTATAGAACCTTTACGACTATCATCCATTCTTGACGTATTTTATATAAGGCTTTCGGGACAAAGTAATCACGCATGTTTTGATTCTTATTGTCTCAAGGCATATCTAGGTATCTTTATTTTCTTCTTGCATAATTTTGTCAAGTAAATCTTCCCTAGTCACGTTCTTGATAAGGGTGGTCGAGACCGTGACTTATGAGTTAAAATACCGACTTGAGAACCATGTTTTCCGCTTAAGAGGTCACGTCCTTGACATGGGTGGACTAGACCGTGACATTAAACTCCAATCATGACAATTATTATACTTCTAGACTCTATTTCAACGTTCCTTTCATACTTCGCTCGAGCCATGGGTGGACTCAAACGTAGCCAAAAGTACGTAACTTGACATTTCCTAAAGCATTTGAGCAAGAAAATTTTAGATACCCTCAACCTATATTAACTTTGAATCAACATGTATTATGGCTATAGTTTCCCTATTTACCTCATTTTTATTTAATCTCGAGATGGATTTCAAGTCAAGATATTTGCATACCTTTTAGATAATATGACGTTCCATATGAGATTGCATAAAAACCTTGGTTTGAACATAAAGAAAAGAACATAATAAAGATCTTAGTTAGGATTTGAGGATCTTAAACCTTAAGTCGGGACATGAGATTTATATCCAACTTGTCATTATCGAAAAGTTTGTGCAAAAGGCATGATATTTAGCAATTATGATTGGGCATTCTATTTTTCTCAACTTAAACTTGTCCATTTTGTGAATACTTAATGCAAAACTCTAAATGAAATGCAAAATGGATAAAACAAACATTCTTGAAAGATAACGAGAGGGATAACATACCGACCCAAAGCATCACGCATGTCTATCTCAAAGATTGTCTTTGTGTAAATAATGTAACAAGACAACTTAGATATGTTATAAGTCATGAAAAATTAGTTACATGTGGTGTAAAAGTGAAAAGACACCTTTTGAAATGGATTAGATCAATTAAAAGTGGTGTCTGTTCATGAAAAGATGTGAAAAATTCAAAATTTTGTAACTGTTCGTCGGTAACTGTATTACCGACGGAAAAATTCATCAGCAAACCTTTTCTGACGAAAATCATTTCCTGGAAAATAATTGGAGAAATTTCAGCGACAGAATATTTCGTCGGTAAGGAAGAAATTTCCGTCAGAACCACTTCTGCAACATAAAAACCGTTTTTTTTTTTTTTTTTTTTTTTTCAAAATAACAAATTAAATGCATTAACATATAAAAAAAATGATCTAATTAAAATCAAAATGAAAACTTACCTCTAACCTCCATGAATTCTAATTTAAATCTTACCTTCAAACTTCATGGATTCTTGTTCCTACTTGTTTCGTCTTCAATTAATTTGAGTCGGTTCTGCGCATGAACACGATCAAATATCTCCGACGAACGATAGAAAACAAAATAGTTAGTAACTAAAATTGTAAAATTAAACCAAAACAAATAAAAGATAACTAATATTAATATAAGTAAATAATAAACAATAAAAACACATATAATATAAGTATCTATAAACCAAGATTCGGAATAAAATAAACTTTGTCAATAATTAAGTAACAAAAAACAATTTTCATTTTCTCAAACGAAAATTATGACGCGTTTCCCCGACAACGGCGCCAAAAACTTGTTGGGCGATTTCCGCAAGTGTACGGAGTCACTCATGTAGTAATAAAATATCGATCCCACAGGGAAA
Organism: Euphorbia peplus; assembly: GCA_028411795.1. NCBI lineage: Eukaryota > Viridiplantae > Streptophyta > Magnoliopsida > Malpighiales > Euphorbiaceae > Euphorbia > Euphorbia peplus. The sequence continues at coordinate 8,957,730 of CP110841.1, read as the reverse complement.
CGCTAATTACTCATTTACTTTCATCGTCTACTTTATTCGTTTTCTCGAGGTTTATTGAAAAGCGATAATTTGGATTATTGTTGATTAAACTAATCTAATTCCTAAACTAACATTTATTCCTACACTAACATCTTAACCAACATTCATCATCCAAGCAAAGACAACAATTCATTTAAGCACAATGAACATTATAACAATTTACTCATACAATTCAACCAATTCTAGAACACAATTAAACACGATCTTTCGATACTTATGTTTAATTGTCCTTAAGTGAATTAACTTAACAAGACTACTGGACCTATCCTAGACAATCTTAATTAGATTAATGAATATCACGTAAGTTAGATTGATTACGACTTACTAATTGGACCTATCATAGATTAATAAAGCGTAAGTGATGAATATTCTATTGATTTTACTTGATAGAAACAAAGTAAATTTACCAAGCAATAAGATTTGAACATTCAAACACATGAACATATATGAATATAACTTTCATTATAAGTATTTCAATTATCAAACATTCATAGAAATTACAATGGAAATTCAGAGAAATGTAAGAACTGTAATCGATAAAGGGAAAGAGGGTTGTCAATCTTGTTTACTCTTGATCGCGAGGTTTGTCAATCCTCAGGGCGTTCTTGCTCATCTTCTCCTCGATGAATCGATGAAAGAAGTCTATCTCTCGATCAGCACTACAATGCCATGGAATCTAGAATGAATGGTAAGGTGTATGGTGTTTACGAATTCCCCGAAGGGAATTCGGTGGAACAAATGGGAATAACTACGAATGTGATCTCTATGATTCGTGATTCATGTATATCATTCATCTTTCGCTGGAGAATGATGTATTTATAGCCAAAAACTCAAGGATTTCATTGCTTGATGAAAGGCTAAAGCTATTGGGTGATTTGGGGTGTAGTTTGGGCGATAAAACACAACATTTGATGAAGGGACAGGTTGGTCGAGATGTGGCTCGATCGAGCAAGGCATGCGCTCGATCGAGCAAGGCATTTTGTTTGCCAAGAATAGCTTGCTCGATCGAGCAGGAAGAGTGGCTCGATCGAGCAAGGCATTCTGTTTGCCAAGAATAGCCTGCTCGATCGAGCAGCTTAAGTGGCTCGATCGAGCAGAACTTTGAACCGTGTTTTGACCACTTTCTGCTCCGAATTTGGCAACACTTAAAACACGAAAGTTGTTTGTCTATGTCTTAGCTTTCCAACGCAACTTGAAACGCCCAAAAATACTTTCGTATGAGAGAGTTATGGCCGAAATACTGCAAGGTGTCGAAACTGCCTCGTTTGCTTGAGTAAAGCCCGTTTTTAGCACCAAATCGATTGATTTCACAAAACTTGATCCCTACACATGGAAACACAAATACAAAGGTAAAGTTGCCCCTAACCTATGTAAATCTAAGCTAAATGGATCAATTTCTCATAAATACATCGATTAAATGCCTCGAAATATAAGTACATTTTGGACTTATCAGCCATCATATTTCAAATACTAACAATATCTGGATTATGGAGTCGCACTAGCATTGAAAGCCACTATGAATTCACGCAAAGACAAATAGTTTCTTTGCTTGTTTTCCTTTAATTGTCTCTTTGTAATATCCGATGGCTTGCATCCGCCAAATTTAGCGCACAAGTCCTTACTGTACTGATCCCAACTTCTTATAGATTCAGATGGTAATGAGCGAAACCAGTCTGAAGCGGCTCTCGCCAAAGTTGTTGAAAAGAGTCTACATATAATACTCTCGCTTGCCCCATTTACATCCATCAATTCTTTGTAGTTATGCACATGTGCTTATGGATCTGAGTTTGGATCTCCATGATATTTTGGTATGGCTAGTGCTTTGATTTTATGATCCGGAACAAAGTCTCTTATCCTAGCAGCGAATGGCGAGTCGCTTCGTGTAATTTCTCTTCCCCGCTGAATATATCCCATTCGCTCCAACATATGTTGTAGTTGTCTCTCCATGTCAGTCGCTGGCTCTTCCCCTCCATTGGTTCTTTGTTCCGCCACTCTTGAAGGCATTCTTTCAGTATACATTCTTTGAGGTGACATTGGATTTAACCGTTGTCATGTGAACAGATCAAATGCCCATTGTTGGGGTGCTCCCATAATATTTGACGGTTGAGGGATTCGTTCTTGACTCCTAGAAGGAAAATATCCTTGACCTTGCATTTGTTGATTTTGAATTCCATCAAATTGGGATAGGTAATGTCCCGGATGACTATGTTGCGATATGCGACTCGTCTATCCCAACTCCTATCTTCTTAGAATCTGCTGACTGACTGGCATAGTTGTTATCGCGTCTGGGATATTTGAAGTTATACCCATACTCTGACTTGGGATTGACGTCATATCATTAGAATGTGATATGATGTGTTGAGTTCGATTCGCCAATCCTCTAAGGATACTTATCATACAATCTCCCGCCACTTGACTCAAATTTCGAGCCAACACTTGTCCAACCATGTGCAAAAAATCCTCTTCTGGCATCTCCATTTCGTTATGGACTTGAACTTCTAATAAAGGTTCAGCTTCTTGCGAATTGATAATTGAATTCGCCACACTTCTCGTCGTGATTGGTTGGGATGTAGGTAATGTTCGTCTGGTTTCCACATGAGTTGATCTAGTGGACACCCTTGTCATTCGCTGTGGTTCTGTCATGTTCTCGGTGAACCCTTAAACCATGTTTAGATTTAGTGGATGTTATAGGTTTTTAAGGTCCACGTTCACCGCACCGATGATATCCTCACTTTTGAAATCCTTCCTTGAACGTCGATTAATCTGCAAAACAATGCCCGAGATGGGATCTCCGGATAGAACTCCGACGATGAAGTCAGTATGTGTTAGAGAATAAAGTATTTTGTACAATTTGTGTGTCTAACCTTATTTACTTCTCTTTCTTATCCTTTTATACTTGTTCTTCTTCTCATAACTGTTGATTAACTGTTATTTCATGGAGATCATAGAAACCTCTTAGCTCTTAGTGGTTCATAACTATTTTTTTGCGGTTATTTCAACTATTTAAGTCGGTTTCCTTCATCGAATTGAGCTTGCTTGACAGGCTTATTGGGCCTTTATTCACAATTATAATTAAGCCCAAATTTGATAACTTTTTTCCTTAGTTATCAATTAGAGAAATTTTTATATATTAACGAAAATTGGATATATGAATGAATAGAAAAAAAAGGGGAAAAAAGGAGAGAGACAAGGAAGATAGAGAGCAAGTTAGAGAGGCTTACATTATTACATGAGTGGGAGTGGGAGGTGTATCTGTGTTTGTAGAAAATCCAAATCCATCGAGTTTAGGAATGCAAATCCTCTAAAATAATAATGTAATAAATACAGCATCTCAGAAAATAATAATAAAAATATATTAGGAAGGAAATTCAACTTGTTTGTTTCGGTCTCAAGTCATCATCATCAACTATCAACCTCCTCCTCAGACAGATCCATTTTTGATTTTAGAGCTCAAATCAAATAAATAAAAACCACCCTTGTTCATCATCTCTTCTAATTATTTAATGATACGCTGAAGTGGATGCCGTTTCATTATGTCTCCCAATTCACTTCAACTCATCATGTCTAGGAAATGCTCTTCCTCATCCTCAGGTTTCTTCTTCTCACTATTCTTTTTTAATTTCATTCTTTAATTGTTTAGTATTTTTTAATTTAATGGAAATTATCACTCTTTTAAACAATCCGACTCGACCAATTGGACCGCTTAGGTGCTCAAAATCCGACTAGTCCCCCGGACTAAACCCCTCAATATACCCCGACTAGGCTCTAAATCGAAATGGTTCTTCTCTGCTGTTCTATACTCTTCAATTACGGATATGAAGTGATACCCTTTTATAGCAGAAATTGATATCTCGATACCATCTTTAATTAACAGGCTTATAGTTTAGTGTTTTGAGCTACAAAGTTAGGAAATTAATACTGAAGATGAATTTTTTATTTTTATTTTTTGGAGTCATTGGTTTTAGATTCTACAAATTCAAGTGTTTATAATTAGGAAAAAAAGTAGTAAGAATCCGAATGCGATGATGATGATGAAGAAACTGGGATGTCCATGCTCCGACTCAAACCCAACTAGTACAATCATTAACTCTTGTAAAAGCAGCATTTTTTTCCACTCTAGTGGAAAGATCACGGTTCGTTATGATGGTGATCCTGAATCATTTTGGGTCTAAGGCTTTGTTGTTGTTGTTGTTGTCGTTGTAATTCTTCTAGTTTTTGTCTAGTCTTGCGGAGTTCATTTAGAAAAATTTCAGTGATTTTGTTTCATCGGTTTCATAGGATCTCCATACATTGCATTTTGTTAACTGCAGCATTATCTCGAAGATAAAAAGAAGAGGAAAATGGGGGTAAAGAACAAATACAGAAAATCAACTACTTTCCCTTGCAATGCAGGGAACAGATGTACTTCTGTCGTGTGGACTTTGGTGGGACTTCTACTTTTCTTTAATTTATACTCATTCTTTAGCAACAGTGGTAGAAAAGAGGGCGAAATCCAGTTTCATGGTAGCAATAATCCTCTGATTCGTGAGCTTGAAGAGGTTGAGGTCGAAGATGTTCAAATACCCCCGCCAAGGAAGAGATCTCCACGTGCTGCAAAACGAAGGCCTAAGAGGCCAACCACAATGATTGAAGAGTTTCTTGATGAGAATTCCCTGCTAAGACAAATGTTTTTTCCTAATATGAGGTATGCTATAGGTCCTACGATTGATACGGGTAACAACAGTTTATATTATCAGCCTGGGAGAATTTGGTTGGATACAGACGGTAATCCCATTCAAGCCCATGGAGGAGGTATATTATATGATGACAGATCAAGGACCTACTATTGGTATGGAGAGTTTAAAGATGGGCCTACTTATCATGCTCACAAAAGAGGAGCAGCCCGGGTGAGTCTATCTTCTTCATTATGGAAATGTTCATTCTACTTGCATTTCTTATTTGAGTTCATCTTTTATTTGCTAGGATTATGTAACTAATGGTAATTAGTAATGTTTTTCTGTGATGTGATAGCTTAAACTTGAGAAGAAGTTTGATTTCTTGTATATTGACCCATTGAAATCATATGTTTTAGACCGCTTCGATTGACTAAACTTGCTTTCAGATCATGTCATTCGATTCCTGTGATAATTAGTTTCTGCTTTGTTAGACAGTGCTGAGAGGACAGGGTTCCAATTAGTATTATTACTGGACTTCTGGGAAACCATACAAAACTGATATTGTCTGTTCCCTGACCAATTGGTAGCTATAGCAGATATTCAAGCAAGCTAGGTGTTAAGTCTGTTCTTTTCTTAGAGATGGCTTGCATGACATTTTTCAAGTTTTATTTTGCTTCAAGAGATTATAGTTGATCTAGACCTTTCTTCATAAGTCATTGCAAAAGGAGTATAGGCTTTTCTGTCTAAGCTAATGTAGATGTTAGACTCAGATCTAATTTGAAGTTGTTAAGACCTAAAAGTGCTAATAATGTTCACATGATTCAACCTGCAATTATGTGGTTACTATCTAGTCGTTCATCTTATTACTGAACCTTGCCTGGTTACTAGTCTAGTTAGACGTTTCCAGAAAACATTGACCCTTATCAATTTCTAACTATTTCACATTCTAGAGATCGTTAGAGAATTGATAAGGGTAAATTGATGGTTACTCGTATAGACCAAAGACCAATGGAGGAGATTATGGAACTTTTGGGATAGTGATGTAATGCTGTATGATTTGTTTATCTATTTTATAAGAGTTTAGGTATTTTGGACTAGATTTTTTTAGAGGAGGGAATTTGAGTGTGTTTATATGCCAGGAGCATGAAAGGGATTGTGTTCAGCGAGTCAATCAGGTTTTATTGTGTTTTCTTTTCGAATTATAAATAGCTTCAGCGTGATGCTGATGTTTTAAAGTTGAAGAGCAGCAAATCTTGGCAGGAAATCATTGTTTAAGAGACTTTGAGTGATGCTTGATTGTACAATCTGTAATTTAATTTCATGAGTATCTATTCTATATGAAGCCTGTAGAATATACAATACAATCATTTAGATAGAAAATGGTATATTTGCAGTCTATTCATATTTTATATCAATTTCTAACATAGGACCAAGTGCACAAATGAGAGTGGATGTAATTAAAGAGCTGACCACATAGAAGAGCTTGAGGGAACTAGAGACCTAGTGTAGCTCTGATAAATGCTTATGGTGAATAACCTTTTCTTCTCATCCCATAGGAGATTATGGTACTTCTAGCTACATATAGAGATTCATTTAAAGAGCAAACTAGAACATACAACACGACTTGTAATCTCTTTAAGTTCGCTCCTCGTTGCATAAGATGCTTGCTTTTGTGACATGACATGCTCAGTGGCGTATCTAAGGGGGGGGGGGGGGGGGGGGGGGGGGGGGGGGGGGGGGGCCTCTGAGCAATACCTACCCGTGGTGTTTTAGGTTACCCCATCCGTTGAAATTCCCCCTAAATTTAGTGTTTCGGGGCCTCCGCTTGAGAAATTTCATAGTAAAGATGTTTTTCAGTGCTAAATTCATTGAAAATCTGTAAAATA